>OX387245.1:113212662-114412662 GCA_947561735.1 Cenchrus americanus
TGGAAGGCCTGATCACAAGCTTCACTCCACACAAACTTGACACCTTTCTTCAACAATTTGTCATGGGTTTAGCTATTCTGGAGAAGTCTGGAATAAATCGATGATAATAGCCAGGTAGAACCAGAAAACTGCGGATTTGATGTACCGACTTGGGTGGCTTCCAATCCATGACCTCCTGCACTTTGCTAGGGTCCACGGAGATACCATCCTTGGAAATAGTGTGACCCAAGAATTTCACGCTATTCTTCATTTTTGGCGTAAATAAGGATATCATGAATGAAGACCACGACGAACTTGTCTAGCTCATTCATGAAGACAGAGTTCATAAGGTACATCAAGTAGGCGGGTGCATTTGTGAGACTAAAGGACATCACCAGAAATTCATGGAGACCATATCTGGTGGAGAAAGCTACTTTCGAAATGTCACTTGGTCAAATCTTTATTTGATGATAGCCCGATCGAAGATCGATCTTGGAAAAGAATTTGGCACCAGCCAATTGATCAAAGAGGACATCAATGCGGGGCAAAGGATATTTGTTCTTTATTGTCACTGCATTGAGTGGACGATAGTCAACACACATCCGCAAACTACCATGTTTCTTCTTCACAAAGAGAGTGGGACATCCCCAAGGAGAAGAACATGGGCAAATGTACCCTTTATCAAGCAATTCTTCCAACTGATTTTTCAACTCGGCTAGCTCTTTGGGTGGCATACGGTAGGGTCTTTTAGAGATAGGTGTGGTGCCAGGTTGAAGTTCTATCATGAATTCGATGTCCCTGTTTGGTGGCATGCCAGGCAAGTCATCGGGAAAGACGTCTGGATATTCACAAACTATTGGAATGTCATCAAGCAAAGAAGTGATGGCTGTGAAAGCATAAGAATCCCCGCTGCCATTGGAGGGTAAGTAGAGAGTAGAGGTGCCCATAACAGGTGAACTGATTTCTATCATTCTTGTAGC
Organism: Cenchrus americanus; assembly: GCA_947561735.1. NCBI lineage: Eukaryota > Viridiplantae > Streptophyta > Magnoliopsida > Poales > Poaceae > Cenchrus > Cenchrus americanus. The sequence continues at coordinate 113,213,622 of OX387245.1, forward strand.
AATGTCCAAAATGACTTTATGTTGGGTTAACCAATCCATGCCTAGGATCACATCAATACCCTCTAGACTCAAAGACATAAGATTTGTTGGAACAACTTTGCTACCTAGCTCAAGTGACACTCTCAAGACTAGGTTCCCAGTGGTAACTCTTCCACCAAGCGTGGTTATCAAGAAAGGTTGGTTCATATGACAACTCTTAAACCCAAACTTGCTTAGAATTTTCTCATTTATGAAACTATGTGTCGCACCAGAATCAAACAATACTTTGACTGAAATACTTCAGATAGAAAAGATACCCGTCATCACTGGTGCTCCCTCTGGTGTGTTCATCATTGAGGTGAAGTTCAGCTTGCCTTGCTTTACTTGCACCACGGGCTTCTTGCCATGATTACCCTGTCGGGCCCCTAATCCTTCACCTTGCTTGTTTTGCTTAGGCTTGGGTAGGGATGGATCCAAAACAACCGAATTGTGTAATAGATTGATACTTTTAGATCACAATAAAATAAATTTGGTGCTAATTTTTTATGCATTATAACCAGCTAATTATTGGAAAAAATTAAAAAATTATCTACAATTTTTTATGGATTATTTGCTTTTGATAAAGAAAAAGGTGAAAAAACATCTGTATCCGAATCCGAATAGATATCTGAATTTCTTTTCATCATTTGATTAAAATATAGCAAACATTTGGGGTTTATTTTGTATGAATCTTAACAAGCACAATGCCAAGAACAAGAATATAAATTTTTGATACAAAATATTATGCCTAATTTAGCTAAAATCGAAAAAGAATGGGTAAAAAATGATATTCGAATTGGTATTCGAATCCATCCCTAGGCTTGGGGCACTCACTGACACAATTGTAGCAGCGACGGTGCTTAGCAACATTATTGTTGGTTGGGGTGCACTGGGCTTGTAGGGCTACTGTTGTGCCTTACGGTACTAAAAATTCCCAGAAGGCTTGTTCTGAGATGGGGTCATCCTCTAGTGTCCAGCTAAAGATGACTCGGAATGCCCCTGAGTACCCTTCTTGACAAAGAGAAACTTTTTGCCTGACCCACTAGCAGTGGTGAATCTGGCCTGCCTCTTCCTGTCTTTCTGGGATTTTGTCATGGCATCTTCCTGAGATATGGCCTTGTTCACAAGGTCCTGATAGTTGTTAGGCTCATAAAGGTTAAGCCTCTCATAAAGGTCTTCGTGTAGCCCATCACAGAAATGCTCCATTTTCTTGGCATCGCTATCAACATGATGCCCACCATACTGACACAAGGCATTGAATTTCTTAGCATACTCATACACCGTGTCAGTGCCTTGCTTCAGTGCAAGCAACTCTTTCATCTTTCTGTCCATGAGACCCTTAGGAATATGATGTTCTTTAAAGGCCCTCTTGAATTTAGCCCATGTGACTTGATGTCCCTCTAGAATCATGGTCTTATAATGCTCCCACCATAGCAGCGCTGCACCGTGGAGCTGTAAGGCAGCGAAACTGGCCTTACGCTCTACGGAGCAAGGCAGGACGAACACTGAGAACTTTGCCTCAATGGCCTTGATCCACGCATCCGCAGCTAGAGGTTCCTTGGCCTCCTCGAACGTCGGGGGCTTCATGGCATAGAAATGCTCATACTTGGTGACCCGGGGCTGGCCATCAAGATTTTCCCTACGGGGATTGTGCTGCAGCTGCTGGGTGATCTGCTGCGCCTGCAAGAGCTATGGCATTACCTCAGTTTGGGTGATGTTGAATTGCTCCTGGATAGTCATGTTGGGAGGAGGTGGCGGAGCGTCACTCCCACTTGCACCAAAACCGTTGGGGGAGGCGCGTGTCGGTGTTGACGGTGAAATTCCGTCAACCTAGCCATGAGTTTACCTTCGGTGTTGGCATGAGTTTTATATCTTATCCATTGGTACTAACCCCCTTGGTATAACAAGTTCATTTGTGCATGTCAGTTTTGGAGTTTAGTGTTTATGCAAGGTTTTAGTGTTGAAAGCAAGACTTCCGGGATAAGTTCATCAAGCACCTCATAACAAGACCTTGAAGCCCGGTACAAGTCATGCAATGAAGCAAACATGACTCCAAGAAGCCCAGGGACCAAGCCTGATGTCGGTGCGGAATGTAGTCCCGACACTAACTAGTAATAAGCGTTGAGATCTGCCTCTCGATGGTCGGTGCTAAGCAACTAAGGACACTTGGTTTATCCTGGTTCCGACCGGAGCCGTACGTCCAACAGGGGTGTGCTCGAGGCACTATATTGCTTTGCACCGGGGTGCCAGTAGTGGGGCGGCTACAAGCAAGGCGGGAGAGGAGGCGTGGCCTCCAAGTCCCAAGAGGAGTGATTGAGGCGAGTGCCAATATCGTGGGGGAGGCGGAGAGCGTGTGATCGATCGCTATCCGTTATCCCGTGTCCCCCCTTGTGGCGAGGGGGATCACCTCCCTTTTATAGGCCAAGGAGAGGGTGATTTACAGGCATGCCGCACTATTTCTCTATGTGAGATGATATGGCGTACAATGCCGTGGAGTTGACGCCCGTCCTGGCGAATCTTGCTCCGGTTATGGCGACTTCGAGGGTGGAGGCGTAGTGGTTGACCGGGGCGCCTTCAGGCGGGCTCGAGGGAGCCGTTGACGACGCTCCGTACGAGGTGCAGTAGCGGGTGTGGCGGCGTCCCGTCCCCGCGTGCTCAACAGCGTCGGGGTAGTTGTAGCAGTGCACGGTGTGGCGTAGCAGGGGCGGGGATGGCCGCACAGGACTGACAGCGACGGGGATGGCGCTCCCGCCGGCCTGACGTCACGGTTTGACCCTGCAGAGTAACGAGAGGAGGGTTCGAGGGTGCGGCCGGCCCCCCTTCGAGGGCGCGACTCATTAGCCGTACAAGAGTGGGCGACACAGTGTCACGGAGCTGACACCGGCCTCGTCGCACAGCTCCCCACAGTGGCGGGGATGGGCTCCCTCTAGGGAGTTGGCGGAACAGCACCGGGGCATGATTCCCAGGCGCGTGATGGCGCGGCTCTACCCTGTCAGAGCATTAAATGCCCGTACACGCGTGCGGGAGCAGGTGCGCTCGTGAGGGGGCCTCGAGCGAGGTGGAGCCCGCCCGAGGAAGGCAGGGACCCTCGAGCGAGGCGGACCTCGCTCGAGTGGGGGGGGGCGTGAGCCCTCGAGCGAGGCGAACCTTGCTCGAGGGGGCGCCTTGTTGGGCCGCTCTGGTGGGCCGCGGGGGCCATCGCGGCGTGGGCTGTGCTGTGTGTGTTTTGTGTTAGGTTCGAGGTGTGTTTGCATTTTTTTGCAGGTTTTAAGCAGGATTCCCCCGGTTTTTTAGGGGACGCTCGTGGCTGTCCCCAACAGTAGCCCCCGAGCATCTACGGGTGTACCGGTCAGGTTCCCGCAGATGCTGGGTCCTACTGATAGGACGCTCTTCCCTCCTGGTTGCAAATGCCTTTCCGTGGGGCCGCGTAAGCGGACCCGCGGGTCTAGCCCCCGAAGCCCTGCAGGAGCGTGGGTGCTCCTGCAGGGGTTTTCTCGCGGAATTTCATTAGCGGCGTGGTACGTGTCTCAATCAGCATCGGCGATGTCTCAGCCGGCTTCGGTGACGCACGCACAACTGATGTCTTTCGCGTTCTGTGCATCCCAGGAGGTGTAGCCGCGCATTGAGCCCCCGAGCCTGGGCCCATTCGAGGCGATCGGGGCGAGCTCTTCGTCTTTTTTTAAACGCGCCCTCGCCATCCCTCCGTGGGACAGAGGGTGAGGTCTCCACAACCCCCATCGATCGGGTCGCGGATTGCAGATTCCTCGTCGAGCTGTTGGCAGGTGGTTCAAGTGGACGCCCATGCCCCGTTCGATAAGGGTAGGCTCGTGGTCCGGAGACTCGTCCATTGAAGTGCTTGCGCGGGTTTGATAGGTGGGGCTCGGTCCCGTTCGCTAGGGACCGAGGGCACAAAAGCTCTCCCTCGGTGGGATCCCCCCGGCTAGCTGCCCTCGCCGGCTCTCGAACACGACATGTGGGGTGCCCTCGAGCCGACGGGCTCGAGGAAAGGCTCCAATGCGCGCACCCTCATCGTTCCTGACTCGTGATTTGGGGCACCTGTTCGAACCCTTCGAGGATCAGGCTTCGAACCCCTGATCAGTAGGGCCGTGCGGGGTAGCACCTGAGTGCTCCCGTCTTTTCGCATCTGCGTATTTCGAGGGTTCTCAGCCGCGCTGGCCCTCGAACTACTGATCAGTAAACTTCATAGATTGAGGGCACCTGTGGCGCCTGTTTACTTTGAATAGGCTTCGAGGCCACTGGTCGGTAATTGCACCCTTCGAGGGTCGGTTTTATCTAAGCCGGGGGCTCGGGCCGCTCGAGGGTCTTCCTTACTTAGTAAGGGACCGGGCCACCCGCAGTCGCGGTTGTAGCCAGGCGCTGCGGGCGCGCCTTTTCAGGCGCAGCGGCCGCGCGCGTAGTGGGCGGAGTGGGCAGGCGGACGTGACCGCCTGCCGCGGCCCTCCGGTTACCACGCCATGATGATGGCGCGCATGCAGACGTGCAGCTGCCACGGTCGTGGTGGGTCCCGCTCATCAGTGAGAGAAATTTTCACCTGCAGTTAATGCGCGCGGGGTGTGTGCTCCGGAGAGCACGCCCCGTGGATCTATAAATCCAGTAAGGGGAGGAGAGGCGGTTTTTACCTTCGCACTTAGCATTTGCCATCCTTGCCTCTCGCGCTTCTGCCCCCGTGTTGTTCTTGCCTTTGCGCCTCTGCTCTAGAGTCGTTGTTGTTTCTCGTTCCTCGTTCCCTCGCCCATTCGCATGGCTCCCCAGCAGTCCATCATCGTCATCGACCCGCCGGCATGGGAGCGCTCGACGGCGTCGGCGGCGTTTGCTGGGTCGTTGGCGATTACGATGCAGCACTCTCGCGCGAGGTCATAGCTCCCGGCGCTAGAGTCATCGGAGTAGCCGAACCAGTAGTCCGTGGCATTGAGGAACCGCATGGGGTCCGGCACGCCGGAGAAGTCCCACTCAGCGTATCCATGCGAGGTGGCGGGTGTCAGCTCGTTGATGGAGCCAAGAGATGACTCGTCACCGACGGAGGCGCTAGGGTCCGTGGCAACCAGGATGTGGCGGCCAGGGGGAACCCTGCGCATCGTTGTGTTGGCGTTGGCGTTCGCGACGTATGCCGCCGTGGCGCCGCGCAGCCCGATAGGGAAGCGCGGTCCGAGACCGAGCGCTCCCCGCCGGGGCGGCCGCCATCTCGCCGGGTGGGCACATCGCGTTGCGAGGCGACGCACGCGGCATGCCGGCGCTCCGACCGCGCGCTGTCGCGAGCGCCGGCCGGAGCGACGGCGGCGCGGTGGCGCGAAGGACCCGCGGCGTCCGTGGCGGGCGGGCGTTGGTGTCGTGGCGACGCGTGCGGCGGCGACCGGGGTGGACCCGTCCTGGCGCCGCGTGCGGAGTTCCTCATGGTTAGTGAGGTGCATGAGGTAGTTGTTCCCCGTAGCCTAAAAGTTCAGGCCCTGAACCGGATTTCGAATCCGGCCGGGAGGGGCTCCGAGCTGCCCATGAGGGTAACGCTGACCGCAGTACTCGGTGCGAATCACCATCGAGAGAGCTGGTGACGAGTTGATCTTCAGCGCGCAGAGCCCCACGGTGGGCGCCAACTGTCGGTGCGGAATGTAGTCCCGACACTAACTAGTAATAAGCGCTGAGATCTGCCTCTCGATGGTCGCTGCTATGCAACTAAGGATACTTGGTTTATCCTGGTTCCGGCCGGAGCCGTACGTCCAGCAGGGGTATGCTCGAGGCACTATATTGCTTCGCACCGGGGTGCCTGTAGTGGGGCGGCTACAAGCAAGGTGGGAGAGGAGGCGTGGACTCCAAGTCCCAAGAGGAGTGATTGAGGCGAGTGCTAATATCGTGGGGGAGGCGGAGAGCGTGTGATCGATCGCTATCTGTTATCCTGTGTCCCCCCTTGCGGCGAGGGGGATCACCTCCCTTTTATAGGCCAAGGAGAGGGTGATTTACAGGCATGCCGCACTATTTCACTACGTGTGATGATATGGCGTACAGTGCCGTGGAGTTGACGCCCGTCCTGGCGAATCTTGCTCTGGTTATGGCGTTGTGGCGCGTCCTGTGCTTGAATAGGGGTGACTTCGAGGGTGGAGGTGTAGTGGTTGACCGGGGCGCCTTCAGGCGGGCTCGAGGGAGCCGTTGACGACGCTCCGTACGAGGTGCAGTAGCGGGTGTGGCGGCGTCCCGTCCCCGCGTGCTCAATAGCGTCGGGGTAGTTGTAGCAGTGCACGGTGTGGCGTAGCAGGGGCGGGGATGGCCGCACAAGACTGACAGCGACGGGGATGGCGCTCCCGCCGGTCTGACGTCACGGTTTGACCCTGCAGAGTAACGAGAGGAGGGTTCGAGGGTGCGGCCGGCCCCCCTTCGAGGGCGCGGCGCGTTAGACGTACAAGAGTGGGCGGCACAGTGTCACGGAGCTGACACCAGCCTCGTCGCACAGCTCCCCACAGTGGCGGGGATGGGCTCCCTCTAGGGAGTTGGCGGAACAGCGCCGAGGTGTGATTCCCAGGCGCGTGATGGCGCGGCTCCGCCGTGTCAGAGCATTAAATGCCCATACACGCGTGCGGGAGCAGGTGCGCTCGTGAGGGGGCCTCGAGCGAGGTGGAGCCCGCCCGAGGAAGGCAGGGACCCTCGAGCGAGGGGCCGTGAGCCCTCGAGCGAGGCGGACCTTGCTCGAGGGGGCGCCTTGTTGGGCCGCTCTGGTGGGCCGCGGGGGCCATCGCGGCGTGGGTTGTGCTGTGTGTGTTTTGTGTTAGGTTCGAGGTGTGTTTGCGTTTGTTGCAGGTTTTAAGCAGGATTCCCCCGATTTTTTAGGGGACCCTCGTGGCTGTCCCCGACACCTGAGAAGATGACAAACTCCGAGGACCCGGTCAGAAAAGTGCCGACTCTTGGACAAGGAGCTTCATCCAATTCGGAGAGAAACTGACGACAAGAGCCCACATGCAGAAGGAGGGAGGATCTAGAAGACTCGGGAACCGACACCGGGCGAAGGAGGCCCCGGACTGGGCCAGTCGGCCCAGGCCGGCCGGCCCAGCCTATTTCAGGGCCCAGTCGCCCCCCCTTTGACCTAGGTGCCTCTCGGGCTATTTATAGCCCCCTGACCGAGAGCCATGCATCAATCCATTCGTCATCCGCCACCGAGGAGCAGAGAAGAGAGGGACACCATACCGGAGAGGAGAGGGTCGAGATGGTTGACTAGGGTTCCCCTAGCCGACGTGGGAACCTTGCATGGAAGACCACGTCGGAGTTCCCGGAGCTAGGATCAAGGTCGAGGTAGGATCCCGGTGGTGATCCTGATTCATGTATCGCATGTAATGTTGAATTTGCAAGTCGAATCCGATTTCTAGCGATCAAGTGCTTTCTCTACGACTTTGTCTTCGCTTGGGTTTGCTTCTTCCCCAATCTAGTCTATAGCTAGATTGCTTAGGGTGCTCTTGTAGTCATGGTGGCTAGAGGTGCATACCCGATCTACCAAGCGTTTTCAACTTGTTCTTCTTGGACTTGCCCTAGACTACCCGCATGAATAGGGGTGCGTTGTGACAGAACGGTGGCTCTGAAAGGTGGGCGTTTTCGGAGTTGGAACAGAAGCCATGATTTAAAGAGGCTAGTTATGAGATTTGTTTGCTTTATTCTTCTTTGCTTTGGAACTTCAACAAAAGACTCAATCCAATCTCTAGATTGGTTTTATTTCTCTTTCTCTTGCTACCTCCGGTGTTTAGTAGATTAGATGCGTTTTATGGTTCTTCCATAGATTAGATGCAAAACCCCTTTTCAAGATCAAAGTGTTTTCCGCTTATTAGATTGGATCTTGCGTTACACATTGTTCCACGGATTCGATACCTTGGGTTCACCACTCGAGGGAAGAAGGGTCCTTGACTACGACGGGAGACTTGTCCGCTTGCAAGTCTACTTGAACTTTAACACGAATATATACCGTCAACAAGCCCCTTTTTCTGGCGCCGTTGCCGGGGAACAAGTAATCAAGATTCGATCTAGTTTGCGTTTGTGAATATTTTTAGTTTTTCTCTTGATTTTTCTTTTGCATCTCTTAATTTTGATCATCCTCAAAACAAAAAAAATCAATCTAGGGTTTTGCTAAACCCTAGTTTTCTTTTAGTTTCTTTTTAGCTCCTTTTTTGTTTATAATTGCTAATCCTAACCGGAGATGGACGGCTACATCTCGAGCAAAAACAAACATATATTTTGTGGATGGTCTAGAAAAATTTTGCAGGCAAAGGTGACGTGCAACACAAGATCTAAAAACGAAGGCCGAAGAGCGTTGGATTCTCCAAGAGAAAGTCCACCTCCAAGATCGAGAGGAGATCAACCTCATCGCCACTTATCCCAGGGAGATCGTTCCTCAAGATTGTTGGAGCAATCGACATTGGCAAAGGGGAGGTCTAGTTCAACATCGATGGCGTGAGGAGTGCATTCAAGTCAACTATGATTCGAGGTATGTAAAGTGGTCAATATTAAATACACTCTACCTCATCATCGCATCAGAAGGGAGGAGTAAAGTGAGAATGCAAAGAAGACGCAAAAGTTGTTGCATCCGTCAAGACCAAGAATCAACGCTCGTCTGTGAAGACCAAAAAGATGACTAAGCCGAAGAATAAATCTACACCGAAGCCAAGGATGGTGTAGAAGTGGGGCCCCCAAGATTGCAACGCCCACAAAGAGCATTGATCCGGAGAAAAGAGAAGAAGTCTAGCTATAGACTATAAACGAAGCGCTTTGCGGGAGGCAACCCGTTCATCAAGTCAAGAATAAGCTACCGGGAGGACAACCCATTGAAGAGTCAAGCTATCGGGAGGGCAACCCGAAGAAAATTTTCAAGTTTTTCAAGTAAGTTGGTCTTAGAATTTGCTATGCAATTTCTATGTGGTTGAATAATTTTTAGAGACATTATAATTGCTCGGTCATTTACTTAAATTTTATATATTGATCATAAACTAATGACTTGAGCCATCCGAAGTTTTGTTTGCATCTTTTAGAGAAACTAGTACAAAAAATTCAGCACCTACCCCAACCTTTCATCCTCTCCATGGTGTTAAGGTTGGCTTGTTTTACATGATAAAAACATGCGAGTAGAGCCTTGCTATGTTTTTATGTTTTACTCTTTGACACATCGTAGGACTCACGTGAACCTAAGCAACTTTATTTTTGGTTTCATTCAACTTGACATCCACCGGTTTCTCTAGATTTAGAATTTTTCTAAGCCTCATTAACTTTACTTTTCATTCAAAATCTCTCATGTTGGCCCAAAATTAGAACCTAAACCTATACCCTCACGGTCATGCCGGAGGAACTTGCTATCGATTAATGAAAGCAATCGATCTCGGTGTGACCAAAATAAACTTAAGGGAGGTTTTTGATCTTGATTAACATATAGTGCCCCACGATGCATCATGTGTCCATCATTTGGCATCTTGGCCACGTGCAAAGGACAAGCATGGGGGAAGCAAGGGCTCTGTTTTGTAGGAAATTGGTGGAAGCACAAGAGGCAAGGGATCAACAAGATGTGAAGCAAAACGATGGAGGTGGAAGATTAATCATGCAAGCAAGGGTGTGGATGTGAACGCTCGGGTAATGGAATCTCGAGGATCACATGGACACAAGGAAAGAAGGGAGCAAGAAGCATCTTAGAGAAAGATCAAGCCCCCGGTGCTCCCCTTCTCAAGGTAAGTAATTTATGCATTTATTAATTTGTGTTCTTGAGTTCATAGCCCATAAGTTTCATAAACAACCTATAAAAATTTGAGTTCCATGGTGTTGTAGGATCTTGTCTTGTTAAAGTCAAACCTTTTTTATTCATGTTGATGATGCTTTGATGCCTAAGGCTAGCTACCATGCTTAATGGGAGTATGGGGTCCGCTGCTCCCATAGAACCCATCAACATATATTTTGTAGGTTTAGCTTAAGTGGCTTCATGTACACACCTCAATAAATTAGTTTAAGCTTCACCTTGATAGGCGGTTGCATGTTCAAGAATCCACAAACCCTATGGGCTAATATCAATCCTATCTTGTGCATCTCACAAAAAAATCATAATAATAATAAACTCCACCCTCCATATACTTCTCTTGTTTGTTTTTCCCACCGGCAAGCAACCCCCGGTGCACTCGTTGTGAGTTAGTGCAACAACAATGTGGAAGATGGCCACCGATTTCTTCCCCAAGAAGACACGATCATCGAAGGCACCATCATCAAGCTCTTCGAGGAGGCACTCGGTCTTCGAGTCTCCCCGAATCATGGAGGAAGATGTGGCATCACCAAGGAGCGACATGCTACCCCTTGGTGGCATGAGAACTACACGAAGTTCATCCATGCGGTACACCGAACCACGAGGACACACGGAAGAGCCACCCGTTCCACCATGATGCTCAACTCGTTCATCCGCTCCACCACCATACACTCCGAGTGTTCCAATGGATGTATCATGAAGACGGAGGAGGAGGAGGAGGAGGAGGAGGAGGAGAGGCGTGTTCGTCTTGAGAGGAGGCTCAAGCCAAATGTTGATTTCGATGACGCCCTCCAAGTGTTGGATTCTACTCAAATCTTGAGCAACCTTGGATTGGTGCAATTCTTTATGGAGTTGGTGCGAATACTTACAAGGAGCTTGATTTGGAAGTTCTTATGGCATTAGCACCGGTCATTAGTGAAGGAGTGTCGTGCCTCTCATTTCACCTTGAAGATGAAGAGCAACTAGTTCCTTATGGATATATTGGAGAACTACTCGGTTACAAGAAGGAAACCCGGAGCAAGTTAATGTCCAAGGAAAAAATGTTAGAAGGATTTTTGGTGGACGATTTCGAGAGAAGATTACAAGGAACCCAAAATCTCTCCTTGTTGGGATTTCTTTGGGATCAAGTACATGAAGCAAGGAAAGTGGAGATGAGCGGAGAGGGTGCAAGTTGACGTTCCTCTTTCCAACATGGGGCTGAATTTATTTGTTGAAAGGAGACAAAAATTGGTTAGAGGAAGGATTTCTTGTACCGACGAAAAAGAATAAAAAGGAAGAATTGTTGAAGGATCATCCTCCGTAGCCCAAGATGAAGGGCTGCACATCAAGCTAATAAACAAACACTTGGAGGGATCCCGATGCCACCACCTTATGGAGGAATACCAATGCCTCCACCATATTTTGAAGTATGTCAAATGCAAGCATGGGGGAGTAGGGCAGCCACGTCACCACATCCTCCACCATACATGTTCCTCATGAAGTTTTCATGGCGCTCCATCCAACAAATGCAAGAAGAAGGGACCGCAAACATCGCCTATAAAATTGGTTGCCTTTACCATTGGAGCAATTTAGAGGAGGACCGGCGCAATCATAATACAAGCAAGGATACAACGCGCCGGACCATCAATATCAACCACCGGAAAATAGAGGAAGAAGGATGAAGAAAATAAAATAATAATTCGGTTTGATTTTTTCCTTTTTCTTTTCTTTATTTTTAGCTTTTGTGCAACTTTATATATGTGTAGCATTTTCTGTTTTTATTTTCAGCATGTGTGATAATAGTAGAGTTAGTTTAAGATCACCATGAATAAAAGTCACCACCTTGTTTTTACCTGTGGTAAAATTACAGAATTTGTGCCATGATGATATATGATTATAATTGCCGCTTTGTTTTTCTTTGTATTTGTTTTATGCATGATTAAGCTAGTGCTCTCTTAAAATACAAATATGAATTTATCTAAATGCTAGCTCAATCTTTAGCGGAGGTTATGATAAAAATAAAGACCCATAGTGCTTTATATGCTCTCAAGTTTTAGATGGATTAAAGATGATTTTTTATTCCTAAAAGTAATGCTAACCTTGTCATGAATATCACTTGTGTGTTGCTCTACCTATCTAGAGACTTATATATATTTAAGTGCATAAACCTTAGTGTACAAGATTTATTTTTGAGTGAGTTATTGCAGGCCATGATTTCTCTGGCTCGAGGCTAAGAAGTTGGTCATTCCGTTTTTGCGTATCTATCTTATTGCTAGCCTCTTATCCGTGCATTGTGTATCCCCACATCGGAGATCTCACAAACCTCGCCGGATATCCACCCTTAAAACCAAATATTATCTTTTGTGATTACCTCCTTGATCACAACCCATTGTTGAGTATGGATCATCAATTCAAGGAAGATTGCAAGACGGTGCCATGATTGAAGATTTCAAGTATCTCTCCGAAGGAAAATATTTCCGGTACCTACCTTATCTCTATCACCTCTTTGCCCGAGGATGAGCAACGTCTAAGCATGGGGGAGGAGGTAGGTACAATGAAAATTTAGAGTTCAAAGGGGAGCAAATAAAAAAATTGAGAAAGAAAAAGAGAAAAATGAGAAAAAGGTAGAAAGAAAGAAAATGAGTATGAGAAAAAGAGAAAAAAGAAAAAAAATATGAGTGTGTGTAAAAATAAAATAAAGTGAACTCCCCGGTTCTCTAAAGTGCATTAGGAATTTCAAGGTTTTAAGATTAAAAGATCCATGCTCATTTTTCAACCATGTGCAATCCGATAACGAGGACTTCCTTTGTGCCTCGGGATCATTCTTTGCCATTTGCACATGTCCAACTATCTCAAGTGTGTGTATTTTTCTCTCCCCCTCCTTGATACAACATTATTTTCTAATGACCTTTTTGACGAGTCTCGATAAGACCATGAGAAGCTTGTCTTGTTTTGACAACATCTCATTTATAATATCTTGGTAGGACTAAACTTTCCCAAAAAGCTCCATATAAAGCCTACCACATATATATGAGAGGGGAAGGAGTAGAATAAATAGGCTTGAGAGACAAGATGATATGAGAGTTCATGAGCAATATGCAAGTTAATTTAAATTTGTGAACTTGGTTTAGCTCTCTTTTCATCTTGTTCTTTATTTCAAAATTTCTGAGATCTATTTAAACTTTGGGAGCATGTTATTACTTGTGGGATAAGCTTAATTAATAATCTACCCTCCGTAGGGTTGAAGGTTAGTACATTATGAAACTTTAACAAATTAAATTTTGAGAGCATTATGTTTTCTCATATATGATCAAGTGCAAGGTTTAAACAATGAAGGGCAATGATGATATCCATCGAAGTCTTACTCGAGGACGAGCAAGGTTTAAGCATGGGGGAGATGTTGTGACAACCCGCCCAGGAAAATACCGTACTATCGCCTAAGACCGATCCACTTTGGTCATTAAGCCATAGTAAAGTATCATCCTGTCGTTGGTTGCCGGGTTAACGCCCGATAAATCACTTGGACATCGAACAGAGGATCGACACATGCATTAAAACTCATGCGAAGGCGAGTCCAGAGTACAACATGAATTAAACATTTTATTACAAACCATTGTTCACTACATGGAGTAAAGTTTCAGAGTTCGAAAATACAACAGAAATAATTTAATCTAGCGCAACGGTGAACATCACAGGAGGCCATCTGTGATGTCCTTACTTGTCGTCACCCTTCCGGACAATCATACCTGCAACAACAGTTTTAAAGCAAGGCTGAGTATAACATTACTCAGCAAGACTTAACCGTCAGGTGATGACTACATCACCAACCTCTAAACATGAAAAGCTTTTGGCCGGTGGGGTTTCTTTTGCTAAACAGCTGCTAAGAGTAGATCCTTACTTTCGGTCATTTAGCACAAGTTCTAGTGGATTACCATTTCTAAGTGTGCCAACTAATTCAATCAAGAATTGGACAAGCAATTAATTCATCCAACCATATTTCTCGAGTTCCATCATTATGGGATATCATGGCCAGTTGATTAAGCAGTCTCGGATAACGGTGAGAGGCCGACAATCGATTGATTTAAACCTTGCAAGGTAGACCCAAACACTCGGTAGGCTGTCCTCGAAAGGGCAACTTTCCCAGGCTGTCCCCAAAAATTCTCGGGTTGGGATCGAATCTTACAGTCCCTGGTGCAGGCTATCCGGCATACCCCGCGAGATACCCGGAGTCACCATACACCACCCTTCCCGGTAGCTAGCCGGTAAGGAGATTTCTCAAGAGTAGTAACGGTAGGATCCCGTGCTGCCTCATTAAGGTACTAGGCTTACCGGCCCCATAACCGGCGAATGTTTAGTACGTTCAAAAGCTTAGTCCACATGACCACTGGACCGGAGCCCAATTCCCATGCTCTTACCACATGAGCGGTCCATTTAAGGATATCTTATGATTCCTATCTAGGAACCTATTTTCGCGAGTGACGAACATCACTCGACTTCTATCGGTCCTATAGCATAGCAGCTATCGGCCTAATATACTAGTGATAGAGCATAGGTACCTAGGGATCATGCATCTAGGGTTTCAAATCAACTCCTGAAACGTAAATGCACAATAATAGCAAACATAATTGCATAATTTTAAAAGACGGGGTTAATGATCCGGGGCTTGCCTTCGATGGCAAGGTTGGCCTTGGGCCCTTCTGGACTTGGGTCCGGGTCTTGAGCTACGTTCACGCACGGCAGCTCTTTGTCGGCACCTTCGTCTCCTCCTTCCGGCACGAGCGTAAGTCTACTGGCGGAAAGATCTACACGAAGATGCAAATGCAAGATTTATTCGACGGTTTTTACTTTAATCAATTACAAACCATATTGACAATCAAGGGGTGTATTTGTTGGGCACATTCACCTAGATAAGAATACATTCAGCATACTCTTCCACAAAGGAACAATATGCAACTCTTTATTAAACATTCTTTTCGATGGTGATTGTGTACATATATATGTAAACAATTTAATTTAAATTCACCAACAGTAGTGTGTAGGTATATTTAACCTTTTTAGCATGATTTGCAATCATACTCAAGTTAACATGGGTGGTTTAGTGGTTTCTCTTTTAGGAAGGTTATTGGTTGTACATGGGTTATTCTTTTATTGCACAATTAAGTAAAGGTTTCTTTATACTTGTCATTTCATGTGAAAGCTTTAATCATTTTTCCTTTCACAAACTAAATATGAATACTATTTTTATTCATGAATTAATTCCATATCAGCAATGAGAATTAATTATCTTTTAATTAAATTAGATAATACTTTCAAAAGGAAAAAGAATTAAATAAGGGCTTTTCTTTATTTAATTTCTCTTTAATATTAAAAAATGCTTTTAAGCTTTTTATTAAGCAATTAAATTACCAAAAATTAAAGTAGTGTTTCTTAAGCCTACTAGCACCTATACTGGTCCATTGGACCCATATGTAAGTGTTGGATGCTAGGAAATCAAATATTATGAAAAATAACAAAGGACTAGCTAGTGATTCAACTTAAATGCATACAAAAATAATTAAGCACCAAATTGATCCAAATTTTCTTATGCATGTCCTATGGTCCTAAACAAGCCTAAAGAACCAGCATGTTCACATGGAATCTCTACTGAACTTGGTTTATTAATTTACAAAGGAAAGCATGCATAAATCAAGAATAATTATTTCTGTTAATCCAAAAATCATGATTAATTCACAAGATATGCATTTTGGTATTACAAGACAGTGTGCACAAGTTGGGCTCAAGAACATGAATATATTTAACAGGAAAAATCATTTATGCAGATCTTCCAGAAATGGAAAAACATTTTTATAAAACGATTTACTTCATAACTTTGTGCAATTTTTGGCATACGAGCTAGTCATGACCTAACCCACAACATATCTAAAAATTAGCTACAGAGGATTTATGGTTTTTGAGATATTGCAGATCTAGGGTTTTCACATTTGTATTTTTCATGCAAAAACTAAAAGGAAGTAGCTCAGGCCAGAATAACAAAAGTTGTAGTATAATTCCTCACGAATGCAACAAAATTAGTTTCCCATTTTTCAGATTTTTCTGTGATTTTCTACACAATTTACAAGAATCAGGAAATTAGTTTAACTATTGGAGTTACCCTTTTGCGAGAAAGACCCTGGAAAGAATTTGATGTTTGCAATGTAGCCCTTGGGGCGGCCGCCGGCGCGGGCAGCGAAATTCCGGCGAGGCCGGCGCGGTTCCTGGCCGGGGAATGGCTGGGGAAGGGTCTAGGGTTGCTAGGGCTTGGTTTGGGTGCTTGGACGGGGTGGAGGTGGTGCCGGCACGCGGCTCACCGGCGGCCAGAGAGGGGCAGCCGCAGGGAGCCTGCTCCGGTGAGGTGAGGGCCGGGGAGAAGGAGTAGACGGGTTTGGTAGCTTCCTTAGGTGCTTAGGGAGTGTGGAGAGAGGCTAATTGGCTTGAAGCTAGCTTGCAACCGGAGCTCGCCGCGGCCAGTCCCAAGGACGCCGGCGCACGTCGCGGTGCGACGGGGGAGGGGCCGTGCGGCCGTGCGTGTCGCGGGGGAAACCGTGGCCGCCTTATAGGGGCTCTCCGACTTGGGCACGGGACGGACGGAGGAGGGGCGGCGCGGGGCGGGGGCGCAGCGGCGGCGGGCGGGGGCGCAAGGGTACGGCGGCGCGGCGTTCCGGGCGCGGGCGGGGAGGGCGGCGCGGATTTTTGGGACCCCTCGGCGTGCGTGCCACCTCGGGATGGAGCAGGTGCATTGGGAAGGCGCGGGGCGGCGCGTGGACCGAGGTACGGCGAGGGAGGGCACGGGGCGGCCGGCGGCGCGCGCGCGCCGCGCGCGCGCACGGCGCGGCGTCGGCCGGCTGGAAACTGCAGAGTGCCTCTGTTTGAACGTGTCAAACTCCAAAAGGTTGAATAAAAGTGCACCAAACAATGAATAGGAAAGTTGTAGATCTAACTACCCTATACAACTTTCAAAAAGGCCATATAGTGTTTTTCTCAACGGATTTTGCAGGAACGTCGTGCCAATATTGAATGTCGGCCTGTTCTGGAAAACAGGGGGTACTATCAGTCGATCGAGTTTTTCACCAATTTCCACTCAAAATTTGAAATGCCAATCTACATGAAAATTGTGTCCCTCAACAAGATGGACAACTTTCATAAAGGTAGATTTTGAAGTGTTTAGGTGAATTTTGGAGAACGCGGCAAAAGTTCCGGACGACATTCGCTGACGTCAACAGTCAAGCCGGTTTCGACCGTGTCTTTGACCAAGGGTTGACTACAGGTGTGTGTAGGCTTGGTCAAGGGGTTCATTAGGGTTCATTAACGAGGTTTTCGGGTGATGACCCAGGTTGACCTAGGTTTGACCGGGGTTTGACTAGTTTGACTTGGCTGATCCGGTCATTAGCATTAATGACGGTAATTAAAAACCGGGGGCGTCACAGATGTTGACAGTAAAATTCCGTCAACCTAGCCATGAGTTTACCTTCGGTGTTGGCATGAGTTTTATATCTTATCCATTGGTACTAACCCCCTTGGTATAACAAGTTCATTCGTGCATGTCGGTTTTGGAGTTTAGTGTTTATGCAGGGTTTTAGCGTTGAAAGCAAGACTTCCGGGATAAGTTCATCAAGCACCTCATGACAAGACCTTGGAGCCCGGTACAAGTCATGCAATGAAGCAAACATGACTCCAAGAAGCCCAGGGACCAAGCCCGAGAAGATGACAAACTCCGAGGACCCGATCAGAAAAGTGTCGAATCTTGCGGGATAGGGAGCTTCATCCAATTCGGAGAGAAACTGACGACAAGGGCCCACATGCAGAAGGGGGGAGGATCTAGAAGACTCGGGAACCGACACTGGGCGAAGGAGGCCGCGGACTGGGCCGGTCGGTCCAGGCCGGCCGGCCCAGCCCATTTCAGGGCCCAGTCGGCCCCCCTTTGACCTAGGTGCCTCTCAGGCTATTTATAGCTCCCTGACTGACCGAGAGCCACGCATCAATCCATTCGTCATCCGCCGCCGAGGAGCAGAGAAAAGAGGGACACCGTTCCGGAGAGGAGAGGGTCGAGATGGTTGACTAGGGTTCCCCTAGCCAACATGGGAACCTTGCATGGAAGACCACGTCGGAGTTCTCGGAGCTAGGATCAAGGTCGAGGTAGGATCCCGGCGGTTATCTTGATTCATGTATCGCATGTAATGTTGAGTTTGCAAGTCGAATCCGATTTCTAGCGATCAAGTGCTTTCTCTACGACTTTGTCTTCGCTTGGGTTTGCTTCTTCCCCAATCTAGTCTATAGCTAGATTGCATAGGGTGATCTTGTAGTCATGGTGGCTAGAGGTGCATACCCGATCTACCAAGCGTTTGCAACTTGTGCTTCTTGGACTCGCCCTAGACTACCCGCATGAATAGGGGTGCGTTGTGAAAGAACGGTGGCTCTGAAAGGCGGGCGTTTTTGGAGTTGGAACAGAAGCCACAATTTAAAGAGGCTAGTTATGAGATTCGTTTGCTTTATTCTTCTTTGCTTTAGAACTTCAACAAAAGACCCAATCCAATCTCTAGATTGGTTTTATCTCTCTTTCTCTTGCAACTTCCGGTGTTTAGTAGATTAGATGCGTTTTATGGTTCTTCCATAGATTAGATGCAAAACCCATTTTCAAGATCAAAGTGTTCTCCACTTATTAGATTGGATCTTGCGTTACACATTGTTCCACGGATTCGATACCTTGGGTTCACCAGTCAAGGGAAGAAGGGTCCTTGACTACGACGGGAGACTTGTCCGCTTGCAAGTCTACTTGAACTTTAACACGAATATATATCGTCAACAGTCGGTCCCACCATCTGAAATTCATATGGAGTTTTCATTAGTCACATATTCGCAAGTATGCTTACATTAACCACAAGAAGGATATGCAAGACGAAAACTTATAAACATCATTCCTGCGGAAACCGGATAGTGCAGTCGAGTTGATGAAAAATTCATCATCTCTGCCCCTTCAGGGAAAAATTCTCAATTTTTGGTCAGCAAGTGCAAAATTTCGTAAGCTCCAACACTGGTATTCAACTCGATGTCAAATTCCAAAATTAACATGCCCAAAAAATTTTGTAACCCAGGTTCTGCTTAGCTGTTTTCAAAGCCAAGGTGCACACTTTTCGTCATAATTCTCGGTACGCTTAAGCAAACTTGATGAATTTTGGTGAGCATGATCTCCAAAATATTTCACACAACTTTGGTATTCAACGCACAGTGAAATTTTGATCACAACAACCCTAATTCATTCATCGAAAACAACATCACAAAGGTGTTCATCCAAGCATTACATAATGCAAAGTTTTTGGATCACCTAGCACACTATTTACATACAACACAAACAAATTACACATACTCTCCGAGCAGCCTAAAACCTTCCACAAAAGCTAGATGAAAAGGCTAAATCAAGAGTACATGATTTTTCCCTAGAACAACAACTAGGCAAGCTAGTTGCCCGCAGCGGAGCTAGCACTAGTCTGAGGAGAAGCGGGTGGCAGACCGTCACACTGTCCTCACTCAAGCACGAAGCTCCCTGTAGCTCGTCCGGAGTGGCAGGTGCAACCGGTGGAACGATCGGTGGCTGCTGCCCCTGGTGTGTCATCGCCTGCCACACCTCCACCTCTACCTCCAAGTTGACGACCTGGTTCCGCATCTCCGCCACGTTCTGCACCAAGGCAAAACACTGAGCCTCAGTGTGAGCTAGCTGCAACTGTAGCATATCTATCACGTGGTCCCTAGCGTACAACTACTCTGTGTACTCGCCATGCTCATGGTGCCACTGGACACGCTCGTCCTGGAGGGCAACAATCTCTTGTTGGAGGTGAGTGACAGTCTGCCGCTCAAACCGAAGGTCGAGGGTAAGGATATCCCTCATAGCTGTGGAGTCCATCAGCACAAGAGAGAGCATGTCCTGAGTAGAGAGACGGAACACCTGCATGTTGTAAAGCGCCTCCAACAACCTCAGAAGCTGGCGCACAGTGACCTCTGGAGGGTCAATCATGAGCAACACGTCAGTGAGCGACATACGCTCATGCCAAGCTGGGTCAAGTGGGTCCATGGTCGGGAACAACCCCAGCGCGGTGAGCATCACCTCGTCCAGGTGCTGCTCACAGAAGGTGTGTAGGATCCGCATGACCGCGGACTCGACTGACTCAACGCCACGATGAGCAAAGAACACCATGCTCAAATCCACCCACTCTGGGTGCTCTAGGTGGGGTGGCACGATAGCCGTCGTGCGGGCGTAGGGGACCCCCTGGTCCCAGAAAGAGACCACCTCGTACAACGGCAGTGTAGTGTAGCCGACCTCACTGAGAGTCTCCCACAAAATGCGGGGAAAACCCTCCCAGTGAAGGGCGTCAGTACGAATAGTACCGTCCGCGTCGATCTCGTAATGCGGTGGCTGCGCCATCTGTACAAAAATGGGAACTACATGTTAGACCTCGAATCGATTATAACATAAAAAAGTGCATAAAAATTCTGGCAGGTATGAACAAAAATTCATAACATAAAAACTAGAGCCCAAAAATTTCTCAATTTTCTACAGCAACTCAGTGACATAATTATGCACCTTTTTTGTATTCAAAGGTAGATCTAGATTGGATGAACATGCTTGAAAAAAATCCATTTTTAGAGGAAGGTTACCTAGAAAAACAGCAGGACAAAGACTGTCACACCCAGTTTTAAAGTCAAAACCGAATGCATAGATTACGTGTGCGCCAGGATCAAGTTACACACACGCAATGATGTTGTGAATACCAAAATTAGTGCGACACAAATAAAGAGTTATTACAATACCAAAGTCTTAAACGAAACATAAATAACGAGTTCTCGCAGTGGATAGAGATGCCTCCACATGCAGCTGACTGAAGACACGCACACCTAGAACTCCTGGAAATCACCGGGGCGGTCTTCAAAACTCGCCCAGTCCGAGCAGCAATCCGAGTATAGTAGATACATGAAAATAGACAAGCGTGAGCATGTGCTGTACTCAACAAGAAGAAAACAACATAACATGCAAGGCCATATGGTGTATGGCTAAGGTTCAAGCAGTTTAGCATTTTAGTGAGTCAAGTTTTATTAGCAACATAGTTACTAAAGAGTGCAAGTTCATACCAACCCACAATCAATAAAGTATAAGCATCATAAATAAGGATAGAACAACGATTTAACATTTAAATTCCATAACTTAGTCATGTGAGGGTCCAGGCCGCTCTTGACTGTGAGCACGACTAACTAGTTAGTTTTACACTCTGCAGAGGTTGTACACTTTCACCATAAGCAGCGTAAAAGCTCTGAAGAACTTTGAACCCAACCATGCGGTGTTTGCAAGGCACCATACCACACTACCGAGGCGTGGTTTCATAGGGACACTACATGGCCTTTACAAAAGGTTCCCTAGCAAGTTATGACCCATAAGGTCCAGATCAGTTAGCAAGGTATAAAGCCCCCTAGCTGGTTGATACCCCACCATAAAAAAGAATAACTCACCTAGCCCCCTGCTAGAGCGAGTCTATACCCCGCAGTACCACCGATCCCTTGTCCTTATCAGGTAAGATCACCCCAAGCTAAAGTTCCTAATTACTAAGCCAAGACCATTGCCCGTTAGTTCTTGTGGTTGTACTGTTTTCCTGGGTGGTTCTCCATGTTCCATTTAACATAACAAAGTGATCTTGTAAAGTAAAACAACATAAAGCGGAACATAGAATATAAAAGTACCCAAGTTGATTAATTACATCCCAGTTAAGAATGCTAAGCCATAGCTACCATCAAGATTAATTTAATAACCCGGTTACAAGGCAAAGGTCATAAAAGACAAGGCATGATCCTTAATAGGTTCCCGTCAAAGTTAATGCAAGCAAAAGTAAATACAATGAATTAAATGCATGTTATGTAGGACAAGTGTTCATGCATCAAGGGAGACTTGCCTTCAACAAGACTCTGCTGCTCAAACTCTGGCACGTCTTGATCTTCAAAGCCTTCGAACACTTCATTCTCTACGTTCCACAATATTCACATACAAGCAAACAACAAGAATAAATAAGAAACAATCATCAAACAGTACTAACAGAACAAAACAGAGACAGAAAACTAATCTACACTTCGAGACGATCGTGTGGACATAAAGAACGCTAAAAATGGAGCTAAAACGACCAAGATACGCACTAACGAAGTTACTGGGACTAATCTGTAAAGAAACTTAAAGGATCTAGGCTTAAACATAACAAAAGGACCTAATTGTAAAGGAACTCGCTACCGCGGAAGAGTATTTTTGTAAAATCAAAAAGATCGGGGGGTTTCTGCAAAAAGACGAGGTCATGCCGGTTTGACCGCTATTGACTCGGGTTGGACCTAAACTAACCCATTGGATCTCGATCCAACGGTCGGCGGCGGCTGCAGGCGCAAACGGTGGTGGTTGACTTAGGTTAGATCGAACAGGGGCCGTCGGATCCTGATCTGGTGGCTGTGGTCGCACGCAAGCGCGCGGGCGGCGGCGAGCGGACGGAAAGCGGCGGCGAGTTCGCCGGTGCGGCACGGGATCGAGCTGGGGTGCTCGATTTCGCGCACAGGTTGCATCGGAAGGTAGCGCGCGAGGCGACAGACTCATCTAGGGCGCCGCGGACAACAGAAACTCGACGGAGACGGCGTCGGGCTCGGCGAGGCAGAACAACACGGCGGCGCGACTCCGGCGACGACGTCTAGGCGCTACGGGGCACGAGATCGACGACAATCAGCACCGGGAGACTTCTCACCTCCTTGCGCGGCTCCGGGGCAGCTTCTCGACGGCGGGGAGGCGACGACGGCGAAGATCAGCGGTGGCGACACTTAGGGTTTTGGCGAGCTCGGGCACGGGAGCTCAAGCGGTGGCTAGGGTTTTGGCTAACCCAGCTAGGAGGCGGCAGTGGCTTTAAATAGGCCAGGGCTCGGCCTAGGCGTGCGGGCCATGCCAGGGAAGGCGCGCGCGGGGGCGGACATGGACTCGGACTCGAGTCCGGCTCGGGCTCGGTCGGGAGGAGAGGGATGACAGGTGGGTCCCACCTGTCGGTGGTTGCGGGTGCGGGTGAGAGGAGATGGGTTGGCGGCGGTTGCTGGGCAGGCTGGGTTGAGCTGTGGTGTTGGTTTGCGGTGATGGAAAAGGTGAAGCGGGCCGCGACGTAGGTGAACCAGACCGGGGAGAAAGAGGGGCGACGTCGGACTTCTGCCTTGCGGGTTGCGTGAGAAGTTGGGCCAGAAGAGGGGAAGGCTGAGGTGAAAGAGAAAAGGGGTTTGACTTTTTAGAAAAGAGCACAAGCAAATGAATTCAAACTCGAATTTGAATTCAATCAACAAAAGCAATGCACCAGCATGAATGCAACAGTAAATTCCTATAGTTCATTTATTTTATTTTACGGAAACTTAAATGCCTAAAAGAAATTAAATACCACCTTAACAACCTTAGGGATTTGAATAAAGGTTTCTAGCAAATTTTATTTAAAGCTCACTTTGGTAAAAATTAGGGTGTTACATAGACTTACTAAACTGATCATAACTCCTGATTGAAAATTCGTAAAATCATGAGAAATTCACAGAAGGTGATAACTTTGATAAGAAACAACTTTCTTAAAGGATGCCTAGTCAGATTCCGCACAGATTTGGCTCTAAATAACCTTGTCTAAGATCAAGCAATCACCCTAGGAAACATAACACAAACATGCAACAACAATTTTTTCTAGGTTTGACAAGATTTTAATCATGATGCACAAGTCTTAAACGACCTCACACACATGGATCACAAAAGACATAGTTAGTGTCTGTGGCAAGCTTATAATCAACTCTCCTTAATAATAACTAGTCGGAGCTACTCGTCGTTTAGCGATCGCACTAATGTGGTTAGTGTACCTGCAGAAAAGAACCTTTTGTGCCAGCACGTCACAGAAGCGTCCACATACATTACCGTTCACTATAGAAACGACATCCATGCATCAATCCGCTGCATGGACAACGTCCAGCCTCAGACACTCTCCGTTTGAATGGAGTGTATCCTTACCTCGCATATTCGTCATGCGGAATGCACACGTATGGCAAAACATGGTGACATCACAACCCATGACATGTTCATCTTGAACAGAGCATGTCATCCTTCGTATGACTCTCATACGGAAGGCGCACGTATAAGACACGTGAGCATCCAGATGTGAAGATGGGATCTGTGGAATAGATCACTCCATCAACCCTCGCATTCCCGTGATGCGGCACAACACACGTATAAAACACGTGGCTTCATCTAGTTTGGTTGTGCAAGAAAGTAAGTCTGACATAAAGTAAAGTGTTGGAAGTTAGCAAAATAAACCATAGATTCTTATGCCACCTTAAAGAACCCAAAATTCCCTCTAGGGCCTCTCGATCTAGATCATTCCTTAACAATCCAACGTATTTTCAAAATCCAATCAATCTTGGTAAGTTTTATTATAAATCATGTGATTAGTATTAATCTAATCACTCTGGTGCATACGGATGCTCTGATGCCAACTGTGACAACCCCATTCGAGATAATTCCGTACTATCGCCTAAACCACTCAATTTGGTCATTAAGCGATAATAAAGAATCATCTCGTTGAGTGTTGACGGGTTAAAGCTCGGTAAATCACTTGAAACATATAGAGAGAATCGAAATGTATACATTAAAACTCCCACGAAGGATTGTCCACAGTGCCTTACAAATTAAAGTAATTCTTCCACGTAGGGTCCATTATTACAAACCATGGTTCTTGTCATGAAAGTAAATGGTTCGGAGTTTATTAAAATTGCAGAATTAACTAAATGGTACAATAAACATCTAGGAGGTCGTCTATGATGCATTCACTTGTCATCATCCACCCATTCCAGCTCCCAGCCGGGTGGAATCTCTCCAGGCCACACATCACATACGTTACTTGGAAACAACATTTATAAAGCAAGGCTTACCCATCCAAAATAAAAGACTTTACCTCTAATCATGCAAGACTTTTGGCTAGTGGGTTTGTTTGCCAAAAAGCTACTAAGTAGTGAATCCTTACTTTCACATTTTAGCTCAAGTTCTAGTAGGAGTAATCATTATAAATAAGCAACTATTGCAATCATAAGTTGTACAATAAAATTACTTAAATAAAAATCTTCACAAATAGATTAAGTAGTCTCAGATAATGGTGAGAGACCGACAATCAATTGATTTAAACCTTTCAAGGTCGACCTAAACACACGGGAGGTGCCCTCACTAAGAGCTCACCAACCAGGCGGTTCCTGTCATTCCTCAGATTGGGATCAAATGTTATAGTCTTAAGTACAAGGTTTACTGGGCTACGCCACCAAGGTCACCCAGCCTCACGCAAGTACTCAGGTGGCGAGCTTGGGGCCGCAACCCTAAGATTAGTAGCGCAAAGTTCCCGCACTGCCTTATTTAGGTACTAAGCTTATCGTGCCCATTTCCGGCAAGTGCTTAGTACGTTCAAATACTTAACCAATGAAGCCGCTGGACCGGAGCCCAAATCCCATGCTCTTACCACATGAGTAATCCATTAATAAATATGGTGATTCCATAAAGGAGATCCTATTCTCGCGAGTGACAAACATCACTCGATTTGTACCGGATCCTTAGAGCATAGCAACTAGAGACCTAGCATGCTAGTAAAAGACCATAGGTACTTAGGGGTCATGCAACTAGGGTTTCAATTCAACTCCTGAACGTAAATGCACATAGATAAGCAATGCTAAATTCAGAAGCTTAAAAGAAACACATAGGTTAATGTTTAAACCAGGGTTTGCCTTCGTCAGCACAAGCAGACAACCCAATTTCCGAACTTTGGTCCGGGTCTTGATCTACGGACACGTAGTGCACTTCTCCTCCTGCTCCCTCGTCCTCGTCAGCCGGTACGAGCGTGTTGCTACCGTCGGGAACTTCTACACTGAGGATGCATATGCAATAATTAGTGATGAATTTAATTTAAGTTAAAAAACAGCAACACATGACAACAAGAAGCACATGGTTGACCATATTCACCTTGACAAAATATATTCATCACTCTTCCTTTTAAAGATTATTATGAAGGATTTATTTATTCTTCTCTTATAGTGATCGTGTACATATTTAAATAAGTAATTAATTTATTGCACAAACAGCAAGGAGGTGATTTTCAACTCTGACTTTATTTTTCACCACACAAACATATAGCTCAAAAAGATAAAGAAGATGATTTTCCAATTAAACTTATTAAGCTTATGATGGCTTCTCCACTTTTATCCACCAAAATACTTTATAAAAGTCATGGATGAAGCTCACTGAGCTCACTGATCTGATTCATAGCCACTGAACAACAAGCACACCTATTGGAGCTATGAAAATAAATACACCAAAAATAATATTTCTAGCTACCACAAATGAGATAAATGCCCACAAAAACAAATACATCACTTCTGGAGCCAAACTTTCTCCTACACCATCTCTGATCTAAAACAAGGCTAGGAAACCAACAAACACATCAATAGCTATCTTAGATCTTGAACTAAGCATTTATGATTAAAAACAAGCATAAATCAGGAATAATCATTTTTATCAGTCCAAAAATCATGACTAATTCAGTAAAGATGTATCTAGGCATTTCATGGCCATTCACGGAAGTTGAGCTAAAAAATCTATTTAATTTTCGCTACAAAAATCATTAAGGCAGAAATAGCATAAATGCAAGATAAAACATAATAAAATATTTACTCAGTAACTTTGTGCCAATTTTTGTACATAGCCTACACATGTTATTTCTCACAACATATCCACAAACCAGCTCATGATCACATGTAGATTTTGAACTACAACAAAAGTGGCTTAAATTGATTTCAATTTTTCATGCAAAAACTATACCTCAAAAGTATTATATGCTTTCCAAAAGATGTAGGTTTGTTGACAAGGAAGACAACAAAATTGGATTTGTATTTTCACGATTTTTCTGTGATTTTATATAAATTTTCTAAGGCACTGGACTTAGCTGAAATAAAACTAAGAATCTACTTCTATGCTAGACCCTAGAACTTTGGGATTCACAGATAGGCCCTCGGGTTCAGCACAGGGGTCCTTGATGAGTTTTTGGCTTCACAAATGTGCCCTCGGCAGCGGGAATGAGCTCGCCGCCAGCGAGGTGGGGCCGGTGAAAGCAAATGTGTGAGGGGGGGGGGTTCTTCGATTGAGCTCACCGAGGTCCTATTGGGGGCGGAGTTGTGGTCGGAGAGGTGCCCGACGGTGGTCGGCGACGAAACAGCGGCGGCGGAGCCGCTTCGGCTCGAGCTCCGGTGAAATGCGGGGGACAACTAAGCCATGTGTGTGTGTGGTAGCACGAGTGAGGCCTATGAGTGAAGCTCAGTTGATTGGGTGGCTCGAGAAACAAGCGGAGGGGGAGGTTCGTCGCGGCGGTGGTAGTGGCGGACGACGGCGAGGTGCTAGTGCGTGCAAGAAGAAAGGGGAGAGGGTTTTATAGTCACAACCAAGTGAGGAAGGGCGGTTCGACGACCTCCGTCGACTTCAGGGGGTCACGACATGGGGCGACTATCGGTGGACAACGTGCGGTGAGGCAGCGGGCCGCCGGCTAATGGCGGGGCGCGCGTGCGAGCTTCGGCGAGTGCACAGAGGCTGTGTGGCACCGGCCTAGGGGTCTGGCACTCGTCACCTCCCGTAGGAGCACAGTGCCCACAGCGCACGGCTTCGGACCGGTGGTGCTTCCGGCGCCTCAGCGTGCGCGCGCGTGAAAGTGCATATGTTTATTGAAAGAGAACAAAATAATGAGTGTAAACACTATGGTTCTAAATTGGAAGCTTGAACATCCGTTGTCAATCAAGATCAAGCATTTGAAGCGGGGTTTTCAAATGAAGGTTAATTGTGTATGAAGCAAGTTGGAACTCAAAGTGGATTGGATAAGTGATGAAGAGATCAACCGAGATGTCTAGGGTGAGGGACTAAGCAATCTTTGGGGCCGTAGCTAAGCCGCCATTAGTGTTTTGCTAAGGTGAAGTTCTAGCATCCGTGAGATCTTCAAGTGTCATATTCGAACCTTAACCGAGGGAAGCTTTGCAAGTCATCAACTTGTTAAGATTGGCAATATGGAGTGACTTAAGGATCCAAGTGTGCATTCCTATGCTATATGGAAAGATCCCAGGTCACTAGCTCAAGGATGGACATGCTCAAGTCAAAGGCTATGTTGAAAGCCCTCAAATGGATATCGATCAAGTATGGCAAGATTGAAGTTGTTCAAGCTCAAGAGATAAATGAAGTGTTTTTATTTCTTTCTTGAGTATAGGTATGCCGTACTATCAAGAGGGATGCAACTTAGCGAGTTGACCTAGTCAAAGTGCTCTTTAGTTGACCTAAGTGAGATCTAGCCTTAGGGTGTGCTAACAAACCCTCCTAAACTAACCTGAGTAATTTCATCTTGGTGGTTAAAGTGCTAGTTTATTAGAAAAGGTTTTTGGGGTGTCTCGGTCCTGACTAGTCTGACCGGTGCCGCTAGCCCCAACAGCTAGTTTTTTCAAACACTAGTTTGACCGGTGTGAGGAACCAGTCTGACCGGTGCCGCCCGAGGACCAACGACTAGTTTTCTCTTTTGATGGGTATAAATACCCCAAACCTTCTTCAGGTGAGGGTTGCTGTTTCTAGTAAGTTTGCTGAGGTCCAAGCCATTTTTAACTAGCTCTAAGCCTTAGTGGCTCTCCCCAACCCTCTCTTTGTGAGATTTGTGGATTCAAGCCATCATCTTTGTGTTGGGTTGAGAAAGTGAGCTTAAGAGTGACCTAGTGAGCTAACAGGAGCATTTCCATAGCTTGAGCACTTTGGTTTCGCGTCCACAAGCTTTGAAGCGTTTATTACTCTTGGAGGTTTGCCTCCTAGAAGGCTAGGTGTCGCCGGCTAGCTCTCAAGGTTGTGGTGAGCAGCGGGAAGTTTGTAAGGGCTATGATCTTGCCTCTTCGTGGAAAAGATCCCCTTAGTGTAAAGGAGGAAAGTGGTTGAAAGAGACCCGGCTTGTTGTGGGAGTTGTTCCTTACAAGCTCCTCAATGGAGACGTAGCCATTCCTTAGTGGGTGGTGAACTTCGGGAAACAAATCCTTGCTTCTTCGTGTGGTTTGACTCTCTGAGTTGTTTTTCTAGCTTATTACATTTGCTTCCGCTTCGATCTACTTGGGTGTGCTACTTGTGTGTGCAGGGCTCATTACCTTGCTTGTGATCATATACAAAGGCCAGTCACCAAGTTCGTGCTAGAAGTCGAGAGGTGCCTGAAGTTGTTTTTGCATGTGCTCTGTGCCACACCGTCTGCCCGGTCAGACGCACCGGTCTGACCGGTGTCACCTGTGAAGTCCAGTGCTTGATCGGTCTGACCGGTTACCACCACCGGTCTGACCGGTGGAGCACTGTCAGCTCAAGTGTTCGGGGAGAAAGAGTTTAATTTGGTCGTTGCACCTATTCACCCCCCCCCCCCCTCTAGGGGGGCATCAAGGTCCTTTCAGCGCGTTTCAGCTCCCAAGCATTTCAAAGTTCCCCTGTTTGACTCGATATTTCTCCAAATTTCTCAATTGAACTGCCATGAGTGACAAATAGGAAAGTTGTAGATCTAGCACCCCTCTACAACTTTTGTAAAGGCTGATGGGTGTTTAGATCAACCGATTTGGCATGAACTGCGGAGCAACTTGAGGATTTTCTCAGTGCCAGTGAATAGTAGCTGAAGGCGTTGACGGGAGTTTTACACCAATTTACACTTCGAATTAGAAAAGTCGTCCAACATGAAAGTTGTGTGCCTCGACAAACTGCACAACTTTTATATTGGAAGAAATTGAAGTGTTTAGGTGAATTTTGGAGAACGCGACAAAAGTTCTAGAAGGACAAGGAAGGTCAAGGGGTTGACTTGGGTTTTGGGCTAGGGTTTGACCAAGGGTTGACCATGGATGGTTAGAGACTTGATTTAAGTGATCATTAGTACTAGCTGACACTAAGCAAAAACACGAGGTGTTACACCGATCCTCTCCCTTCCCTCCACTCGCATTGGCAACAAATTCTTTTTGGTGATTGTGTTTGCATTGAGGTCACGACATGGATTCATATGCGCAACCATGATAGTGGTTGAGTCTGTCTCGGCGATAGGCTCATGGTCGTGTGCATCTCAAGTTTGCAGAGGGACATAACGATAGGAGACACATTGCTTGAGAATGCGAGGGAGATAGATGGTACTCATCACATGTTTTGAGGGACGAAATTTTAACTGGCAGAACTTACGAAGGATTTGATCCTTTCTTTAATAATAATATATAATAATAGTAGTAATAATAATAGTAGTAGTAGTAGTAGTAATAATAATAATAATAATAATAATAATAATAATAATAATAATAATAATAATAATAATAATAATTAGGTAGAGATATAATTTCCAAGCCTAGTTATTTTATTTTATTTTATTGGTTAGAGACGTTGCATCGACATTGCATTTTTCTGCACTTCTGCATTAGCATTGTTGTTTTAAAGACACATAACACGTTTTCCATTACATGGAGAGTAGAGTTTTACAACGATACACAACCTGGTTACAAAAGAAAAGTAGAAAATAAAAAACAAAATTATACGAGAGCTAACGGCAATATAACGGTTAACAACCACCAGAGCTCGAAAACTAGCGCAAGACTTAGAACCAACATGATCACTGGTGCCACAGCCGCTGGCTACAGTACAGCGCCGCGTGCGCTCGTGAACCCTGCGGCTGCAAACTAGTATTGCATTTTGCTACGATATTGTTTAGCCTGCAGGCACTCTGGCACTTGAAAATAAAACCTTCGCATATAATGGCATGAACTGAATTTCTTCCGCTGTCAGTTTTCAGCTTCTTGCAACTCATGTTGTACGATTACCAGAAATAATGGGGCAGGCGGGCAGCACTGGCATGTTCATGGAGCTTGGTTGCCTAGGAGCTAGGAAACTGCAAAGATTTTTTTAATTCTTGTCTGATGTTCCGCACGTGGAAATGGTGCGAGTGGTCTACATTGGGTGCTTCCTTTCTTCAGTTGCAGGGGGCATATTGACATAAATTGGTCTGATCATCATCATTATTATATAAAACTTAATAAGAGCACCTCACTAAAGGACTTCTTTCCCTTCTCAACGTGCCACGTCAGCGGATGACCTCATCCACTCACCTCTCCACCACCCGTCATCCCCACTCGCCCCCTCCCCAGCCGTGCGCGCTCCAGTGCCACCACCCCCTTCCCTGTCCCCTCCCCAACAATGCCCCCACAGATCACGTCCCGCTGCCTCCCCACCAGAGCCCCATCGCCTCCCTGCCCCACCACCCCTTCATCGGCACTTCATCCCCCACGCCTTCCACCCTGCTGCCTCCTCGCCTACCCATTGCTGTCCCATCCCCATAAAATTGCCCCAGAAGGAGTCGTGCGCCCTCACCGGTAGCCACGCAGGAGCCACATGGGCGGCCAGCTTCAACGGCACAACCTGAGGCCTCACGGCGACACCTCCTATCCGTTTTCGTCAGAGATTAGGGCGACCGGCAGTGCCGAATCCACATGCGGCAGTATCCAATCGGGCTTCCTGTCACGTGCAGCGGTTGCAACATGGGGCTGCGTCGTCGAATCCTCCTCGGTCCTCACTATGTGCTCGCTCCCCATCGCGTTGCACGCCGGGGCCGCGCATCGTCGCACGCAGCGCAAGTCGAGGTCCTCAGAGTCCCGGAGGAGAGGAGCAGGCCCCCGCTGCTCACCGTCCACTATCCCGATGTCGCGTCAACCGCTCTCCTACCACTGTGCCGGTCGCTCCCCGCGCCACGCCAAGCTACAAGCCTCATCGCGCTAGCGGCTCCTCCATCATGCGCTGCAGGAACCCGTGCAGTTGTGAACGGATGCAGGGAGTGGAGCACCAATTCGCCCTCACTCAAATTGAAGTCGTCGTCGGCCGCCTGGTGCTCCACTCCATCCTCCGTTTGTAATAGATCAAGATAAATCACATTAGACATTGCTAAAGATGAACGGTACTCAATGGAAGACAAATAACGATGCTTCTATGTACTCCCTCCGTACAGGTTTGATATGTGTCTAACTGTGTAACGCAAAGACCAAGGAGAACTTTAATTCCCCTCTGTGATACATTGACAAACGAGCCAGCCAGCCAAGCAATTCATGGCACGATTGACTCCAACTGGGAACACACATATCATTCATGAACACCTTTTATTTTATTATACGCAGATCAAATTAAGACGGAAGGAGTACTTGCAGGACAGCACGGCCTCGAGCTCCGGGACTGGAGGCCCTGCCACTCACCGACTGCTCCCCCATGCGGCGCCGGCGTCCCTGGCCCGTGCTGCCCTGCCTTGCGCCCTTGCCGGCCGACCGACCGTGGTGTGTAAGCCGAGGAAGAAATATTCAGAGCAAAGAGAGAGCAAGAGGGATTGAGATGGGAGAAGGGGAGCGAATCCTGTCGATCCATTTGCAATGGGTACAATAGAGTCGATTCGTAAGTGAAGTTATGAACCATTTTTGTATCATCTATTTGCAATGGATAAAATAGTGCTACAACATCATCTTCGTACTTTCACTCGATAACATTTCTATTTAACTAGAAAGTCAACGTGGCTTTGCCACGCAAGGCCAGTACCTTACATTTATTCGTTTTTTAAATCGAGGAGTTACAACTCTATTTGTCCGTAGTTGTTGGAAGCATAAGATCATTTCGTAGAAATGTATAGACTATGAAGTGATTATTGTAGAAGTTCATAATCTTTTCAATAAATTCAGTGCGTGCATTGGCTTTTGGAAAAATCGATGGTCATTGCCGATATAAGCTTACCACTTCATTATGATTGTTTCAGAGTGTGGTTCCTTTTGTGTAAAATCACATACGTGAAGGGTGTTTTTTAATAAAATTTTAGGGGCTGGTATGTAAAAATATATGGACAGCGGAATCGATTTTGAATAAATAGAAGGGTCTTTTGCAATAAGTCATTGCTTGGTTGATTTGAGTTGCGTTGAGGTAGTTATTGGAAGAGGGTTTCATAATGGTAGGTTACATATTAATTTTAGTAAAGTTAGGGGGTTAGTTTGTGATGGAACGTTAGATTCAAATCTGTTGAGACTATTGGATATTTTTGTACAAATGTATGTGAAGTAGATTTTCATAGAAGTTTATGACCCTTTTGTAAAAAATTGTGAACTCTGGGATCATTTAATGGTAAAGGGAACACCTTTTTTACTATGGGTTTAGTTTTTTAAGTATAGGGACTTCTTTATGAAAGTGTGGAGTAAGGAGTTGTTGTTGTAAAGTTTAAGATTGTTTTAGTAAGTTTTGAGTGTTTTGCTGATTTGTGGTAAATCAGATGTCTTTCGTAAAATTCTAGGACTTTCTGGTGGATTATTTTGAAGTTTGAGATCTTTTTATAAAATTATGGATTGCAGGCATATTTTCTAAAATTAAGGGGCTTATCTGTAAAACTTCCGTGGATTATGGGGCTCCTCAATAGATTATTGTGAAGTTGAAGGACATTTTTGAAAATCGTGGAATGAAAACATATTTTTCTGAAAGTTTAGGGGTCATGTGTAAAAATTCGTGGACCGAGGGTTTAATTTTTGCTAAATGAAAGGACCTCTTTGAAAAATGTTTGTTGCTGGGTCGATATGAGCCGTTAGTGTGGCCGATCCAACGGCTGTGAAAAGCTGGCGACATGGCCAACTTCTTTGGCCTCGGTATTGGCCAAGAATCATATGTAAAGATTCATTAAGCATTGTATGGACTACTTAGTTATCTATCAAGTGAAATATAATTTACTTTATGTAAAAAAGTTTAAATCTTTACTCTTTCCAAGTGCACCAAATAATTATTAAAAAATATCAAAAATTATTTTTTCAAGTGCATCAAATAATCATAAAAAAAATTAAGCAACATATCCCGCGGCAACACGCAGGGTATTCACCTAGTTTTAACAACACACGACATACAAAGCACGCCGCACCCGCTGCCAGCTCTCGTGAAGCCTCACAAGTAGTGCCCGCTCTCTGTAGTATCGTCTTCAACCTTCCTCGCTCCTCTCCGGATCTCGCGTGCCGCCACCACCATTTCTTGCCTCCGCCAACCCTTTTCCTCCTTGCCGCCGCCCCCTAACGCCTCCTCCGGCCCCTTCCCTCCTTGCTCTGGCGCTCGCGCTGGAGTGGGTAGGGAAAGAGGCCATCTTTCGGTTGTACAGTAGCTCTAAAAGATCCTTGGGTTCTTTCCTGGCTGTTGTCTTCGCCGTCATCGCCGTTGC
The DNA here is from genome assembly GCA_947561735.1 of Cenchrus americanus. NCBI lineage: Eukaryota > Viridiplantae > Streptophyta > Magnoliopsida > Poales > Poaceae > Cenchrus > Cenchrus americanus. Next base: position 113,247,708 of record OX387245.1, read on the forward strand.
TGCTGTGGCAACTCCCGTCGCCCCGTTGCTGCTGTGGCAGCTCCCGTCGCCGACGTTGAAGGTGCAACTCAAGTATCTCTAAATAAAATCTTCCCTCTCCACCTCTTGCGCAGTTCCACCACCTCTTTCACCATATCTGTGCGACCGCCCCGCTTCCGCCGTTGTGATACATGGCCCTCATCTCAGGCGCTTGCTGGATTACGTCGTCGGTTGTTCCGATGCCCCCGCCTTCCCCTGGGATTTGGCGTGGATGGCGTTGTGGAACGCCATGATGCACTCCCGCGGATCTGAGCTTCTCCGGCCCGTTTCCGCCGCCGCTTCACACGGCTTCCTTCTCCGACTGTTGCAGCGCTACAACGACGATTGTTTTGACGACATCTGGACTTCCCAAGATGAGGCAAACTTGTCCTTGTTGAACGCACCGCAGAGCTCCCACCTCAGTCTCCACTTTGTCGCTTGCAACTGTCAACTCCGCCGCAGATCCACTGCGACTCAAACTGCAAGCAAGCCTAAGATGGTTGTTCTGTCAGCCTCTCCTCCACATGGGATGTGATCTGGGGGCCTATCTTCTACCGCCGGGACCGACGAATCTTCTATCTTTTGATTGCCTGGTGTGATCTCCATCCTCCGCCGGCGAGCTCGTCGTCGAACACTCTGTTGTTTGTATCTGGTCAGTGGACCTTGTTGCTTTTCTGGTCTTCTTCGAGGACCTCCTTGTAAAACAGCTGCTTAAGTGATAATATATGTTTGTTGTAAAAAACACACGAATAGCCAAGCTAGTACTCGCTCAGTTCTATGAGAAGACTTGCAACACCACCAATCAGTTCTATAAAAAAACATTACAGCATGCTGACATCACCCATCATTACACAATTCTACTTTGCAGTCACGCTGAGTATTTCAGTCAACAACATGCTTCATTCGACGCAAACTTTACTAAATGTTTAAAACTCAGTACAAGGGACAGGAATTTTTTCTACAAGATGAAAACGAGCGCAAACTCGAGCTCAGTCTCTACAAAATTCAGTCACATTTTTACCCATCAGCTAGTAACTTGTAAACATCAAGATACCAACGAGTACAAGATGAACCGATGAACAAAGGGTACAGCGATGGCATGGCAAAATTGTTCACCTCATACAATGCTAACAGCAGTCAGCAATGTCTCAGTAGAGCCTGCCACAGCAATCAGAGGCACCACAGTAACAATATTTCACCTTCTCCTTGCCATTCTCATCAAGGACCTCACCTAGCGCATAATTATAATGGTAGGTTAGCTCTTCTAGTGGTGGGATATTCTCAATTGCAAAAAGCATAACATGTGGCATCCTCATGTCATCATGGTCCCAGAGAACATGTTGGGCATAGAGGTTTGGTGAACAACTATGGTTGATGAATCTTCCAACATTGGCATACTCAGCTGCATCTATTGTGAAGCCTTCCATTGGCTTGGAGGACGATGTGGAAGATGGTACACCAACCACTGACTTTAGCCCCGCCCAAAGTTCTTCATCATGGTAGTTACTACCAATATCAAACAGATACTCGTCGTTCAGTGCTTTTTCAGCTTCTTTGTCTTCCAATAGCTCACCGACATACTCACATATGAAACTGCCTGAAGGTATAGAACTGAGGGATCTTACACCCCAACCTGTCCTACCAGTCTTGAATATTTCTAGTGGAATTTTGATACCATGCTGACTCACCCTATTGTGGCATGTTGGCGGGCACCTGCAAGTAGTGAAAAAATTTGGTTAGCTCACTTGCATATAAAACTTGATTATTAACTCAGTTTGAAGCTAATGGTCTGGTCTGCATCAATATGTTTGCTTGTGTCAAAATCTTGCTAACTTTAGCAGCACAACTAAACTTTGTGAACAAATTTTTCATACGCACAAACACGTTCGGATCTAAAACCAACGGGGGGCACAGGTTGGGGGATTTTGGGTGCTTTAATTAGTCAGCTAATCTGTTTAGGGGCCGTCAAAGCACACTATAGCGCCGTTTAACATTTTGAGGTAACTGCTAAATTGTGTAGCCCACGATTTTCAACATTGCACAGAAGCTTTAAAAAAATAGGAAATTTTATCCTGCTTAAAAGTTAGATGTGGTTTTATTAAAAAATAAATACAGTGACATACAAAACAACATCACTAAATAACAAATAAATATCTTATGAGGTTGACAGTTATTGGGTTATTCTTTTGCACAGCCATACCTGCACGATGGGCCACACTCGTATATGAGAGGCATGGCCTCGATGATTTCACCATCAGAATTGAACGGGATTTCCCCTCCATTCTTCACTACACAAGCACATTTAATAGAGTCCGAGCAGCCGTTTGTACAGTCACAACCCTTGGAAGGTTCTTTTTCATACCAGCTGGGATATATGACTTCAGTGGTGTATTTAAATGGCACTGGCCTTGTGTCATCAACTGTGTTGATAACACTTATGGGCATCCTCTCGTTTCCTTGAGATATATCAGGCAAACAAAGACCTTCACGAACTTTGGACTTCCTTGCTGCCTTGACTGCATGTAGGGCTAATTCTGGTTGCCCAGCAATTCTATGTAACTTGTACTTGTAGACCATCTCGCCTTTCGGACCTTCGCGCCAGTACTCCATCACCTCGTACAACCCATCATAAATAAATGTTGAAGTTTTCTTGCCTTTAGAATGACCAATTTCATTTCTGTTTTGACCTTTGAACCCATGAATCACTCTAACTGGGATCTTGGTGTCAATGCAGTTTTTCAAGGCAAGATTACCACGCTCAAGCTTTTGATCGTCTCCTTGTTTATTGCCACCAGCCTTTCCTCCGGAGCCAGTGTATATTAGTTCACCCGAGCTTGACAATTCATCAGGATAGCCTCCGGAGGCAACAATACTTATAGCAACAGGAACACCGTTCACCGTAGAACTGTCAATGCCTGCTTGATTCGGGCGATGGAGACCAACAATCGACAGCTCAACTCTAAAATTAAATTCATCTCCAACTTTAACACCAGGAATGCTTCCCACTCTGGCCCCAGGCTTGTTATAGATAGGGTTTTGCTTTAAAGCCTTAAATGCTTCATTAGCAACACTTCCGATATTGCGATTACCCTGTTCCACAAGCCGTGTAATCTTTCGGCATGCTACCTGGAACAATTGGAGCAACTTTCTAACATTTATTTGAGCATCCACATCATGGTCCCCAAGTTCCCTTTGGTGTGACTCGGAAGGAACAGATGGAGGAACCGTGACACACATTTCTTGCTTTTCTCCACACATAACCAACGCCTTGGAGTTGTCGTCATCTTCCAGGTTAGATTCGTCATTGTCCTCCATTGTCTCATCACTGATCAATAATCTTTTTGGAGTGACATCCATTCCATTAAGCTTGTTCCTCGGGCCAAGAGGCCTGGAAGCACTAGCTCTAGATTTCCTTCCTCGAGTCCAAGGGCATTTGTCAGGAGCCATCAATGCTAGTACAATTAGTTGGTCGGGAACAAGTTTCTTATCATCACTTTCTCTAATTTGATTGGTTGCAACATGTTTTCCAAACTTGCTGAGCTTATGAGAAGATTTATTTTGCTTTACATTCACATTTGAGAATGCGGGGTCACTCAAAGGTGTCTTATGAGTACTTCTATGCAAGCTTCCTTCAATGTTATTTTTCATCTTATCACCCACCATTACTCGTGCTAACTGCTTCCCTTCACGTTGTGGGATTTTTCTTTTCATCTTCTCAGCATAACTATTCCTCGGTGTAGATATTGCATCAACATTTCGCTGCAGCTTGCCATCTTGTTCGGTACTTACAAAATCATCTGGAACCTGGACCCTACTGTGAGTCTTGCTATGTCCTTCATCTGCCATTCCCTTGCATTCCGGTATCTCATTAGAGACCTCTAGTGCTGATGTCTGAGAAGTAGCCCCTCCTGAAACTGGAATTGCTGCTGCGGCATCAATGCTGGTGACAGGTGTGGCTTCTAACGGCAAGCCCTCGTCATATCTACTGCCTGTGGTAGTAAGAGCAGATTTCCCAATGCCAGGAGGAAATGTGCGTACAGGAGGGATCTCCAAAACTCCATCGGCCTCTTCTTTGGTGGTAGCAGTCCTCCCGTCTGCAACCGCCCTCTTCTTAGGTGGAGAATTCACAGCAGATGTCAACCATCTCTTCATTCTGGTTCCTGCAACAACATTTTGCTTCCACTCCAACTCACCACCCCCTGCTCTGATTCCCATCTCCATGACATCTCCATCGCTGGTGCCCTCCTCCCTCCCCACCTCCCCCTTTGCCACCAACAAACCACCCATCCCACCACCATTCTGCGCAGAACGAACAACACCACAACTATCCAGTACCATGATGGCTGATGCCACCACCTTGACTACCCCATTCCTCTCCAGACCATCCAATGGCAGCACGCCAGCATCACCAAGCAATTGTGCCTCTCCATTCCTCACCTTGTCTCCATCCCCCCTTGCCTTCACTAGGCCTGACTGGAGTGTGCCGTTGCACGCCACAGGCGAAACAGCAGCAGGAGCAATCGGCTCATCCACCTTATTGCGCCCATGCCGAAGAGGGGTGCCATTGTGCGCGAGGGCGAGCACCGCCTCCACATGATCCAGACCCTGCTGCTGACGCAGGGCGCCGTTCTGCACTACAGGTGCAGTAGCGGCAGGGGCAGACGCCTTATCCAAGCCCTGCTGCTGAAGCAGGGAGCCATTCTCATCCGGAGGCGAAACGGCGGCGGGGGCCTCATCTGCTCTGACTCCAGCTCCGCAATCCGCTCCCTTTAAACCATCGCCTGACGCCGCGGCCGCGGGCGGGGGCGATGGGGACTGGCCGAACCCGAGCGGCCAGGACTGCCTGGGCCTCAACCGGCCCGGCGACAGCCCCGCCGCGGCCTCCGCGGGCGGCTCGACCCCGACGTCCACCATCATCCCCAAGAACCTGCAGAATCCAGATCGAATCAATGCCAATCGAACCAACGCAGCGCAGATAGATAACCCACCGCAACCAAACCCTAGAATCCCTACCCCGCACCCAACAACCCGCGCATCTGGCGCGGCGGGAGACCCTCGACGACAGAGCAACCAGGCCAGGATGAGGAGCGCGCGACGGGGTTGGGGGTTCTCACCTTATTCCTCCGAGACGCACGGGGCGGCGCGGGAGTATGCCGCGGCGGCGAGGCGGGCGGGGTGGGGGAGGAGGCGGCGGCGGGGAGCGGCGCGGAGTGGAAACAGAGAGTTGAGGGCGACGAGCGGGGGAGGAGGTGTGTGCCACGCCCACGCCCGGCGCGCAGACGACCGCACGCACGCGCGCTTCGGTTTCGTGGGCGTCGAGCAGTTGCTGCAGGGCGGGGCCTTTCCCCAAGGAGGAACTTGGGAGCCTGCGAATCTGGGGAAAAATACACGTCACACTAGCCCCGGTTGGTTAGGGAAAAAATTTCAAAACAAAAATATAAAGACCAGCTATCTTGGTTTAATTAGCTAAAAAATAGAAAAATTTGTTCAAAAACTCAATCCAACAGATTAGATAAACTTATCTTAGCTATCCTCCACTAGTTAAACCGGGGGCTTCGCTAACCATCTTTGGCGAGCTAGTCCCGCTAGCTATCCCCTTTACATGAGTATGCAGGCGGGACCCACTAGCGGTGGAGCATATGGAGAGTTGATTTTAGCTAGTCTGTTGGATTTCATCAACTTTTTATTAGCTATTTTTAGCCAGCGATATTCAGAGAGACGCTTACTAGTCAAATCATTAATTTAGCTAGCGATATTTAAAGAGACGCTTGGAGTTGCTCTAACATGCATGAAGTAGCTAATAAAATCTATTTACAAAATCTTTTCACATATACAACTGTACCCGGCGAATTTTTACCAAGCCTAATTAATTCATGACTTGTTACAGTAATATTACAATACGCATCCTCTAATCATGTGGTGACAGATATTATTGGATTCGTCATTGCGAATTAGCACAGAGGTGTGAAAGTAGCGTTGTAAACTGATTTTGTTTAATACTCCTAATCTCTACTATAAAAAACGAAAGAATTAAAGTCATTTGTTACTGAGATTAGGCCCACCCCTCTCCTCACAGAGACCACACTTTTCGGGCGCCCCACCGCAGCACCGCCGGCTCCAAAGCAGTCGCATGCGCGAACGCTACCAAGTAACCCTACCGAGTTCTAGGTGCGGCCCTAAAAGCGCATTAGCCTCTCGCCGAACAGCCCATCATCGGGATCCAGCATGGGCTCCGACCGGCACAACCACACGTAGCAACGTAGTACGTCTGCTGATCAGCTGTGTGAGATGTAGCAGACTAGCACCGAGTTATTGATGATAGCTTTTGTAAGTTGGTTCCTTCTCCCATTGAATAACCAGTATACTTTCGCTTTACATTATTTCTTTTTCCCTGATATTCTCTATGCAAACTCCAACGGCTATAGGTGATGTAGGTGTTGGGTGATTTTCATAGTTAAATTGGAGATTGCGATGGCTAACACTAGCATTACCTATCTAAATCATACATATGGTTCCCCCAATATATCGTGGTGCATTAGACATGAATTCTAGCCTCTATCTGTGTTGGTTTTTAATCAGAGATTCATGATAAGGACATTTATATTTGTCATTTTCGTTATATGCTAATTTTATTCAAATCGTGTCATTTCTTTATTTTTCATTGAAACGTGAACTTTATGGTGTATGTGATGTGACTATCATGCAAGTTTGAACCCTTTGCCGATTGCAACATATCCATATATGCTGGTTTTTGAAACTTTCCAAAATATCAGATGTATGATAGAAATATTGTATCTCTCAGGCTTGGTAATAAAAAAATGATTTCCATGTATTAGCACTAGATGTGACACTGATTTTTTTCTCACCATAGTCTCTGTTGCAAAGTGTGGCTAAATAGTTTATGCATAACACAATGCATGCTTTTTGCAGAATGAACAAATGAGTTCCCTTCACGGACATTACCAACACTAGATCTCGCTATCCACCTGGAAACAACAAGAGGAAACTTGATTCTACTGCTGGTGAGTGTTGTTTTAAATTCGGTCCTCATTTCCTCGTACATGATTGATGCTTATTTTTGTTTTATCATAAGATGGAAGTAATGATTTTATATCTGAGGAGGAACGTAAGAAGCAGCGTAGACATGAGAATTATGCAAACGTTGCAACAGCGGTTAGGGCAGAGAAAAATGCAAAAAGGAGGGAGGACTACCAGAGAAAAAAGGTAGAGAAAGAAGCAGCAACATTAACCGTGTCTAGTTTTGTAAATCCTACACCTGATCGTGGTATGTATACTTTTCATACACATGTTTTGTCCGCAGTTGGGGCTGAAATGATTTCCAGAATGCACACGACCGCACCTTATGAATTAATTTTGTATTTATTTTTTCATATTTTAGTTAGATTAGGTCACACTTCAGGTTACACCAGGATAAATGGTTCAACAACAACTCCCATTACAAATCTAGCTCTAACTGAAATTGCAGACACTACGCCTGGTCATGGTATGTATTTTTTATAATTGCATTAGTGTCGTATCACATTATGATTCATAACCTTTTGCATGATGATTTGTGGTGTAAATCAGGTTTGGCAACACCTGTATGTAACATTCAAATAAATAGTTTTGTTACAACTCCACTTTCCATATCAGCTCTATCTAGATTGGGAGAATGTAATCCTATCGTTGGTATGTTCAGTTGACATTCAAGAATAATGTATATATAATGAAGTCATGTATATTGCAACTATTACACCACTTTCATGTTTGATTTTTTTAGAAAACATAGAGTGTACCTTTGTCTGGTATTGCAACTGCTTTCAAGTTCGTTTTGCAGAATTATTTGTCATACTACCATTTCACACACACACAATTAATTATTAAAAGTGTTTTTTGTCATGAATTCAACCATTGCATTTAAATAGGCAGTGTTCCTATATCTAGGATTGCAACCATAACACCACATTCAAGTTTATTTTCATGAAATCTTCTGGTTTTTCTAATATGTTAATTTTCTGTAATATTTCTATATTATCTGTTGTACCAGGTGGAATAGCAATTGGTATGCCACTTTCAGGTATCTTGTGATGCACCTGTCATGTTTTTCTAATTCAATAATGTGTTGGTGTTCCATTGATTTTGGTTTTTTTCGTTGCTTCTTCTTATGGAACAATTCAAGTTCTGACAAGAGAAAATGTTGGAAAAAATGATGGTTAGTTGCAGATGGTGAAATGACCATACCAATTCATTATTTTTTCCGTCAATTATCGTATATGTGATAATTTGTTATTATTTTTCTAGAGCTCAGTTGTGATTTCGGGAATGATGGGTGGCTCCATAATAATGATAGTTATTTTTCTAGCATTTATTTAGAAACAAAACAGTATGATTCAAGGCTTTAATTGTTGGCCAATATCTGATGAATTTTGGTTTTCAAGCAAGAAAGGAAAATAACCAATCGGGTCTAATTAGATTTATTTTGTCTCTCATCTTTTCATGCAGGACACATGCATGCTTTTAGCATCTATTTAATCTCATGTCGCCCCATTGTGTCCTTTGTGTGCCTTGCATTCCTCCAGGCCGACACGTCCTTCCCTATCGTTCTTGTAATAAATTACGAATTCGAGAATAGTAATCATTACTTTTATGATAATATAATATATTCTTTCTTTTGTAAATATATTCTATTTATTTACAATCTTTTTTATATCACATGTGTACCGCACGTGCACTTCCACTAGTTAACGATAAAGAATATGAAAATTTTTCACCTCCTACCCAAACAAAATGTTCATCAATTTGAAGGGTGCATGCGTAATTTTTGGAAGCGGTGAAATCAATTTGACTGTTTTTTCCTTGAAAAGATTTGGATGTGTAGGTTTTTATCATCTGTATAAATGGTGAAATCAATTCTGGAATAAAATTTAACACCATCACATTAGATATTTTAATTAGATACAACCACAAACAAGACAAAAAAATGTGGTTTTAGTAAAGAAATGTAACAACCGATTTGTAGGCAGTTGCGACAGTCTGGGTGTTTTCCTGTCCGCATGGTTTGGCGCATACGTTAGCCTGTTCATTTGGTTGGTGGCTGGTGCTAATTTACTCTAAAAGAAAGGTATTGTTGGTTGGTTGTTGGTGGCTAATTTGTTCTGAGAGAAAATTATTGCTGGCTAGTGGCTGATAAGCCAGACGAAAAGGGTGTGCCAGGTGCGGCGGTCCGATTTTTTTTGTTTCCACTCGGTTCGATCCGGTTCTTTAGTTGGGACTCTGTTTCCGCACGTTTTTCCTCTGGTTCTGCATCTGTGAACGAATTCTACAAGCTTTAGGTTGACAACAGAAGAAATCCTTGCTTAATATTAGGTAGAGATTAGAAGTATCGAACATAAGTAAATTATAGAACTTATTAGATAAATAAGGTCTAATTTGCTAGACTGAATTAATAGATTCATCTAGCGAATTAGCCATGGCTTCTCTGCAATTAGTTTTACAATCAACTCATATTTAATCCTTCTACTTAACATCAAACATTTGATGCTACAAAGACTAAATTTCAACCAATATCCAAACACCTAGCACCCTCAGAAAAAACTTCTAAAAAACTAAGAGATGAAATCTCACTTATCAGATGGATAAAAAAATGAAGGTAGTATTTGTTTAATGTTAAGAGTATTTGTACAACTTACCGTTGTTTTTTTGTGGTACACAATTTTATCTTATACTACTGCTTGAAAAGGATTCATATAAGAAGATCCGACGGGCGGCGGTTGATATATTAATTGTATACAGCCATTGGTAGGCTAGGATAGATATCTAACTAGGAAGGAGATGCTTCGTTCTGTCAAGATTGAGGGAGGTTGTTGACGGTTCAATAACGCGCCAATTTCAATCAGCAAGCGCACTGGTTGGTTGTAGCTCTTCCCTTAGAGTAACCCCCAAGGTTTATCAATCAGTGGAACAAGTGGGATGTTGGTTTTATCTAAGTATTAATCTTACTAACTAAGTATTAATGTGGTTGTTGTAGAAAGACAAACTAATCTAAGTTAAACTAAGGTTAAACTAGATGGAATATAGGTAGCAAAGGTTGATACAAGTGAGAGGTTGAGATAGATAAGTGTGAGAGGTTGAGATAGATAAGTGTTACCTCCCTAGAATCTAGGTTCACATGAATGCATCTACTACATGAAAGTGGTGTTGCCTTCGCTAGCTTCACGACGGTTACGCGGTCGCTAGGCCTTTTCGTCACTACGCAAAGGTAATCAATCACTTTTGCTAATGCATCTATATCTAAGCATCCATAGAGTTAAGCTAATCACCACGATCACCTTAAACCTTACTAAGACATATGTAAATAAAGCTATTGCAAGGACATAGACCATGAAGCATCGATAGACATAAGATTCATGTAGCGATTATATAGCAAGGACCCATAAAACCCTAGGGACGTATGGAGGCATTACCCAATCATCTTACATAGATTGAAGCTCATAGGAGTGATGGAGACTCTGGAGAACGTCGTCGATGAAGATGGCGACGACGAAGCTTGGGAACACCCCTAGGCCAACGACTTGGAGTCCTCCCCTTGCTTCCTTCCCTCCGCCAGTGTTGATCCTTGCGATGAACTCATCTAAACTCCCTCCCTCATCTTGTGGCAACAATTTCTGGTGGATGAACGAATGATTGATGGATGGATATGAATGGTCACCATCTTGGGGGCGCCTAGAGGGTTGTATTTATACCCTTGGGAGCCTTGGGGGCGTGCTCCACCTTGCCTTGCATGAGATCTTTGCTTGAGAGTGAAGAAAACTTGGTTTTCATAAAATCAGCCTCGTCCATATTTTTCTGTTTCGCACCCCTTCCTTGACAATGTTATATCTCCCGCGTTCGGTCTGCAAATAATGCAAATTCGGTGTCCAGATTGTGTGGCACGAAATTATCTCCAACTTTGGTATTCATTGTTTTCCTCAGAAACGAAGATAAGATCCCAAAACAGCCTCGGAAGATAATTTGTCTGATTTTAGACTTTTGCGCAACAGGTATTTCGGGAGGCATATCTCCTAACTCCTTGTTCCGAAATGGGCTTTCCATATGTTCAAATTGAAGCTCTCAACAAGGCCCACAACCTTGGTATTCGACGTTTTACATTAGATCTTGTTTAAATCTCCGAATCTGCATCGAAAAATGATGTTGTTCTAGGTTGCACGAATATCTCTCAAATTGAATTGATCTCGTGGGTAAATCTCCAAATCTCATGACAAACTTTGGAACTTATGGAGTCTTGTTTATCTTGGCAATGCACTTACATCAGGCTTCTTTATCTTCTCATGGCATGCCTTCTGAACTTCGCCCAAGAGTGATTATTATGTGCCAAAAACGTGCGTAAACACGAATACTTCAAAAACACATGTCTATGCGAACTTGTATTGTCATGAGGTTAGGATCATTAGTTATGATATCAAATCCATGCTAATATTAAAGGTAATACCAGGGTCTAGGGGTGTCATAAATGAGTGTTAACGGAGGCGCATCGATGACTCATTGATTTTGGCTTAGAGAATGGTACGAAAATCAAAGAGCGCATCAAAAGCTCAATAGTTTTGGTTTAGCAAGTTCATGGGCCGGGCGAATGAATTAAAGTGCATATCATCATACAAAACTATATTAGCGCTCCCCACTAAGGAAGTCTCTCAATCCTCAACGCGTCACGTCATCCCCCACCAACGCGCCACGTCATCCTCCACTAAGCACCCCACAAAGATGCATTGATTGCTAATTATCGCAGCGCGCCACGTCATCTTCCACTAAGCACCCCACCAAGATGCATTGATTGCTAATTCTATATCTATAATTGTTTGCACTGTCCAATTATACAAACACCCCACTACAAAACATTGATTTCTATTTTTCGCAACATGTAAGAATACGAAGAAATCATCTTAGTGTGTCTGCTTCCAAATTTTACTTTAGTTTTTTTATTTTCAAATTTCACCAAAAGATCCTGTAGTAACGCGCGGGGTATCACCTAGTTTCATTAGTTTTGGTTTAGCAATGCAAGTTCATGGGCGAACGAAGAGTGCATATTTGGGGACAGGGAGTGCTGCCGATGATGCCTGGTGGGATGGAGTATGTGTCAGAGAGTATTTAATTTCATAAGTATATTTCGGCCTTAATTGATCCTCATATATATGCATGGTTTGATGGCCCAATATATGATAGTATATTTTGATGAGCATTCTTCTCGCTAACTGTAGTGGATGAAATTGAGGGCAGAGGAATCTCGCATCTATAATTAGTTAGTGAGACAGGCTGGGGCTCAATGCAAACACATTGTTAGAACTATGTGATTTCCATGTGACGAAAAACAATATCACACTTTATTTCTCCTAATTTCTGTACCGACATGAAATCACATCTAGCTAGCTGAGACTAAGATCGATATGTGCCACGATAAAAAATAGAGAGAGTAATGTTGCATACATTATTCTATCTCTAGCTGATAATATAATCCACACCACCGCAACTTTTCTTTGCAAAGTTATACATGTCATGCCATTTCACCTGGCCTTGAAGCTAAGGCACGTAGGGGCAGAACAGAATTCGTAGCGATCTGTGTATGCCCGCACACACACGATGTGATCGATGACAATGATCATAGCGCATGCAACATCTCTATTAAATTAAATAAGTCCTTGGAAAGTAAGAAAAGGGGGGAGAAAACAAAATAGCTCATACATGCAATAGTCGTGTCATTTTCGCTAGCTTGTCCGCCACCTAGCAGCCCATGGTTTCCTAGGCTGGCACACAAGGGGGACCTTAAGCACAATTGCATAAAAGTACACTTGGCATGCAGTTGGACAATGCATGCACAATCTGTGTGACTATAAACACATGCATGTATGTAATACATTGTCCATTGGATCGATATACACATCATCGTGTATGTCTACACGCACCATAACAGACCACATACACACATGCACGGTACACCACCGACCACATGGACACAATGCATGCACACATTTTCTCTATTTAATTTACACCTAATCTGAGATTGGGTGGAAACATGACGCTAGCTCTAGAACAATCGTCATGCAGATCATGACGACACGTCACGTACATGCATACTAATCTTGTCCAAACTTGGATGCACATTGCCCCGGGTGTGATGGTAACTTGAACCCCACGCTTGTATGTTCACTTTACATCGATCGATCCAAGCAATAACCTACACGTGCATATCTTGACAAATTAGGCCTGCTAGCCGACCATCAGCCACATAATCCTGCAGTGGCAGATTGGCTATGCATGGGTAATGCATTTTTGTCCATTGGAATCACAAACCAAGGCAGGCAAGCCGGAGGGATCACAGCAAACACACATGTCAAAGAGCTTTAGATGCTCGAGCATCTGTCACTAGCAGGGATGGCCCTTAGTGCGAAAATGACAATGTGGTGCGTGAGGACAACCATGACACGGTTGGAAAAGAACATAGGTCCAATTCCTAGTAGAAATAGACAACAACAGATAAAAAGGGGATTTCTCCCCAAACACGCCTTCTAGCCTATTAAAGCTAAGCCATAGCACTCCCTGGCAAATTTATTGTAGAAACAAAAAACTCCTCTAGCACCCATCTCTTGGAGCTCCGTCTAAGAGATTCAGACTGATCGACTAGTAGATGAAGAAGTGTTTGCACATGTACGGTTCCCTACTCTTTGTTTTGAGTACCTACATAATCCTTATTGCTTAGTGCAATCATTTTCGTATGTAGTTTTTTATTATAATATATTGATCGTTTGCAGCAAGAGAATCATGGGAGACCACCAACAACCAGAGGGGATGCGTGTTGAGGGCAACCTTGAGCTACCTCCAGGGTTTCGGTTCCATCCCACTGACGAGGAGATCATCACCTTCTACCTCACCCCCAAGGTGCTGCAAAGAGGCTTCACGTGCATCGCCATTGGAGATGCCAACCTCAATAGAACCGAGCCATGGGAACTCCCGGGTACATATGCAATACAATCCCTATACATATATACACCTTGTTTGGTCCAATCATGGCTTCATGCTTGTGAGTTTTGAATTAATGATTCTTGAATTGATTCATGTATGTAGTAAAGGCGAAGATGGGAAGAGAAAAAGAATGGTACTTCTTTTATCAAAAGGACCGCAAGTACCCTACCGGGATGAGGGCAAATCGGGCTACTGAGGCGGGCTATTGGAAGGCCACCGGTAAGGACAAGGAGATCTATGGGGCCAAAGTAGGTGTACCGTTACCAGTGCTCATTGGCATGAAAAAGACACTTGTCTTCTACAAGGGGCGAGCTCCTAGGGGTGAAAAGACCAACTGGGTCATGCACGAGTTTAGGCTTGAACATAGCAACAAGATCTCCTGCCCCACATCAAGCTCAAACTCTGATGCCACTATGGAATCTCCTCTTTCTTCAAAGGTGGTAGAAACACTAGCATGCATCCATTTCTTACTTTTCATACTTAATAATTTTTTAATGTTCTGTGTAGGATGATTGGGTGGTTTGTCGTGTGTTTCATAAGAACATAGGGATCAAGAAGGAATCTGTGCCTACACCATTGTATGACATGGCCGTGACTAGTGATGGGATTAAACAAAGTAGTATCACCATGCCCATGCCGATGCAATTTCCCATCCCACCGACATTCACCATGGACCCTGTAAGATCATACTATTCCACCGCTGGAACGAGCTCCTCGTCGGTGCCACAATTGATGCCACCTATGGCAGGCATGGGCGGTGATGGGCTTCACATGAATGACACATTGTTTGGGGACCCGATGGCCCATGTGCCGCCAATGCCCTTCTACCATCAGATGGGCATGGACCCATTAGGTGCTGCCAACTTCATGGCTACACCACCTTCGCTACCAATGGTATCACAGAAGGACATTGGGATGAACTCCGACCATGTGGACACCATTGAGTTAGCATCGACGGTGTCCACAACACCGGCATCCATGGCAACACCATCTTCCAAGGGCCAAAGCAGGTACTAAAGAAGTGAGAGGGAACAAAGACGATTGCATAAATATAGTATATCAATAGCTGCATTGCATCCATCTTGTGAAATAAATGGTTTGTATATGTATTTCAAGAACATCTAAGTTATTTGTGTGTATAGGCATGTAGTAGTATACATATCAACTGCATCATTATATGTTTGAATATATGTGTTTGTTCTTCATAATCCAGAGGCATGTGTGTATATGCGTTTGTATATTTCTGGAAAATATTAAAGCTATATGTTGAAGGTTGTTTTGTAATAGGAAGCTTGGAGTTTGTAGCATATCACTATGAACTTATTGTGTGAGTTAAATGTGTTACTTAGTTATAAATAAACCTAACTAGCAAACTTATTACCATGACAATGTGTGGGGATCTTATTTTGTGAATTTATTGGTGGTTTGTTATAATTTATGAAGATGGATGTGGATATAGTTAGAGTTAGTGAAGCTGCTAAGATTTTTAATGGTGCAACTTACCCACCAATGCTATTCGTTCTATTTCAATGGTGTCGAAAAAATGGCACCATCAAGTAACCATATTGGCATTTACCAAAGGACTCCCATTATGATTGGCTAATAGCCGAATGGGCCAAGACTACCGTGAACAAATAGGCATGGAAGAAGAATGAATTACTCAGGCCTACTTGAAATTGATTGTGAAAAATTCAAGCTTGCAATGATACCTCCAAAGCTCATTAATTTCTAAGTAATGCACATCGCCATAAAATTCCATCCGTCTAATTGTTGCCTATTCACATTGATTTGATTTGGCTATCCTTATCCCTCCTCGGGATACTCCATGCCTTGCTCCGCCTCTGCACTGAGGCAACACGAGAGATCCAAATGATATGAAACTATGGGTGTCCCCCATGAATACCTCTCACGGTCGTGTGTGTCTTTATGTTGTTTATTAAGCGACAAATTAGGGTTATGACATGTGCTCCGGATTCAGCTCAATAACACGGCTTGTTGCATTATGCGTCAGTTTGGTGCATGTTTTTCAACCTACTTGCATGCGTAATCAGGAGCCCAAGACTAGCTAGCAGCAAGATTTTTCTTTTTTGGCTGAAGTGGTTGGAATGGACAATGCACATGGGCGTGCCTGATGTCATGCAGGGGCATATTTTTGTTTTCCTTTTTTTATACACGTATGTGTTTTTACCTATTATGTTCCTTATTGTTTTTTCTTTTTTCTATAGTTTTCCCTTAATATTTTATGCCATGCATTTAATTCATCTCCTTTTCTTTTATTTTGATTAGTACATTATGGTTCTTTTTATTTTCGTTTTATTTTTATTTTTTATTTTATTCATGGTTCTACTTATTTTCATTTCTTTCCTTTTAATGTATTTTTTCCTTTTTTCTATTTTATTCATGATTCTACTTATTTTCATTTGTTTCATAGTTCCTTTTTCTCGACTAACTTTGTGGGTGCTATAAAACATTAAAATTGTGATGGTCTTCCTTTTCTATTTCTTTTCATAGGATTTACATTTTCCTTTTTTCCCCTTCTAATTCCTTGCATGTACAAACATGCTGGGTTTTGCTATCCCAAATCTGTAACCACCAAAGGTATTTAAATCTCTTAAAAATTCATACCCATGGTAGGTTTAGAATTTTAGCGAAACTCATACATTAGCTAGTACCAATGTTGCCGTAAACGGTCGTGTAGGCCGTTTACACTGCATTTTAATGCTACTCAGCGGTCAACCGTGTTGGCCGTGTTGGCCGTTTAATCTCGTGTAATCCATTTTTTTGTTCGCTTACTCAACTGTATAGTCTGAATATTCACTAAACGAAGGGTGACCGACCGTGTACCGTGTACCGTGTAGCGTGCAGGGCAACATTGGCTAGTACTGTGCTAGTACTTGTCATAATCAATAATCAACAAGTTTAACATAATATAAATGAGTTAATACATGATATGAGTAGATGGTGAGCAAATAGTTCGTAGCTCATTGTAAAAAGTACCACTAGATAGAACAAACTACAAATGATAAGTTTGAGCAAATAGTTCATAGCTCACTGTAAAAAGTACTACTAGATAGAATAAACTACAAATGATAAGTTTTATAATCAAGTGACCATAAGACTGACTCCAACACCAACTTGTAAATTTGGAAGACAAATCCACGATTACCTCGCATGAATAGTGATTTGCACCTCATTCCTTTCGCCCCTTCTTCGACACGCAATTGCATTTCCTCCGCTCCCCTCTCCTCCGCGCGACCACGCCCCTCCCACGCTGCCTCCTCCGGGCACAACCAGAGCTCCATCCTCCCTTGCTCGTTGTCGCGAGTGTCCTTCTCCGCTGCAGTCTCCTCCACCCCTACTCTGTTGTCGCCGAAACGAGCTTCTCCATCGTCAAATCGAGCTCCTCCTCCGCCGAATCGAGCTCCGCCGTCGTCCCTACATCAGCAAGAAGACAACGAGAAGGAGGAGAGGCAGCAGCTCCGCCTCCCCTGCTCCTCCTTGTCCCCTGCACCCCACTGTCGTGGCCTCCACCAAGTAGTGCTCCTCCCTTCACCACCGTGGAGGGGCCGTGTGAAAGTGCATCTTGGCCCCTAATTATTTTGTTGATAGTGACAAACACAATTTGTTGTATTTAATGGTTGAAAAAGATGTGTGCAGGATCTACTTTCTTGAAAGTCTTTTGACCAAAAGAATCCCCCCAACTCCAATTCGGCGTTTTCAACTCAAGTCAAGGCTTAATTTAATTTTGAATTTGAATTTGAGTATGGGAAACACCGTACTATAAAAGGGGATGTGAATTGATCGCCAAGAGATGCTAAAAGTGCTTTAGGAGATGACCCAAGTGAGTGAGAAGAGAATCGAGTCAACACGCGCACAAATGCTCTCCTTTCCTTCAACTCTTGCTTTTGTCGGTAGTATCGACACTGGGTCGGTAGTACTAATAAAGCCTCATTGGTGAGTTTTAGCCAGGGCCTTGGTAGTACCGACCCAGGGTCGGAACTACCGATATGGCTCTTGTCAGCCCATTAGGGTTAGGTTTAGGGATAAGATCAAGTCCTTACTTAGGGGTCAAGTAGTCCTCTCTATTTAAAGAGAGGAGATGTATCAATCAGATCAAGCAAGAGATTAGAAGGAAAACCCTTCTCTCTTGCCGGTCGTGGGTGAAGCCCTACGGCCGGCGTTCCTCGCGACCCAGCAACCCTAGCTGCCCCTCTCTCAACCTTCTCCACGCGAACAGTACCCGCGGGTACTGTAGTGCAGCAGCCCTAATCTTCCATAAATCAGCCCCCAATCCTCCAATCACCTTCCCCTCGCATCGCAATTCATAACAATCTGGTATCAGAGACCATGGCTGGATTCTACGCTGTCGGCGCACATCCCTGGGCTGTGTCAGCCCTGTTCTCCGCAGCGCCACCGGGCCCTCCTCTGCTCCCCCACACCCTCTCACCCGAGGAGGTGACCCAGATGCTTCTCGACCACGGTGCTGCCATCCGCGGGATTCACGAGGAGTTGGTGTTGTTACGCAAGCTCCTGACAGGCAGGCTGCCGCCACCATGTGCGCCCCTCCTTGCCTCGTCAGCGACAGCACTCCCGACGTTGTCTACAGGACCATTCACAGTGGAGACAATGGAGAAGATGCTTACCCGACCGGTGTCTGTAGCAGTGTGGTTGCAGGCTGCAGCACGCGACCTCCTGACGCGTCGGCTGGTGGGGCGGCTACTCGATCTGCAGCTGATTCAGCCCCGCACCCCATCGCAGTTCCTTCAGGCTGTTCGTTGCCACGCAAAGGCAGTGACCACAACAATGCAACTTCAGGCGGTGTTGCAGCTACAGGCGACAACGCGTGGCTTCCTAGCGCGACAGCGGCTACAAAAGGCGCACAACCAGTTGCGGGATCGGGAGGAAGCCTTAGCGGCGGTTGCCTTCGACTTCGATGCAGAGGGATGCGACATCGACTCGATCGATGGCTACTAACAATTGTGTCGATCTGCTGCTATGTCCAAGGGTGTGCATGGTGTTTTTCCTGCAGACGGCATACTCCAATTCTGCGGGGATGGTGGTAGGAGAGGTGTGTTCCTCCTTGTCACCAGCGGGGACGCACTACCTAGTGCCTCAGCTTTCCGTCTCCGACCACCGCGAGGACGTCTCCGTTGGTGTTTGTCGCGACTGCTTCCAGGTGGTTGTGGCCGTGCGCTCCTCTCATTCAGATGGTCTCCATGGGATCCAGGTGGTCATACACATGCAACTTCGTCATGCGGATGGTGCCTACCATCAGAGAGTCACACAATAAAAAGTCTGTCAAGATGTAAAAGGCTTATTTTTAGGTCATAGGTTTGTGTGGAGTCGAGTCATTGTCAAGGTGGCCATGCTGCAGCTCGAGGACGAGCTGCTCGGAAAAGGGTAGGGTAGTGTCAGGTGTCAGCCCATTAGGGTTAGGTTTAGGGATAAGATCAAGTCCTTACTTAGGGGTCAAGTAATCCTCTCTATTTAAAGAGAGGAGATGTATCAATCAAATCAATTAAGAGATTAGAAGGAAAACCCTTCTCTCTTGCCGACCGTGGGTGAAGCCTCGCGATCGGTGTTCCTCACGACCCAGCAACCCTAGCTGCCCCTCTCTCAACCTTCTCCATGTGAACAGTACCCACAGGTACTATAGTGCAGCATCCCTAATCTTCCATAAATCAGCCCCCAATCCTCCAATCACCTTCCCCTCACATTGCAATTCATAACAACTCCACTGTTGGGTTTCTGCGGCACCCCTTGGTAGTTCCGACCCCGTGTCGGAAGTACATATAAAACACGTTTTTGCACAGTAACGGCTAGTTTTCAGGGCTTAGTATAAATACTGAGGAACCAAGTTGAGAAGTACCTTGGTCCGTGTGTGTGATGAGTGATTGACCGGATGGTTTGAAGCTTTGTGTGTGTAGTGTTGAGTTGTGTTGTGTGTGTTTTATTTTGTGTATTTACCTTATTGTTTATGTGGTGTGTTGTCAATGCACTCGTGAGGAGTGGTTGACAACGTTGTGTGGACTGACTCTTGGCCTAGTATTGCAGGTGTTGGTTGCGGCTTGGTTTGCGTTGGTGCGGGTGAAGAACAAGCGCGAAAGGTCTTAGCCTTGCGGGGCCTCCGAGGAGTGGAGAGACAAGTAGGCTTGGTTCGAGGGACCGGTGGCCGACGGGATCAAGTGCGAGCCGCATGGTGCAAGAAGAGCAAGACGAAGTCGTGGACATGGAGCCGGTGCATCGGTGGTGGCCAAGTCAAGGAACAAGGCAAGATCGAGTAGACCGTCCGGTGCCGGGAGGTGAAAGGCTTGGCGGGCTCGACGCTTGGCGTGGTAAGGCCGGGCCGTGTACGCGGGGTTTGGTGGTTTGGCCACAAAACCATCGGAGGAGGGTTTCTCGGTTTGGGCCTCAAAACCGAGCCCGAGGGCCTGACGTGACGGAGACGGTATCCGGGTGCGTTGGGAAGCTTCGAGGCGGGCGACACGCGGCATGATCGAGGTGCTTGCGTCGGGAGGACGTGAAGGCCTGATGGATGCGCGGCCGTCCGATGGTGAACTTCATGTGTTGACCAAAATGCCCCTGTGAGGGCTTGTGTTGTACTCCTAGTGTAGGGGCACTTCGGTCTTTTCCGGAGGGCCTATATATAGGAGGAGGGGGCTGAATTTTCAGCCAACTGCGGGGCTAGAGGTCGCCGTACTCTTTCATTTTGGAGTGCTTTGGGAGAGAGGGAGAGAGGGGAGAGTGGCTCTTTGATTGGAGCTTTTTGCCATCTTAGATTTGGTTTCTAGGAGTGGCTTGTAATCGATTGGACAAGATATTCATAGTGATTTCATCCTCTAAATCTTGTGCCAATCTTTCTTTTCCCAAATTTCTTTTATTGCTTTTTCGGAGCTCTTTTTGTGCTATTTTCGTGCTTGTTTTTGGTGCATTTGTTCTTGGTGTGATTCCGCGGATTTGAGTGGGTTTCTCCCCGGATTTCTTTGAGGGAAACATGGATGGATGTCTAGTGCATCTTTGTGATTGATCTTGTGCCCTCAAAGCCAGGAAACCACTTCGATTCAAGGATTTTCGTTCGGTGCTCTAGCTTTTGGTGGTGTTCAAAGGATCCGCGATTCCCGATGATTTAGGGAGTTAGGAGACGAAATTTTTGGGGTATAGCATCCTTGGTTGACGCTTTACATGTCCCCAAACTCTTGTCTCAACAGCTTCTATCGTTAGGGAGATCCGGTGATGGATTGGGAGTGTTGACTTTCGGGGTCGAGCAGTTTTCAGTTCTGTTCGTGCCTGGCGGACGGTCCGCGAGGGCCAGGCGGACGGTCCGCGTGTATAGTGTTCTTCACGTGTTCTTCGTGCTCTTGCTCGGCTTTGCTTTCGATCCGATTTTGTTTTGGTTTTTCGTTGCAGCCGGTTTGCGGACGGTCCGAGCTCTAGTAGCGGACGGTCCGTGGCCCGCGCGGACGGTCCGCCCGGTCTTCGCGGACGGTCCGTTTTTCTCGGGTCGGTTCTGGTGGTTCTGTTCGCTTTAATGGACGGTCGCGGCTCGGGCCGGACGGGGTCCGCGGCAAGGGTGCGGACGGTCCGCGCACCGCCGGACGGTCCGTGTGGCCATCGCGGACAGTCTGCCCTGCCCGGCCGGACGGTCCGCCAGAGCCTGGCTGCTTTGGTCTTTGGTTCGATTCCTCCCTCTTTCATTCGTGCTTCCGCGTGTGTTCCAAGGACTCGTTGTTTTGGCGATTGGTGTGTGATTCGTTCCAACGCTTGTGTGTGACCGGGTTTTGATTAGGGTATAGGCCGGGTTCTTTGAGAAGAATTTTTATCCGGCTCCTATTCACTCCCTCCCTCTCTAGTCGCCATCCGATCCTTCAAATACCCCTCTTCTCCCTCCTCACTCATTGCTGACCAACCACGGGATAAACCCTCACTTCAGCATTCACTCCACTTCTCCCCTTCCCTCTAGAGCCAAGATTTGATTTCTTTGAGCTAGGGCTTGGGTAGAGAAGTGATTCCTAGTGAGAATTAAAGAAGCTTTGAGAGCCCCTTCGAATCTCCCCATCTCAAGAGCACTTGAAGCATCTCCGGGCTATTGATTCGTGTTTGTTACTCTTGAACCTTGCTTCTAGACGGTTAGGTGTCTCCCGTTGAGTGCCCTCTTGGTGTGGAGATCGTTTGTATTACCCTCTTCTTGGTGGAGAATTCTTAGTGAGCACCAATCTTCCTTTGTGGGGATTGGGTGAGGAAAAGAGGCTCTTGGTGATAGCCCTCCTGTAACGACCCGCCTCCCCGAGGTCGGGCCCGCCAACGCCTGACAGCTCTCTAGGACTGTCGGTGTTTTAGACCGGCAACCTACTACGGGGAGTACCCGAAGTAGATGATTGTGACTCGTCGAGATCGGTAACTCGAAGGAAGAGACACGTGGCACACAATTTAGACAGGTTCGGGCCGCGAGGTGCGTAATACCCTACGTCCTGTATGCTGCGTAGCTCTGGATTGATTGGGCACGATTACAAGATGGTGCAATAGTGTGCAGTGAGTTGTAGGGGATTGGATGAGGTGATCCTGAGATCGGTCCCTGCCTCGCCTTACATAGTCCGGGAGGCAGGGTTACAAGTCGGAGTAGGGAGAGAGTACTAGTCGAGTACGTCTAGGAGTCCTCTATACAGTGCGGAACATGTACAGCTCCCTAACCAAGTACTACTCCTGTGTAGTCCTTGTGCTCCACGCCTTCAGGTGCCGTGCAGCACAAGCCGGGTAGTCCCAGGGGCCCACCGAGTAGTCGGTCCTGGCACCCACCGAGGTAGTGGGCCTAGGGAGGTCCATACGACAAGCCCCCGAGTACTTTGTAGTCGAGAAGGATAGCTTCAAGTAGTCTTGACGGCCTTAACAAGCAGTCCTCAAGCGTCCCTGAGTGCTGCAAGCAAAAGTCCTCAAGAGTAGTCGAAGCATCCCGAGGCTGGAATGTACTCCAGCTGATGTTTGAGCAATCTTGAAGTCTTCTCGAGTAGTCCCAAGCGTCCTCGAAAACTGCCTCCGAAGGTCTTCAAAAACTGCCTGTCTTGTCTTGAAGCCGGAGCTGACATGGAGGTGCGATTGCAAAATCGCACTCCATATGGAGTAGCCCCCGAGCCTTAAGTTGAGCCGCGGGCTCTGGCTGAGGGTCCACCTGACGTCTTGGCAAGAAAATCCCGAAAAATCCGGAGAGAAAAAACCGAAGGACACGTGGCACGGAGCCCCCGAGCCTTGAGTCGAGTACTTCCTCTCGAATTGAAGGGTCTTCTTGAAGAATGTGTCCTGAGATGCTCTTGAGACTAGCCGCTTCCCAGGTAGTCAAGTAGGAGTAGCCGAGCCCCCGAGGTGAGGCGCGTCGACTAGTAGAATACGAAGGGTCACGCGCAGCCGCTGAGTCAACCGCGCGTGGACTTATCCAGCCGCCCGTTGCGGAGCCGGTTTGGCTTATAAATAGAAGCCAAAACCCTTAGGGTTTTTTACCCATTCGAGCTGCAGCCATTCCGTTTGCATCTGAAGCGAATCCACTCCCAGCGCTTGCTGCCGCCGTAGTAGATCCAAGTGCGCCGCCACCCAAATCTTTTAGGGTAGCCCCCGAGCGGATGCGAGTGAAGACACCCTGCACTTGGAGGATGAAGCCGTCTCCATCCAAGACGTCCAAGGCCGCCGGGAAGAAGAGGGGCCGCGAAGAGGCCGCCGCGGCAGCCACCGGAGCAGCGCCGCCCATGTCTCCACCGCGGGCTGATCCAAGCCGCGAGTGGAAAAAGTCAAAAGTGAAGACGGAGGACCTGCTGACCCTCCTGAACAGTGGGTTCATCAGGAAGAAGGAAGTCGATCTGTGGAGATCCGCTGCTGGAGATCCATATCCGATGGAGGAGGCCGAAGACGAGATCCCAATGTTCGCGCGGTTCGTGGAGCGCGGCCTTGCGCTCCCGGCCAGCGATTTCTTCAAGGGGCTGCTCGGGTACTACGGGATCGAGTACCTGAACCTGAACCCCAACGGCATCTTCCACACGGCAGTCTTCGTCCACTTCTGCGAAGCCTTTCTCGGGATCAAGCCGCATTGGGTGCTTTTCCGGAAATTCTTCCGTGTCAAGCCGGAACCAAGTGCCACCAATCCCAGGGTAGTCGGAGGAGCCGGCATCCAGCTGAGGGAGGACGCCGCGGAGCAGTATCTGGCGTACAAGCTTGTCGACTCCAACACAGATTGGAAGACCAGGTGGTTCTACATCACGAACCACCACCCCGGCCTGCCGAAGCCGAGCGGACGGCAGCCCAGGCACCGTGAATGGTGGAACACGGAGCCCACCATGCAAGAAGGGATCCAACTCCCCGAGCTGCTAGCACGCATCAAGGTGCTCAGGGAGGCGGGACTGAGGGCCGAGCACGTGGCCTTCAGTTTCATGAAGCGCAGGATCCAGCCATTGATGGCTCGGGAGACCCTGGGCTTCGAGTACACCGGCGACGACGACGCGTCGCGGATGCCGGGAGGCGAGCTGGACGACAACGACATCATCGAGAGGTTGTCGCGGATCTTCAAGGACATGCCGTCGTACACGGCGTGCCCTGTCGAGGAGTACTCCGCCGCGCGCCCGCCCAAGGAGGTGAGTAGTCGTACTCCCCCAGTCGAGTAGGGATTGCTTGAAGTAGAGTTGCTGACGTCTTGTGTCTTGCGTAGGATGATGTGAAGAAGTTCATCTCCGAGCCGCAGCCACCTCCGAGCGGAATCGAGATCCCGAGGGAGGGAAAGGCGAAGGAGCGGCGTGAAGTTCCTGAAGGCGATGACCCCATCGTTGTGGAAGACACCACCGACGACGACGACGAAGACGAGGAGACGTTGCAGGACCGCTTCCAGCTGTGGTCGAGGTTTAGCCGCCCGGGCTTGCCTCATGTGCCTTTAGTACAAGACCCCCCGACTAGCCTAGAGGCTAGCCTGGCTGCGCCGCCACGGAAGCCGCGCAACCCCGCCAGGAAGCGGGTGACGAAGAAGCTGAAGGTCTCCGAGACCACGCCTCAGGAGGTAAGTTGTCTTGAGTAGAGTAGTCGAGTACCCGTTGTTCGAGTACGTTTGCTGACGAGTAGTCTTCCTTGTATGCAGCAGGTGCCGCCAGCGGAGCCCGTCGAAGAGGGCGACAAGGGCGTGTGGGACCCGGTGGGGGAACCTGTAACATCCCTCAAATTTGTTGAGGAATGTTCATTAATAAAATTGTGGTCTTAAAATTTTCGGTGAATTATTTGGGTGATTATCAAATTATTTAAGGATGTCTTCCTTTCCTCTCCCTTAATTCCTAGATTTATCTTTGAGCTAAATGAAATCCCTAGGAAATATAAGAAAATGTTAGTGTGAGAAACTTGGAGTTCTTTTGGATTTATTTGGAGTTTATTTGGGTGGAGTTTCAAATTTGAAACTGCATTCAAATTTGAATCTAAATAGGAGAGGGGTTTGAAAGGAAATAAAAAAGGGGAAAAAGGAGTAATACTTCTGGGCCGCGAGCCCAACTTCTCAAGGTCCGCCGAGACTCCCTCCTTTCTCAATTCCAGCACGCCGCGCCACCCTCATCCCTTTCCCCTTTCAGCCCACCGCGGCCTAGCTACCGCCGGCCCGCCTACCACCAACCGCAACCGCCCCGGGACGCCGACAGGTGGGGCCCAGGTGACGTCGCCCCCGGCGTCAGCCTTCTTCCTCCCGTCACCCCCTCGCTTTTGCTTTCCCCTTTCACTTTGCGACGTCGCCCGAGCCACGGCGCCGCCCCCGCTCGCCGCCGCGCCCGTCCGCACCCGCCGAGCCATCCGCGCCGTCCACGCGTCCCGCGTCCCGCCATGCGCTATAAGAGGGCCGCCGCCGCGCCACGGGGTAGCCTCAACCCTAGCCGCCGCGGGGGAGTTCACCCGCTCCACACCGCCCCTGCCCGCCGGAGGAGAAGGAGGAGGAGGAGAAGGAGGAGACCCGGAGGCCACCGCCAGCTCGCCGTCGACCGCGAGGAGCCGGAGGCCCACTCGAGGGAGCCCGAGGACGCCGCGAAGCCAAGGACCGCGGCGCCCCTGCTTCCTCTGCCGCGCCGCCGTACCGCACCGCCACCTCTACCAGCGCCGCCTCCTTCCTCGTCTCTGCACCACCGTTCTTCACCGCCGCCTGCACGTCGGCCCGTGGCCACCAAGGTGAGGCAAACCCCCTCACCCCTCTGTGGTTGACCCGGCCTTCGAGCCGCGGCTCCTTGCGCACGCCATACCGACCTTGCCGCCGCGCCGCCGCCGCTGGTGATGCCGGCCATCGTGCCAGGCTGGGAGGCTTGTCTCTGCAGGTGCCACCGCCGCCTACGCCGCAAGCACGCACACACGCCGCCGCTTCCCTTTTTCCGTTACCGCACCATCCTCTCGTCGCCGACGCGCGTCACGCCGCCGTCGAGCTCCAGAGCGCCGCGCCGCCGGCCTACTCGGTCCCGTTCTACACGCGCACGAACACGTACCGCCCACACGAGCCCGGCACCACGACCGCCTCGACGCACCGGCCACCGTGCGCACGCGCGCAGCCACCCCGGCCGGAGCCGTGCTCGCACCGTGCGCCGCCGCCGGCCCGAGCTCTGCCGCGGAGGGCAAGAGCCGTTCCAGGCAACCCAAGGGGGGAAAAACCCCAGCTTAACGCAAATTCTCGCCCGTAGGTTCCGTCACGACCAAATTTGGGCACTGGACTACGATTTGGCGCCGTCGCCGGCGACCCTCGCCGCGCCGCCGCCCACGCCGTCGCCGCCGCTCCCCGTCCGCCACGTCGCCGCTCATCCTTGGCCAAGACCGCGCACGGGTAAGGGGAAGACCAAGCCCCGCCGCGCCTCACCCTCGTTCGGTCGTCCGTGGACCCGGCCCGAGCGCACCTCGCCGCCGGCGAGCCGCCGCCGCGCCGCCGCCGTCTCGGGCAATTCGTCGAACACCACGCACGCGAGGAGATAATCCCTAGGACCTATGCACACGGGCGCCCACACGTGCGCGCGGCCGCGAGCGCATCCGCGGGATCCGGTGCGGCCCGCCACTCGAACCCGAGGCCGCAGAGAGGCCCGCACCGCGGCCCGCCGCACGGCTACCGGCCGGACGGCCGCGGCCGGCCGGTGGCGGGCCGAGCCGCACCGCGGGCCACGGGAAGCCCCGGCCGCAGCTGGGATCCGGGGATCCCGTGCGGCCGGCCGTAAAGGAAGAGTTTTCTTTTGTTTAAAAATTCCAGAAAAATCCTTTTCTCTTCTAAAAATCCTAGAAAATCCATTTTATCTCCGAAAATTACGAAACCTTTTCCAGAAAATTTCTAAAATCTTAAACTACGGGTTGGGATAGTGTTTGTTCCCATTTTGGATCTTATTTGCTTTTATTTGGAGTTAAGTTGCCATAGGGCCGCTGTTTATTTTCTTTTTCGCGCTACTAGGAGCAGGAGGAGCCGGAGAGCTAAGCCGGGGAGTACGACTACGCCGACGACTTCGCCGCGGAGGACTACCCGACCCCAGGTTCACGCCCGACCGATTCTGAACTACCCATTAGGCATTGCTGAGTAGTATTGCTAGCGCTTTACTTTATGTATGCATGTTGATGAACCTTGCACTGCCTCTTTAATTACCCTGTCCTTGATTGTCCTACTACTATTATATATGTTTATGTGGGCGTGTTTGTGCGCCGAGCTTCGCGATGCATGTGTTGGGAGGGTAGTAGTGGTTCTTGGCGTGTGTGGGGTAAAAACCGGCAGGAGAAGGCGTTTTGGGTACTTTGGCGGGGGTGAGCTCGAAACAACCGATCTGGGATCGGGGATAGGGGTGCACTCCTCAGTGCATCCCTCCTGTTACGGTTTTCGGAGCCTAGGTGTTGGGGTTTTTCGTGCGCTTGGAGGACATGAGCTCGCCCGGTCTGAAATCGAGTGGATCAACTTGTTTATAGGACATCGTACACACCACCCCGCCGAGAGTGGGGATAGGGCCGAGTTGAGCTCGGCAAGTGCGGAACCATACCTGCCTAGGAAGGATAGAGGGTATCTGTGGGGGAGCGGTGGAGGTGAGACCACCCTCTCAGAGCGTCTCCCGTGTGGCCACACGGGAGCATTTCACGCTCCGGTGCTTCGTCTTCCTTTGCGGAGAGGACCGCTTTGAGGGCCGGATGCAGGGTGGGTACGTAACTACCGAGAGTTCGCCGGTAGGATGGGCTCGGTCGGCCGTACACCGGCCGGGTACCATTCCGGGATGGGTACAGGTGTACACGCTCTGCAGAGTCGTTCGATCTATAGCTATAGCCGCGTCCTCGGTCATGGACACTGCCTAGAAGACGTACTTGATCCTCATGTTTTGGGATTTCTACCTTCCCCTATAGGTGAGAGTGTGGTGAGCCGTGGTTATAGCCGGCTAGAGGAGAGAGGCTCCATCTACCTTGTCGATCCGGTTGTAATCATTGAGATGCGAGGAGAGGAAGTTCTCACATCGCCCCTAGACAGGAGTAGGAGCTGGTGACGGGTCTTCTGGGTGACCAGTTGGATCCGGGTTGTGTTGAGAGACTTGGGTTTTGGGATATTGATGGAGATACCTTGTCTATACTATGATGCTGCTGCTTAGGAAACCACAGCCGAATCCTTGTCTACTCTCTTTTCCCTTTAGATGTTAGGCCACTTAAAGCTGCATACGGTTGGTGACGTGGACCTATCCCGCTCCTTGGGGATAGACTTTGGGTGTGCAGGGTACGAGTCCGACTTCGACTGCAACGCCGACGGATGGTACGACTGAGGGATACGTCGCTTCGCTCGAGTTGCCTGTGGCGGGAAGAATAAAGATGGAGACCCTTCTGAGAAGATAGCTACCGTTGCGTAGAATTTTCACTCTGATTCAGCCAAGAGGCTTGTAATGATGTACTCCATTATGGACATGTAATAAATTAATGTACTATTAACTTTATGTGATGCGATGTATGACTTTGTGTATCTGTCTGTGAGACGTTCTGTACGCGATAGCCACTGATCCAGGGACTATCGCGATGGTACAGGGATTCGGGTTTTCTATGAAAATCCGGGGTTTTACAGGTGGTACCAGAGCCATGCTTGACCGTAGCACGTATCCCTAGGAAGGTCGATAGAAATAGGACTCCATACGCTCTACATTTATAGTTATACCCTTGAGCTATGTTATAAAACTCGTACCCTCTTTGAAAATTTCTTACTCACCTGCGGTGATGAAAATTTCTTGCGTTTCACAAGAGATGGAGCACCAGGTCGCGGAGATCACCCCCGAGACGTGCGGGGCGATCTGCCACTGGATGGAGAGGGCCCTTCTCAGGCTTGGAGTCCCTCCGACCTACGTCACGTACCGCGCCGAGTACGTACCCGCCGTGACTGGGCGGATGGTGCTCTGCACGGTCGCCGTGCTCCCTCACCCGAGTCTCCCCGGTTCAAGGGAGAGGTCCGCGCGCCGCTGCCCTCACCGTCGCGACCGCGCTCGACGTCGCCCGCCGCCGGCCCCGGGCCGCCTACTCGCACGCACCGCGCCTCCTTCGAGACCGGGACTCTTCGGCCGCTACCCCCGGACTACCGGCGCCTCGCACCGCTCGTGGACCGGAGTTCCTTCGTACGAGGGGATCCGGGGACGACGTCGACGCCGCTCCCTTCCGCGAGACCGACGAGACCCCGGTGGAGACCGCCCGGCTACTTGGTCGACCTCGACAAGTACGCGCGCCGACCGGAGGACGAGTCACGTACCCTCTACGGCCAGGTCAGGGACGCCACCATCGACGCGCTCAAGTACCAGCCCCGCTGCGCCGAGCCGGGAGAGGGAGAACACCGCTCTACGCCACCGTGTTCGCCGGCTCGAGTTGAGCCTCGACCGCACGACCACCGTCCCCGCCGGCAGTTCGAGAGGGAGAGGGTGGACACCAGGGAGGAGATGCTGCACGCCAAGGAGGATCTACGCGAAGCCGACCGCGAGTCGAACAAAGCTGAAGGACAAGCTCGAGCGCAAGGACGACCTGCTCACAGTGCGCGCTCACCTGCTCGGGTGTGAGCGGCTCAAGGTGGAGAAGCTGGAGAAGAGCCGAGCGGACAACGTCGCCAACATCGCGTGGCTCACGCGCACGGCCGTCTACCTGAGGGACAAGGCCGAGAGACTGAGGAGGACTTGGGAGGACGCCGACTCGCTTCACGTGTACGAGCTCTTCGAGCTCAACGGAGAGCTACCCCCCGAGTCTCAGCGAGAGATTCGCACCGAGACCTTCGAGCTGCACCAGTCTCGCCTCAAGCTCCACCTGTGCCCGATGGCCCATATGCCGACCCCCGTCGAGACCGAGGAGGTTCGAGAGGCTCACGCCTTGGTGTCCCGGATCTTCCCGCCGGACTACCCCACCGAGGACCGCTACCCCGTCACGTACCAGCGGGCACGCACGGAGTAGAGAGCTGAGCAGGAGACATGACCTAGAGTAGTGTTCTATGCTAGTAGTTTCCATGAGATGTTCCATGCAGCCGCGAGCATGTTCCGGTGCATGAAGAGAGTCACCACACCATGTAGACACTACCCTTTTGAGATTGTACCGATGTATTAGATCGTTGACTTGTTGCTGCTACCCCAAGGTCTGAGTCAGCCTCAGGGGAGCAAGTGTAATAATCATGTTTGCTGTGTGCTTGGATCTTAATGATGTTATTTGCCTCTTAATGCTTCTTCTACTTGAGTGTAGGTTATAATTAGAACTATTTTCTTGAATGCTAAAGACTCATGTGTTAGTTGGTGAGTGACGTGCGTAAACTCCTTTCTTTTCCCTTATGTTTTCAGAAGGATGTCGATCCGCCGCTCCAACCGGCTGATAGCTCGCCTCGAGGAGGCAGCTGCTGAGGAAGAAGCCCAGCAGGGGCGTGGACGCGGACGTGGCCGCGGCCGTCCACCCCTACGTGGAGGAGCCTTGGGGGCTAGGGCCCGAGGTGACGGGGCACCGCCACCACCGCCCGAGAACCCTGAGGCCGAGGTTGGGCAAGGAGCAGCCGCGCAAGGCCAGCCTGAGCCGGAACAGCCACCACCATCCCCACCTAACTTGGTGGAAGTGATGGCACTCCGGACTCGCCCGATGCGAGAGGATGGCGGAGGCCATGGAGCACCGTGGCAACGGTGGGAACCGCGTCGCTCCGCAGACGAGGACCTCACGCGGAAGATCGAGAGGTTCATCCGCCCGAAGGCCCCCACCTTCGCTACTCGGATGACCCACTCGAGGCCGACGACCGGGCCGAGGGTGATCGAGACCAAGCTCGACCTCACCGTCCGCTCCGACGAGGAGTGTGTCGCTATCGCCGCGCACCGCCCGGAGGGTCCCGCCAAGGCGTGGTGGGACAACTACACCGCCACCCACCCGAACCCGGCATTCATCACCCGGGCCGGAGTTCCGCGAGGCGTTCCGCGAGCGCACCTTCCCGACGAGCTGCTGGTCCAGAAGGCGCAGGAGTTCCGCACCATGACTCAGGGTGCGATGAGGGTCGAGGAGTACGAGCGTCACTTCATGAAGATGATGCGGTACGCCCCCGACGACACCAACACCGACCAGAAGAAGCAGTTCTGGTTCCTGCGAGGCCTTCACCACGGCCTTCGCCAGGCGCTGAAGGCAAGCGAGCACAAGTCCCTGCGCCATCTCGTCAACCGCGCCATCGCGGTCGAGGACGAGAGGAGGGGCCACGAGGAACGCATGAGGGGCAAGAAGAGGATGGGAGATCGGGATCAGCCTGACCGATCCTTCCAGAAGCCGAGAAGCGGACAGAGCAACATGCTGAGGGGGAGCTACCGCCCGGGGCACAACCAGCCTGGGCGTGGCTTCGGAGGTAGTGGACGTAGCCCGTTCCCCGGAGGGAGGAACCCCGGCTACCCCCAGCAGACTGGAGGCTACACCCGTGCTCCACCGAGCACCGCGCGGCCCGCCGCGAGAGGTTTCACCGTCACCGCTTCGCGTGTGGCAAGCCGGCCACAAGTCCTTCGAGTGCCCCGACAAGAAGGTTGCCGCTACCCCCGCACGGGCACCCGCTCCGGGAGGCCGACCTCCTCGAGCCGCACCGCCCGCCGCCGCCGCCGTGGGAGGCCGAACCACCTCACCGAGGAGGAGGCCGCCGATGCCCCCGACGTCGTGATCGGTAAGTTTTTGGTTTGTGGTACTTCTGCTCTGGTTCTCTTTGACACCGGTGCAACCGGGTCTTATATCACCTCTCGGTTCGTGAGTAAACTTTCCCTCCCTACAACCACCCGAACAATGCCCATCATCACGAGCTCTCCGCTCGGGGATATCCGATGCACCCTGCTGTGCAAAGGAGTGGAAGTGGTCATCCAAGGCCACACATTCTATGGGGATCTTACCGTGCTGCCATCCCATGGTATCGACGTGATACTGGGAATGGATTGGATCACTGCCCACAAAGGTGTCATCTCCACTTCACCGAGACTGGTGACACTACTGCACCCTGACGGGACAAGGGTGACCTTCGAGCCAATGAAGTCTCGAGACATACCGGCCGTATACAGCCTTCACACGAAGGCCATATCGGATGTACCGGTGGTCTGTGAGTATGAGGATGTGTTTCCAGAGGAGTTGCCCGGGTTGCCTCCTGATCGTGATGTGGAGTTCGTGATCAACCTGGTGCCGGGAACGGCGCCGATAGCCCAGAGTCCGTACCGTATGGCGGAGGTTGAGCTGAAACTGCTGAAGGCAGAGCTAGACTCGCTACTCGCACTAGTAGGTTTGATTACATCAATGACAATCAAAAATCGTCATCAAAGGCCCCTAAATCGTCATTAAGTTTGTTCTGTGACGATGCTGTGACGAAAAAGGTAGCGTCAAAAAAGATGCGTCATATATGATTTTCGGTGACGAAATCGTCATTTTCGTCATTGAAGTGCATCACTTCAGTGACGATTTATTGCTTGTCACGGAAATGGTGTTCACTTCTATGACGCACGTCGTTTCGTCAAAATCTGCCGCTCGCCATGCCTAACAGACGACGTCTGACAGGCTGGCAGCTGACGTGTCTACTGATGTCATATGCCACGTCAGCTGACACGTGAGGAAGAGGTCAGCTGCCACGTGGCGGATGACGTCAGCTGCTGACGTGGCTGGGCACGTCAAATGCTGACATGGCCGATGACGTCAACTTCTGACGTGGCGTATGACGTCAGCTGCTGACGTGGTAGCTACCATGGTGGCCCAAATTCTCACCCACGTGTCCGATTTTGGTCCTAACACGTGTACTTTTTTTATTGTGACACGTGGCAATTTAAAAGCGTCACTGATGTTTGCACACATTTCGTCACAGTTGTAAAAAACAAAATTTGATTTCAGATTGCAAATGAAACTGGACTGCAAACCAGTTCATTGATATATCACATATTGCAGTGACCATAGAGTAGTTGCATCGGTTCACATAGCACACTTATTTTCATCAGTGACAAGCATCACTAAAACTAAAAACATCCCAACCTACTAGCAAGTAGCAATAGCAGTAAGCAAAATGATGAGCCCAAAGAACAACAGCTACCACCACCACTCATGTGGAAGAAGGTCCTCTTTTTTGCATCTCAAAGAAACGCCTCATTAGCTCATTGTTCTCGTCGCATGACTTCTTGTACTCCTCCATCTTCTGTTGTGTCCTTGCCAGCCTTTCCTCTGCTTCTTCACTCTTCTTCCTTAGGGCTTCTAGTTCAGCTTGTTGAGCAGTTGAATTTTGTTGTGCTGCTGCTAGTTGCTCCCGAAGCTCGTTTTCAACCACAGAGGATGATTTTTTGGTGGCCACTGGTTTGATGCCAACATTCTTCAAGAAATTTTGTGAGCTGGAGTTGGATAGCACCTTGGTCAGCACCTGCACACTTGACGCTGCTGCCTCACCTTCAGGAACAGGTTGTGCCCTCAAAGCCTCCATATCAGACTGAAACATTAATTCAGCCCTCATTAGTTGGACAGAAAAGAGAAATAACAGCTTTATGGAACTGAAAGAGATAAAAAAAGTCCTGCACAATATACAACTCAAGAGTCTGGTGCCTGTAATACATGTTAAAACAGTACAATTGGCAGAAACTATTTTGCAAAATTTGCATAACAGAACTAGATTTTGGTATAGGTCATGAATAATTGCTGAAACTTGCAAAGTACGTAGGACAAAAGCATAAGATGATTTAATTGAAAGAAATTCCTCCAAACATGACACACTGAAACAGATGTTAAGACTTACAACTGCTTCTCTTGCCAGCCCAGTGAGTCCATGCTTGGAGCTGGTATGGCAGGCTGTGAATGCCTCCACCGCATCAATTTCTTCATCGAGGCCTGTGCTGGGTTCTGCCCTGTTCATGTTCTCCTTCTGTAATGTACACAATCAATAGCAGCAAAGTTGACTTAGACAAATGGAAAATAAGATACTGAGTACATTCATATAGGTATAGGTACTCTTTACTTACATATGCATGTAAGTGCGCCACATAGCTACGAGATCCCGTAGCCTGATGAAACTTCACTTTGGCACGACTGTGCTTGTTATTATTACTTGTTTCCTACATGGCAATGAACATGTTAGATGAGTTAAAGTGATATGTTCAGGAAAGTAAATGTGAATGAAAATTATATGAGCAGATACCCATACCATGTTCTTTGGGTCAGACCAATGTACAACAAGTGCCCTCCATTGTGCATCGTCCATGGTAGAAACTGGTGAGGTTGTCCTGACCTCATTTGCTGGTACACCAACGAAGTACTTCTTTTTCAGCCGGTAACGCTCTTGTCGCTGTATGGAGCGCATCACATCTAAGACAGCTTCCTCAGTTGGTTTGTCCTCAGCATTAATTGCCAAGCGACACTGTCATTATAAACAGTATTGCATTCACTGACATGATAAGGAGGTATACAAAGTGACAAATAAAACACTAATGCACTTACGGAGAGTTTGCCCGCAAAGCCCTTGTACAACAACTTATCTTTCTTGTATTCTTTCCAATGAGGTAGGATGGGATACTTGTCCCGAATGATGACACCAGCCTCTGATGCTAGTTTGGCAGCCTGAACAGGTTCAGCTGGCCTTTTTTTGCCTTCATCAATAATAATGGGCAACCTCCTTCCCATAGCTTTAGTCATTCTAGTCAGCAGTGTTCCCTTGGTGGGTGGCCTGGGCCTCCGCGGAGCTCGCTCTGCAGTAGCTACAAAACAGATTTAGCATGTAAATTGGTTTAGTTCCATGGAAAGCAACATAACATATGACATTAACAATGAGAAAGAATCTATAACATGCCTTCATTGTCTTGATTGTCTTGATCACTAGCTAAATTGTCTTCAACAGGGACTGTGTTGTCCTGATCAGCAGCTAAATTGTCCTGATCATCACTTGACATGTTTTGACCACCATGTACATTATCCTCAGCTGTAGCAGCAGTTGAGCTTTGGGGTATTTCAGCATTCACAGTTGTAGATTCTTCTTCATTCAGCCCATTTGTAGCTTCAGTTGCCACCCTCTTTGCTAACCTTTGGGAAGCTCTAGCAGATTCCAGATCTGTTCCTCTACTTGCCCGCACTCTCTTGGGCTGCCTACCTCCTGGCGCCATGTTTGGAATGTTCTTCTTCCTCTTGGAAGTGTTCACTTTTCCTCTTTCAGGACAGAACTGTGTAAAAACAATGTAAGTGACGTGCATATATTAGCAATAGGAAACATTTGAAACAACAAGTATGAAAGAAAATATTGCATCTGTATCCACAAGCATTAAGTAAATAACAGATTTCAAACATTAAAATAAGCACCTCAATAGCCAGGGGAATTGGCTGCTCAACAGAATCAGATTCAAATTCAGAGTCATCATCATCACTATCTCCTTGAACATCTTGTTCAACAAGATACTCCGATGTATCCGAATCACTATGTTCGTTGTGGGTTCTTGATTTTTTCCCCTTCGTTGGTGTAGGTTGTGGAATTGAATTATTTAAAGCAGATGCTAGTTTGGTCAGTCCAAGGTCTTCAAACTTCTTTAAATTCGCTGCTACTTGGGCGTCCCGTCTCTTCTCATATTCACTTTTCGCAGGTTCTTACATGAACAAGAAAATTTTAGCTATTAGATAACGGCAAGGATTGAACTAAGAGGTAAGAGTTAAATCTACTTCAAAGGAGTGAAATACTAGGTAAGAGAATGTGCTGTCTGCTGAAGATTGATAAGATAAGAGGTGTATAACTGAAGTACTACTATTTGGGTAATATATGATTTATTATGTAAGTGTAAAGGAGTTTTCTCGATAAGGTGTGTAACGGACGTGCTAGTGAAGCAAAATTGCTATTCTTTCTGTGACCATACTGAATAGTTCCTACCAACACAGATTCATGAAAACTGAACCAACCATTTTAACCTAGTGCAATGTAATTATATTATAAAATAATTAAAAAATCTATGCGCAATGTACTAGATTTTTATTTGCATTATTCTGACACAGTAACATTCAGATCAGGAATAGCAACTACATAATCAAACAATGCAGTGGGTTCAATCAAGTGTCATTGCATTTTGATTTAAAAATTCCAGATGCATTGCTGTGAAATTATTGAATCAAGTCTAACAACTACTGAAAGCATTGAACTCCCATCGAACACACCATGTCAAACCTGAAAAAATGTGAAATGTTCAGATCGCTGACCTTGGTCTTTTTGTGCCGCTTTCGTCATACCTTGACCCCTTGTTGCCACCATTTAGGGGTCTTCGAAGATGAATCTCAGCTGGTGCGGTGGATTCTACTGGACGGTCAGGTTGGCAAGTGCGAAGAGTGCATCGACGATCCAGAACTGGCGGTAGTTAGGGTTAGGTTGCGGCGAGAGAGACGTAGATTGGGGAGATAGGTGAAGGAGCCGACGAGATGTAGGGGGGAGGGATTACCTCGCAGCTCGTCGTGGGCGAGATCCTCCCGCGCCGACGGCGGTTGTCTCCCGGCGGCGAAGACTAGGGTTGGAGAAATGGGGGAGAAGATGAGAACAGAGACGGGGGGGTGAGCTGGGAGAGGGGAGATGGGTTAAATGGGCTCCAGCGAAATTTTTTTTGGCGGAAACTTAGTCCACTCGACGCCGGACGCCCCACCCCGAAATTTTTTTTGGCGCCTTTTTTTTCCATCTGCGGGGTGTTCATTACAGTATAGTGTTCTTGTAAATTCCCTGCAATTATAGTGGCTTCTCCACTATGAGTATTCTGACCAATGTCAATATCATCCCCCTCTTGGACTTCAACCTCAGTATCAGAACACTCATCATCCTGATGCACTGCAAGACTTGCCTCATCTTTTTCAGCCACATCATACATATTCCTGTGTTCAAATTTCTGCACTACCCGCCAATCTTTCCCTAATAATGTGTCTTCCAAGTAAAATATTTTTTTCGACCGAGTTGCCAAGATGTAAGGATCGACTTGTACCAAAATGAACCCACATGGATTGATTTGAAATATTTGTCATCTCGAAGGCCTCTGGTCTTGCCTTCCTGGTTGTACCAATCGCATCGAAATAGAACCACCGTCCGAATGGATTGAAGATTAGAGTTGTATTTCAACTCAATTACCTCTTTAAGGACACCATAGAAATCAATGTCGTTTCCATTATGTGAACCTGCTGTGCATACTCCACTGTTCTGTGTCAGCAGGTACCTCTCACGATCCACAAGTCTTTGTTGTACCGCACTCCATTAACCTTGCAAGCCGCAGCAAAATTAACTCGCAGATCTGGCCCACATGACAGCGCCCACAGTGCATCACTAACTGAATCTGGATTCTCATTCATTTTGTCCTCAATCTGTTACAATAAATCAACATGGTCTGTTCACAAATTATATATGAAATGCATTTATTTTAAATTACACACATAATGTGTTCTGATCACTCACATGGCTCTTCAACCACTTTGCAAAACCTTGTTCAAGCTGTCTATCAACATTCCTAATACGTTCTTCGGACTAGCTCTTTCCGTATAACCTACGGGCGTAGGGGGTTCATAAGAATAATATTAAAAATTATTTATAAGAAACAAAATAAATATGACAAATGTGAACGATACTTACTCCTTATACTCATCAACTTCATCACAATTATTTAGCACGTACCAAGTCAACTTATTCGCATCGCATCATCAACGTATCGTTCCCTAGTACCTCCAACGAGAGTAACATCATGCTTAAATACAGGAAGCTCATCAGGCAATGTATTCTCTCCAGTACTACCATCATCCTTGTTAAATCTAGTTTCAATATCCTTCATGTACCTAGAACAAAAATTCAATGTGTCACTTGCGACATATGCCTCAGAAATTGATCCTTCAGGCCTTACCCTATTCCTTACAAAATTCTTCAAAGTACCTAGTCGCCTTTCAATCGGGTACATCCATCCGTACTGAACAGGACCTCTAAGAAGTGCCTCATCGGGAAGATGGATAGCCAAGTGCACCATGACATCAAAGAAGGCAGGTGGAAATATTTTTTTAAGCTTGCATAGGATTAGTGGGATGTCCTTTTTCGGCTTTTCCACTACATCTTTCCTTAAATTCCTACCGCATAATTCCCTAAAAAAGGTCCCCGGCTCCGCAATTGCTACATAAATATCCTTCCTCACCAATCCTCTTAGGCCGGCAGTAGGATTCTTTGCGAAGTATGTAGGGGTATGTGTTTTCATCTTTCCCTGCACCTTGGAACCATCAGCACTTATGTTTCTTAATAGGTTAGCTGCATATCCATCAGGAAACTTGATGCCTTTTAAGAAATTGCAAAATTTTATTCTCTGATCCTTCCCTAAGACGTATGGAGCCGGTGGAGCGGTCACTGATCCACTAGTCTGCACTAAGTGCAATTCAGGCCTTATGCCCATATCATGCAAATCTAGCCCTGCATTGGTTGTGTCCTTGGTCTTGCCATCGACTTTGAGGAGTGTGCAAAGAAGGTTTTCACATATGTTTTTCTCTATGTGCATGACATCCAGATTATGTGGAAGCAGCAAATCTTTCCAATATGGCAATCTCCACAACCCAACTTTGCGGCTATAAATCTTTGGACCCTCATTGCGCTTCCTTTTTGTAGTATTTGCAGGATGCTTCCCTGGCCTCATATGTTTGACCTTCTCTAGCTCTGCTTCGACCTCCTTCAATGTGAACTTGCCTGGCTCATATTTGTT
This sequence comes from Cenchrus americanus, assembly GCA_947561735.1. Taxonomy (NCBI): domain Eukaryota; kingdom Viridiplantae; phylum Streptophyta; class Magnoliopsida; order Poales; family Poaceae; genus Cenchrus; species Cenchrus americanus. The sequence goes on from OX387245.1 coordinate 113,286,875, forward strand.
TTCAGTCTTACCATTAAAAGCTAAGCTTCTCCGCCAAGCATGTGTCCTTTTAAGGTACCGACGATGTCCAATGTAACAAAGCTTATTCCTTATAGACAGAGACAACGGATCCTTGTCACAATGAGTGCATGCATAATACCCTTTGGTTGTTCGACCAGATAAAGTGCTCAACGCAGGAAAATCATGTACACACCATAGCACGGCAGCACGAAGGTCAAACGTGTCACCAGTACATGCATCATATGTCTTCACACCCTTCCATAGATCTAGCAGTTCTTCTATTAGGGGTTCAAGGAACAAATCAAAATCCTTTCCTGGAGATGTTGGACCTGGGATGAGTAAAGACATAAAACAATTTGTTGGATTGACGCATTCCCATGGTGGCAGATTCAACGGTGTCACAAGCACAGGCCACATACTGTACTGGGTACTCATGTTGCCAAATGGATTGAATCCATCGGTAGCTAAGGAAAGCCTCAAGTTCCTCGGATCATCCGCAAATTCGAAAACTTCTTATCAAAATCCTTCCATGCTTCCCCATCACCGGATGGCTCATTACATTGTCGACTGGCTTCCTCACTTTCTTATGCCATTGTGTTTCCTCAGAAGTTTGTTTTGCAGCAAATATTCTTTGCAACCTAGGCACGAGAGGAAAATGCCTCAAAACCTTATGTGGAACTCTCTTTGTCCCAGTACCATCTTGCCATCTAGACTCATTGCATACTGGGCACTCATTCAAATCAGCATTATCCTTTCGAAACAAGACACAATTGTTCTTGCACACATGGATGTTCTCGAAACCCAGGCCCAATTCACGAAGATAATTCTTGGTCCCATCATAAGAAATCGGCAACTCACTTTGAGGGTATCCCTCTGACAATACCTTCATCATTGTGGAAAATGCTGTGTTGCCTATTCGATAACGAGATTTGACATACAACAACCTCACCAGAAAAGAAAATTTTGAATGGCCAGATCCCTCGCTTAGTGGCTTCTTCGCATCTTGAAGTACTTTTGCAAACCTTGGCTGCTCTCCATTCGCCTCTGCCGCTGCATAAAGATCTCCTAACATCTCTGGTACTCCGAAGTCCTCATCGTAATCATCATCATCCACATCCATTTGTATCCCTTCATCATGATGATTTCCTTGGCCACCCTGCTCCAAATTCTCAATCATTGCAGCATCTGCCGGCTCCCCATGATGAATCCACCTAGTGTATGTAGCTGCCATGCCATGAATGAGTATATGGTCATGTACCAATGGCCGAGGCCGCCAAGTTAGATTAACACAACGCGTGCATGGACAAGGTACATGGCCACCTTGAGGAAATCTGGCACTGACAAAATCCATAAACTCTTGAACTCCGTTAATATATGCCGGTGTGAACTGTGTCCCAAATATCCAACTTCTATCCATCTGTAAGAAAATAAAAATTATAATCTATTGCTACAAAATATTAAAACAATTTTGCATGACAAGAAAATTAAGATTAAAACTAATAATACTTTTAAAAAAATAAATATCATGCAATTAATTTTGAAAATCATATGTACGTAATCAACCTGAGCTATAACTATATTACTGAGAGATTGGAACTTGTACCGCGATACACGCACGAGTAAACGACGCCGCTCAGCCGACGTTGCTCCGCGTTCGTAATGCACGTCCACCACGTCCTGTCCACGCCAAAGCTCATGCACCCAAGTCCAGGCGCCACGTCCAGCCGTCGATCGACCTCTCGTGCCGGCGAGGACCCCGTTGATCAACCTCTCGTGCCAAAGAATCGGCGTTGACGGGCGGCCGATCGGATCACCAGGGTTGACGTACGCCGCCGCCAAGACTCCAGGTCCGAGCGCAATCAGGGAACTTGCCGCTGGCAGGTATCGTGATGGACCAAAAGAATACGGCCCACGATCTCATGTTGGTTTGCATTGATATATCGTGTTAGTATCTACACAAATAAAAAATATCTACACCTAAGACAACAAGCGTCAGCTAGTGTGGTGGTTAAGGCACGAAACCCTCCAGCGGTGGGTCGCGGGTTCGAAGCCTACCGCGCACACGATTTTTTGCTAAAAAAACAAATCATTCTGCAACACCACATCATCACGTGGGACCGTACTGCCACTTCATCGATGCCACATCATCATGTGGGACCGCCACCTGGGCCTGCAACCTACTGGTCGTTGCATTACTTTGACCAAAATCAATCGATGACAATTTAGTTCGTCAAAAAGGTGCACCGGATGATCCATCTTATTAATGACGATGTTATTCAGTATTTCTATGACGCGATTTTGATTATCGTCATTATTTTTTTACGCCTTAGCTGCGTCACATTTCAGTAATGACGAAGCTAGAAAATTCGTCATAGATAAAGCATTTTCAGTGACGAAAAATATTACCGTCACGAGGTAATCGTCATTGATGTATAGATTTCTAGTAGTGTCGAGAAAGGGTTCATTCGGCCGAGTGCCTCACCCTGGGGTTCACCGGCACTATTCGTGCCAAAGAAGGATGGGACGCAACGTCTGTGCGTCGACTACCGCGCCCTGAACGCGGTGACCATCAAGAACAAGTACCCACTGCCCAGAATTGATGATTTGATGGATCACCGAGGCAAGCCGAGTACTTTGGAAGAAGATTGATCTCCGGTCAGGATACCATCAGATGAAGATCCGCCCGGAGGACATCCACAAGACGGCATTCGTAACCCGGTATGGGCAGTATGAGTACACAGTCGTGTCGTTTGGCCTGACTAATGCCCCGGCATACTTCATGAACATGATGAACAAGGTCTTCATGGATGAGTTGGACAAGTGTGTCGTCGTCTTCATTGACGATATTCTGGTCTACTCCCAAACAGCAGAAGAGCACGAGGAGCACCTGAGGATCGTACTGGGGAAGCTCAGACAGCATCAGTTGTACGCCAAGTTCAGCAAGTGTGAGTTCTGGATGGAGGAAGTCGCGTTTCTGGGTCATGTGTTGTCAGCTAAAGGAGTTGCAGTAGATCCGAGCAAGATCGAGGCCGTGTCCAAGTGGCAGTCACCGAAGTCCATGACAAAGATTCGCAGCTTTCTCGGTTTGGCCGGGTACTACCGCCGGTTTATCGAGAATTTCTCCAAGATCGCCAAGCCCATGACAGAGCTGTTGAAGAGCAACACGCCGTATGTGTGGTCGGACAAGTGTGAGTCCAGTTTCCAGGAGCTCAAAAGCCGTCTCACCACTACCCCGGTCCTGACCCTGCCCGACGCGAGCAAGGATTTCGTGGTGTACTGCGACGCGTCGAGGCAAGGACTTGGCTGCGTGTTGATGCAAGGAGGCAAGGTAGTGGCATATGCTTCACGACAGTTAAGGAAGCATGAGGAGAACTACCCGACACACGACCTCGAGCTAGCCGCTGTCATTCATGCGTTGAAGATATGGAGGCACTATCTGATGGGGAACAAGTGCGACATCTACACGGATCACAAGAGTCTGAAGTATATCTTCACCCAGTCGGAGCTGAACCTGAGGCAAAGGAGATGGCTGGAGCTAATTAAGGACTACGACCTGAGCATTCACTACCACCCCGGTAAGGCAAACGTCGTGGCCGACGCTCCGAGCCGCAAGCACTACCGCAACAATCCGATGGTGCGAGAGGAACGACCCGGCCTTGCATGAAGAGCCGGAAAAGCCGAGCTTAGAAATTGTGGAGGAGGGCGCAATTGAACCGCTTGCGGGTAAAATACACACTCAAAGACCAGATCCGCCAAGCTCAGAAGGAGTGTCCAGAGATCCAAGAGGTAAAACGCCTGATGGAGGATGGCAAAGCAGCTGACTATCGTCTCGACGAACAGGGTACACTGTGGCTGAAGGACCGCATCTGCGTGCCTCAGAACCAGGAGATTAGGGACTCGATCCTTAAAGAGGCCCACGACTCTCGGTACTCGATCCACCCTGGTTGTACCAAGATGTACAAAGACCTGAAGGTACGGTTTTGGTGGGAAAAGATGAGGGAAGACATTGCTGAATACGTCGCTCGATGTGACACGTGTCAGCCGAGTGAAGGCCGAACACCGTAGGCCTGCCGGGCTGCTGCAACCGCTCGAGATACCCACGTGGAAGTGGGATGATATCGCATGGACTTCATTGTGGGGTTGCCGCGCACGCGTAAAGGGCATGACTCCATATGGGTGATTGTTGATCGGCCGACCAAGGTAGCACATTTCTTACCGCTAGGGACGGACTACCGCGTAAGCCGACTTGCGGAACTGTATGTAGACAACATCCTGAAGCTTCATGGGGCTCCGAGGAGCATTGTGTCAGACCGAGGGCCCCGCTCACCGCTCGCCTGGAAGAGCTTACACGCTTCTATGGGCACCCAACTGAACTACAGCACAGCGTTCCACCCACAGACTGACGGACAGACAGAGAGGGTAAATCAGGTGCTAGAAGACTTGCTGAGAGCTTGTGTGTTGACCTATGGATCGGACTGGGAAAAGAGCTCCGTCATATGCCGAGTTCTCTTACAACAACGGCTACCGGGCCGCCTTGAAGATGGCTCCGTTCGAAGCCCTGTATGGCAGGAAGTGTCGGACACCGTTGATGTGGTCCGAGGTGGGGGAGCGAACCTTTTTCGGCCCCGCCACTATTGTTGAGGCCGAGGAAAATGTCGCCAAGGTACGAGAGAACCTGAAGATAGCTCAGAGCAGGCAGAAGAGCTATGCCGACGCAAAACGGAAGGACGTCTCGTTTGAAGTAGGGGATCACGTCTACTTGAAGGTGTCACCCCTCCGAGGTACGAAGAGGTTCCACATCAGGGGGAAACTGTCCCCTAGGTACGTTAGTCCCTACCCTATTGTGAGTAAGGTCGGGAAGGTGGCTTACAAACTCGAGCTACCTCCGGAGCTTACGGGAGTTCACCCGGTGTTCCATGTCTCCCAACTTCGGAAGTGTGTGGTCGTCGAGAAGAGAGTGCCTGCTCGGTGCGCTCGACGTCCAGAAACCCTAGAGTACTTGGAGTACCCGGTCCGAACTCGGACCGGGCGGAGAAGTCGACCCGGAACACCACCACGCGCTTCTGCAAGGTGCTATGGAGTAACCACTCCGAGCGCGAAGCTACATGGGAGAAGGAGTCAGCGTTGAGGGAGAAATACCCTCATCTCTTCGAAGCAGAGGTAACTTCTTAATCTCGGGGACGAGATTCTTGTGAGGGGGGAGTTCTGTAACATCCCTCAAATTTGTTGAGGAATGTTCATTAATAAAATTGTGGTCTTAAAATTTTCGGTGAATTATTTGGGTGATTATCAAATTATTTAAGGATGTCTTCCTTTCCTCTCCCTTAATTCCTAGATTTATCTTTGAGCTAAATGAAATCCCTAGGAAATATAAGAAAATGTTAGTGTGAGAAACTTGGAGTTCTTTTGGATTTATTTGGAGTTTATTTGGGTGGAGTTTCAAATTTGAAACTGCATTCAAATTTGAATCTAAATAGGAGAGGGGTTTGAAAGGAAATAAAAAGGGAAAAAGGAGTAATACTTCTGGGCCGCGAGCCCAACTTCTCAAGGTCCGCCGAGCCTCCCTCCTTTCTCAATTCCAGCACGCCGCGCCACCCTCATCCCTTTCCCCTTTCAGCCCACCGCGGCCCAGCTACCGCCGGCCCGCCTACCACCAACCGCAACCGCCCCGGGACGCCGACAGGTGGGGCCCAGAGTGACGTCGCCCCCGGCGTCGGCCTTCTTCCTCCCGTCACCCCCTCGCTTTTGCTTTCCCCTTTCACTTTGCGACGTCGCCCGAGCCACGCCGCCGCCCCCGCTCGCCCGCGCCCGTCCGCACCCGCCGGAGCCATCCGCGCCGTCCACGCGTCCCGCGTCCCGCCATGCGCTATAAGAGGGCCGCCGCCGCGCACGCGGGGGTAGCCTCAACCCTAGCCGCCGGGGGGGGAGTTCACCCGCTCCACACCGCCCCCCGCCCGCCGGAGGAGAAGGAGGAGGAGGAGGAGAGGAGGAGACCCGAGGCCACCGCCGCCCGCCGTCGACCGCGCGGAGCCGAGGCCCACTCGAGGGAGCCCGAGGACGCCGCGAAGCCAAGGACCGCGACGCCCTCGCTTCCTCTCGCCGCCGCCGTACCGCACCGCCACCTCTACCAGCGCCGCCTCCCTCCTCGTCTCTGCACCACCGTTCTTCACCGCCGCCTGCACGTCGGCCCGTGGCCACCAAGGTGAGACAAACCCCCTCACCCCTCTGTGGTTGACCCGGCCTTCGAGCCGCGGCTCCTTGCGCACGCCATACCGACCTTGCCGCCGCGCCGCCGCCGCTGGTGATGCCGGCCATCGTGCCAGGCTGGGAGGCTTGTCTCTGCAGGTGCCACCGCCGCCTACGCCGCAAGCACGCACACACGCCGCCGCTTTCCTTTTTCCGTTACCGCACCATCCTCACGCCGCCGACGCGCGTCACGCCGCCGTCGAGCTCCGCAGCGCCGCGCCGCCGGCCCGCTCGGTCCCGTTCTACACGCGCACGAACACGTACCGCCCACACGAGCCCGCACCACGACCGCCTCGACGCACCGGCCACCGTGCGCACGCGCGCAGCCACCCCAGGCCGGAGCCGTGCTCGCACCGTGCGCCGCCGCCGGCCCGAGCTCGCCGCAGAGGGCAAGAGCCGTTCCGAGCAACCCAAGGGGGGAAAACCCCGCCTAACGCGACCCGCGCCCGTAGGTTCCGTCACGACCAAATTTGGGCACCGGACTACGATTTGGCGCCGTCGCCGGCGACCCTCGCGCGCGCCGCCGCCCACGCCGTCGCCGCCGCTCCCCGTCTCGCCACGTCGCCGCTCATCCTTGGCCAAGACCGCGCACGGGTAAGGGGGAAGACCAAGCCCCCGCCGCGCCTCACCCTCGTTCCGGTCGTCCGTGGACCCGGCCCGAGCGCACCTCGCCGCCGGCGAGCCGCCGCCGCGCCGCCGCCGTCTCGGCAATTCGTAGAACACCACGCACGCGAGGAGATAATCCCTAGGACCTATGCACACGGGCGCCCACACGTGCGCGCGGCCGCGAGCGGATCCGCGGGATCCGGTGCGGCCCACCACTCGAACCCGGGCCGCACAGAGGCCCGCACCGCGCCCCGCCGCACCGGCTACCGCCGGACGGGCCGCGGCCGGCCGGTGGCGGGCCGAGCCGCACCGCGGGCCACGGAAGCCCCGGCCGCAGCTGGGATCCGGGGATCCCGTGCGGCCGGCCGTAAAGGAAGAGTTTTCTTTTGTTTAAAAATTCCAGAAAAATCCTTTTCTCTTCTAAAAATCCTAGAAAATCCATTTTATCTCCGAAAATTACGAAACCTTTTCCGTAAAATTTCTAAAATCTTAAACTACGGGTTGGGATAGTGTTTGTTCCCATTTTGGATCTTATTTGCTTTTATTTGGAGTTAAGTTGCCATAGGGCCGCTGTTTATTTTCTTTTTCGCGCTACTAGGAGCAGGAGGAGCCGGAGAGCTAAGCCAGGAGTACGACTACGCCGACGACTTCGCCGCGGAGGACTACCCGACCCCAGGTTCACGCCCGACCGATTCTGAACTACCCATTAGGCATTGCTGAGTAGTATTGCTAGCGCTTTACTTTATGTATGCATGTTGATGAACCTTGCACTGCCTCTTTAATTACCCTGTCCTTGATTGTCCTACTACTATTATATATGTTTATGTGGGCGTGTTTGTGCGCCGAGCTTCGCGATGCATGTGTTGGGAGGGTAGTAGTGGTTCTTGGCGTGTGTGGGGTAAAAACCGGCAGGAGAAGGCGTTTTGGGTACTTTGGCGGGGGTGAGCTCGAAACAACCGATCTGGGATCGGGGATAGGGGTGCACTCCTCAGTGCATCCCTCCTGTTACGGTTTTCGGAGCCTAGGTGTTGGGGTTTTTCATGCGCTTGGAGGACATGAGCTCGCCCCGGTCTGAAATCGAGTGGATCAACTTGTTTATAGGACATCGTACACACCACCCCGCCGAGAGTGGGGATAGGGCCGAGTTGAGCTCGGCAAGTGCGGAACCATACCGCCTAGGAAGGATAGAGGGTATCCGTGGGGGAGCGGTGGAGGTGAGACCGCCCTCTCGTAGCGTCTCCCGTGTGGCCACACGGGAGCATTTCACGCTCCGTGTCGTCTTCACCGGCGGAGAGGACCGCTTTGAGGGCCGGATGCGGGTGGTGGGTACGTAACTACCGAGAGTTCGCCGGTAGGATGGGCTCGGTCGGCCGTACACCGGCCGGTACCATTCCGGGATGGGTACATGTGTGTACACGCTCCGCAGTCGTTCGATCTATAGCTATAGCCGCGTCCCTGGTCATGGACACTGCCTAGAAGACGTACTTGATCCTCATGTTTTGGGATTTCTACCTTCCCCTATAGGTGAGAGTGTGGTGAGCCGTGGTTATAGCCGGCTAGAGGAGAGAGGCTCCATCTACCTCGTCGATCCGGTTGTAATCATTGAGATGCGAGGAGAGGAAGTTCTCGCATCGCCCCTAGACAGGAGTAGGAGCTGGTGACGGGTCTTCTGGGTGACCAGTTGGATCCGGGATGTGTTGAGAGACTTGGGTTTTGGGATATTGATGGAGATACCTTGTCTATACTATGCTGTCGTCGCTTAGGAAACCACGGAACCGAATCCTTGTCTACTCTCTTTTCCCTTTAGATGTTAGGCCACTTAAAGCCGCATACATTGGTGACGTGGACCTATCTGGCTCCTTGGGGATAGACTTTGGGTGTGCAGGGTACGAGTCCGACTTCGACTGCAACGCCGACGGATGGTACGACTGAGGGATACGTCGCTTCGCTCGAGTTGCCTGTGGCGGGAAGAATAAAGATGGAGACCCTTCTGAGAAGATAGCTACCGTTGCGTAGAATTTTCACTCGATTCAGCCAAGAGGCTTGTAATGATGTACTCCATTATGGACATGTAATAAATTAATGTACTATTAACTTTATGTGATGCGATGTATGACTTTGTGTATCTGTCTGTGAGACGTTCTGTACGCGATAGCCACTGATCCAGGGACTATCGCGATGATACAGGGATTCGGGTTTTCTATGAAAATCCGGGGTTTTACAGAACCAGCTGGAAGTCGCAGTCCAGCCCCCACTGTGGAGGAGATCTTGGCGCAACTGGAGCGCCAGCCCCCAGCTCCGCAAGGGAGCACGGGACCCGTGGCCGCCGCCGTTGAAGAGGTGGTGGACTCAGGAGCGCAGGAGACCGCTGCGCCGCCGCCGCCGCCGTGGAGGAGGCGTAGCCGCGAGGGGCGCAGAGGAGGCGCCACCGAGGGTGGACCGGTCGATATTGCCGGCATCCTCGGTGCTCCGGCCGTGACAATTGTCCGGTCGAACTCGTAAGTACCGTATCCTTGCGAGTAGTACTTGTCGCAAGTAGTCGATGTTGCTCGACGACCATCCGTGTGTGCTTCGCGTAAAATCCACGCATCTGACCTGGGATGGGGATGAGCCCTCATCAGCGGTGGCGGAAGAAGTCGCGCCGCCCGCCGAGGAGGCCGCTCCCGCTACCCAAGCCGCGATTGAGCCACCGGTTGCCGAGGCGCCGCTGCCGGAGGCCAGTGTAGTCGAAGGTGAGTACCCTTCTTGAAGCTACAGGGCTTCACGAGGAGTAGTCGTAGGCACTGATGCACTTGTCTCTCTTTGACAAGCGCTGAAGGTGGTGACATCCCTGCAGGGGTGCCAATGCAGAGGTTGACACCAGAGGCCCCGGAGGCTGCGGAGGGAGCCCCTGAGCCCATGGAGGAGGTCGTCGAGAAGACCGCCGGGGGAGAGGCGGTCACCATGTCGCCAGAGGTTGCTCTGGAGGTGGCTATCCGCTCCCCCGAGATCCAGGACGCAGAGCCCATCCGCTCTACGCCGATGACGGAGGCCACCGCGAGTAGTCGCGGCGGGATAGAACTGCTCGCGGATGATCTCATCAAGCCAGCGACGGTGGCCAAGCATCTGGAGGCAATCCGTCAAGCCGAGCAGTGGATGAAGGTAAGTAGCCGTAGCCTTTGAGTAGACAATCCTTTGTCGTTGAGTACTCTTCGTGACTTGAGTTGTCTTGTGCAGGACGTTGCGGAGCGGTCCCGCGACAAGTCGAACCTGCTGCAGGGCTATGGCGACACGGTGCTCTGAGCCGAGGCGCTAGAAGAGCAACTTGTGAAGTCGCGGAAGCACGCGGCTGCCATGCAGTCGAAGCTCGACGCCGCCTTCGCCAAGTATCATAACGACGTCTTGGAGCTGCAGGCGAAGGGCGACGACTTGGTGCGGAAGAACAAAGGTCTCCGCAACAAGAACAAAGGTATACCCCTGAACTTGTTGGGTACTTGTTGGAGGTCGAGAAGCATCTGACCCGCTGTTGCGTTGCTGTGTTGCAGAGCTTGAGGGCCAGGTGGAGCAGCTGAAGGCCTCGGAGACGAGCATGAAGAACCTCTTCTACTGGGAGCAAGAAGCCCGCCAGGTACTCGAGCTCGACTACAAATAACTCGCCTTCGAGTGCGAGAAGCATATGGAGCTTCGGATTGCTTCTGACAGAGACCTCGTCAACTGCTACAAATCCTTGCAGAAGTTGAATGAAGACTGCGAGGCATTGCGGGCCCAGTTGAAGGAGTTGGAAGAAGCCGCACTGCCGATCACCAGGCTCCTGGTGCCGCACCCGGGCGGCCCCAAGATCGCTCCTCTGGTGGATCGCCTCAAGGAAGCTCCAAGCCGGCTGGCCGCCTACGTGAAGCACATGGCCAGGTCGATCCCAAGACAAGTCTTGGCGTTCATGAAGTCGTACTTCCCGAAGGCCCCAGTGGAGGTAGTCGCCGGCGGGGTAGCCGCCAAGCCGCTTCCGATGAGCAAGATGCGTAGCCGCCGGAGCGAGATGGCCCCCATCGCGGAAGCGAGGTAGCCGAGAAGTCGAACCTCCGTAGCCTTGTAATAGGTAGCTAGTAGCCATAGTTGTACAGGAAAACAATTGTAATGAATTGTTCAAGTATCAATGAAAGAAAATTTTCCAGCAATGAGTACTCGTAGTCGCGATCTCAGAGTGCGGAGCCCCCATCGTGGAGTGGATGCGAGTAGTAGTACTCGACTTTAGTAGTCCCGTTGCAGGGAGTAGACAGTAAAGAAGTTGATGAACAATCAAACTTTATTACTGAAGAAGTACACCTGGGTGGCCAGGGCCGTAGTTACAAAGTGGTCGCTTGGACCCAGAGGCCGCTTACGGCGAGTAGAGCCTGGAGCGGGTGGCCGCTGCGCGCTTGATCCGTAGGTAGCCGTGTAGGCCGGATCGTAGATCCGTAGGTAGCCGTGCGGCCGGATCTTGGAGTGTGGTCTCTTGGTAGACCGTCGCTAGAGTCCTTGATGCTCATCGCAGCCCGGGGTCCGTAGGTAGCCGCACGGGCCGGGACCCCGGGAGAGGAGTAGTCCGAGACTGGAGCCAGGACCGGGGGTCGCTTGCGGCGAGGGGTGTTGATGTAGTCGTGTAGACTTGAACCCCAGAGTAGTCGTGTAGACTAGGCGTAGAATCGACAGAGCTGGTCGACGTTCCACGAGTTGTTGATGTCTTCGCCTTCAAGTGTTTGGAGGCGATAGGAGCCCGGCCCGGTCACCTTTGCCACGGTGAAGGGACCTTCCCAGGGGGAGCTGAGCTTGTGAAGTCCTTCCGTGTTCTGGATACGGCGGAGGACGAGATCTACAACGTTGAAGGAGCGTTCCTTGACGTTGCGATCGTGGTAGCGTCAGATACCCTCCAGGTACCTTGGCCGATTGGACGAGGGCGGCGCGCCGAGCTTCTTCGAGGGCCGTCGATATCAACTCGTCCGTCGTCTTCTGAGACGCCTTCGTCGTAGTGCTCCACTGCTGGCGAGTTCCATATGACGTCGGCAGGGAGGATGGCTTCGGAGCCGTAGACCAGGAAGTAGGGGGATTGCCCCGTTGGCTTGGATGGTTGAGTCCGTAGCCCCCGCAGTGCGTTGGGTAGTTCCTTGATCCACTTGCCCCCTTTAGAGTTCGCGGCGTCGTGTAGCCGCTTCTTGAGAGCGTCGAGCACCATCCCATTGGCGCGCTCGACTTGTCCGTTGGCCCGTGGATGGGCGACTGAGACGTATCTGACGTCGATCCCGCTGTTCTCGCAGTACTCCCAGAACTGGTGGTTGTTGAAATTGGATCCCAGGTCTGTGATGATGCGGTGAGGTAGCCCGTAGCGGTGTACGAGTTCATCCAGGAAGTCGAGTACTCTGTCAGCCTTGGGGCATGTGACCGGCTTGACCTCGATCCACTTGGTGAACTTGTCGATGGCCACCAACACCCTGTTGAACCCTCCTGGCGCAGTTGGCAGTGGCCCAATCATGTCGAGCCCCCGGAGGCAAAGGGGCCGGGTTGGCGGTATGGTGACTAGCTTGTAGGCCGGGACGTGTTGTTGCTTGGCGAAGAACCGGCACCCTTGGCACTTTCGACGAGTTCTTCGGCATCGCCCGCAGCCGTGGGCCGCAGAAAGCTCGTCGGAAAGCCTTCATCGACCGCCGTGCGTGAGGACGCATGGTTGCCGCAGACGCCCTTGTGGATCTCCTCCAAGATGTCCTTGCCTTCTTCACGAGGGACGCATTTCATGAGTACTCCAGAAGATGCACCCCGCTTGTAAAGCTTGTCTCCGACGAGGACGTAAGACTTGGCGTGGCGGACGGGTTGCTCGGCTGCGTTCTTGTCGGAGGGGACCTTCTGCTCGCTGAGGTAGTCGATGAAGGGTTGCCTCCAGTCCACGTCGATCATCATGACCTCCTGCCCAGCTGGTGGATAGGCTGGGACAGTGGTCGGTGGCGCCGGCTCCAGGATGGATGGCGCGTGAAGCTCGTGTACGAAGACACCCGCTGGCACTTAAGCACGGGTGGATCCGAGCTTGGAGAGGACGTCCACTGCAACGTTGTTGTCGCGGACGATGTGATGGAACTCGAGACCGTAGAACTTGTTCTCGAGCTTGCGGACTTCTAGGCAGTAGGCGTCCATGTTCTCCTTGTTGCGGTCCCAGGACTTGTTGACTTGGTTGATGACCCGCGGAGTCGCCGTAGACTAGTAGCCGCTTGATGCCCGGTGGCCGCGAGGCGGAGCCCGTGTAGGAGGGCTTCGTACTCGGCTTCGTTGTTTGAGACCTTCCAGAAGATTTGCAGGACGTACTTGAGTTGTTCGCCCGTTGGAGAGATCGGGGAGTACCCCCCCGCACCGCGCCCTCGAGGTTGAGTGAGCCGTCAAAGTACATCACCCAATACTCTAGTCGCACGGTGGGAGTAGGTAGCTGGTTCTCCCGCCACTCGGCCATGAAGTCGACTAGTGCCTGCGACTTGATGGCTGTGCGTGGCTTGAAGTCGATAGTGAGGGCGCCGAGCTCGACGGCCCACTTGGAGATTCTTCCAGTGGCATCTTGGTTCCGCAGGATGTCGCCAAGCGGGTAGTCGGTGACGACGGAGACCGAGTACTGCTGGAAGTAGTGTCGTAGCTTCCGCGAGGTGATGAGTAGAGCGTACAGGAGCTTCTGCACAGGCTGATAGCGAGCCTTGGATTCTGATAGAACCTCACTGACGAAGTAGACTGGGCGCTGGACCGGATAGGCGTGGCCGTCTTCCTACCGCTCGACAACGATGGCAGTACTGACCACGTGAGTAGTCGCAGCTAGGTAGAGCAGTAGCTGCTCGCCCTTGTGAGGAGTCGTGAGGATCGGTGGCTTTGATAGGAAGTCCTTGAGCTGGGAAAGGGCTTGATCCGCCTCTGGAGTCCACCCGAACTTCTCTTGATGCTTGAGTAGTTTGAAGAAGGGGAGGCCTCGTTCTCCTAGCCTCGAGATGAATGCTCGGCCGCCGCCATGCACCCTGTCAGCTTCTGGACATCTTTGATGCTCGTGGGAGCTTGCATGCTGGTGATGGCGGAGATCTTCTCGGGGTTGGCTTCGATGCCGCGCTGGCTGATGATGAAGCCGAGTAGTTTGCCCGAAGGAACGCCGAAGACGCACTTGTTCGGGTTGAGCTTCCAGCGGTACTCGCGTAGTGATGCGAAGGTCTCTTCAAGGTCGTCGATGAGGGTACTGGAGTCCCTGGTTTTGACAACCACGTCATCCACATAGGCCTCGATGTTCTTGTTGAGTTGCCGCTTGAAGCAGGCCTGGATGGCCCGTTGGTAGGTAGCGCCGGCGTTCTTCAACCCGAAGGACATGGTCGTGTAGCAGTTTGTGCCAAACGGGGTGATGAACGCGGTCTTCTCCTGGTCTTCTTCCTTGATCGCGATCTGGTGGTACCCGTAGTAGCAGTCGAGGAAGCAGAGCAGGTCGCAGCCCGCCGTGGAGTCGATGACTTGATCAATCCGCGGCAACCCGAAGGGGTCCTTGGGGCAGTGCTTGTTGAGGTCGGTGTAGTCGACGCACATCCTCCACTCGTTCGAGTTCTTCTTGCGGACGAGGACGGGGTTGGCGAGCCACTCAGGATGGAAGACTTCTCTGATGAAGCCAGCTGCGAGTAGCTTGGCGAGTTCCTTCTTGATGGCGTCCCGCCTGTCGTCGGCAAAGCGTCGGAGGTGTTGTCGCTTGGGGGTGGACTTAGGATCGACGTTGAGGGCGTGCTCAATCAGCTCCCTGGGCACTCCTGGTATGTCCGCTGGCTTCCACGCGAAGATGTCGCGGTTAGCCCGAAGAAAGCTGATGAGCGCGTCTTCCTATTTGGGGTCGAGGCCGGACCCGATGGTGGTGGTCTTGCTGGGGTCGCCTGTTCCGAGGTCGACCGTCTTGACGGTACCTCCTCGGGTGGCCGAGGCTTGTTGGTATCGTCCGACTTCTTCCGGGATGTCGAGTTCGCTTGTAGCAAGCTTCTTCGACGCAGCGTAGACCTCCATCATCGCGTTGGGTACTTGATTTGTGGAGGCGATCTCCACAGCTTCTGTGTCGCAGTCGTGGGAGATCTTGAGGTCCCCTTGGAGGGAGAGCACACCGGCTGGGCTTGGCATCTTGAGTACCAAGTAGGTGTAATGGGGCACCGCCATGAACTTGGCGATGGCCGGTCTGCCGAGGATGGCGTGGTAGGAGGTCTCGAAGTCCGCGACCTCGAACTTGATGTACTCGGTACGGTAGTTGTCCCGAGTTGCCCCGAAGGTAACTGGCAGGACCATTGAGCCCAGTGGAATAGCCGCGTTGCCGGGGACGATGCCGTAGAAGGGCACGTTGCTCTTGGTGAGCATATGCGTGATGTCGAGCTTCATTTTCTTCAAGGTTTTGGTGAAAAGGATGTTGAGCCCGCTTCCACCGTCGATGAGCACCTTGTTGAGTTTGGAGCCCGCCACCGTTGGCTTCAGGACGAGGGGGAACCGTCCTGGTTCAGAGAAGCTGGTCCATTGGTCCACGCGAGAGAAGGTGATGGGTACCTCCGACCACCTGAGAGGGGTCGGGACCGCTGGCTCAATGGACATTACTTCAGGACGGGTAGCCTTCTGCTCCCGCCTGCTGGGCAGTCCGCCGAAGAGGACGTTGACGGTCTTCTTGGGTTCTTGGAAGTCGTTGTTGTCGCCGTCCTTCTTCTTGCCCTTTTGTTCGTGAGGGTGCGGTGGCTCCGGCGTCTCCTTGAGTGCGTGCCTGAGCTGGTAGCACTGTTCGGTGGTGTGGTTGCCGTTTGGATGCCACGGGCACTTCTCCTTCAGCAGGTCTTTGAAACCGGCAGAGTTCTTCTTCGAGTTCCCTTTCGCAGGGCGCTGGATAGCCGCGACAGTGTTGTATGGCTTGCGCTTGCAGTTGGGACCCGAGTAGTAGTAGTAGTAGTTGTTGTTGTTGCGGCCACCCTGGTTCGCATTGCCGCCGCTGCCGCCGCCCTGGTTCTGCTTGGTCTTGCCACGAATGGCGTCGTACTTGGCGTTGGCCTTGTCTTCTTCATCCGCCCAGGACGTGATCATGTCCTTGAGGTGGGGGATGGACCTGGGGCGACGACGACCGAAGTCTTCGAAGGTGCGGCGGTGATAGAGGCCGTCTTGGAAGAGGTCGATGACCTCCTTGTCGGTGACGTCGACGACGGTGGCGCGCTTGTCGAAAAAGCGGCGCATGTACTTGCGGAGGGTCTCGCCTTGTTCCTGTTTGATCATGGCCAGGTCCATGCGAGTACCCGATCGGCCCATGGCGCCCGCGAAGTTGCTTGTGAACTGCTCCTTCAGCTGGTCCCACTTGTCGATCGAGTGCTTGTCCAGCGACTCGAGCCATGTGAGTGGTGCTTGGTCCAGGCAGAGGGCGTAGCATCGAAGCCATTGGATGGGATCCTGCTTCGCGTCGTACTTGGTGATCCCCAAAGGCTTGAATTTGTCGGGGAGGAGCAAGTTGCGAAGTCGAGGTGAGAAGGCGGGGAAGCCGTCGCCTTCAGCGGCAGTGGTCGACTTCTTCCGCCGCAGCTCCTCGATCTTCGCGGGCGTCGTACCCGCCGTGTGAGGCGCCGGAGGCGTGGCTGTTCGCGTGGCCTCGGCCGCCGCGGCCGCCGCCGCCCCCAGCCCTCCTGTTGGCCCCATGGTTGGAGTTGCCGCCGTCGCTGCCGCCGCCGTCGGGATCGTTGCCGCCGCCACTTGCCGGAGCGCGGTGGGGAACAACTTCTCGGTTGTCGTGGTCTTGGAGTGAAGGTCCGCCGGCGTTGGAGCGGCGACGGTTTGGCTCGGCTGGGATGTCAGGTCGAGTACGGTTGGGACCGTTGTTGGCGCTGCGACTGGTAGCTTCGTTGTCGCGGGGTTTAGCTGGAGGAGGTTGATTGACTCTGTTGTCGACCCGCATGAAGTAAGCATCTTCAGCGAGCTTGGCGATGACTTCTCCAGCGCGTATGCCCTGAGCCTGACGTGCGATCGCTGTGATCGACATGAGGCATTGCTCGGGAGTGGTGTGAACTCTGCTCTCGACCGCCTCGAGAGCTTCCGCAAGGTTGCGGATGGGGAGGTTGTCGCGGAGGCGTCGACGACGTTCGTTGCGCTTCGGTTGCGTTCACGTCGAGAGTCTCTCGTCCGCCGGAGTCTCGTTCGGTGGAGCGTCAGCATAGAGCTCGTCGCAGGAGATGTCCTCCAGGTACTTGTCCTCAGTTGTGCCTGAAGGCCCTGGGGTGTCGCCGGCAGCCATGAAGACTTGGCGATCAGGAGTGCCAAGGCTGGACTCAGAGGGTGCCACCTCGGTTGGTGTGTTTGAGTCAGCCCGGGCTAGCGATGTTCCCTCCTGGAACGGCAGCGAGTCGATGTAGCGACGTAGCGTGAGTCTCCCTTTATCAGGTCAGCAGGCTTGCGGTCTGGCCAGTAGACGTATCTTCCGGCCGGTGTGGATGCTATGACCAGTCCGGAGGCTGGCCCTGATAAAGGAAGCTTAGTGGAGTTGTCCTCGGACTCGGGCTCCTCAGGGTCCGACCCAAAGTCGAACTCGTAATCCGGGTTCGAGTAGAACTCGGAGAGAGGGCTGGAGTCCGAAACGTGATCGGGGGCGGCGTCGGAGTCCGAGTTGTACTCGGGTACTTGCTCCTTGCCGGCCCGGCGCGAAGTGGGAGCCCCCGTGCGGGCCCGGCTGAGGATGCGGGGGCCATGTGCGGAGGGCTCGCGTGGTGAGGGGACCGCCCGTGATGGCCGAGCGGCCCGGGCTCGCATGCGATGGCCCACGGCGACGTCGAGTTCGAGTTGGAGACGGACTCGAGCTCGAAGTCAGCATGGTGGTTGAAGAGCGAAATTTCGCCGAATTTGCCGGCGAGTTCGCCTGTGACGACTTCGGGAAGTGTCACGAAGCCTGTCTTCGGGTTGGGCCGCATGGTCAGGCGGGGCTGGAAAGAGCCCGCGCCATCAGCAGTGCAGACCCAGGCGCGGAACACGAAGGTGTCGCCGCGGTTGAAGGCGACGGTTGGCTTGAAGCAGACAGGAGCCGTCGAGTTCGCCATGTGATC
Source organism: Cenchrus americanus (assembly GCA_947561735.1). NCBI lineage: Eukaryota > Viridiplantae > Streptophyta > Magnoliopsida > Poales > Poaceae > Cenchrus > Cenchrus americanus. Next base: position 113,304,775 of record OX387245.1, read on the forward strand.
TCGGGCGGGACCCCCTACCTGGCGCGCCAGCTATCGGTGTTTTAGGCCGGCAACCTACTACGGGGAGTACCCGAAGTAGATGATTGTGACTCACCGAGATCGGTAACTCGAAGGAAGAGACAGGTTCGGGCCGCGAGGTGCGTAATACCCTACACCCTGTATGCTGCGTAGCTCTGGATTGATTGGGCACGATTACAAGATGGTGCAATAGTGCGCCGTGAGTTGTAGGGGATTGGATGAGGTGATCCTGAGATCGGTCCCTGCCTCGCCTTACATAGTCCGGGAGGGCGGGGTTACAAGTCGGAGTAGGGAGAGAGTACTAGTCGAGTACGTCTAGAGTCCTCTATACGGTGCGGAACATGTACGGCTCCCCCTAACCGAGTACTACTCCTGTGTAGTCCTTGTGCTCCACGCCTTCAGGTGCCGTGCAGCGCAAGCCGGGTAGTCCCAGGGGCCCACCGAGTAGTCGGTCCTGGCACCCACCGAGGTAGTGGGCCCAGGGAGGTCCATACGACAAGGACCCCAAGAATATCCCCACAGACCAACACATGTCTTTCCTGTGCACTTTGTTCTCACTCATGCGCACCCGGGAAGGACTTCCCGGTCGGTCACCCATCGCTCCAAGCCAAGCACGCTTAACATTGGAGTTTTTAGTGATGGGCTTCCGGAAAAGAAGTTGCAACTTGTTGGTATGAGTATCCTTATCAATCCTATTAAGCCTTGGGCTGGGATGTCACATACACCCCCCTTAGAAGATCGACGTCCTTGTCGATCAACCCCAAGTCAGGAGCGTCCTCTTGGCCACGTCCGTGGGTCCAGTGCCAGCGCATGTGCCATGCTGTGTGACCACTTAGGGCCCACACCAGCCATGCACACCATGCCTACGCAACTGCGACCGCACGCGCCCGTGAAACCGCGAGAGTCGGCTCTGATACCAATTGTAACGACCCGCCTCCCCGAGGTCGGGCCCGCCAACGCCTGGCAGCTCTCTAGGACCCCAAGAATATCCCCACAGACCAACACATGTCTTTCCTGCACACTTTGTCCTCACTCATGCGCACCCGGGAAGGACTTCCCGATCGGTCACCCATCGCTCCAAGCCAAGCACGCTTAACATTGGAGTTTTTAGTGATTGGCTTCCGGAAAAGAAGTTGCAACTTGTTGGTATGAGTATCCTTATCAATCCTATTAAGCCTTGGGCTGGGATGTCACACCTCCCTTTGTGGGATCCTCAACGGAGATGTAGCTTCCTTTGTGGGAGTGAACTTCGGATTAAATTCTTGTGTCTACATTTGCTTGCTTGAATTCTTTGTCTCTCTCTAATCCTAGGACTTGTTTAAGCCCGATCTCTAAATTGCTTGTACTCCAACTCATATCTTTGGTTGCAGGTGGTTCTTAGAATCTCTAAACTTTTGATTCAAATAGAATTTCTAGAATCGCTTTACTTTTCAAATTTCGTCTTAATCTCCTCTGATCTGTCGGTAGTACTGGCCCGGTTCCGGAAGTACCGGCCCCTCGGTAGTTCCGGCACCACGTCGGTAGTACCGACAGAAGTTTTAACCGCTGCATTTGTTTCAGAAATTTGAAGTGATCCTATTCACCCCCTCCCCCTCTAGGCATCACAAGGTCCTTTCACCGTGGAGGGGTCGGCGACCAACGGGGCGAGATCCCCACCATTCCGTGGGCCGTTGCGGTGGCGGCGGAAGTCGCCTCCTCATCCTCCGCCTTGCCTTCTGTGCCGCCGCAGCCGGCTTAATCCAAACCGGCGCTCCGGCTCAACCTCGGGGCCATCCTCCTCTGTCGCCTCTACACTCTGCTGGTTTGCATTCGAGGAGAAAGGGGTTGCAAATTTGCATCGCCTCTCTCCTCTATTGCATAACTGCCTTCTGGTTTGCATCGTCTGCTGGAGGCTTTGTTTTCGTGAACAGTAGCTCTGGGAGAGGCAAAAATGCTTTTGCCCATCGTTGTTGGACTCAGTCTAATATCACTCGAAGCCACCAATCCAACGCATACATAAACACTACAACACCTTCAACCACCACGAACACATTTAGAATACAACAAAGTGTAAACTAAGGGAGGAAGGACATCAAATTTATTATAAGTTCAAAAATTAAAGTAACATCATGCACATGAAAAAACTCGTGGGTTAGAAAATTGACCCACCCCATATCTTTGAAGGGTAAAAACTAAAAATTCTATTGCCATGTTGAGGTGCGGTAAAATCAAAAGATTGCAAACGGGTGAATTTATTGTCCTGTATTGAGGTGTTTCTCCAAGAAAAAATTGTCTATTTTATTTTCCCTTTTTCCTTTTCTTGTTCTATTTTATTCCTGGTTCTACTTATTTTTATTTTTTCTCTTTCTGCGGACTAATTTTGTGGGTTTAAAGACACTAAAACATTGATGTTTCTTTTTTTTCATCCATTTCTATTTCTTTCCATACAATTTGCATTCCCTTCTTTTTTCAACTTATAGTTCTAATTCCTTGGAGTCACGACATGTTGGGCTTGCTATCCTAAATTTATACCCACAAAGAATATTTAACCTATTAAAAGTTCATACACATGCTTGTCGGGTTAGCAGGTACTCACGGGTTGCTCAACCCATAGATTGTACCTTTCATAATCAACAAGTTTAACATAATAAGAAACTAGTTCATAGTCCACATAAATACACTATATAAATATATGGTGAGCAACAAGTTCATACCCCATTAACAAGTACAAGTAGATAAAATAAAACTACAAATAATAAGTTTATAATCAAGTGACCACAATATCACACAAAGTCACCAATCAGCCGCATAAACACTACAACACCTTCAACCACCACCAACACATTCAGAATTCAGCAAGTACAAAGTAAGGGAGGAAGTGGCACGAAGGGCATCAAACTTGTTATAAGTTAATTAACAAATTAAAGTAGCAGCATGCACTAGGTTAGACTGGGTTTAAAAAATCCACAGTTTTACACGTTCAGTTAATATAGGAACCAAACCTATACTTGTAGATTCATAGAGTAGTGATTATATATATATATTTTTTTTAGAAACGGGAGGGGGAGAGGCCCTCTGAGTAATGATTACATTTGTGTCCATGAACAAACTCATAGGTTAGAAAAAAAAATGACCCACCCATATATCGTCACAGGGTAAAAAAAACCCATTGCCATGACGTGTGATAATGAACAGATTGCAAACAGGTGATTTCATTTTTCCTGTATTTAGGTGTTTCTCCAAGAAAACCTCTCACTCTTCCCTGTCCGTATGGGGTCATCGAGAGCTTGGGTGAAAATATATTTAAAAAACCTGCTCTTTTACAGTTATTTTCATTTGTTTTTTTAAAAAAAACTCGCTCCTTGCACTTTCTACAAGTAATATAGATAGATATTTCTCACATCAGATACCCACATCACCGATCATACAAGACTTTGTTTTCGGTACCATTCTCTGGCCTCTCAGCCATCCACGTCATCCGCTTACCTCATCCTCCCTCCCTCCACGGGCAATGAATTGATTGCCATCACTGTCGGAGACAGCCACAGGGGTCCCCTAACAACCGGGGATAAACCCATCTTTTTCACAAATAATAAAACAAACGAACCCGCAAATCGTCAATTACACTTCACACAAATCACGGCTCGGTGCGGGAAAGGAGCCCGCGGCCCAGGCAACCCCAGTGGCCCGCCAAACGGACGCCCCCTCGGGTGAAACTCTGCCTCGCTCGAGGGCTGGACGCCCCCTCGGGCGAAACTCCACCTCGCTCGAGGGTTGGACGCCCCCTCGGGTGAAACTCCGCCTCGCTCGAGGGCCGAACGCCCCCTCGGGTGAAACTCCGCCTCGCTCGAGGGCCGAACGCCCCTCGGGCGAGACTCCGCCTCGCTCGAGGACGTCCCAAGCTCGCGGCCCCCACGACCATTCCCCCGACTGGAGCATTAAATGCTCTGACACGGTGCGGGCGCACGAGTCCAAGGCGAATCCCCGCCACACCTGCGCCCTGACACCGCCTGGGAATTGCATCCCGGCACTGCTCCACCAACCCGCCCTGCGCGGCCATCCCCGACGCTATGTAGGAGATGTGCGGCAAGGCCAGTGTCAACTCCGTGATACTGTGCCGCCCGCTCTCGTACGATCCCCACGTCGCACCCCTCGAGAGAGGATGGAGGAACCCTCGAAGGAGGTACGGATGCCTACCCCACGCTCAGGCAGGACGATGCCGTGACGTCAGGCCAGCGGGGCATGTCTCCTCCGTCACCTCCGCCCTGTGCGGCCATCCCTGTCATTGTGCCGCCATCCCGAGAACTGCAGCGCCATCCCTGGCACTGTGGGTCCACGGGACAGTGAGGACACCGCCACACCGGCCACTGTGCGACTTCCAGCCCTCCGTCATCATGACCCTCGAGCCGATGTAAGCTCCCACACCACTACCTTTGATGCCGCTCCTGGACATTTACAGGACTCACCGCGACGCTCCGCCGGAAGCAAGATTCGCTAGGACGGTCACCCACTCCACGCTGCTGTACACCATACCGCCACAAGTCGCCTAGAACTGTGCGGCACGATTGTGAACCGCCTCCCCTTGGCCTATAAAAGGAGGAGGCGGTCCCCTATCTGCGGGGGACGACATATAGCGCACACTTGCACATTTTCCGCCTTCACCGCGATATTGGAACTTTGCATCAATCAACCTCAGGGACCTGGAGCCCCCTCCTCTCCCGCTACACTTGTAGCTCCCCTCTGCAAGCACCATAGTGCAGCGCAATACAGTGCCTCGAGCATACCCCTGCTGGATGTACGGCCCCGGCTGGAACCAGGATAAAACTCGTTTCACCTAGTTGCTTAGCACCGGCCATCGAGAGATAGATCTCAACGCTCGTACTAGTTAGTGTCGGGACTACTTTCTGCACCGACAGTTGGCGCACCACGTAGGGGACTGCGTTGAATATCAGCTTTCCGCCAGGCATCTCAATGGTGATCCGCACCGAGTACAGGTCCCAGAGGTACTCCATGGGCATCTCGGACCCCCTCCCAGCCGGATTCGACATCCGGTTCGGGAGCCTGAACTTCCAGGCCACGGGGAACGGCTACCTCATGCGCATCACCAACCGCGCCGAGCTCCACCCATGGCGGTCGACCGGGCCAGGACCGGTTCCCGCCACGCCTGCTGCTGACGCTCCAACGCCCTCACAGGTGGACACTGCGGGCCCTTCAGCACGCTGACGCCGACGGCGTTCTGGCCAGCGCTCACGTCAGGCGCAAAAGGAACGACGTCGGGCCGCGCGCGCAGCAGCATAACGCGACACACCCATCAACGAGGCGACGGCGACGCCCATAGGGGAGCGCGTGACCCTCGAGCCGCGGTTCCCCCATGGGATGCGCAATACCGCGACAGCCTACGCTTCGTCTGGTAGCACCGACTTGGCGGCGTACAAGGACCTTCCCAGCCACCACCTTCTGGTGGTCAGAAACCTCATCGCCACCATCAACGACGAGTCATACCACGGCTCCGCCAGCAAGCTGCCCCCGCGACCTCACATGGGTGGCAGAGTGGGACTTCTCCAGTGTGCCGGACCTGGTGATGTTCCAGCGGTTCCTCGACGTTGTGGACTACTGGTTCGGCTGCTCCGACGACTCTAGCACTGGGAGCTACGACCCCGCGCGTGAGTGCTTCATGGTCGCCATCGGTGACTTGGTCGATGGCACGGGCGCGGCGGGGGCTGGCGACGGGGAAGACCCACAGAACCCGGGAACGAGCGCACCTCGGAACCCGGGGCCAAGCGCTCCTCCCACATCACTGGCGAGGGGCACCGACATCAATGCGCAGCTGGGTCAAGCGTGCGAGCTCGAGGATAAACTCGCGGAAGAGTACCGCGCAGTGCGACTGCTTCGCGCCTCCATTGCTGGAGAGGCCTCCGCACGCGGCGAACGCACACACGAGCTGGGCAAGCAGGCCCGGGAGCGCATCAACACCGACTTCAACGTCGATGACCCAAACACGCCCGCGCGCGAGTCGAACTCCGCACCATGAGGCGCAGGCGCTCATCGAGCAAATGGCCATGCAACAGGCAGAAAGCTCGACGTCCCGCATACGCTAGCAAGGAACCGCGCGGGACGACGGTGGTGCACCAGGCCTGGAAGCGTCCGTTCACGCAGGCGGTGCGATTGGGTAGCCGGCCAACCAGGGCTGAACGCCGGTCAGGGAGAGGATCCTTGATACGCGCGGACAGGCTCAGGACGGCGACACCCGCAACGTCATCAACGCTCGTCGAACGGGCAACGTAGAAGCGCGGGCGGCTGCAGGTTACCACCCCCTGGTGGCGCGGACACTACGATAACCGCGAGGATCACTCACCGACGCCGGAGCCCTCGAGGACCCGTGTGTTCAGATGGGAGATCCGCGCGGCGAGCTTCCCTCAGCACTTTCGCCATCCCACCTCGATCGACAAGTACATGGGGGAGACGGACCCTCGTGTATGGCTCAACGACTACCGCCTAGCCTGCCAGCTGGGCGGCGCTACCACTGACGAAGTCATCATCCACAACCTACCACTGCACCTTGCGGACTCGGCCCGGACGTGGCTCGAGCACTTGCCGCCCAGCTAGAACCACATCTGGGACGACCTGGTTCGCACGTTCGTGGGGAACTTCCAGGGCACATACGTGTGCCCTGGGAACTCCTGGGACCTGCGGGCGTGCACCCAGAAACTCTGCGAGTCACTCCGGGACTTCATACGACGCTTCTCCAAGCGTTGTACTGAGCTCCTGAGCGTAGCTCAGTCCGAGATCGTGCACACATTCCTCGAGGGTACGACCTGTCGAGACATCGTGCGTGAGCTTGGGCAAAGCCCACCGGTCGACTCCAACAAGCTGTTCGACATCGCCACAAGTTTCGCTTCCGGTGAGGAGGTGGTGGGGGCCATCTTCGACGGCAAGAAGGGCAAGTGCGTGGATGACGCGCCTGCGGAGGGCAGCAAGTCCAAAGACCCCCAGCAGAAGCACAAGCGGGGCAAGAACAGCAAGAAGCCTCGCCGTGAGGCGCGCGCGTAGGGGCACGATGACGACGGAGATGAGGTCCTCGAAGTCTAACCGGCCCAAAAGGGCCCTCGAGCTGCCCCTCGAGGCCCCGGTGTGTTCGACGACATGCTGAAAAAGTCGTGCCCGTACCACAGGACTCCGCTCAACCACACCCTCGAGCAGTGCGACATGCTCAAGAAGTACTACAGCTGCGCCGCCGTGAAGGACGGCGAGGCTAAGAAGGACGGTGGTGACGGGGACGCCGGCGGCTTCCCAGCGGTGGAGAACGTCTTCCTCATCTTCGGGGGACCGAGCGTGGACATGTCCAACAGCCAGCGCAAGCAGGAGCGGCACGAGGTTCTAGTCGCGGAGAAGGCTCCCCCTCCTTCCTCGATTGGTCAGGAGACGCCATCACCTTCAGTCGTGAGGATCACCCGAACCGCATCCCCAACCCAGGACAGTAACCGTTGGTTGTCGACCCGGTGATAGGCAACTCACGATTCTCCAAGGTGCTGATGGATGGAGGCAGCAGCCTCAACATTCTCTACGCACACACCCTACGGCTGATGGGTTTCGGGTCGGACCAGCTGCGGCCCAGCACGACGTCGTTCCATGGCGTCGCACCCGGCAAGCGTGTCCAGCCCCTCTGGTAGATCGACCTGCCGGTTTGGTTCAGCACGTCGGACAATTTCCGCAAGGAAATCCTCACCTTCGAGGTGGTAGGGTTCAGGGGCGCGTACCACGCCATTCTTGGGTGTCCGTGTTACGCCAAGTTCATGGCAGTCCTGAACTACACATACCTCAAGATGAAGATGCTGTGACCAAAAGGTGTCATCACCGTGGGCTCATCGATCGAGCACGCGGTCGATTGCGACATCGAGTGCATAGAACACGCCGAGGCATTGGCGATGGACGAAGCGCTCGTCGCGAACCTGGAGAAACTGGTCAACGAAGACCTCGACTCCACTGCCAAGCATGCCGGCAGCTTCAAGGCTACTGAGCAGACCAAGGAGGTGCCCCTCGACCCTGCTGCCCCTGAGGGCAAGGCGTTGAGGGTCAGTTTCACCCTCGACCCGAAATAGGAAGTGGTGCTCATCGACTTTCTCCGCGCCAATGCCGACATCTTTGCGTGGAGCCCCTCGGACATGCCAGGCATCCCGAGGGAGGTCGCCGAGCACTCCCTTAACATCCTACCTCACTCTCGAGCCGTGCAGCAATGGTTGTGGCGTTTCGACTAAGAGCGGCGCCGGGTGATCGGAGTGGAGCTGCGGAAGCTCCTCGAGGCCGGATTCATCAATGAAGTCTTTCACCCTACGTGGCTAGCTAATCCTGTACTAGTTAAGAAAAAGAATAGGAAATGGAGGATGTGTGTAGATTACACCAGTTTGAATAACACACGTCCAAAGTCTCTTTTCCTTTGCCACGAATTGATCAGGTTGTTGATTCAACTGCGAGGTGTGAACTTTTATGTTTCCTTGATGCCTATTCCGGGTACCACCAAATAAAGATGAAGGAGACCGACCAACTCGCGACCTCCTTCATCACGCCGTTTCGGATGTTTTGCTACGTAACGATGTCGTTCAGCCTCTGAAACGCAGGTGCAACGTATCAGTGATGTATGCAGCACGTCTTCGGAGACCACATCGGGCGAACCGTTGAGGCATACGTAGACAACATAGTCATGAATACCAGGAAGGTGGATGACCTGGTTAATGACCTGCGCGTCGCATTCGACTGTCTGCGGGCCAACGGGGTGAAACTGAACCCCGAAAAATGTGTCTTTGGGGTGCCGCGTGGCATGTTGTTGGGGTATATCGTTTCCCAGCGAGGCATCGAACCCAACCCCGAGAAGGTCGCAGCCCTCGACCGGATGGGCCCGATTCAAGACCTCAAAGGGGTCTAGAAGGTGTTGGGGTGCCTTGCCGCCTTGAGCTGCTTCATTTCACGGCTCGGCAAAAAGGGCTTGCCTCTCTACCGACTCCTGAAGAAGCACGAGCGCTTCTCCTGGACTGTCGAGGCCCAGGAGGTGCTGGACAAACTCAAGGCGACACTCGCCCACGCGCCGATCCTAACACCACCCAGAGTGGCGAGCCTCTGTACCTCTACGTCACCGCGACCACTCAAGTGGTCAACGCGGTCATCGTGGTGGAACGTGCGGAGGAAGGACACGACCTACCAGTCCAAAGGTCGGTGTACTACGTCAGCGAGGTGTTGTCCGAGACTAAGGCACGATACCCGCAGATCTAGAAGCTGCTCTACACGGTGGTGCTCACGCGGTGCAAGCTGCGGCACTACTTCAAGACCCACCCGGCCACACTGGTCTCCTCGTTCCCATTGGGGGAGATCGTCCGTAATCCGGACGCAGCGGGCAAGATCGCCAAATGGTTCGTGGAGCTCATGGCGAGATGCTCGCCTACACGCCGCGCAAGGCAATCAAATCTCAGATCCTCGCGGATTTCGTGGCCGAGTGGATGGATACGCAGCTGCCGCCGCTGCAGATTCAGGCCGAGTGTTGGACCCTCTACTTCGATGGGTCAGTAATGAAGACAGGGGCAGGTGCGGGCCTGCTCTACGTCTCACCCCTCGGGGAGCATGTGAGAAACGCGATATGCCTGCATTTCCCAGCATCCAACAACATGGCAGAGTACGAGGCCCTTCTCTGCGGCCTCCGAATTGTCATCGAGACAGGCATCAAACGCCTCGACGTCAAGGGAGACTCGTAGCTCATGATCGACCAAGTTGTGAAGAACACGAGTTGCCATGATGACAAGATGGAGGCATATTGCAATGCCATGCGCGCCCTTGAGGATAAGTTCTACGACATCGAGCTCAATCATGTCCCCCGCAGGTACAACGAGGAGGCGGATGAACTTGCCAAGATCGCGTCTGGGCGAATCACTGTTCCCCCGAATGTCTTTGCGCGAGACGTCGCGAAAACAACCGTCAACCTCGAACCGTCGCCCTCGCGCTAGGAGGAACCCTCGGGCTCCCTCGAACCCTGCGGGCGCGGAGCGCATGGATGAGGACCCCTCGAACGAGGCATTTGTGCTCTCCCTGCTCGAGGGCTACGGTGCAGACGAGGCCGAGACCATGGAGACAGGGCCAGCCCCCCCCCCCCCCCGTGCGGAGGATTGGCAGGCCAAATATCTCGCTTGGATAGATCGAGGGGAATGTGACGCCCCAGGTTTTTAATTATCGTCATTAACGCTAATGACCAGGTCAACTGGTCAAACACTGGTCAAACCTAGGTCAACCTGGGCCATCACCCGAAAACCTCGCCAATGAACCCTAATGAACCCCTTGACCAAGCCTACACACACCCGTAGTGGACCCTTGGCCAAAGACATGGTCAAAATCGGCTTAACCGTTGACGTCAGCGAATGTCGTCCGGAACTTTTGCCGCGTTCTCCAAAATTCAACTAAACACTTCAAAATCTACCTTTATGAAAGTTGTCCATCTTGTTGAGGGACACAACTTTCATGTAGATTGGCATTTCAAATTTCGAGTGGAAATTGGTGAAAAACTTGATCGATTGACAGCACCTCCTGTTTTCAGAATAGGCCGACATCCAATGTTGGCACGGCGTTCCTGCAAAATCCGTTGAGAAAAACACTAGACGGCCTTTACAAAAGTTGTAGAGGGTAGTTAGATCTACAACTTTCCTGTTGACCACACTGTGCACTTCTATTCAAAATTTTTGAGTAAAACGTGGTCAAACAGCGTCAGTCCGGGCAAATGCAGGCCGGCCGCGCCGCGCCCGCGCTCCAGAGCGCGCGGGGCGCGCGCGCGCGCCACGCCGCGCGCCCGCCCGCGCGCGCCGCGCCACGCCGCACGCCCGCCCGCGCGCCGCGCGCGCGCGCGCGCGCCCCTCGGCGTTCGAGCCTGGGCCGCACCCCGAGGCTGCTCCTTCCCCAGGCGCGTGCACCGAGGCATCTTGAAGTCCGTGCACCCCGTTTCCCCCTTTGGACCGGTCTGTACTCGACGTCGCGCCCGAACCGGCGGTCCCTCGCCTGCCACCCCGTCGGACGCTCCTACCAAGGCCGTGGCGCCGTACCACGGCGGTTATGTGGCTCCTTGCTTCGAGGCGGCACTGCCCGAGCCGTTCCGGCCATTTAAGGCGCCGGCCGGTCTCCCCGCACGCACGCAGCGCTCGCCACCGAGCCTGGGACGCGGCCTCCCCTCCCGGCAACTCCAAGCGCCACCCCACGGTCCCCAGCGCCTCCTCTAGCTCCCCGGTAGCTCGCCGACCAACATAAGCCACCGCCCGGGGTCCCCCCTCGCCGGCTTGGCCACCTGCGGCGGCCGGTACCCCCCGGGCCGCCGGGTGCGCGCGCCCACCGGCGGCATCTCCCCACTAACCGAGCGCCCAAACCGAGCCATAGCGACCCATAGACCCTTCCCGGCCCGTCCCCGACCGGTCCCGCCGCCGATGATCGCCGAAATCGAGCCGCCTGCGCCGGCCGGCCGCCCCAGGGACTACATTGCAAAGGAGAAAAACTTTTCAGGGGCCTAACTGCGAAAGGGTAACTCCAATAGTATAGTGATTTTGCTGTTGTTTGTAAATTGTGTAGAAAATCACAGAAAAATCAGAAAAATGCAAGGCCAATTTTGTTGGATTCGTGGTGAATTATTCTACAACTTTTGTTATTCTGGCCTGAGCTAATTCCTTTTAGTTTTTGCATGAAAAATACAAATGTGAAAACCCTAGATCTGCAATATCTCTAAAACCGTAAATCCTCTATAGCTAATTTTTGGATATGTTGTGTGTTAGGTCATGAATAGCTCCTATGCCAAAATTTGCACAAAGTTAAAATGTAAATATTTTTTCTAAAAAGGTTTTTCCATTTTTGGCAGATCTGCATAAATGATTTTTCTTGCTAAATATATTTATGTTTTTGAGCTCAACTTGTGCACACTGTCTTTTAATATCAAAATACACATCTTGTGAAGTAATCATGATTTTTGGATGAACAGAAATAATTATTCTTGATTTATGCATGTTTTCTTTTGTAAATTAATAAACCAAGTTCTGTAGAGATTCCATGTGAACATGCTGGTTCTTTAGACTTGTTTAGGACAAGAGAGCATGCACAAGAAAGTTTGGATCATTTTGATGCTTGTTTATTTTTGTATGCATTTAATTTGAATCACTAGCTAGTCCTGTATTATTTTCTAAAATATTTAATTTCCTAGCATCCAACACTTACATGTGGGTTCAATGGACCAATATAGGTGCTAATAGGCTTAAGAAACACTCCTTTAATTTTTGGTAATTTAATTGCTTAATAAAAAGCTTAAAAGCCCTTTTAATATTAAAGAGAAATTAAATAAAGAAAAGCCCTTATTTAATTCATTTTCCTTTTCGAAAGTATTATCTAATTTACTTAAAAGATAATTAATTCTCATTGCTGATAAGGAATTAATTCAAGGATAAAAATATTACTCATATCTTTGCTTGAGAAAGTAAAAGGGTTAAAGCTTTCACATGAAATGACAAGTACAAAGAAACCTTTATTCAATTGTGCAATAAAAGAATAACCCATGTACAACCAATAACCTTCCTCAAAGAGAAATCACCAAACCACCCATGTTAACTTGAGGATGGTTACAAATCATGTTAAAAAGGTTAAGTATACCTACCCACTACTGTTGGTGAATTTAAATTAAATTATTTACATATATATGTACACAATCACCATCAAAAAGAATGATTAATAAGAGTTGCATATTGTTCCTTTATGGAAGAGTATGCTGAATGTATTCTTATCTAGGTGAATGTGTCCAACAAATACACCCCTGGTTGTCATATGTTGTTTTTAATTAATTAAATTAAAAATCGTCAGTTAAATCTCGCATTTGCATCCTCGTGTAGATCTCCCGAACGATAGCTGTACGCGTGTGCCGGAAGGAGGAGACGGAGGAGCTGACGGAGACGTGCACCACGTCGTTGTAAAGCAAGACCTGGACCAAAGTCCAGAAGGGCCCAAGGCCAACCTTGCCATCAAAGGCAAGCCCCGGATCATTAACCCTGTTTCTAAAATTTATGCAATTATTGATGCTATGATTGTGCATTTACGTTTCAGGAGTTGAATGAAACCCTAGATGCATGATCCCTAGGTACCTATGTTCTTTTACTAGTATGCTAGGTCAATAGCTGCTATGCTATAGGACCCGGTAGAAGTGGAGTGATGTTCGTCACTCGCGAGAATAGGTTCCTAGATAGGAATCATAAGATATCCTTAAATGGATTGCTCATGTGGTAAGAGCATGGGATTTGGGCTCCGGTCCAGTGGCTTTCGTGGGCTAAGCTTTTGAACGTACTAAACATATGCCGGGAATGGGACCGGTAAGCCTAGTACCCGATTGACGCGGTAAGGGAACCTTTCCCTACTAAACCACGGGGCACTTGTGTCCCCCGCTCACAACAAAGTGTGGTACTGCGTGAGTACGGGCGTTCGTGTGGGAGTGATCCCGGTAAAACCTTGTACCAAGGAATGTAGGTTCCGCTCCCGAGCCGAAGATCGACGGGAACGGCCTGGGAAAGTTGTCCTTTCGGGGGCAGCCTACCGTGTGTTTGGGTTTACCTTGCAAGGTCTAAATCAATCGATTGTCGGCCTCTCACCGTTATCCGAGACTGCTTAATCAACTGGCCATGATATCCCATATTGATGGAACTCGAGGAATATGGTTGTATGAATTAATTGCTTGTCCAATTTTTTATTGAATTAGATGGCATACTTAGCAATGGTAATCAACTAGAACTTGTGCTAAAAGATTGAAAGTAAGGACCTACTCTTAGTAGCTTTCCAGCAAAAGAAACTCCACCGGCCAAAAGCCTTTCATGTCTAGAGTTTGGTGATGTAGCTATCACCCGACGGTTAAGTCTTGCTGAGTATTAGTATACTCAGACTTGCTTTAAAACTGTCGTTGCAGGTGTGATTGACCGGATGGGTGACGACAAGTGATGACATCACGGATGGCCTCCTGTGATGTTTACCGTTGCGCTAGTTTATTTTATTTCCGCTGTTTTCAAACTCTGAACCTTTACTCCATGCCCTGAACAATGGTTTGTAATAAAATGTTTAATTCATGTTGTACTCTGGACTCACCTTCGCGTGAGTTTTAATGCATGTGTCGATCCTCTGTTCGATGTCCAAGTGATTTACCGGGCGTTAACCCGGCAACCAACGACAAGATGATACTTTACTATTGCTTAACGACCAAAGTGGATCGGTCTTAGGCGATAGTACGGTATTTTCCTGGGCGGGTTGTCACAGGGAACTTCCCTCGGATCGGTCCGAGGTCATACGCATCGCCAGGATGTCCAAGTCGTTTACTGTCGTCAACGGCGAGCTGTACTAAGCGCGCCGCGTTTGGCATCCTGCAGCAGTGCATCCCCACCCCCAAGGTCGCGAGCTCATCCGAGACATCCACACGGGTGTGTGTGACCACCACGTAGTGCCACGTACCCTCATGGGCAACGCATTCCGCCAGGGCTTTTACTGGCCCATCGCGATCGCTGATGCCAACGAGGTCGTACGCACCTGTGAGGGGTGCCAGTTCTATGCCCATAAGACTAATCTATTGGCTCACACCCTTCAAACGATTCCCGTCACATGGCCTTTCGCCGTGTGGGGGTTGGACATCATCGGGCCCTTGCGAAAGGCGCCCGGGGGATACACTCACCTGCTGGTCACCGTGGATAAGTTCTCTAAATGGATCGAGGCGCGCCCAATCACAAACCTCAGGGCGGAGCAAGCCGTGTCGTTCTTCACTGACATCATCCACTGGTTCAGGGTACCGAATTCCATCATCACCGACAATGGGTCCCAATTTACCGGCAGGAAGTTCCTGGAGTTTTGTGACAAATACCACATCCGCGTGAACTGGGCGGCCGTCGCACACCCACAAACCAATGGTCAGGTGGAGCGCGCCAACGACATGATCTTACAGGGTCTTAAGCCCAGGATATTTGACAGGCTGAACAAGTCTGGTCGAAAATGGCTCCAGGAGCTGCCGTCAGTCATTTGGATTCTCAGGACTAGCACGAGCAGGGCCATGGGATTCACCCCGTTCTTCCTGGTCTACGACACAGAGGTCATCCTCCCCACGGACTTGGAGTACGGGTCACCCAGAATCAAGGGCTATGATGAAGGCGCCAACCAGCGGGCCCGCGAGGACTCACTGGATCAGCTAGATGAAGCCCGCGCCGTGGCCCTGATGCATTCGGCAAGATACCAGCAGGCGTTGAGGCGGTACCAAGCTCGGAAAATACGGTGCCAAGACTTAAATGAGGGGGACCTAGTCCTAAGACTGCGCCAAGACAATCGAGGTCGCCACAAGCTATCGCCCCCATGGGAGGGACCATACGTCGTCGTGAAAGTACTCAAGCTCGGCACCTACAAGCTGGCGAACGAGGATGGCGAGGAACTCACCAATGCTTGGAACATCCAACAGCTGCGTCGCTTCTATCCATAGAAAGGATTTCCAAGTTTTTTCTCGTTTCAGCGTACCCAGCACCCTAGTTGGTTGTACAAGTGTAAATCTCATCGTTTAATAAGTAAAAAGGGTGACTCGGCTTTCCCCCGAAAACCAAGTCCCCCTCGGGGGCTACTGCGGGGGGTACTCCCCCCCCCCAAAAATGGCCCCATTTTTTCGCACAAATCGCACTACGCTGAATATGACTCGGCCCAAACCTTGGGTGAATCCACGTGGGGCGCGAGCGGCCAAAGGGAAAGACGCGCAAGTCAGAAATAGCCTACACTTCTGGCAGGATACGACCCTTCTTTTTTGCCACTTAACCTACAAGCTACTCCTGAAATCGAATCTCCCAGCTCAAATTCGCCGAGACGAGGGTTTGAGACAGAGCAGCGCAAACAAAATAAACGTTCAAACTTGCAAGAACTTAAGATGTTTTAAACAAACTGCGTTTATTACAAAAGTCGTGCGGCTCCAGTCTTAACTAATAATTCAAAGGGCTCGAACGCCCAACTGCTTTCAAGCCTCAGGACCTCCAGCTAGGGGAGCATCTGGGAACAGAAACTACATGAAGTCTTCGGTGAGGACGTTGGTGGCAGGGGCGGCGAGCGCGTCTACGTGGTTCATCTCCACCTCGTCGTCGACACCGATGGGGACAACATAGCCCGTTGAGATCGCTCCAAGATTGACTTGGTAGTGCAACGCCACCACACCAAGGGCTTTCTGGACCCCCGGGCGGAGTGTGCGGTGCATGCACTGAGTAACGTGCCTGCCCAGAGCG
Source organism: Cenchrus americanus (assembly GCA_947561735.1). Classification (NCBI taxonomy): domain Eukaryota; kingdom Viridiplantae; phylum Streptophyta; class Magnoliopsida; order Poales; family Poaceae; genus Cenchrus; species Cenchrus americanus. The sequence continues at coordinate 113,321,049 of OX387245.1, forward strand.
CGGAGGCGACTCACCATGGAGCTCCCGGTCTGCGCCTCGCATTCTTCAATACCCTGGCACGCCTCAAGAGCGGCGACATGTAGCTCCTCCAGCTCCTGCTGAGAAGAGTTGTAGGCCGTCTGGATGGCCTGCGCCTGGGTCGCTGAGTTCCCGAGAGCCATCTGCAGGCCTAAGAACCAAGACACTAATGGCGGATAAAAGACGTATCCCTCTACGATCCGCAAGCGTACGGACCCCACACCTTTTTCACCACGGGATTCCCAAGGTTCTTGTCAATCCGCGGAGCAAGGGGATTACAAGCGTTCGATCTACCTTTACACTCTAGCTACTCAAACCCTAAATATGATTAAACTAGAAAACAACTAAACTACACTAGAGAGAATGATTAAGCAATCAAGATAAAAGACACTCGCCCATGGGTCTACGATACTAGAACATGCAATCGCTTAAAGACATAAAACCAATCTAATCTATCGGGGGTTGTGACCACTCTTTCGCCCTTTCCCTCCTCTCTTACTGTCACTACACGAAGGTATTCATGACTAGACCTATGATGGACACGACGTATTGAATGGATCCAAGGAAGCATTGGAGCTCTACTCCCTTTACGGCATGGTAGCTAACCTTAAGCAATAAAGTATATTCAACACAAGATGGTAGATAGATAATCCAACAAAGTACGATTACATCTCAAGATCGATTACAACCCATGGACGAATAAGGAGATTACCCCATCAAGGTGCTAGACATAGCACCGTTGATCATGGTTTCCCTTCCGACGGTGTCTTCCTTCTTCTCCACTTGTGGGTACTTCCTTCGAGGTGGACGATCCCCCTCCGGAGATCTCCCTCCTCTCTCTCTAGCTTGTGGATGGCCTCCTGGTGCGAATGGCTCTCTCTCCCTCCGAATGGCGGTGCCTCCAGGGTTTTAGGGTTGAAGATCCTTCGGGTGCAAGGAAAGGGGGGCCGAACCGACGCCGGAACTGGGCTAGGCCGGCTGGCCTGGGCCGAACGGCCCAGGCCCAATTCGGCCCGGTTCAGTCGCCCCTTCGCTCCCGTGGGTCCTCAGGTGATTATGCACTTTGCCCCCTCCACTTGCATGATTTTGACGATGTCATCCTCACGTCCAAGATGGAGGTTCTCCGCGCATGAAGTTCGGTCTTTTACGCTTCAATCCCCGGGGGTGTTCCTTCGTAGCACTCTGGTCCTTGCCACCATTAGAAGTGATTTCATCAAGCTCATGAACACGAACAAGACTCTGTAAATGCTCCTTTGAACTTGTTGCGAATCCGTCCTTTATGTCTATGTTTTCCTACATAAACATAACACTTCCAAATGCATGCACATAGATGAACTTGTTATATGATTAGTGTGCCTAGTGGCGGGTTAGTTCCATAATCAAATCCAAACCAAAGTGTAATGAACATGCTTGGTGTACCAAAATACACCGTCAACATTTTCCCCACGCTTAGCTCTTGCTCGTCCTCGAGCAAGTACTCTTAAAAAAACTTCGTCCAAAGTATTGTAATCGTGTACCGCTAATCCTTCTTCCCAAGTTAGTCAATCTTTTCGTCTTTAATACATAAACATAAGGTAATGATCATCAATAAACATGGGCGTTTAGAATATTTACCACATCAAGATTTACCCCACAACTCAAACTCTTTTCTCGAAGTCTTCAATTTCAGCCATGCTTACTTCTTTGCTTCCATCGGAGGATTTTTATGATATTCAAAAACAAAATTCCTGCAACAAGTATTAGACAAAAACCTTTCTCCAAGCTCTCTCAAGTCGCTCATATAGAAGTGGCTATCCTAAACAAATTTTATAAAACTCTCGCCTCCCATAAGTCTCTCATATAACATGTAAAGTGGAGCTATAGGTAGGGCTAGTGCAATCAACACAAGTATTGTCAAACTAAGAACTTCCTCCAATGGTTGCTTACCTTTCAAAGCAAATGATCATGAGAATAAACCATATGTAGGGATATCAAGGATGAGAAGATTTAGAATGGTGGACATGTGCAAGGGCAAAAGAAAATTATGACTACGAGGCACCGGTGACGTCCTCGTTGTCGGATTGGACATGGTTGGAAAAAGAGTGAAAGTTTCGTCTCTCAACAACACGACATCCTTCCTTGCACTTTTATTTTTTTTCTTTCTCTTCTTTTTCATTCTCATATTTTTCTCTTTCTTTACTTTTCTATATTTTTTCTTTCTTTCTTTCTTTTCCATACTCATACTTTTCTCTTTATTTTTCCCTCTCTTGACAACTTTTCAAAGCTCTCAACTCTTCTCTTTCTTGCATGCATACAATCTGAAATTTTAAATAAACCATGCTAGAGACGAGACGAAACTTTGAGAGTAGGTTGTGTTCAAGGAATGCGATGTACAAAAGAGATGTCTAGGGTTGGGTATGGAATTCGGTGATGTACGGGACTTCCAATGTGAAAGTCACGTTACCGAATGCATGACGAGGCTAGCAACAAAATATAAGCACAAGAACATGATCATTGCTCGAAATTAAAACTCCCAAGAGAGAAGGACCCTAGCCCAACTCATCGTGCTAATCACACTTATGGTGGAGCAAAAAATAAATTGGCTTTGTGTAGGATTTTTTTCTTACTCTCAACTTGGAAAAAGAGGTTTTGCTAACCATTATTACAAGGTTTTTTAGATAATTTTTCAGAACTGAAATCCTCCAACTTTTAGCATTGAACATAGCACAACTAACATGTGAAGCTCAAGATCAAAGTGTGGTATGGGTACTCTTAGTAGTAGCAATTCCACTAAGCACCACGGTAAACGTTTTTCAAACCACACACTTATGTTCATATATCAAGAATCAAAGATAAACAAACAAGTGAATAAAGATAAGCATCACACAAGACACAAAATATATAAAGACTCTTTTTATTTGATTTTCTTTGACTCAACACTAACTTAAGACACTTGCAAAAAATTAAAAACACACTCAAAAACTAAAGACTCTTTAAACTCTAAGACTCTCTCGAAGATTAAATCGAACCTAAACTTGAAGCTCAAAAGCTAAGGCTAGCTAGCTAGCTCTCCCCCACGCTAAAAACATACGACGTCCTTGTCGTATCTTACAAAATTCCTAAGGGGAAAACTAAACCTAGTGGTACTTTCCGCAACTATTGCACCACTTGCCTCTCATGTTCCCAACCATGCCAAAAAGTTTGCGCACGTTGCGGTTAAGGAACTTGTAGTCGTCCTCGACCACGCGCTCCAAATCCTCCATACACTGCCTTATCACCTCCATGGCTTGGAAACATTCGTCGACCGATGTGTAGAGATCCGCGATGGAGTGACGACAAGCCGCGCAACACATCGGATGCAACCCGAAAGGGTCGTCATTGCCAGGGTCTCCGCCGTCATCGCCGCCGTCGTCGCCACCACCATTGTCGTCGCCTCCGTCGTCGCCGCCGTTGGGGCCTTCGGGAGTCTTCTCCTTGGGCACCTCATCCCAAATGTATAGATCGTTGTCATCTCTTCCGGCGGCCGCCCACGAGCTCGGGCTATGATCGCGGAGTAGTCGCTACCCCCATAGTCCTTAGGCTCGAGCGACACCTCCTTGTAGTCCTTCCGCTTCATGCCTGGGATGCGCGCCGACCTTCAAATGAGCATAGGGACCTTCTCCGCTTCGACAGGGTTGCAAGATGCGATAGCTCCGGTCGGGACACGCCCTCCGCAACGGATGCGGGCGGTCCTCTTGATCTCGGCGGGTAGCTTGAGCTCGCATCGCTTCGCCTCCTCCATCGATGGCTCCTTGGCTTCTTGCTTCAACTCTAAGCTCCTCGGGGACACAATGGCTGCTGTGTGGGTGCAAAATATTGCTTGAAGTGATTGATTCCCGAGCTCCCAATTCGGCCAAATAAATAGTCCAAAGAGGAAAACCCTAGGAACCTCATTTTCCTTTTATAAATTTCCCTTAAAATTTTCTGACCAAAGAAGGAAGTCAAAAAGGAGCAATTCGGGCAAAAACCGGGATCGACCACCGCTGGAACCCACCTGGGCCGGTCGGACTGGGCCGGCCGGCCCACCCTGTCTCGGGGGCCGGGCCGGTCCAGTTTTTCGTGCACCGCTCTTTTTTCGCCTTCTTAGCCCATGGGAAAAAGTTGTCCCGGTAAATCTTCACGAGAAACTCCAGAAAATTAAAAGAAAAACTATTTACAAAAATGCATGCCTTGTTTTTCGTCCTAGGCGGGACGTTCGGGCTCTTCTTCCATGGTGAAGACATCAACATGGTGAAGAGGCACAACGTCGGGTTCGTAGTAAACCTTAAGTCGTTGACCATTCACCATAAACCAATCGCCTTTTATATCCATAATGGTTACCGCTCCGTTGGAGAGCACCGAATGCACAACATAAGGTCCGTCCCACTTGCTTTGCAATTTCCCCTTTCCGAAGGTTTTAAACCTCAAATTGTAGAGGAGGACCTTATCTCCTTCTTTAAACTCTTTCTTTTTCAATCTTTTATCATACCACCTTTTGATTCTCTCTTTGTATATGCTTGCATTTTCATATGCTTTTAACCTCATCTCCTCTAACTCGCTTATTTGAATTCTTCGTTTCACCACCGCGGCATCGGGATCAAGGTTAATCTCTTTAATCGCCCAACAGGCTTTATGTTCCAACTCAACCGGAAGGTGGCAAGCCTTTCCATAGACGAATTGATAAGGGGTCATACCTATCGGTGTCTTGAACACCGTTCGTTAAGCCCACAAAGCTCCGTCTAATTTCTTTGACCAGTCCTTGCCTCCCTTCGCTATGGTTTTGTTGAGGATGCTTTTTAATTGCCTATTTGACGTTTCCGCTTGTCCGTTGGTTTGTGGGTGATAGGCCGTAGAGACCCTATGTTCAATCCCCAACTTGGACAAGCACTTTTTGAAATTCTTCCCGGTGAAGTGAGTTCCTCCATCAATTATCAAGATTCTCCGTGTACCGAAACGAGGAAAAATCACGTTCTTGATCATAGTAATGGACTCCTCCGTGGAAGCTTTACGACATGGCATAGCCTCTACCCATTTGGATACATAATCAACCATGACTAGAATATACTCATATCCGCATGAGTTTTTGAAAGGCCCCATGAAGTCTATACCCCATACATCGAATAAATCGATTTGTAGATTGTAATTCAAGGGCATAGAATTTCTTTGAGAGATGTTTCCGGTTCTTTGGCATTCAGGGCATGATGCAACATATCTTTTAGTATCTTCATACATCTCCAGCCAATAGAATCCGCTCGACCATACTATTGCTTGGGTTCGAAAATGGCTATAGTGTCCACCGTACTCCGCCGAGTGGCACTTCCTCAGGATTTCTACCCTCTCTTCTCTTGGCACACATATTCTCATGACTCCATAATTGCCAAGTTTGAAGAGGTATGGTGCATCCCAAAAGTACTTCTTACTTTCGGAGATTATCTTCTTTTGGGAGTTTTTATCTAGATGATCGAGAGGCATCTTCCGAATCGCTCGAATGATATCAATCATCCAAGTGTCTTTATCGAGCACTCGATAGAGGTGGTCATCTCTCATCTTATCTTCTATGGGCTCTTTATCATCTTATCCACGATTCATCCTAGACAAATGATCGGCCACAACACTCTCTGTCCCATTTTTATCACGAATTTCAACATCAAATTCTTGGAGAAGAAGGATCGAACGGATCAAACGTGGTTTAGCTTCCATCTTAGCCAAGAGATACTTGATGGCTGTGTGATCGGTGTAAACAATGACCTTCGAGTTCACGATGTAAGATCTGAATTTTTCGAAAGCGAATACCACCGCTAGCAACTCCTTTTCCGTAGTGGCATAGTTTAATTGTGCCCCATTAAGAGTTTTGCTAGAGTAGTAAACGGTGTGAACTCGGCCTTCCTTTCTTTGACCCAAAACCGCTCCTACGGCGTAGTCACTTGCGTCACACATGATCTCGAAAGGTTGGCTCCAATCCCGAGGTTGAATAATGGGAGCACTCACCAACGCACTTTTCAAGGTCCGGAATGCCGCTAGGCACTTCTCATCAAAGTCAAAAGCCACATCCTTTTGAAGGAGATGCATTAAAGGCTTAGTGATCTTTGAGAAGTCCTTAATAAATCTTCTATAAAATCCGGCATGGCCTAGAAAGCTCCTTAAGGACTTAACATTCGTCGGAGGTCGGAGTTGCTCAACCGTCTCTACCTTAGCCTTGTCCACTTCAATGCCTCTCTCGGATATAACATGTCCGAGCACTATGCCTTGCTTAACCATGAAGTGGCACTTTTCCCAATTTAACACCAAGTCTACCTCCGCGCACCTCGTGAGGACCTTATCCAAGTTTGCTAAGCAATCCATGAACGTCTTCCCATAAACGGAAAAATCATCCATGAACACCTCGACGATTTCTTCTATGAATTCTGAGAATACGGCCATCATGCAGCGTTGAAAAGAGGCCGGAGCGTTGCATAGACCGAAGGGCATCCTTCTATATGCAAACATTCCATAAGGGCATGTAAACGTTGTTTTGTGTTGATCATCTGGGTGAATGGGAATTTGCATGAACCTCGAGTACCCATGAGAAAGCAAAAATAAGTGTGGTTTGCTAATCTCTCGAGCATCTCGTCAATGAACGGTAGGGGGGAGTGATCTTTCTTCGTCGCTTTGTTAAGCTTACGATAATCGATACACATCCGCCACCCGGTCACGGTTCTTTGTGGTATCAATTCATTCTTCTCATTCTTCACCACGGTTAAACCTCCCTTCTTTGGTACACAATGTACCGGGCTCACCCATTCGCTATGCGGAACCGGGTAGATGATTCCGGCATCAAGTAACTTGATTACCTCTTTCTTTACTACCTCTCGCATGGCATGAGTTAGCCTCCTTTGGTGGTCCACTACGGGCTTACATTGGTCTTCCATTGTATACAATGAGTGCAAAAGGCTGGGCTAATACCTTTGAGATGATTTATCGAATATCCAATCACCTTCCTATGTTTTTTCAATAAAATCAGCAACTTCTCATTTTCTTCGAGACTCAACTCGTCGCTCACGATGACTGGATAAGTCTTGTCTGGGCCCAAAAATTCGTACTTTAATCATTTGGGCAAAGGTTTAAGGTCTACCTCGGGCACTTGTGGCTCCTCGGGTTTAAATTCTCCTATGTCCTCGAATTTTCCTTCCTCCACGCTTCCATCATGTGGTTCTAAGCCTTTTGTTGCTTCTTCTAGTTCTCCATCTTTTTGATTACTAATTTGATTTTCCATTGCTCTTTGCAGCGGGTCTCTAAGGGTTTCAACAAAACAAAGACTATCTACCTCCTCTACTTCTTCTTCGGGAGGAAAGGGTGTAGGGTGTTTAGAAACGCGAAGAAAGTTATATGTGTACTTCGTTCCATTAAGGTTCATTGTTACTTTGCCTTTTCCGGCATCCAACACGGCATCAACCAACTTAAGAAAGGGCCTACCTAGGATTATGTGATCATGATTACTATGGTAAGCATCAATAACAAAGAAATCGGATGGTATACATTTTCCAGAGATTTTTACTTTCATGTTGCAAGAAGTACCTAGAGGTTTAGTAGTTCTACCATCTCCCATAATTAATTTCATTGATGTTGGAGCTAAGTCTAGGTTGTGGTCTTGAAATTTATCATAAATTTTAGAAGATAGGACACTCACTTGGGCTCCGATGTCGCATAAAGCCTTGTATTGAACTTCGTTGATCTCGCAACTCAAGTGTGGTGCCATCTTCTCTTCTTCTTCAGATCCTATAGCGTAAACTTCGGCGAGGCGAGCGTATGGTGATGCTTCGGGCTTGATCCCCATGATTCTCTTCACCTCGGCTATGTGTTCCGGATCCACTTCATCATCTCCAAAGAGCTTTTGAAAGATCTCACCGGTGGTTTCAAGGTTGTATGAATCTTCCGCTTTCTTCTCCGGTGGGAAATCCACTTCCAATGCTCTCGCCATCCCCTTTTGATTAGGGAACGGTCTTCTCTTGTCGAATACTTCTCCGTAATCGATCGGAACCCAATCCATTGGTTTGAACTCCCTTAGTGGCTTCGTGCTTGTCATGCTTCTCTTGTTTGTCTCATTTGGTACAACGAAGTCAACGCTCGGGGTAGTTCTTGACTTGATGTGTTCTTGTTCAAACTTTTCCGGGATTGGCTCCTCTTTTGTGACTTCCGGGGTTGCCTCTTTAGAAAATTCAGCACACTTCTTCTTCCTTCAATTATATTCCGGCTCTTCCGCAAGTCTTGTTTCCCAATCTCTTCGCATGACAACCACTTTACTAATTTTTTGTAGAAGTTGGGCGGCTTCCGTGAGTGTTTTCTCCCTGAGATCCCCACCTGCACACATTTGGACGTGTTGCATGCAACTAGGGGTTAGGGAAAAGAAAAATGTATGCAAGAGTACGTCACCGGAGAAGTCGACTCTTGGTCCTTGTTCGATTAACTCATTAAACCTATCCCAAGCTTGGTCTATTCCTTCCTCTTCTCCTTGCATGGAAGTGATCACTTGCCTCCTTAGATGTTGAACCTTGCTAATTGGAAAGAACTTCTCGCAAAACTTCTTTGTCAACTTGTTCCGATTGCCTTCAAATTCAAAGGACGCAAACGAGTACCATGTCTTTGCATTACCTGCAAGTGAGTAGGGAAAGAGATTCCATTTGAACCATTCATGGGGAACTCCTTCTTGACGCACCGTGTTGCATAGCGTTGTGAAATGCCTTATGTGTCTATATGGGTTCTCTGTAACCATCCCTTCAAACGGGTTTGCCGCCACCATCTCAATGATCTTGGATTTAATTTCATACTTGGTCGCTTCGAGCTTCGAATCCGACTCTTGTACTTTTATGTCTTCACATCGAGGGCTAGCGTAATCCCTTAGTGACTTCTCCGGTTCTTCCACGGGTTGATTGACAAACGCCATCTAGACAATAAGATAAAAACAAAAACAAAAACGAAACAAGTGGTCTTCTAGATAATATGTGTTAGATATAGCAAATAAAAGATAAACTAAATATAAAACTAAGTTAGGTGCAAACCAAATGATGTAAACTAGCTTGCTCCCCGGCAACGGCACCAAAAAAAGGGGCTTGTTGAGGGATAAAAGACGTATCCCTCTATGATCCGCAAGCATACGGACCCCACACCTTTTTCACCACGGGATTCCCAAGGTTCTTGTCAATCCGCGGAGCAAGGGGATTACAAGCGTTCGATCTACCTTTACACTCTAGCTACTCAAACCCTAAATATGATTAAACTAGAAGGCAACTAAACTACACTAGAGAGAATGATTAAGCAATCAAGATAAAAGACACTCGCCCATGGGTCTACGATACTAGAACATGCAATCTCTTAAAGACATAAAACCAATCTAATCTATCGGGGGTTGTGACCACGGTTTCGCCCTTTCCCTCCTCTCGTATTGTCACTACGCGAAGGTATTCATGACTAGACCTATGATGGACACGGCGTATTGAGGACCATGTGTGGTTCGAGGACCGGTGGATGGTCGCTTCCTTGTGTGATGAGTGATTGACAACGTTGTGTGGACCGATTCTTGGCTAAGTATTGCGGGTGCGGGTTGCGGCTTGACTCGTGTTGGTGCGGGTGAAGAACAAGCGCGAAAGGTCGTTGCGGTGAGGCCTCCATGTGTGGAGAAGACAAGTAGGCTTCGTTCGAGGGACCCGGTGGCCAGCGGGGTCAAGTGCGGGCCGCATGGTGGCATGAACAGCAAGATGAAGTCGTGGACGGTTTCTTGGTTGAGCCTCAAAACCAAGGTCGAGCCGGGACTACGTGGGAGCCAAGTCATGAGTGGAGATTGGCGGAGGCTACACCGAGTTCGCGGGGTTTCCGGTGGTTCACCAGAAAACCACCGGGTTCCTTGGTTGATCCACAAAGCCAAGACCGGAGAACCGAAGACGGAGGTGCGGCGGCACCGGACCGGTCCGACCGGTGGGTCCGACCGGTCCGGCCGGTGGGGACCGGCTCGGCCGGTGAGGAGCACCGGTCGACCGGTGTGCGACGACGCGGTCCGGAATCTTCGAAGCGGAGGACACGCGTCGGGATCGCATGGCTTGCGTCGAGGCTACGCGGGGGTGCGGTTGCCGGGCATCCGTCCGATGGTGAAGACATCAAGAATTCCAAATCCGCCCTTGAGGGGCTTGTATCCCTAGTTAGTAGAGAGGGGCATTTTAGACATTCGGTTGCCGCCTATATAACCCAAGAGGTGAGAGGATGGCAGCCAACTCTTGGAACCCTAGCTCATTTGTTTTCCTATTTTCCACCTATTTTCTCTAGGTTTTCCTTAGGACTAGCAAGAGAGCTTCACGGAGAGATCTTGTAGAGAGGGATGGATGATCGGGCGGCTTGCTAGACCTTGTACGAACCTTTGTTTCATGTATAGATGATTCGGCGTGGTTCCTCAAGGTTTGGATGTGTTTTCCCTGGTTGTTCTTGGTGGTGATTTTCGGAGCCCTCTCTCGGTGATTTCTTTGGGGTGTTTTCGGGGCTTTTCTCTTGGTGATTTGATGGGGGAAATTTGTGGGAACCCTTCGTGGTTCTTTGGGCTGTGATTCCCCTCCCAAATCCGTGAGGAAAGGTGCTCGATTTTGGGGTTTCTTGAGTTCTTGGGTTGGAAGTGCTTTCGGCGGGATTTCTTCGATTCCTCCTTTTTGGACGAGATTTGGTGGGATTAAACTTGGCTATGGACTCCTCATGAGGTGTTCCTGATATCCCCAAAGTCTTGTTCAAGTCCGTGGAGCGATTCGGGAGATCGAGATTTGAATTTGGGGGAGTTGACCCGCGGGTGTCTTGTTCATCCCGAGTCGCCCGAGCTACACCGGTCCGACCGGTGCTCTCGACCGGTCCGACCGGTGCAACCCTTGTGGGATTTTGCTCGGGTGAACGTCTTGGTGAGTTCGTTGTTGTCCCGTGGTGCTTCTCGTTTCGAGTTTGGGTCCGTTTGGTGGTCGGTTGGCTCGTTTGGTGCCTTGGGGGGCTTTCTCGTTGTCATCGGTCCGACCGGTGCGTCTCACCGGTCTGACCGGTGTAGAGCCACTTAGTGGAAGTTGCTCAGGTTCACCAGCAGGGACCGGTCTGACCGGTGGTGCTCACCGGTCCCGACCGGTGTGGGTCTGTAGACTCGAGGTTTGTTGTTCCGCTGCGTTCTCGAGTCGGAAGGCTGTGTGTGTTGGTTCCTAGGTCCAGTGGCACTCCAGTGGCTACGTGGGCTTGGCCAACTTGGGTAGTGAGTCGGAGACGTGTGTTGGTAGCCGTGTTCGTCTTGTTGGAGTTCTCATCTCCATCGAGAAGAATTTTTATCGGCTCCCATTCACTCCCCCCCCTCTCTGGTTCGCCGTATCGGTCCTTCAAGTGGTATCAGAGCCGGTTCGGGTCTTTATTGACTCTAACCAGTCTAAGATCCAAGGATGGCGTACCAGGAACGGGGTTCGGGTCCTCCACACTTCGATGGCAAGAACTACCAGATGTGGAGCAAGCGGATGGGTGCGTTCCTCCGCGGAAAGGGTCGTTTGCTTTGGGATGTCACGGTGGACACGGGCTATGTCCGGCCGGTTGATTTCCTCACTCCGGGATCGAGGGACGGCTTCGACGCCAACAATAAGGCGGTCGACTACTTGTTTCGTGCTTTGTGTCGACCGAGTTCGATCGGGTGCACACCGAGCACTTGGCTTGTAGGATTTGGGCGGTGTTGAAGGAGGCTCATGTTGGGAACGCCCGAGGTTCGAGCACGGTTGTATGCGACCTACGGAGAGAGTACGAGAACTTCACTCATCTCCCCGGTGAGTCCATCGATGCCTTGTTTCGAGAGGTTCACGGTGGTGGTGAACAACATGAGGGCCAATGTGGACGTGCTCCCGTACGATGATCATGATAGAGCGGTCAAGCTCTTACACTCTTTGGATCGTACGATATGGAGCGGAAAGTTCGAGGCCATAGTCGAGTCGGAGCGGTATGATACTCGACGGTGAACGAGCCGTTCTCGAAGCTCAAGTCGGCCGAGGTGGATAGGGGCATGACCGCCAAGCTTGAGGGATCGACTGATTCTCATAGTCTTGCCCTCGTTGGTGGTTCCAAAGGAAAGACTAACTCTAACCCATCCACCGAGGATGTTCTCGTTTTCCTCTTTGATGTCTATGCCGGATGAGGAGTTCGACGAGCTTGGAGAGGACGAGCCGGCGCTCCCGACGAGGCGGTTCGAGAGGCCGTACGAGAACCGCGTGAACGAGGAGGAGGAACACGAGGACATGCTTCAAGTGCGGCAAGACCGGACACTATTTCGCCGAGTGTCCAAAGGTGAACGACCACGACAAGCACAAGTCCAAGGACAAGAAGAAGAAGTCCAAGAAGAAGGATCATGGACATGAGAAGAAGACGCGGTCTCGAGAGAAGATGAAGAGATTGAGCGACATCGAGCCCGATTCGAGGACACGTCTTCAAGCTCGAGTGATGAAGACGAAGAGGATGACAAGAAGAGGACGAAGAAGAAGAACATTGGCAAGTATCTCAACGGCCTTTGTGTGACGGGCCTAAGCCTCAAGGACGACTTTTGCGGCATGGCTCGCAGTTCGAGCAGCAAGAGAAGCCAGAAGGACGCCTCGGACTTGGATTCCGAGGATGAGGTATGTGATGAGCTCTCCTCTTTGCGCAAGGAGAATGAGGAGTTGGTTGACTTGCTTGATAATCGCGATCACATGCTTAGAGAGGCTAAGAAGCTTAGGAAGGAGCTTAGATCTTCACTCGAGGATGCTAGGACTAGAGTGGGCGAGCTAGAGACACGGGTGCTTGATAGCAAGCTTGAGATTGATTCCCTTAAGGCTAGCCCCGTTGTTTCGGATGAGAACGATTGTCTTGATTGCTCTGTTTTCCTGGCCGACTTGGTCGATCTTAGGGAGAAGTATGCCTCCAAGTGTGAGGAACTAGATGTGCTTAGGGTTGAGTTGGGTGAGCTACAATCTAGACCCACTTTGCTTGGTGCTTGCACTTCTTGCCCTAGTTTGCATGAGAAAATTGCTTGAGCTCCGTTCTCGCATTGTTTCGCTTGAGGCTGATTTGAAAGTGCCTATTCCTACTTCTTGCTCTACATGTGAGTTGCATGCTATGAAGAATTTGGATCTTGCAAAATGTGTTGGTCGCTTGCAAGATGAGAATGAAAAGTTGCGTGAAGCACTGAGTTGGTTGTCGAGTCAAGAACCTCAGCTTGGTATGATGATTGCTAGCCGTAAACGCTTTGACGGTTGGGCTTTGGGATTGGATAAGGTTGGTGAGGGCGGTGGTGAGAGAGAAAGGAAATTTGGGAATGTTTCAGTTCCACCACAACCCACACCCAAAAACAAGTTTGCATCCAAGCCAAACCAACCAAGAGAAAAACCGAGTGAGAAGGCAAGTGAAAAGCCTAGTGAGAAACCAAGTGAGAAGTCTTGTGAAGAATTTCATCCCAAGCCTAAGCCCAGATCGATCCGTTTCCATTGTGAGTTTTGTGGAAAGGATGGTCACAAGAGAGCGTTTTGCTTCAAGAGGAAGCGTGAGGAGAGAATGGCGAAGGAGTGGGCTAACAAGGACAAGTACCACCCTTCCGATGGTGTACTTGAGCCTCGTGTGCAGTTGCCCAGGGCCAAGGCGAGTGTGAGGTCAGTTCGGGCTTGGGGAGAGCGGAAGGGCTGTTGGAGGTGCTTTGCGCCCGAGGCTACACCGGTCGGACGGTGTGGAGCACCGGTCGGACCGGTGCGAGCCCGGACGAGCGGCGGTTGGGTTTCGTGCTCGTACGAGGTGCGAGGGTTGTTTACGGAGGTCGTGGTTACGGTGGTTGGTCCGGAAAGTTTGCGGGAGGCCGGTTGCTAGGCATTCTCCCCCTCGAGCTCACTACGGGGATGGGAGGAGTCATGGCTTTGAGAAGGAGAGGAGGGATGGTCCACGGGCCTTCTTTCGTGGTTTTGGTCCTCCTCCGGGCGAGAGAGGGTTGGTTCCCTCATGGTGGTTATCGTGGTGGTGTTCGTGGAGGTAGCTTTGGTAGGAAAGATGGTTTGGTGTTTGCTAACCCCACTTTCGAGCAAATGGCTAGGCACCGGTTTTACACATTTGGAACTAACCCCGGTGTTGAGTCGGTTGCTCGCTCTCGCTCTTTGTTTTGAGTTGCGGGTGGATGGTCCGGAGAACATTTGGTTGATATCGGGGGGTGGTTCTTCGACTTTATATCCCGGTGGTGACATATAGGTGCATCACTTTCGGGGATGGTGGACAAGGATGAGTGATTTGTGAAGAAATGATAAAGGTAAGTGTTTTTGTGACCTTCGAGTGTGTGGCCTTGGTCAAGCCACTTGGTTTGTTTTGCTCCTTCTCTATCTCATGTGTGTAAGGTGAGCTTTGTACGCTCTTTGGCCTTAATGCATGAGTTTAGGGGGAGCTTGTGAGTTTGGTGCTCCTTTGCTCTTTTGCCGGTGGTGTCGAGCCCTTTTTGCCTCCCCTCGAGGAGCGGTGGTTTGTGAGCTTTGTGTGTGGGAGCTCCTTTGTAGCATATGTATAGCTTTCCTTTATGCATTTCTTGCATTTGGCATGGCATATGTAACATGATGTATAGGCATCCTTGTATCTTAGATTGCATGCATTTTGTATCATATGCATTGGTTAGGAAAAGCTTCTCTCATATACATTGTTCACCATGGAATGAGATATATGTCTTTGTGAGCTTGTTTGGTATGCTACGGTTAGTTTGGCTTAGCTCTTGATGATCTTGATGAATAATCCATGGTTGATAGCTATGTTTTGAAAAATGTCACATGTATGCTCTCTCATGTGTAAATGCCTTTACATGCTCTTGACATGTTTTTGTGGCCTTGCTATGCTTAATTTATGGTTGGATAGCTAGTTTATTGATCATATGGGGCCAAAGGCTCATTTGCCATCATGAATGTTTAGCCCTCTTGACTTATCTTGTGGAGGAGCATAAGTTCCTTTTTGTCGCAAAGACATTTCATGTACCATTTACAAATCTGAAAATGAAATGAAAAATGCTTGGAAAATATGCTCCCATGTCATATGTGCTGAATTTAATTTGCTTTGGGTGCTAAACCGTTGCATGATGCCTACCAATGAGAAGTCTCATAAATAGAAGTAGGCACATGGCTCGGTGGCTTTGACATGACATGAGGTGCTTGTGGGTGTTTGTGATGGTCTTATGGTTAGAATAGCTGTCCTAGCATGAAGTCCGTGTGGCTTTGCCATTTTGATATGCTTTGATCATGTTTAGGTCTTTGCTCGTGAGAGGCAAGTTTTTCGCAAAATTGCCAAAATCCATCTTAGCTTCGTCCAATGGTTGTGAAACTTGGTGATCATGTAGTTGAGATCGATACGAAGCCGTAGAGTACCTAACTTGCTCATTTGGACATGTGTAGCATCCTATGTTGAATTTTGTATATTTGAGAAGCTCTAGGTTGAAAGTTTTGCATTTTTGGCTTGATTCATGCATTGCCAACAAGGGGGAGAAGTTTGAGCTTGAAATGGCTTGTTGGACGCGTTTAGAAGGTTTTCAGGGGGTTTCGAGCCATTTTCGGGCTCTCGTTGTACACCGGTCGACCGGTGATGAGCACCGGTCTGACCGGTGTGAGTGCTGGTCCTGTACATATGTTGGGCACCGGTCGACCGGTGGTGATGACCGGTCCGACCGGTGTGAGTGAAATTCTTGTGCCTGCCCTTGTTTTTTGTTGTTTTGCATGCATTCGTCCGGGGGGAGTTGCATTGGTTCGGGGGGAGTTTGCATGTGTGCGAGGGGGAGCTCTTTGTGAGTTTTCGAGCTTTGTTTTGGTGGTTTGTGCTCTTTGCTTGAGCTTTGCTTTGTCTCGGATGTGTCGAGCCGTTGCCCTTGCCTAAGGGGTCCGAGACTTGTCTTCTTCAAGTGATCTTGCTATTTGCCTTTGTTTGGCTTTCGATCGCTTGTTGGAGTTTCTTTTTGTTCGTTTCTTTTCTTTTTCTTTTCTCTCTTGTTACTTTCGTGTGGGTGTTGTCAATGCACTCATCAAGGGGGAGATTGAGGACCATGTGTGGTTCGAGGACCGGTGGATGGTCGCTTCCTTGTGTGATGAGTGATTGACAACGTTGTGTGGACCGATTCTTGGCTAAGTATTGCGGGTGCGGGTTGCGGCTTGACTCGTGTTGGTGCGGGTGAAGAACAAGCGCGAAAGGTCGTTGCGGTGAGGCCTCCATGTGTGGAGAAGACAAGTAGGCTTCGTTCGAGGGACCCGGTGGCCGGCGGGGGTCAAGTGCGGGCCGCATGGTGGCATGAACGGCAAGATGAAGTCGTGGACGGTTTCTTGGTTGAGCCTCAAAACCAAGGTCGAGCCGGGACTACGTGGGAGCCAAGTCATGAGTGGAGATTGGCGGAGGCTACACCGAGTTCGCGGGGTTTCCGGTGGTTCACCGGAAAACCACCGGGTTCCTTGGTTGATCCACAAAGCCAAGACCGGAGAACCGAAGACGGAGGTGCGGCGGCACCGAGACCGGTCCGACCGGTGGGTCCGGCCGGTCGGCCGGTGGGGACCGGTCCGGCCGGTGAGGAGCACCGGTCGACCGGTGTGCGACGACGCGGTCCGGAATCTTCGAAGCGGAGGACACGCGTCGGGATCGCATGGCTTGCGTCGAGGCTACGCGGGGTGCGGTTGCGGGCATCCGTCCGATGGTGAAGACATCAAGAATTCCAAATCCGCCCTTGAGGGGCTTGTATCCCTAGTTAGTAGAGAGGGGCATTTTAGACATTCGGTTGCCGCCTATATAACCCAAGAGGTGAGAGGATGGCAGCCAACTCTTGGAACCCTAGCTCATTTGTTTTCCTATTTTCCACCTATTTTCTCTAGGTTTTCCTTAGGACTAGCAAGAGAGCTTCACGGAGAGATCTTGTAGAGAGGGATGGATGATCGGGCGGCTTGCTAGACCTTGTACGAACCTTTGTTTCATGTATAGATGATTCGGCGTGGTTCCTCAAGGTTTGGATGTGTTTTCCCCGGTTGTTCTTGGTGGTGATTTTCGGAGCCCTCTCTCGGTGATTTCTTTGGATGTGTTTTCGGGGCTTTTCTCTTGGTGATTTGATAGGGGAAATTTGTGGGAACCCTTCGTGGTTCTTTGGGCTGTGATTCCCCTCCCAAATCCGTGAGGAAAGGTGCTCGATTTTGGGGTTTCTTGAGTTCTTGGGTTGGAAGTGCTTTCGGCGGGATTTCTTCGATTCCTCCTTTTTGGACGAGATTTGGTGGGATTAAACTTGGCTATGGACTCCTCATGAGGTGTTCCTGATATCCCCAAAGTCTTGTTCAAGTCCGTGGAGCGATTCGGGAGATCGAGATTTGAATTTGGGGGGAGTTGACCCGCGGGTCTTTGTTCATCCCGAGTCGCCCGAGCTACACCGGTCCGACCGGTGCTCTCGACCGGTCCGACCGGTGCAACCCTTGTGGGATTTTGCTCGGGTGAACGTCTTGGTGAGTTCGTTGTTGTCCCGTGGTGCGCTGTTCGTTTCGAGTTTGGGTCCGTTTGGTGGTCGGTTGGCTTTGTTTGGTGCCTTGGGGGCTTTCGTCGTCATCGGTCCGACCGGTGCGTCTCACCGGTCCGCCCGGTGTAGAGCCACTTAGTGGAAGTTGCTCGGGTTCACCGGCGAGGGACCGGTCCGACCGGTGGTGCTCCCGGTCCGACCGGTGTGGGTCTGTAGACTCGAGGTTTGTTGTTCCGCCGCGTTCTCGAGTCGGAAGGGCTGTGTGTGTTGGTTCCTAGGTCCGGTGGCACTCCGGTGGCTACGTGGGCTTGGCCAACTTGGGTAGTGAGTCGGAGACGTGTGTTGGTAGCCGTGTTCGTCTTGTTGGAGTTCTCATCTCCATCGAGAAGAATTTTTATCGGCTCCCATTCACTCCCCCCCCCTCTCGGTTCGCCGTATCGGTCCTTCACGTATTGAATGGATCCAAGGAAGCATTGGAGCTCTACTCCCTTTACGGCATGGTAGCTAACCTTAAGCAATAAAGTATATTCAACACAAGATGGTAGATAGATAATCCAACAAAGTACGATTACATCTCAAGATCGATTACAACCCATGGACGAATAAGCAGATTACCCCATCAAGGTGCTAGACATAGCACCGTTGATCATGGTTTCCCTTCCGACGGTGTCTTCCTTCTTCTCCACTTGTGGGTGCTTCCTTCGAGGTGGACGATCCCCCTCCGGAGATCTCCCTCCTCTCTCTCTAGCTTGTGGATGGCCTCCTGGTGCGAATGGCTCTCTCCCTCTGAATGGCGACGCCTCCAGGGTTTTAGGGTTGAAGATCCTTCGGGTCCAAGGAAAGGGGGGCTGAACCGACGCCGGAACTGGGCTGGGCCGACCGGCCCAGACCCAATTCGGCCCGGTTCGGTCGCCCCTTCGCTCTCGTGGGTCCTCAGGTGATTATGCACTTTGCCCTCTCCACTTACATGATTTTGACGATGTCATCCTCGCGTCCAAGATGGAGGTTCTCCACACATGAAGTTCGGTCTTTTATGCTTCAATCCCCGGGGGTGTTCCTTCGTAGCACTTCGGTCCTTGCCACCATTAGAAGTGATTTTATAAAGCTCATGAACACGAACAAGACTCCGTAAATGCTCCTTTGAACTTGTTGTGAATCCGTCCTTTATGTCCATGTTTTCCTACATAAACATAACACTTCCAAATGCATGCACATAGATGAACTTGTTATATGATTAGTGTGCCTAGTGGCGGGTTAGTTCCATAATCAAATCCAAACCAAAGTCTAATGAACATGCTTAGTGTACCAAATACACCATTAACAGACACAGTCCAAGTAGAGAGTGGATCCCAAAACAATCAAGCCAATAGGCAAAAGGCAGGAAAGGCGACTCACCCTCAACCTGCTTCTTCTCCAACTCGAGGGAGGCACGCGCGGTGGCCGCTGCCTGCTGCAACTCGAGGACGATGGCATCTTTTTCCTCGTTGGCCTGACACAGCTCTTCATAAGATACGCCCTCTTGGACCAGCTCACCCGAGAGCCGCGTGATCTCTAGATCCCGGAGCTTGAGGGTGGCCTGCGCCTCCTCCAGCGTGGTGTGCTCCCGCTGAAGTTGGCCCTGCGCCTCTTCTCGGGCCAGATGCTCGTGCTCGAGGGTTGCCTGAGCCTCCTCGAGGGCGGACCACTCCTGCTGGAGCCGGGACTCTGCCGCCTGGCACGTGCTTTGCTCCTGCCGGAGCTATTCCTCCATCGCGGCAAGCGAGGCGACCCTGCTCGCCAGGTCGGTTCTCAGCTGCTCAGCCTCCTTGGCCCTCTCCTCGGCCTGGCTCTGCCAAGACCGTGCCCCCTCGAGGGTGGTGCGGTCCTGCTGCAGTTGAGCCCGTGCCGAGGCGAGCGCCGTCTCCTTCTCAGTCGGCGCAGTCTGGGCCGTGGCCAGGGCCTCGCGCGCTTTCTATAGCGCCTCGTCCCGCTCCAGGAGTGCAGCCTTCACCAGGTCCACCGCGGAGCCGCCTTCAGCCGTCTGAACGCCCTTGTCCAGGAGGTCGTCCCGCACAGCGTGCAGCCGGTACTCCAGCCACCCACCCGTTGTCGGTCCACAAGGACTCGACGAGGGTATCGAGGGCATCGTACTGGCCTCGGTACCAGTCGAGCTCGCTGCTCAAATGAGTGAGACGATCGTACCTCTCCCGAGCTCGACCCTCCAGCTCCTATTGCCAGCAGATAAGGACGAGGGAGGAAGCGAAGTCAGAAATGTGCAAACGCAAAGGAGGATGAGCAAACGAGCCTCGAATCCAACGAAAAATACGTACCTGAAAAATCGGCCACGAGGGACCCCCCGTGGACCCGCAGCGCCTCGTTTAGCGAGTTGTTGATCGAGGCATCGTGGTCTCGAAACTCTTGCCACAGCGCTTGCTCGGCCTAGGCCTCGTCGAAGTGGGCTGGCGGCGCACCGGCACGGCCTAGCCACTGCTCTGGATGCGCGACAGCGACATCGGGGGCGGGCGGGACCGCGCGTGATGACGAAGCCTCGGCATCGTGCGCCGGGCGCTGCGGCATCACGCAGGCGTCCTCCCGCATCACCAACACCCCCGACACGCGTTTAGGGGCTGATGTGGACTAGTTTCCCCATTGTCCCCACCCGGGGGGCGGGGCATCGTCGTCGGTGACGTCCACCACCGCTTGGTCACCCGCGGCGGGGACAAGTGCTGGCGATGCCGACGCGACCACGGTCGCCGCCGCCGCGGCCGCCACCGCCGCCGTCTCTTCCCTGCTGCGGCCCTGTGGCCACAGCTGTGTCACGTGACGGCTCACTCATCACCGCCGTGCTTGCCGTCGCCCGTGGCGCCCTCAGCGAACGCTGCCTCGTCGTCACGGGTGCCCCTGACCTGAGCGCCTTGGCGGGTGCGAGGGCAGGGACGATCAGCGTCACCCTGTGAATGAAACAACACAAGGATGAGCACCAGCCCCGCAAAATCAAGGGCACACGGGGAAAATACTACTCACGTCATGTTAGAAAAGCCTCGCTTCCTCTTCCTCGAGGGTTCGGGGGCGTCGCGATTGCGCCCGCCGACGCTGCCGTGGCTCCCACCGGTGCCTCCACGGCGCTCGCGAGCTCCTCCACCAAAAACCCGGTAACGGGCGCATCCGCGCCCGCCACGGGCGCTGACTGCACTGCCGCCTCCGCGGTCTCTGACGACGGGGGAGGAGGATTCCGCCTCTCGGGGGGCCTACCCCCCGTCGCTCTCCTCCTCCTCCTCTTCCGACGACGACCCCTCCAGCGTCCCCGGAGGGGAGAGTCCTTGCTGCTCGCACAGCCGGTACTCCTCACAGTACTGCTCCCGGCGCTCCCGCCGCCGGAGCCTTCTCTCCTTCGCCCACGCCGCCCGCTCCTGTTCCCGCAGCTGCGCGGCGCGGGCAACCGACCTGACCTGGGGCGTGGGCGGGTCCGACCGCGCAGCGTGCACGGTCACTCTCTGCTATTGAAAGCTGTCAGTGCCCACATCGACGCGATGCGAAAACTTGAAATGGGGAGGAGACCACTTACCGCCGGGGCGCCAGGGAGCATCACGAATGACCAGAGGTCGTCGTGGCTATGCGGCACCGATTTGAGGCTGGCCGCGCGCCTCGCCCTCGTGGCTGTGTACTCCAGAAGCAGGCGATCCTGTAGCAGCCGCGAGCGCGCCAGCGACGTAGGGTTGGCCGCATCGATCATCTCGAAGATGCGGAGCTCCCTCTCCATGAGGGGGATGATCCGCCGGTGGTGGAGGTTAGCGAGGATCGAGGCCGCTCCCAGGCCGGCGTCCGCCGGACTCCACAGCGCGCTGGTGAGCAACTCCAACCGCTCCTAGCGCGAGGGGGGCGACACACCGTGGTGCCAGGCGTCAATCTTCACCATCAGAACCTTGCCGGTGTAGGGGGGAAGGCCGGCGTCGATGTTGCGGAGGTAGAACCACCCCCTCTCCCACTCTGCGTTGTTGGACATCATCATGCATGGCGGGTACAAGTCCTTGCGCGAGTCCCGCAGCGCAAATGTCAGGCCACTGACATGCACCGCCTGACGCACCCGCGTCTCCCCAGTAGTGAGGGTGTGCAACTCGACGCGGAATAGGTGCACCCAGAGATCCCAATTCACTGGGATCCCCAGGAACCCCTCGCAGACGCCGACGAAGGTGGCCACCTGCGGAATCGCGTTGGGGGCGAAGTTGTGGAGCTCCACCCTGTAGTGTTAGCACAACCCCCGCACGAAGTGGCTCGCCGGCACGTTGAAGCCGCGCTCGTGCAGCCGGACGAAGCTGACGACATATTCGTACGACGGGTTGGGCTCCCGGTCCGACGCCAGCGGGACGATCCATGCCAAGGGCGCCCCTTCCACGTTCGGTGCCAGCAACCCGCCATTCACTAGCTCGTTCAGAGCAAATGGCATCACTATCGACCGAGTCCAGGGCAGGGGCTCTAACACTATGATTGGCTGCGGTGGGACCATCAAGGGCAAGAATCGGAAGCAAGGGTGACGGTGGCGCAAGGACTAATTGAGTGGGGGCGAAGCCAAGGTAGCGCGCAGCCGGGAAGGAAAGGCGAGAAATAGGGCGGCAGATGCTAAGTGGCGAGGTAAGGGATTCACCCCTCCCTCTCCCGCGATTTATAGATCTGGGGAAGCCGCGCTCCCGAGAACCGCGCGCGTCGCGCGCATTAACTACAGGTGATATCGTCTGCCGCTGACAGACGGGCCCCACCGTGCTGAAACGGCCGGATGAGCGCGCACGCGCGATCATTATGACATAGCAACCGAAGGGCCTCGACGCCTCATCACGTCCGTCCCCCACGTCGTCCACTACACTCGCGTCTCCGACGCCTGAAAAGGTGCGCCCGCCGCGCACGACCGCTGCCACGACCGCGGCCATTAATGGCCTGGTTCCTTACCGAGTAAGGGTAACCTCCCGCGCGGCCCGGGCCAAGTGCTCGAAAAAATCAGACCCTCGAAGCGTATGGTTACTGACCAGTGGTCTTAAGCCCCACTCATCAAGAGTGGGTGCCATAGGTGCCCTCAGATTCAGAGGATTACTGATCAGCAGCTCGAGGGTCAGCTCAACCACGACCCGACGCGTCCTGCAGATGTAACCAAGACGGGGGTGCCTAGCCGTCACCCCGCAGCGGCCCTAATGACCAGGGCTTCGAGGCCTGACCCTCGAAGGATTCGAACAGGAGCCTTGGATCAACAGAGTCAGGGACGATCAGTGCGCGTGCATTCGAGCCTATCCTCGAGCCCACAAGCTCGAGGGTGCCCCACATGTCGTGTTCAAGAGCCAACGAGGGCAGCTAGTCGAGGAATCCCATCGAGGGAGAGCTTCCGCGCCCTCGGTCCCCAGCGAACGTGACCGAGCCCTGCCTAGCACACCCGCATAAGCGCTTTCATGGACGTGTCTTCGGAACACGAGCTGACCCTTATCGAACGGGGCACGGACGTCCACTTGAATCACCCGATGAATCCGCGATTCGCGACCCACGCGATGGGAGTCTTGGACGCTCACCCCTCTGTCCTGCAGAAGGACAACGAAGGGGTCTACGGACAAGACAGAGATCTCGCCCCGATCGCCTTGAGTGGGCCCAGGATCAGGGGCTCGACGCACGGCTACACTTCCTGGGCGTGCACTGAGCGCAGACGGGTGTCGATACGTGCGCATGGCACCGCCGAGGCTGGCTGAAACACTGCCGATGCCGGCTGAAACTAACACCTCGCACACTAACAAACGCTGTGAAAAAACCTTGTAGGAGCACCCACGCTCCTGCAAGCCTTCGGGGGCTACACCCACGAGTGCGCTAGCGCGCCCCCACGGAATATCATAGCAATCAGGAAGGAAGAACGTCCCATCGGTAAGCGCCAGCCTCTGCGGACTCCTGATGGATACCACCGCAAAGGCTCGGGGGCTACTGTCGGGACAGCCACAGGGGTCCCCTAACAACCGGTGAGAAACCCATCTTTTCCGTAAATAATAAAACAAATGAACCCGCCGGAAGCAAGATTCGCCAGGACAGTCACCCACTCCACGGTGTTGTGCACCATACCATACCGCCACAAGTCGCCTAGAACTATGCGGCATGATTGTGAACCACCTCCCATTGGCCTATAAAAGGAGGAGGCGGTCCCCTAGTCGCGGGGGGCGACAGATAGCGCACACTTGCACGTTTTCCGCCTTCACCACGATATTGGAACTTTGCATCAATCAACCTCAGGGACCTGGAGGCCCCTCCTCTCCCGCCACGCTTGTAGCTCCCCTCTGCAAGCACCATAGTGCAGCGCAATGCAGTGCCTCGAGCATACCCCTGCTGGATGTACGGCCCCGGCTGGAACCAGGATAAAAATCGTGTCACCTAGTTGCTTAGCACCGGCCATTGAGAGATAGATTTCAGTGCTCGTACTAGTTAGTGTCAGGACTACTTTCCGCACCGACAATCACCACGTCAACTCCACGGTAATTAAAGCTCAAATAGTTTTGATTAGCTTGGCACCTGAAGAGACTCCCATTTTCTTGATGACCACTCAGCTCCGAGGAAGCCTCACACCATATAACCCTCGATTCGCAAGCCTTTCGAAATATAACCATGGGCGTGCAAAATTCTTTGATTTGGAGGTTTTTTACTCCTTTTCTGAATTTTAAGATTTCCTTTCTTCTTTTCCCTCTTCAAACCACGTGAACGGATGATTTTGCCCCTAACCCTATCCTCTCCTTCCACCACTGACGTGTGGGACCCCATTTGGTCATCTTCAACCTCTGGAGCCCGAACCGACGACCGCGCCAAGGGGCTGACCGCTCCCCTCCCGGTGGTCGCAAGGCCGCACCATGGGGCCGGCGGCGCCCCTCCATGGGGCTGGTGGCATTGCTGACCTCCCCCGCTCAGCGCCTCTGCCCTCCCTCCCCTCCGTCGCCGGCGCCAGCCTCCTCCATTGCCTTCCCTCCACTGCTGCCCTACACTGTCGGGCACCCTTCACCCCGCCACCGTCGGCGCCCTCCCTCCGTCTGCATCAGTTTGTCGCGAAGACGTCGTCCACAGTGGCAATAGGGGCAGTCATGGTGGCTCATCCCCGGAGCCCCCGACGTTGCAGCCACATCCAGGTCGAGTTCGGCAGGGCGGCGACTGGACCCCGACGACGGTTGGCCAAGAGGGCTAGCGCCGGTCGTGGGATGAATAGCAGCAACCAGTCAGGCCACGGTGGCGGTCATGTTGCAGAGCAAGTGAGCAACACCGGCGGCATGGCCTAGTTGGGAGGTTGAAGAAGACTTGGATGTGGGTCCCACATGTCATATGGATAAAAGCTAGGGGTAAAACCGTCCCTTTAGTTGGGTTTGACTGGTCATGGAAAAGAGTCAACAACCCCTGAATCAAAGAAGTTCGCATGCTCGGGGTCAAATTTTGAAAGGCGTGCGAACCTAGGGTCATCTCAAGTGAGGCTTGCGAAGACAGGGTTAAATTTCGAAATTCCTCCTCAGCTCCAACCCATCCAATTCAAAGGACGCGCAGGGCCTGCATTCGCTCGCCTCCCTATCCACATCAATTCCATGAACACATCACAGAAAATGCATTTAAACATCGAGTTGCCTTCCACCGTGCACATCGACACCGACGCCTTGAGAGAGGAGACCTCTGTAGCTGTGGCATTCTACATGCTGGATACGCCACCTCTGTCCAGCCGCTCTCTGCATCCACATCAGCAAGTGGCCAGGTCGGCCTCGGCATTGGCCATCTTCTCGCCTCTAGCCGTCCATGGTGCCAGACTGTCGGTCGCTCAGGTTACAGGCTGCTCTGCATCTGCGTCTGTGTGTCTCTGCTGCCGGTTGCATCGCTTCCGCTCCATCCTCTAATTCACAGAAAGGGTGGGGTACGAAGGACGCTAAGGCCCCCTTTGGAAGCCCGGAATCCCCCAGGGTTCCCTCCCTTTTCCCCGGGCCGAACCCCCACGTCAATTTTGACCACAGGCCGAATCCCCCTGTCATTTGGCAGCCCACACGCCTCCTCTATTCCCCGTGCTGCCCCTTCCCCACCTCCTGACTCGTGCCGGCGGCGCCCCGTCCTTTCCTCGCGACTCGGCGCCTTCGCCACGCACGGCTCCTCCCCGTACACTCCGCCACCTGCGCCGCTCCACCACCTGTGCCGCCGCTTCACCACGACGCCTTCCCATTCGCTTCACCACGCCGCCTCCCCGTCCGCTTCACCACCTGCACCGCCGCCCGACCGGCGACCAAGCTCTGCCGACCATACTTTTGGATCAAGTATGAGTTTCACAACTCAGGCACATGATGTAAGTTATCTAAAGACTCAACTGTAATTTTTATATGTTCAAATCCTCCTAATTAGCATCAAGAGTCTGGGAGGAAGCATTGCGACACTAGCAGCATGACTGACATCATTCACTATAACAATGACAGCAAACTTGATGCTCACGTGGAGTGTTGGAGGTGTTGGATTGATCTCTCCACCAATGGGCCCAACAGCCCATTGGGCCCTTGACTCACGTCCAGATCGGAGACGCCCAACCCGTTAGAAGGCTGGTGGGCCCCTGTCGCGCAGCACTATAAGAGGGAGTGGGGGCCACGGGCTCAGGAAATGAGGTTCGCCGCCGCCACTGTAGACCCCACTCCAAAACCCTAGCCGATTGAGAGGGTGGTGCTGAAGCGACAGGATGCCTCACCGACGCCGCCACAGGACTTCACCGTCATCGTCCCTGCATTGCACTGCGTGTCGCTGCCTAGTGCAGAATGTCATCAACAGAATCAAGGACATGAACAGGAGTCCGAGGTATATCACTGTTGACGGTGAAAATCCGTCAACCTAGCCATGAGTTTACCTTCGGTGTTGGCATAAGTTTTATACCTTATCCATTGGTACTAACCCCCGTGGTATAACAAGTTCATGTGTGCATGTCGGTTTTGGAGTTTAGTGTTTATGCAGGGTTTTAGCGTTGAAAGCAAGACCTTCGGGATAAGTTCATCAAGCACCTTATGACAAGACCTTGAAGCCCCGTACAAGTCATGCAATGAAGCAAACTTAACTCCAAGAAGCCAGGGACTTGATCCGAGAAGACGACAAACTCCGAGGACCTAACAAGAAAAGTGCTGAATCTTGCAAGACAAGGAGTTATGCCCGATTCGGAGAGAAACTGACGACATGGACCTACATGCAGAAGGGGGAAACATCTAGGAAGCAAGAGAACCGACGTAGAGCAAAGGAGGCCTCGGGCTGGGCCTGGATGGGCCCAGGCCGGTCGGCCCAGCCCATTCTAGGGCCCGTTTGCCCCCTCCTTTGCCCTAGCCGCCAATCGGGCTATTTATAGCCCCCTGACCGAGAGCCACGCATCATCCAATTTGTCATCGGCCGCCGAGGAGCAGAGAAGAGAGGGACACCATCCCGGAGAGGAGAGGGTCGAGCTAGTTGACTAGGGTTTCCCTAGCCGACGTGGGAACCTTGCATGGAAGACCACGTCTGAGTTCCCGGAGCTAGAAGCAAGATCAAGGAAGGATCCCGGTGGTGATCTTGTGTATGTATCATTGTCATAGTTGGATTATCAAGTTGAATATATTCTTAGCGATCAAGTGTTTCCTCGAAGATTTCGTTTTTCGATCGGTTTGCTTATTCTAGATCTATTCGCGCGATAGATCACATAGGGTGTTCTTGTAGCCGCGGTGGCTAGAGGTACACGCCGGATCTTCCGAAAGAATCTCGACTTGTCTTTTGACTCGCCCTAGACTCCCCGCATGAGTAGGGATACGTTGTGACAGAACGGGGGTTCCGAAAGGCGGATGTTTTCGGATTTGGACGGGAAACCACGGTTTAAAGAGGCTTCTAATAAGATTCGATTTGCTACTTCTTCTCTTGCTTGGAACTTCAACAAACGGCTTATCCTGATCTCTATAGATCGGTTTATCTACCCAATCTTACTTTGTTATCTCCGGTCTTTAGTAGATTAGATTAGTTTCGTGTCTTTTGTCTAGATGCATTAGGGTTTTACCGAAGATTGAAGTTACTTGGCTTTACTAGATCAACTTTTGCGTCACACATTTGTTTCACGGATTCGATACCTTGGGTTCACCACTCGAGGGAAGAAGGGTCCCTTGACTACGATGGGAGACTTGTCCGCTTGCAAGTCTAAACGAAATTCGATACAACTATTAACCATCAACAAGCCCCTTTTTCTGGCGTCGTTGCCGGGGAACAAGTGATCAAGATTTGATTTTTTATTGCCTTTTTGTGATTTTCAGTTTTCTTTTTTGTTTTTTCTTTTTGCATCTACTAAACTTTGATCATCCTCAAAATACATCTAATCTAGTTTGTCTAACCCTAGTTTTCATAGATTTATTTTTACTTTCTAGTTTTTGCATACTTTGTTTATTGCTAACCCTAACCGGAGATGGTTGGCTACCTCTCCAAGAAACCCAAACTTTTTTTGTGGATGATCCAGGAAAACTTTACAGGCAAAGGAGACGTGCAACACAAGCTAAAGGGTTGGAAACCCTAGATTCGAAAGCCGAAGTTGAAGGACCGCCGGAATCTCCAAGGGAATCACCACCTCCAAGTCCAAAGGAAGATCAACCTAAACCGACATCGTTGATCTACCTATCATAAACCTTCAAGACGCCGAAAGGCCGTTCAAGATCAAGGTCTCAACTATCCGCATGACGATTGCGGGAGCTTTGGAGCGTTTCAATGAATACATACGAGCCGGATTCCTTGAGTGGCAAATCGGTTTACTTAAGAGGAGGATGGAGAAGATGGAGATAGAGAAAGAAGCTCAACACCTAAAGGCTGCCAAGGCAAGATCCACATGCGAGGATTGAAGTGTTCATTGTGATGAAGATGCTAGAGACGCAAGTGGGACAACTTGTCGGGCGCCCGATGGGTAACAAAGAAGAATATCCGAGACAACTCCGAGGTCCCAAGACGGCGAAGGCTACTCAAACTCATTCGGGAGAGAAGGAGGATCACACTAAGGAGACCATGAAGATCACAACCGAAGGACCGAAGTTCGAGATGCCGAGCCACTACATGAAGGAAGTTGTTGCATCCGTCAAGACCAAAAGACAAAGCCAGCCTGTGAGGACCAAAAAAATTGACTAAGCCGAAGAAGAAGCCCGTGCCCAAGATGGTGCGGAAGTGGGTACCCAAGATTGCAACGCCCGCAAAGAACGTTGATCCGAGGTAATCAAGTGAAAAAGTCTAGCCATGGACTATAAACGAAGCGCTAGGCGGGAGGCAACCCGTTTCGTCGAGTCAAGAATAAGCTACCGGGAGGACAACCCGATTCCAGGTTTTTCGAGTCTTTTTAATAATTTAGTTTTGAATTTTATTACGCAAAGACATTAGACTTAGAAGTGGTTGAACAATATTAGAGACATAATTCTTGATTGAATATTTTGCTTTATCATAAACCCTTTGCATGAACCCTCCTATGTGCTTGTTTGTTCTTTTCTTTTCGAGAAACCACAATCAAATAATTTCAGAACCTAACTCAACCTTTCACCCTCGTTATGGTGCTGAGGTTGACTTATTTTTCATGCTAAAAACACACGAGTAGAGCCACGACTTATACCTAAGTGTTAATTAAAATTCAGCACGTGGTAGGACTCGTGTGAACCTAGAAATTAAAACTTTTGGTTGGTTTAAAAATTTATATCCTTGGTTTCTCTAGGATTAGAATTTTTCTAAGCCTCATCTAATTTTGTTTTATTCAAAATCTCTCTTATTTAGCCAAAATTAGAACTTAAAGCTATGCCCCCATGATCAAGCCGGGAAAAGTTCGCTCTCAACCGATGAAGGCAAACTATACCGGTGAGACCGATATCAACGTAGTCGGAAAATATTTTCGACTTACATTTGTTTTTAATGGTTTAAAAACTTCTCTAAATTTATGCTTGAGATCTTGCATGGCTCTGAAAAATATTTTAAATTTTGAATTAGAGGAGTGCTTAACCTTAAACATACCTAAATGGAGGCAATCTAATTTGAATCAATCATGCATGCACCATTGGATACCCTTTCATCAACTTTCACCAAGTCCACATGCAAAGGACAAGCATGGTGGGCAGCAAGCATCAACTTTGCAGGAATTTCATGGTGGCATGTGAAGAAAGTGGAGCTAGGGAGCATGGACATGACCCAAAGCATGAAGCATCAAGTGGAAGTACCAATAATGCAAGAAAAGAAGTGGACGAGAGCGTTTGGGTGGTGCAACTCGTGGAGCACGCGGGCAAGAAAGTTGCAGAGGAGAAATGATCGTGCTGGAAGAAAGACATGGCGGGGAGGAGCACCGGGCACCCCAGGCTGGTCAGCCCAGGCCGGCTGGCCTCCCCTACTTAAGGAGCCCCCGGCTCCCGTTTTCTGCAGGCAAGCTTCCCTCTCCTTCCTTTGTTTGTGTGTTCAAGTTTGTGTGCCCAAAACCTCCGTAGACATAGCCAACCTTCCCAAGCTTGATAGCTCAAAAAAAATTCACAACCTTAATCCACTCAAAGTCTACATCCCGAAGTAAGATTTTAAGTGCCTAGTTACCGGTTGCAACCCGGAGTTTTAGTGGAGAGAAGAGTGTGTCCAACCGTACTACGAGCAAGGGTATTACTATAAAGATCATCAACACCAACCACCGGCGGAGGACTAGGAAGATTAAGGAACTTTAGTTTTCTTTTCTTTTCTCTTTCTCTGTAATTTTCAGCTTTTGTTTATGTGTGTTTGCATAATATTTTCTGTTTTTATTTAAATTTCAGCAAGTGTGTTTGTTTATTTTCAGTTTGTATTTCAACTTGATTTCATAATTAATAAAGACACCACCTTGATTATATCATTGGAAAAGTTACAAAAAATTGTGCCATGATGATATATGATTATAATTGCCGCTTTGCTTATCTTTTTAATTGATTTATGCATGTTAAAGCTAGTGCTCTCTTAAAATATGAATCTGAATTTATTTAAATGCTAGCTTAATCTTTAGCGGAGGTTATGATTAAAATAAAGACCCATAGTGTTTTATGTGCTCTCAAGTTATGAATAGATTGAAGATGTCTTTTATGCTCAAAAATATCGCTAACCTTATCATGAATATCCCTTGTGTATTGCTCAACCCATCCAAAGCCTAATATATGTTTGAGTGCATAAACCTTAGTGTGCAAGATTTATTTTTGAGTGAGTTATTGCAGGCCATGATTTCTCTGGCCCGAGACTAAGAAGCTGGTCATTCCGTTTTTGCGTATCTATCTTTTTGCTAGCCTTTTATCCGTGCATTGTGTATCCCCACATTGGAGATCTCACAAACCTCGCCGGATATCCACCCTTAAACCAAATATCATCTTTTGTGTTTACCTCCTTGACCACAACCTATCATTGAGAATGGATCATCAATTCAAGGAAGATCGCAAGACGGTGCCAACATTGAAGAATTCAAGTATCTCTCCAAGGAAAAATATTTCCGGTACCTACCTTATTTATCGCCTCTTTGCTCGAGGACGAGCAACGTCTAAGCATGGGGGAGGAGGTAGGTACGATGCAATTTTAGAGTTCAAATGGGAGTATTTTAAAAAAATGAATGAAAGAAAGTTCAAAGGCGATGTACGGGACTTCCAAGGTGAAAGTCTCACGAGAAAAAAAATGAATGAATGAAAGAAAGAAAGAAAGAAAGAAAGAAAAGAAGGAGAAATATGAGAAAGAGAAAAAAATATGAGTATGCGTAAAGTAAACTCCCCGGTTCTCTAAAGTGCATTAGGAAATTCAAGGCTTCAAGTTTAAAAGATCCATTCTCATTTTCCAACCATGTGCAATCCGATAACGAGGACTTCCTTTGTGCCTCGGGATCACCTTTTGCCATTTGCACATGTCCATTCATCTCAAGTGTGTGTGTATTTTTCTCTTTCCCCTCCTTGATTTAATATTATTTTCCAATGACCTTTTTGACGAGTCTCGGTAAGACCATGAGAAGCTTGTCTTGTTTTGACAACACCTCATTTATAAAATCTTGTTAGAACTAAACTTTCCCAAAGCTCCATATAAAGCCTACCACACATATATGTTATGAGAGGGAAAGGAGTAGAATATATAGGCTTGAGAGACAAGCGAGTTGAGAGTTCATGAGCAATATACAAGATGATTTAAATTTGTGAACTTGGTTTAGCTTTTCTTTATCTCGTTCTTTATTTCAAAAATTCTGAGATCTATTTAAACTTTGTGAGCATGTTAATACTTGTGGGATAAGCTTAATAAGGATCTACCCTCCGTAGAGATGAAGGCTAGTGCATTATGGAACTTTAACGAATTAAAATTTTGAGAGCATTATGTTTTCTTATGTATGATCAAGTACAAGGTTTAAACATTGTTTGGCAATGATGATATCCATCGAAGGCTTACTCGAGGACGAGCAAGGTTTAAGCATGGGGGAGATGTTGACGGTGAAAATCCGTCAACCTAGCCATGAGTTTACCTTCGGTGTTGGCATAAGTTTTATACCTTATCCATTGGTACTAACCCCTGTGGTATAACAAGTTCACGTGTGCATGTTGGTTTTGGAGTTTAGTGTTTATGCAGGGTTTTAGCGTTGAAAGCAAGACTTTCGGGATAAGTTCATCAAGCACCTTATGACAAGACCTTGAAGCACCGTACAAGTCATGGAATGAAGCAAACTTAACTCCAAGAAGCCAGGGACTTGATCCGAGAAGACAACAAACTCCGAGGACCTAACCAGAAAAGTGCTGAATCTTGCAAGACAAGGAGTTATGCCCAATTTGGAGAGAAACTGACGACATGGACCTACATGCAGAAGGGGCAAACATCCAGGAAGCAAGGGAACCGACGTAAAGCAAAGGAGGCTTCGGGCTGGGCCTGGATGGGCCCAGGCCGGTCGGCCCAGCCCATTCCAGGGCCCGTTTGCCCCCTCCTTTGCCCTAGCCGCCAATCGGGCTATTTATAGCCCCTTGACCGAGAGCCATGCATCATCCAATTCGTCATCGGCCGCTGAGGAGCAGAGAAGAGAGGGACACCATCCCGGAGAGGAGAGGGTCGAGCTAGTTGACTAGGGTTTCCCTAGCCGACGTGGGAACCTTGCATGGAAGACCACGTCGGAGTTCCCGGAGCTAGAAGTGTCGTATGGACCTCCCTGGGTCCACTACCTCGGTGGGTACCAGGACCGACTACTCGGTGGGCCCCTGGGACTACCCGGCTTGCGCTACACGGCACCTGAAGGCGTGGAGCACAAGGGCTGCGAGAGGAGAAGTACTCGGTTAGGAAGGCCGTACATGTCGTGTCTTCGTATGGAAGACTCCTAGACGTACCCGACTAGTACTCTCTCCCTACTCCGAGCTTGTAACCCTGCCTCCCGGACTATATAAGGCGAGGCAGGGACCGTTCTCTAGGAACACAACACATCTCATACAACTCACGGCGCACCATTGCACCATCTTGTAATCGTGCCCAATCAATCCAGAGCTACGCAGCATACAGGACGTAGGGTATTACGCACCTCGCGGCCCGAACCTGTCTAAATTGTGTGCCACGTGTCTCTTCCTTCGAGTTACCGATCTCAGCGAGGCCACATTCATCTACTTAGGGTACTCCCCTTAGTAGGTTGCCGGTCTAAAACACCGACAGCTGGCGCGCCAGGTAGGGGCTCTCGCCCGAGATCACATGGCGAACTCGACGGCTCCCGTCTACTTCAAGCCAACTGTCGCCTTCAACCGCGGCGACACCTTCGTGTTCGGCGCACGGGTCCGCTGCTGGCGATGGCGCGGGCTCCTTCCCGGCGCCGCGACCATGCAGCCCAACCCGAAGACCGGCTTCGTGACGCTTCCCGAAGTTGTCACAGGCGAACTCACCGGCAAGTTCGGTGAAATTTCACTCTTCAACCACCACGCTGACTTCGAGCTCGAGTCTGCTTCCAACTCGAACTCGACGTCTCCATGGGCCATCGCATGCGAGCCGGCGGCTCAGCCATCGCAGGCGGTCCCCTCACCTCGTGAGCGCTCCGCGCGCGGCCCCCGCACCCTCAGTCGGGCCCGCACAGGGGCTCCCACTTCGCGCCGGGCCGGCAAGGAGCCCGTACCTGAGTACAACTCGGACTCCGACACCGCCCCCGGCCACGCTTCGGACTCCAGCCCTCTTTCCGAGTTCTACACGAACCCGGATTACGAATTCGATTTCGGGTCGGACCCTAAGGAGCCCGAGTCCGAGGACAACTCCACTGAGCTTCCCTTGTCAGGGCCGGCCTCTGGGCTGGTTATAACATCCACACCGGCCGGGAGATTCGTCTGCGGCCGGACGCAAGCCTGGCCGACCGATAAGTGGAGACTCACGCTACGTCGCCTACATCGACTCGCTACCGTTCCAGGAGGGAACACCACTTGCCAGAGCCGACTCGAACACCCCAACCGAGGTGGCGGTTTCTGAGTCCAGCCTTGGCACCCCTGATCGCCAAGTCTTCATGGTTGCCGGCGACACCCCAGGACCTTCAGGGACGGCTCAAGACAAGTACCTTGAAGACATTTCCTCCGACGAGCTCTCTGCTGATGCCCCAGTAGACGAGACCACCGCCAACAGAGATGCTCGACGTGAGCGCAACCAGAAGCGCAGCGAACGTCGCCGACGCCTCCGCGACAACTTCCCCGTCCGCAACCTCGCGGAAGCTCTCGAGGCGGTCGAGAGCAGAGTACACACTACCCCTGAGCAATGCCTCATGTCGATCACAGCGATCGCACGCCAGGCTCAGGGCATACGCGCTGGAGAGGTCATCGCCAAGCTCGCTGAAGACGCCTACTTCATGCGGGTCGACAACAGAGTCAACCAGCCTCCTCCAGCCAGGCCCCGCGACAACGAAGCCACAAGTCGCAGCGCTAACAACGGTCCCAACCGTACTCGAGGGCGAGCTCCCCAGCCGAGCCAAACCGTCGTCGCTCCAACACCGGCGGACCTCCACAGCGTGACAATAGCAACCGCGAGATCGTCCCCCACCGCGCTCCGGTCGGCGGCGTCCCCGACGGCGGCGGCGGCGGCGGCGGAAGCTCCAACCATGGAGCCAACGGGGAGGGCCGGCGGCGGCGGCGGTCGCGGCGGCCGTGGCCACGCGAACGGCCACGCCTGCGGCGCCTCACGGGCGGCTATGACGCCGCCGAGAGATTGAGGAGGCTGCGGCGGAAGAAGTCGACCACCGCAGCCGACGGCGACGGCTTCCCCGCCTTCTCACCTCGACTTCGCAACTTGCTCCTCCCCAACAAGTTCAAGCCTTTGGGGATCACCAAGTACGATGCGAAGCAGGATCCCATCCAGTGGCTCAGGTGCTACGCCCTCTCCATCGAGAACGCTGGCGGCAACAGCGACACCAAGTGCCTCTACTTCCCCTTCTGCCTGGACCAAGCTCCACTCACATGGCTCGAGTCGCTGTACAAGCACTCGATCGACAAGTGGGACCAGCTGAAGGAGCAGTTCACCAGCAACTTCGCGGGCGCCATGGGACGATCGGGTACTCGCATGGACCTGGCCATGATCAAGCAGGAACAAGGCGAGACCCTCCGCAAGTACATGCGCCGCTTCTTCGACAAGCGCGCTACAGTCGTCGACGTCACCGACAAGGAGGTCATTGACCTTTTCCAAGACGGTCTCTACCACCGCCGCACCTTCGAAGACTTCGATCGTCGCCGCCCAAGGTCCATCCCCCACCTCAAGGACATGATCACGTCCTGGGCGGATGAAGAAGACAAGGCCAACGCCAAGTACGATGCCATACGTGGCAAGAGCAAGCAGAACCAGGGCGGCGGCAGCGGCAAAAACGCGAACCAAGGCGGTCGCAACAACAACAACAACAACAACAACTACTACTACTCGGGTCCCAACCGCAAGCGCAAGCCAGACAACACTGTCGCGGCTATCCAGCGCCCTGCGAAGGAGAACTCGAAGAAGAACTCCGGTGGATTCAAGGACCTGCTGAAGGAAAGGTGCTCGTGGCATACAAACGGCAACCACACCACCGAGCAGTGCTACCAACTCAGGCACGCACTCAAGGATACGCCGGAGCCACCGCACCCCCACGACAAAAAGGGCAAGACGAAGGACGGCGACAACAACGACTTCCAGGAGCCTGACAAGACCGTCAACGTCCTCTTCGGCGGATTGCCCAGCAGGCGGGAGCGAAGGCTACCCGTCGTGAAGTCATGTCCATTGAGCCGGCGGTCCCGAGCCCCTCTCGGGTGGTCGGAGGTACCCATCACCTTCTTCGCGCGGATCAATGGACTAGCTTCTCCGAGCCAGGACGGTTCCCCCTCGTCCTGAAGCCGGTGGTCGCGGGCTCCAAACTCAACAAGGTGCTCATCGACGGTGGAAGCGGGCTCAACATCCTTTTCACCAAGACCTTGAAGAAGATGAAGCTCGACATCACCCACATGCTCACCAAGAGCAACACGCCCTTCTACGGCATCGTCCCCGGCAACGCAGCTATTCCACTGGGCTCAGTGGACCTGCCAGTTACCTTCGGGGCATCTCGGGACAACTACCGTACCGAGTACATCAAGTTCGAGGTCGCGGACTTCGAGACTTCCTACCACGCCATCCCCGGCAGACCGGCCATCGCCAAGTTCATGGCGGTGCCCCACTACACCTACTTGGTACTCAAGATGCCAAGCCCAGCTGGTGTACTCTCTCTTCAAGGGGACTTGAAGATGTCTCACGACTGCGACACAGAAGCCGTGGAGATCGCCTCTACGAACCAAGTACCCAACGCGATGATGGAGGTCTACGCCGCGTCGAAGAAGCTTGCTACAAGCGAACTCGACATCCCAGAGAAGTCTGACAGCGCCAACAAGCCTCAGCCACCTGAGGAGGTACTCGTCAAGACGATCGACCTCGGAATAGGCGACCCCAGCAAGACCACCATCATCGGGGCTGGCCTCGACCCCAAATAGGAAGACGCGCTCATCAGCTTCCTTCGGGCTAACCGCGACATCTTCGCGTGGAAGCCAGCGGACATGCCAGGAGTGCCCAGCGAGCTGATTGAGCACTGCCCCAACGTCGATCCTAAGGCCACCCCCAAGCGACAACACCTCCGACGCTTTGCCGACGACAGACGGGACGCCATCAAGAAGGAACTCGCCAAACTACTCGCGGCTGGCTTCATCAGAGAAGTCTTCCATCCTGAGTGGCTCGCCAACCCCGTCCTCGTCCGCAAGAAGAACTCGAACGAGTGGAGGATGTGCGTCGACTACACCGACCTCAACAAGCACTGCCCCAAGGACCCCTTCGGGTTGCCACGGATTGATCAAGTCATCGACTCCACGGCGGGCTGCGACCTGCTCTGCTTCCTTGACTGCTACTCCGGGTACCACCAGATCGCGATCAAGGAATTCATCACCCCGTTTGGCGCGTACTGCTACACGACCATGTCCTTCGGGCTGAAGAACACCGGTGCCACCTACCAACGAGCTATCCAGGCCTGCTTCAAGAGGCAACTCAACAAGAACGTCGAAGCCTACGTGGATGACGTGGTCGTCAAGACCAGAAACTCCGACACCCTCATTGACGACCTTGAAGAGACTTTCGCATCACTGCGCGAGTACCGCTGGAAGCTCAACCCGAACAAGTGCGTCTTCGGCGTACCTTCGGGAAAACTACTCGGCTTCATCATCAGCCAGCGCGGCATCGAAGCCAACCCCGAGAAGATCTCCGCCATCACCAGCATGAAAGCTCCCACGAGCATCAAAGACGTCTAGAAGCTGACCGGGTGCATGGCGGCACTGAACAGATTTATCTCGAGGCTCGGAGAACGGGGGCTCCCCTTCTTCAAACTACTCAAGCATCAAGAGAAGTTCGTGTGGACTCCAGAGGTGGATCAAGCCCTTGCCCAGCTCAAGGACTTCCTATCGAAGCCGCCGATCCTCACGGCTCCTCACAAGGGCGAGCAACTACTGCTCTACCTCGCTGCGACTACCCACGTGGTCAGTACTGCCATCGTCGTCGAGCGGCAGGAAGATGGCCACGCCTATCCAGTCCAGCGCCCAGTCTACTTCATCAGCGAGGTTCTATCAGAGTCCAAGGCACGCTATCAGCCTGTGCAGAAGCTCCTGTACGCAGTACTCATCACCTCGCGGAAGCTACAACACTACTTCCAGGAGTACTCGATCTCCGTCGTCACCGACTACCCGCTCGGCGACATCCTGCGGAACCAAGATGCTACTGGAAGAATCTCCAAGTGGGCGGTCGAGCTCGGCGCCCTCGCTATCGACTCCAAGCCACGCACAGCCATCAAGTCGCAGGCACTAGTCGACTTCATGGCAGAGTGGCGGGAGAACCAGCTGCCTACTCCCACCGTGCGACCAGAACATTGGGTGATGTACTTCGACGGCTCACTCAACCTCGAGGGCGCAGGTGCAGGGGTACTCCTGATCTCTCCAACGGGCGAACAACTCAAGTACGTCCTGCGAGATCTTACGGAAGGTCTCAAACAACGAAGCCGAGTACGAAGCTCTCCTACACGGGCTCCGCCTCGCGGCTTCATTGGGCATCAAGCGGCTACTAGTCTACGGCGACTCCGCAGTGGTCATCAACCAAGTCAACAAGTCCTGGGACCGCAACAAGGAGAGCATGGATGCCTACTGCCTAGAAGTCCGCAAGCTCGAGAACAAGTTATGCGGTCTCGAGTTCCACCACATCGTCCGCGACAACAATGTTGCAGCGGACGTCCTCTCGAAGCTTGGATCCACCTGCGCTCAAGTACCAGCGGGTGTCTTCGTTCACGAGCTTCACGCGCCATCCATCCCGGAGCCGGCGCCACCGAGCCTTGTCCCGGCTCACCCACCAGCTGGGCAGGAGGTCATGATGATCGACGTGGACTGGAGGCAACCCTTCATCGACTACCTCAGCGAGCAGAAGGTCCTCTCCGACAAGAACTCGGCTGAGCAGCTCGTCTGCCGTGCCAAGTCCTACGTCCTCGTCGGAGACAAGCTTTACAAGCGGGGCGCATCTTCTCGAGTACTCATGAAGTGCGTCCCTCGTGAAGAAGGCAAGGACATCTTGGAGGAGATCCACAAGGGAGTCTGCGGCAACCACGCGTCTTCACGCACGCTGGTCAGCAAGGCCTTCCGGCGAGCTTTCTGCGGCCCACGGCTGCGGGCGATGCCGAAGAACTCGTCAGAAGGTGCCAGGGATGCCAGTACTTCGCCAAGCAGCAACACGTCCCAGCCTACAAGCTAGTCACCATACCGCCAACCTGGCCCTTCGCCTGCTGGGGACTCGACATGATTGGGCCACTGCCAACGGCGCCAGGTGGTTTCAACAGAGTATTGGTGGCCATCGACAAGTTCACCAAGTGGATTGAGGTCAAGCTGGTCACATGCCCCAAGGCTGACAGAGTACTCGACTTCCTGGATGAACTCGTACATCGCTACGGACTACCCCACCGCATCATCACAGATCTGGGCTCCAACTTCAGCAATCACCAGTTCTGGGAGTACTGCGAGAACAGCGGGATCGACGTCCAATACGTCTTAGTTGCCCATCCTCGGGCCAACGGACAAGTCGAGGGCGCCAATGGGATGGTGCTCGACGCTCTCAAAAAGCGGCTACACGACGCTAACTCCAAAGGGGGCAAGTGGATCAAGGAACTACCCAACGCACTCTGGGGGCTACGGACTCAGCCATCCAAGCCAACGGGGCAATCCCCTTACTTCTTGGTCTATGGCTCCGAAGCAATCCTCCCTGCCGACGTCATATGGAACTCGCCAGCAGTGGAGCACTACGACGAAGGCGTCTCAGAAGACAGCAGACAAGTTGACATTGATAGCCTCGAAGAAGCTCGCTGCGCTGCCCTCGTCCAATCAGCAAGGTACCTAGAGGGTATCCGACGCTACCATGATCGCAACGTCAAGGAACGCTCCTTCGACGTTGGAGATCTTGTCCTCCGCCGTATCCAGAACACGGAAGGACTACACAAGCTCAGCTCCCCACGGGAAGGTCCCTTCACCGTCGCAAAGGTGGACCGGGCGGGCTCCTACCGCCTCCAGACACTTGAAGGCGAAGACATCAACAACTCGTGGAACGTCGACCAGCTCTGTCGATTCTACGCCTAGTCTACACGACTACTCTGGGGTTCAAGTCTACACGACTACACCAACACCCCTTTGTCGTAAGCGGCCTCCGGGTCCTGGCTCCAGCCTCCGGACTACTCCTCTCCAGGATCCAGCCCGCGCGGCTACCTACGGATCCTGGGCTGCGACGAGCGTCAAGGACTATAGCAGCGGTCTACTAAGAGACCATGTACTCCAAGATCCAGCCTACACGGCTACTTACGGATCTACTGCAGTAAGCGGCTACCCGCTCTAGCACTACTTAGCTGTAAGCGGCCTCCGGGTCCAGGCGACTACTCCATAACTACGGCCCTGGCCACCCAGGTGTACTTCTTCAGTAATAAAGTTTGATCGTTCATCAACTTCTTTACTGTCTACTCCCTACAACGGGACAACTATCGCCAAGTACGACTACTCGCAACCACTCCACGATGGGCTCCGCACTCTGAGATCGCGACTACGAGTACTCATTGCTGGAAATTTTCTTTCATTAATACTTAAGCAATTCATTACAATTGTTTTTGTACAAACTTTGGCTACTAGCTAACTATTATAGGACTACTGGAGATTAAGCTTATCAGCTACTTGCTCCGCGATGGGAGCCATCTGCTCCAGCAGCTCCGCATACTGCTCATCGGTGCAGTTGGCGGCTACCCCGCCAACGACTACTTCCACTGGGGCCTTCGGGAAGTACGACTTCATGAAGGCCAAGACCTGCTTTGGGATCGACCTCGCCATGTGCTTCACATAAGCCGCCAGCCGGCTTGGAGCTTCCTTGAGGCGATCCACCAGTGGAGCAATCTTGGGGCCGCCCGGGTGCGGCACCAAGAGCTTTGCGATCGGCAGCGCGGCTTCCTCAAGTTCCTTCAGTTGGGCCCGCAGCGCCTCGCAATCTTCATTCAACTTCTGCAATGATTTGTAGCAGTTGACGAGATCGCGGTCAGATGCAATCCGAAGCTCCATGTGCTTCTCGCACTCGAAGGCAAGTTCTTTGTAGTCGAGCTCGAGTACCTAGCGGGCTTCCTGTTCCCGGTAGAATAGGTTCTTCATGCCTATTTCTGAGGACTTCAACTGCTCCACCTGGCCCTCAAGCTCTGCAACACAGCAAAAGTACAGCGGGTCAGACTACCCTCTTGACCTCCAACAACTACCCGACAAGTCCAGCGGCGTACCTTTGTTCTTGTTGCGGAGGCTCTTGTTCTTCAGCACCAAGTCGTCGCCCTTCGCCTGCAGCTCTTGGACATCATTGTGATATTTGGCAAAGGCGGCGTCGAGCCTAGACTGCATGGCGGCCGCGTGCTTCCGTGACTTCAAAAGCTGCTCTTCCAGCGCCTCAGCCTGGAGCACCGTGTCACCGAAGCCCTGCAGCATGTTGGACTTCTCACGGGACCTCTCCACGACGTCCTGCACAGACAACACACGTCAACGAGTACTCAACAACAGAGGATTGATCACTCAGAAGCTAAGGCTACTTACCTTCATCCACTGCTCGGCTTGGTGGACCGCCTCTAGGTGCTTGGCCACCTTTGCCGGGTCGACAAGATCGTCCGCGAGCAGCTCTATCCCGCCACGACTACTCGCGGCGGCCTCCGTCATCGGCGCAGAGCGGATGGGCTCTGCGTCCTGGATCTCCGGGGAGCGGATAGCCACCTCCAGAGCGACCTCTGGCGACGTGGTGACCCCCTATCCTCCGCCGCCACGGCGGCTTCCTCGACGACTTCCCCCATGCGCTCGGGGGCTCCTCCGGCAGCCTCCGGCACGTCTGGTGTCGACTTCTGCATTGGCACCCCCGTAGGGATGTCACTCCTTTCGGCCTCGGCACCTGTCAAAGAGAAGACAAGTGTATTAGCGACTACGACTACTCCTTGAGGAGCTCTACAGCTTCAGAAGAGTACTCACCTTCGACCACGCTGGCCTCCGGCAACGACGCTTCGGTAGCCGGCGGCTCAGGCACCGCCTGGGAAGCAGGAGCGGACTCCTCGGCGGGCGGCGCGACTTCTTCCGCCACCGTCGTAGAGGGTTCATCCCCCTCCCAGGATAGATCTGTCGATTTCCTGCAGAAGCACACACAATTGGTCGTTAGTCAACCTCGACTACTACAACAAGTACTACTCGGGAAGATGCAATACTTACAAGCTTGACTGGACTATTGTCACGGCGGGGCACCGAGGATGCGGCAATGTCTGCCGGTCCACCCTCGGCGGGCGCCTCCTCCTGCGCCCCTGCAGCTGCCGCCTCCTCTGCAGCAACGGCAGCCGGTGCAGTGCCCTCCTGCGCTCCTGTAGCCACCACCTCTTCAACGGCGGCGGCTACGGGCTCCGTGCTCCCCTGTGGAGCAGGGGGCTGGCGCTCCAACTGCGCCAAGAGCTCCTCGACAGTGGGGGCTGGACTACGACTTCCGGTCGGCTCTCCCACTGTGTCCCACCCGCCTTCGTCGCCCTCCTCGACGGGCTCCGCCGGCGGCACCTCCTGCATACAAGGAAGACTACTCATCAGCAAGCGTACTTGTACGATGGGTACTCGACTACTCAAGTTAAGACATCTTACCTCTTGAGGCGTGGTCTCTAAGACCTTCAGCTTCTTTGTCACCCGCTTGCGGGCGGGGTTGCGCAGTCCGTGGCGGCGCAGCCAGGCTAGCCTCCAGGCTAGCCGGTGGGTCTTGCACAAGAGGCACATGAGGTAATCCTGGACGGCTAAACCTCGACCGCAGCTGAAAGCGGTCCTGCAACGTCTCCTCGCCGTCGTCGGCGGCGGCGGCGGCGGTGGTGTCCTCCACGATGACGGTGTCATCGCCTTCGCCGATTTCTCGCCGCTCTTTGGCTTTGGCTTTCCCTTCCTCCGGGATCTCGATCCCATGAGGGGGCGGCTGCGGCTGGGAGACGAACTTTTTCAAGTCATCCTGCAAGACACAAGACATCAGCACGTCTACTCCAAGCAAGGACTACTCGACTAGGGGAGTACGACTACTCACCTCCTTTGGCGGGCGCGCGGCGGAGTACTCCTGGACAGGGCACGCCATGTACGACAGCATATCCTTGAAGATCCGCGTCAGCCTCTCGATGATGTCGTCATCCATCTCGCCTCCGGGCATCCGCGACGTGTCGTCGTCGCCGGTGTACTCGAAGCCCAAGGTGTCGCGGGCCATCTGCGGCTGCACCCTCCGCTTCATGAAACTGAAGGCCATGTGCTCGGCCCTCAGTCCAGCTTCTCTGAGCACCTTGATGCGTGCCAGCAGCTCGGGGAGCTGGATCCCTTCCTGCATGGTGGGCTCCGTGTTCCACCAGTCGCGGTGCCTGGGCTGCCTCCCACTCGGCTTCGGCAGGCCGGGGTGGTGGTTCGTAATGTAGAACCACCTCGTCTTCCAATCGGTGTTGGAGTCAACGAGCTTGTACGCCAAGTACTGCTCAGCGGCGTCTTCTCTCAACTGGATGCCGGCCCCTCCGACTACTCTTGGATTGTTGGCGCTCGGCTGCGGCTTCACCCGGAAAAACTTCCGGAAGAGGATCCAGTGCGGCTTGATCCCAAGGAAAGCTTCACAAAAATGCACGAAGACCGCGGTATGGAAAATGCCGTTGGGATTCAGATTGAGGTACTCAACTCCATAGTACCCGAGGAGGCCCTTGAAGAAATCACTAGCCGGGAGCGTGAGTCCCCGCTCCACGAACCGCGCAAACATTGGAATCTCGTCTTCGGCTTTCTCCATCGGATACGAATCTCCGGCAGCGGCCCTCCACATATCAACCTCCTTCTCCCGGATAAATCCGCTGTTCAGGAGGGCCAACAGATCTTCGGTCTTCACTTTTGACTTCTTCCACTCGCGGCTTGGATCGGCCCGCGGTGGAGACATTGGCGGTGCTGCTCCAGTGGCAGCCGCGGTGGCCTCTTCGCGGCCCCTCTTCTTCCCGGCGGCCTTCGCAGACTTGGACGGTGAAGGCTTCATTCTCCAAGTACAGGGCGTCTTCACGCGCATCCGCTCGGGGGCTACCCTAAAAGCTCTGGGTGGCGGCGCACTTGGATCTACTACGGCGGCAGCGTGCGCTGGAAGTGGATCTACCTCAGATGGAATCGAAATGACTGCAGCTCGGATGGGTGAAAAACCCTAAGGGTTTTGGCTTCTATTTATAAGTCAAACCGGCCCTCCAACGGCCAGATCGATAAGTCCGCGCTCGGCTGACTCAGCGGCCGCGCGTGACCCTTCGCATTCTACTAGTCGACGCGCCTCACCTCGGGGGCTCGGCTACTTCAACTCGACTACCTGGGAAGCGACAAGGCTCAGGAGCATCTCAGTACACATTCTTCAAGATGACCCTTCAATTCGAGAGGAAGTACTCGACTCAAGGCTCGGGGGCTCTGTGCCACGTGTCCTTCGATTTTTTCTCTCCGGATTTTTCGGGATTTTCTTGCCAAGACTTCAGATGGACCCTCAGCCGAGCTCGCGGCTCAACCTAAGGCTCGGGGGCTACTCCATATGGAGTGCTATTTTGCAATCGCACCTCCATATCAGCTCCGGCTTCAAGAGAAGACGGGCATTTCTTGAAGACCTTCGAAGGCAGCACTCGAGGACGCTTGGGACTACTCGAGAAGACTTCAAGATTGCTCAAACATCAGCTGGAGTACATTCCAGCCTTGGGATGCTTCGACTACTCTTGAGGACTTTCGACTTGTAGTACTCGGGGACGCTTGAGGACTACTCGTTAAGGCCGTCAAGACTACTTGAAGCTATCCTTCTCGACTACAAAGTACTCGGGGGCTTGTCGTATGGACCTCCATGGGCCCACTACCTCGGTGGGTACCAGGACCAACTACTCGGTGGGCCTCTGGGACTACCCGGCTTGCGCTACACGGCACCTGAAGGCGTGGAGCACAAGGACTGCAGAGAAGAAGCACTCAGTTACGAAGCTGTACATGTCCTGTACTGTATGGAAGACTCCTAGACGTACCCGACTAGTACTCTCTCCCTACTCCGACTTGTAACCCTACCTCCCGGACTATATAAGGCGAGGCAGGGACCGTTCTCTAGGAACACAACACATCTCATACAACTCACGGCGCACCATTGCACCATC
This sequence comes from Cenchrus americanus, assembly GCA_947561735.1. Lineage (NCBI taxonomy): Eukaryota > Viridiplantae > Streptophyta > Magnoliopsida > Poales > Poaceae > Cenchrus > Cenchrus americanus. The sequence continues at coordinate 113,365,685 of OX387245.1, forward strand.
TTGTAATCGTGCCCAATCAATCCAGAGCTACGCAGCATACAGAACGTAGGGTATTACGCACCTCGCGGCCCGAACCTGTCTAAATTGTGTGCCACGTGTCTCTTCCTTCGAGTTACCGATCTCGGCGAGGCCACATTCATCTACTTCGGGTACTCCCCTTAGTAGGTTGCCGGTCTAAAACACTGGCAAGAAGCAAGATCAAGGAAGGATCCCGGTGGTGATCTTGTGTATGTATCATTGTCATAGTTGAGCTATCAAGTTGAATCTATTCTTAGCGATCAAGTGTTTCCTCGAAGATTTCGTTTTTCGATCGGTTTGCTTATTCTAGATCTATTCGCGCGATAGATCACATAGAGTGTTCTTGTAGCAGCGGTGGCTAGAGGTGCACGCCGGATCTTCCGAAAGAATCTCGACTTGTCTTTTGACTCGCCCTAGACTCCCCGCATGAGTAGGGATACGTTGTGACAGAATGGGGGTTCCGAAAGGCGGATGTTTTCGGATTTGGACGGGAAACCACGGTTTAAAGAGGCTTCTAATAAGATTCGATTTGCTACTTCTTCTCTTTCTTGGAACTTCAACAAAAGGATTATCCTGATCTATCTAGATCGGTTTATCTACCCAATCTTACTTTGTTTTCTCCGGTCTTTAGTAGATTAGATTAGTTTCGTGTCTTTTATCTAGATGCATTAGAATTTTACCGAAGATTGAAGTTACTTGGCTTTACTCAACTTTTGCGTCACACATTTGTTCCACGGATTCGATACCTTGGGTTCACCACTCGAGGGAAGAAGGGTCCCTTGACTACGATGAGAGACTTGTCCGCTTGCAAGTCTAAACGAAATTCGATACAACTATTAACCGTCAACAATCACACATAGTATATTCCCGCTCGATCTACTCCTAGTTGATCCAGCGACTCTATCAATGGTATCAGAGCCGTGCTAGGTTGTGGATCTTGTTTGGGAAGAGAAAGGAATCGATCTCTGAATTGAATTGAAACAGTGCAAACCCTAACCCTAGATCCAAAGGTCAAAAGGATGGCATAGAAAGGGGACTTACCAGGGACCTACCTCATCGCCACCATAGCCGCCGGCGTGGCCTCAACGCGCGCCGAGCGGACAGGCACAGCGAGTCGTGCGCTCGCTGGACCTCCGCCGCCGGCTGGCGTGAGGGACAGGGGCAATGCGCGAGGGACCATGGTGAAACCGCTCGACGGCGACGCGCTCTCCCTCGTGGGGAACGCGCTCGCTGGCGAGGGGACTCCCAGCGACGCCACCACCCACCTCTCTGGCCGCCATGGCCGCTTCTCTATCTGGATCTCGCATGTGCGGGAGCTAGGGAAGAGGGGGAGAGGTAAGAGAGAAAGGAGGAAGGGAGGGGCAGGCTGCAGCCGCGTGCCGGGCGGCACCGCCCTTCACTGTCGTCGGCCATCGCCGGCCACGGGCAACACCGAACCCGCCGACGCCGCCACTGGTGTGCGTTGCAAAAGGATGGGGGCAGAAAGAAATGGAGCTAGGGTTCTAGGGGCTGCAGACGGCCGCGGGTTTTTGATCCGATGATTGGCGCGGTCGGCCGTCGGATGGAGATCCGAGACACTGGACGGTTGAGATCGAAAGGCTGCGGGCAGGCCAGATTTGGCCCAAGAGGGTGAGGCGCGCGGGCCGCTTCGGCAGCCAGCCGGTTGGCTGCTGGGCCGCGGGCCCATGCGGGTGCGCGGAGGACGGTCATGGACTGTTTTCTCTTTTGGGCCGAAGGCAAGGTTGTGAACAGTGCCTTTTAATAATTTGTTATACAAATTTCAGATGCATTTTTTGTATGAAATTTGAATGAATTTTGTATAGTTTTGATCTCCATTCAATTGGAACCAACGAGAAGATTGTTTAGGGATTAGAAAAGTGACAGAATTGCTTCTGAATAGTATGTTTTTCATGAGTTTCATTCATGATTACACTGCAAAAGTTTAAAATTGTTGTTCCTTTTATTTTAGTCCGAAGATTAAAATTAAAGGGAAAAGTTGAGTAGAAAAAAATAATGGAAAGGAAAGATTATTCTGATGGAATATTAATTCAAGGCAGAGTTTTGGCAAGTTTGTCAAAGTTGTGACAAGTTTGTCAAGTGTTAACCTGTATTCAATTTTGAACCAACGGGATAAATTGTTTAGAGAGTTAATAAAGAAATGTTTTTAGAAGTGTGATTACTTCTATAAAGAAAGAAAAGTTTTTCGCTGCAAAGTAAAAGTTTCACCCTCTAATTAAATTGGAACCAACGGGAAAAATTAATTAGTGGAGTAGAAACATACTTATTTAAAATTAATTATGGTATTGCTATTTTCTGACCAACACTGATGATAACAATATTATAATTATGTGTGTCTTATGTTTAAAGTAAAAGTCTCTGATATTTTTTTGCATCAAAGTGATTAATTTTTTCAGAGAATAAATAGAGATCAAGAAATGTTGTTTTTATTTCTTGTTTTCTGTTGCATAGTGATACTGATTTTTCAATTAAATTGGAACCAACGAGAAGATTTAATTGAAAGAACAATTTAAAAAGTTTCCTTGTGGGTTATATCCACGTTAAAGTTAAAGTCAGCTCTCGTTGTATAAAGTTCAAGATAAAGTTGAATTAGTCTTGATTGCCAATTTTTTTGTACAAAGTTTATGTCTCTACTCAATTATGGACAAAGAGGATATTTTAGAAATACTTTTGATGAGTATTGATTCTAAATATAAAGTTTCATGATGTTGTCATTTTCTGACCAACGTTGATGATGGCAATATTGTGATATGATGGATTAATTCTAATTCAGTCGATGATGTTTTGGAATTAATATAGATGAATGATGTTTTATTCTATTTTCTGCCCAACGGTGATATGGAATAGAACATAAAGTTTTAAAAGCTTCATAAGCTTAATGTTTGGATTATTATTGAATATTTTCTCAGAGAAAAGATCTTTCTGCTTTCATTCATGAAAGCAATAAGAAAAGTGAGTTGTGGACTTGTGACTCAGGAGATGACAAAGAAAGAGTGCCATAATGTGAGGGACTATGTTCTCTTTAAAGAATGGCTTCAAAAGTAAAGTTTCTCGGATATTAATTCAAGAAAAGAGATAGATCATTGAGAGTCTTGAGAAATGTTTTTTCATGTACTCGCTATGACAAGGAATGTATTTCCAGTTCAGTCATCATGATAAAAGTTGCACTAATTCATATACATGTTTAATTTGACTAATGTTGGATTAAGCATGTATGTGTTACAGTTTATTCAGATTTATTTTTGAATTTGATAATTGAATGCAAGCCAATCTTGGCATGCATGTCCCCTTTCAGGTTATTACCTGAATGGAGAGGAAAGTTTGTGATACTCTCGCACAACGAGAAAAGTTCATAATGATACCCGCATGGTGGGAAAGACTCTGAGAAAATAACCACATGATTGGCTAAAGTTGGCATAATGCTTATGTTAGACAATCTTATATGGCGGGAAAAGTTTTGTCAAAGGACTCATCCTGCATGGCGGGAGAAAGATATAATGACTCATGTGCTTATTGTGTGTTCCAGATTGGGAAATAGTTTTTTGGAGTAGCTCTTTTACTACTTTGGTATTAATTGAGCATTTCCATTGTGTTATAGTCATTAAGCACTCTATGAGTTTAAGAAGAATCAAAAGTCATATGCGAACCTAAAGATAAAGAATGATATACAAGTTTGAGTTGTTTGAGTTTTCAAAAGCACTGAAATAAAGGACTTTGTTGAGTTCTTAAAGTGAAATGAGGAAAAATGTACTCCCATATATGAGTTATGTAACAACCTTGTTTTGTATGATATAATCATGCAAACAAAGAAAGTAATTGAAAGTTTCTCAAAGTTTCCTCACTGAAATAGTCCTGAATGGTTTTCGAAATTGTGGCAAGAAAGTTCATGCCACATTTCGAGGGGGAGAAAGGTGAGAAAGGTGAAAATCCCCTATACTTCAGGAAAGTAATGCATTGTATGCATTTAGAGTGTGATCTATAGATGATATTTGTGATTGTCTGGGGAGTACGACAGTCATATATGTGATACCCCTAAAGAAAAGGAATAGCTAAAATCCTGGACTTTTATAAGTTCGATAGGATGATAGCGATGTGACCAAAATGATGAAAGAACAAACCCAAAATGAGAAAGTTTAAAGATACTTTATTTATAATAGATGGTAAGATCTGGGGGAGCCAAACAAACCCAAAATGAGAAAGTTTAACGATACTATATTATTCATAATAGATGGTAAATCTGGGGGAGCCATTTAGTTGGCCATCCGCATGAAAGAAAAGGCTGATCTGAGAAGTTATTTATTGGCAATTCGGATAAAAGAAATGGTTCTTTTATTTCTAATGAGACACATTGTCTTCTTGGATGAGGAGTCATTTATTGGCAATTCAGGTAAAAGAAAAGGTTCTTTTATTTCTAATGAGACACATTGTGTGCCTCAACTTTTGGTCTCCAAAGAGAATATGTGAGCACACAAAGCGCATCTTAAATCAAAAGTTTTTGTGCAAAGAGAATGAAAGAACTACAATGAATTTTGTGGCACATCATGATCTGAGTTACATCGGATGAAAGTATTTCATGGCACAATCTAAGGGTTTTGTCATGTAAATAAAAGAGGAAAAGAAATGTTGCTTAAAGAAATCATTTACGAGTGATGACATTCAAAGATAAAGGATTTGGTTTGGGGTTTAAAAGTGAATAAGAGGACAACATTTGAACAATGTCATAGAATGAGAATTCTTCTCCTAATCGTGCATATGTGATTGACATCTTGCGTGGTAGCAGTAATGTCAATCTATTATGAAAGAAGAAGAGGTTCTTGTCCTCAAAGTTCAAAAAGAAATTCTCGATGAATGTTTCTCAATTATAAGGATCAAGGTTCACCGAGATAAAAGAAAAGTCGTATTAGGACTATCGCAAGAGGCATACTTAGAAAAGTTGTAAAGAACTATAGTATGCATGCGAGCAAACCTATGTCTGTTCTCATCGTCAAGGGTAATGTTTTTTGGGAACTTTATGTTCAAAGAGTGAATATGAAATTATTTGAAGGAATATGGTACCATATGCTTCAGCTGTTGGAAGCTAAATGAATGGAAAAGATAGAAATTACCATGACATAATTCGTATATCCGGGTTGTTTCGGCAATGTCCAATCCAGCTATAGATCACTGGAATGGAATCAAATGTATCAACCTCATGCTAAGTTGGAAAGATCAAGTGCTCTCAAAAGGTTGTGAGTACAAAAATATTTTGTGAAATGTGTAGCGAAATCCACAATTGTCGCTAACTTTCACACTTGGAGTTTTTTGTGTGGAAATGCTCCAAAGGGTTTAACACAAATGTCATCAATGTGATGCAAAGATGTGGTATAGCATGATACGAGGTTGAGGGACAGGCAAAATAGTTAATGGAACCTGTACCCGGAGTTGATAATGGTTGTCAACAGCAATAACCATTGAAGTAGTTCACTCCTATGACAACAAGTCAAGTGTACTGCCAAACACATTGACACAAAGTTCTATGTTGTAAAGGAGTAAGTTTGGAATCATATTAAAGATATTGCGCATATAAGAGATAAGCGAGTGCTTGAGGATCCTCTTACTAAAAGCTTACCACCGAGTGCGCTTAGAGAACACATATGCGACATGGGTTTATGTTATAATTTACGATTTCGGATAATAAAGGGCCCAAGTCCAAAGAATTTGTTTCAGTACAGAGATGTGTATTGTAGCTGTTGAATCTATCAGAGATTGACGGAAACGAGATTGACTGTGACGATAAAACGTGCTCTATACACTGATCTGTAATGGAATGAGAAAAGAAGTTAAAAGTATATGGTGAGATCAAGGGGGGAATGTTGGATTGATCTCTCCACTAATGGGCCCAACGGCCCATTGGGTCCTTGACTCGCGTCCGGATTGGGGACGCCCAGCCCGTTAGAAGGCTGGTGGGCCCCTGTCGCGCAGCACTATAAGAGCGAGTGTGGGCCACGGGCTCAGGAAACGAGGTTCGCCGCCGCCACTGTAGACCCCACTCCAAAACCCTAGCCGACCGAGAGGGTGGTGCTGAAGCGACGGGGTGCCTCACCGACGCCGCAACAGGACTTCACCGCCGTCGTCCCTGCACTGCACTGCGCGTCGCTGCCTAGTGCAGAACGTCATCAACAAAATCAAGGACATGAACAGGAGTCTGAGGTATGTCACACACAGTGTATTCCCGCTTGATCTACTCCTAGTCGATCCGGCGATTCTATCAGGAGGTTCACAGTTTTGTCTTATGCTTCCCGCTTGCGTAGGAAGAGGATTATAAATGGTATCTGATGCATGTCACTTTTTCTGTCCTACATGATTTTGAGCGCATTCACTCTCGTGTTAGTCGTCCTTTGGGTGCCAGGACGCTAGAGGAGATCCAATGGTCGTTTCGCTGAGGTTTGTAGCATTGAGCAGTTAACAGATGCAATGATTCTTCCAAGTTTTCTCCTACAAGGCAATGGTTGATTCGCGAAACTGGAAATTTTGGGCATTCTTCCCAGCACGAGTACTAGGCGAAGGCAATGAACGCCTACTGTTCATACGCCAGTTTGTACATTCTTGTGCAATTCTGGGACAAGGACTCTTAATTGTTATCTGCCTTCAACGTTGTAAGATCAAGAGTTCATTGCCTGGAAGTTATATGTAAACACGAGTGCTCATGCACTGACGGATCAATCAACCTCCTGTTTCTTTCGGGAAAAATAGTTTTGTCTGAGACTTTACGGTCGTAATCCCATAAAGGGTTACAATAGTATATCTCTAGAGTTTTATTATCAATTTGATTAGCCTAGGCACGCAAATCCCTGGAGGCATGCAAATCCCTGAGTTCCCAAACAGTCATGGTGGGAGGGGCTTTCCTTCCTCTGCTGGGGAGGGATACGTGTGACACATCATTTTCCCAGCGGGGGATGTCCTGCACGAGGCTTGCCCCCCTTGCTGCCAAACAAGCCCTAGGGGGGGAGGTCGGCAGGCCACAACCATTGCGCTGGGTGAAGCTGCAACAACGGAGTTATTCAAGCCGTTCGAAAGCTCACATGGAGACGGATGAGATAGGAAGGCCCTCGCCCCTCGGTGGATGTTGTTGTCCAGCGGTATTCCTTTTCGCTTGACTCTTCACATCATTAAACTCCATTTGGCTAGCGGTTCAGTTTTTTCTTTTTTAATAAACATCAGACCAGTGATTTGGATGACAACAAGGTAATGACGGATGGTAAATTCATTTTAAAAAATTACTGATGGTAAATTAGTTAAGGGGCCTAGGAGTAGTATGTTGTGCTATAATATTGTTATCTTGGTGACAAAGATACAAGTATTTTTTTTCCCTTTCGGACTAAAGCCACGTGCATTCCAAAGTTAATAGATTATACACATCCTTATTAGGATGAATTTGGTCACATATCATTAAAAAAATAAAATTTAGACTGCCAAATCTTTCTCATCCATATCATTAGGAATACCTCATCCATATCTTTTCTCCGTTAATCTCCAAGTAGATACTTAAACTAACTTCAAATTGTTATTTATATTGATTCATCAAATTCCCACAGCAACACGCGGGTATCACCTAGTATACAAATAGAAACTGAGCCGGGTATGGTGCAGAGAACACTACGAGAGACAACCTTTTCACACTGAGTCACTGAGAATGTACAAACGCACGCCATATTGCCATCTTTGCCAGCAGCTTATTACCAGCCACACACCCACACCAGCAAGGCAAACTCAACAAGGCAGATAGATCAGGGCCTCCGCAGCAGCTCCTGCACAGTCTGAGCGAGCCTGGTCTCGCTCCTGATGCCCTGGATCCACCTCGCGTTCACCCGCACATTCTCGAGACTCTGCTTCAGCGTCCTTTCGAACTCGGGCTTCTTCCGGCTGGCGAAGAAGCTGGAGAACTCCACTGCCTTCTCGTTGGAGGAGAACTGAGATGGCCAGGATACAAAGGGAGGTTCAGCTGATTGATGGGGATAAAAATGGAGAATGGTGACCAACTTACCAATGTGACGATGTATCTTATAAAACCTCCTTCTTGAGTGTCACTGTATTTCTTTGTGATACGGTCCCAGCTACTCTGCACCCACAGAACAAGTGCCATGTAAGCAGCATGCTTTCAAATAGTTCGTGGTCACCCACAAGGAGGGGGGGGGGGCGGTTCCCACTTTTAATTTGCACAGATATTTTAAGGTATCAGTGAAGGGGAAGTTGGTGTGATTTCAAAACTGTAGCTACAACAAAACTGCACGGAGATGGAACAGTGAAGTTCCTTATAAATATTCCACTGTGATGTTTCCATGGACCACAACATCCTAGGCCCTGCTGCCAAGCAGGAATTCCAAACTTTTGGTACAAAAGAAGGCATCAAATGGGCGGATATTTTGTTTCTTTTAGAATTTGAACAGGAAACCTATACTTGAAACAGGTTCAACAGTTTCAACTTGTACGTTGGAAAAATCAAACAAATCATCAGACTTCTTCCTTTCAGTACATAGTAAAAGAGATTTCACCTTCAACCACAGCCAAGCTGTTTCACGTGTCTCCACACCAAGACCCTGAAGTACATAATATGCATCTTGACTGCGAACCTGCAAGCAGTAGAGGCAAATGAGATCCCACTGCATCTAACAGTAGTCAGCATGTGAGTACAAGCTCATTCGATTGAGCTTTCACTGTCATAATGCATGAAAAATAAAAGCCTACCTCATTGGTAAAAAGGAGATTCAATGACTCAAGAACAACATTTTTATCCTTGCAAGAACCCAATGTGCCTGGAACAGGGAGATAAAACATTCAAAACAAGCCAACTCATCAGCAAGCTCTGTTAAATTAATAATGGTCGAAAAACCACATACTTAAGACGCGTGATTTTTCCTCTGATTCATCTGACTCCCTGTAGACTTTCAGAAGATCATTATAAGCAGATCTGTATGAACTAGTAACATTCTGCATTGCAGCGAGGTATGCAGCCTGTATAACGTTGCGAGACATACAGATAAGTAACACGCAAAAGCATCATGAAAAGTAAAGAAAAAGGCAGGGACCTTTCTGGTATCAGGAGGAAGAAGTGAAGTGTTGCGATCATGTACAAAGATACCGAAACGCCTAACTCCCTCATTTATAGTCTTATCATGCCCAAGTTTGACAAGAGCAACCAAGAGCACTGGTCTCAGCAATGCATCCAGGTGGCTCTCACTCTTCTTGGGGTCCCAGCCTAATTTTCTAAAAGAAAAGAACAAGGATAAAGTCATGTTGCCAAGGTGGGGAAAACAGAAGATAAGTCATAGCAAATAGACAGTAGCACTGAAAGACTACATGTGACTGCATAACAAGGCGTGCTAGCAAATATGCAAAACAGAAACAAGGTCATTCTCAGGGCAATGACAATTAAAGTGGCTCAGAAGCAGGTGATGTAAGACATCATTGACATACACAGCAGGTGGCAAGAGAATCTTGATCAGAAGTTGTTTGATGTCACCGACCAATCCAGGAGTAGCATCAACCGATATTTTAGCAACACTTAAACTCACCTGTGAAACGAAAGGAAATTGCATAGAAAATTATCTTCGAATCATATTCAAGATCAAGATCATGGAATCAATTGGTTATGCAAGATTTACATACAGTATTAATGTGTGAAAGAACACTGTAATCAGCTTCCTCACGATAAGCATACAGTAAGCGTAGCAATGATGTCAAGGTTTGCTTGCAGACCATAGACAAGGCATGTGAATCTTCCACGATGCCTGCAGTGTTAATGTTATGATACCTATCACCAAAACATTGATAAGAAAATTAATTAGTATCACACATGATGCTTACCAATTTTGTCCATTACAGAGAGCTTCTTGGACTGTAATGCATTTTGAAGTGCAGCCGAAAGTCTATCATCGTATTGGACTCTATAAAATCCTGTCTGATTTACGTTTAATTTAATCCAAAAGTTTCCACTCTTCTCTTGGTTACCGCACTGTGAAGAAATGTCTCTTATATCCAGCCTATCATTTTTTCCTTTCAGTAGAAATTTTTTCTGCATACCATATGAACCACATCCTGCAGTTATAGGGACAATCCACATTCCAGGGCGAGAGGATCCATCTAACAAAAACCGTGTCTGCAACAAGAAATAGTAACTTCTTAAAGGCTGAAGAAAAAGACCATAGAACAAAACCAAAAATGCAGATCTATCATCTATGTGATGACTAGCATGCTACATTTTCCACTTAAAACAAACCGTCACGTTTTTACACCCAATTCAGCAGTTCACATTTTGAGAATGCAAAGATTACATAGGAAGAACAGTTTCTTATAAAAACCTGTTCAAGTTCTAGGAAATTCCCATTAAGCTTTGCATTAATAACAGGATACCCTTGTTGCTTTGTCCATGTAGTCATCAAATTCTTGATGGGTTCACCAGATTTCTCTTCAAGAACTGCCCATAGGTCCTCAGTTTTAGCATTTGAGTAGGCAAATTTTTTTATGTATGAAGCCAACGCTTTCTGAAAGAGTAGAAATTTCCCACAATTAGCACAGTAAGATGTATTAGAACTGCTTAAGGGACCTGAGAGTAAAAGCAAATAAAACTGGACATCAAGGTAGGCAAAAATCACTCTTCACTAAATAAAATACATATCCATAAAAATGTCAGATATAGTAGATACATAATCTGATCAATAAAAAAAATGAAGATAACTTGCGATAAAAGGATGAGGAGTCAAAAATAACTATAGCTTCTTTTTTACATGGGACTCGTGGTAAAGGTACCATGGCGTGTTTTTGTATAAACAAGATCCTTGGTGACAGAATATGAAAACTCCTTTCAGTGAGTTCCTAATTCATGTATTATTGGCAATGATTAACCAATTTCCCAATTACATATTTTTCATCTACGAATCATCCAATTTCAGAATACTCGACCAATAAACAAGTTTTCATGGCACTCAAGTACTCAACCAACTGGTGAGTCTTGCACAACTGACTATGCATTGAGCATGGTTAGGGAGAGTTAGAAAGAAATGGATATAATGTGCCCTCAAAAGCATAGAAACAACACATACAATACATCTCTTAAATGTTCAGAGTAGCCAAACCAAAACGGCCAGCATGATTGTGCCCCAGGTTTGGACTAGCATGTTCCTGAACTTAAAGGATCAAGGTTTTTTCTATAAAGCATCACTTTTTGAAACAAAAAGAGGAAAAAATAGTATGGTTCATGACAATTCACACATGTGGCAACTAAATGAAGAGATAAAAATAAGATGATATTGTCACTAATTTATATCAGAACAAGAGGTAAATGGGTCATGATGATTCCATACATTGTTAAACAGCATAATAAAGCAGAAGATGCTGACTCAAGGCATTACAGAATATCAAGGCTCAAATAGTAAAAGAGTTTCAAGGAGAGTCGATCCAAACCTGAAAACGCTCCGCACCAAGGTAATTTTGTAGCATCCGAATAACAGAAGCACCCTTATCATAGCTTATGGCATCAAAAATTTCATCAACTTCACTAGCATGATGTATTTCAACCTGAGGAAAAAAAAGAATATTGTTACAAAATTAAATCACAACTTAGTACCTAGAAGGTGAAAAAGTCAGCAGCTCAGCACCAACAACTAAGCCTTGGAGTTAGTTGCGGAAGCTAGTCCCTAAGTTTTAAATTGAAAATTTGTAGTAAAGTTTATGCTTCAGTTTATTTCCGTAGGCATTTCAAGAATGAGATTGGGATAGTCTCCTGGTCAGCAAAGGTTCTTGACCCCTCCTTAGCCCAAGTTCGACCCCTCTCAACCCAAAACTAAATTAAGGCTAGGATTTGTCCCCAAAATTCTAACTAAAAAGAAATTTGAAGAAGTAACAAAAGGCTCTAACTACTGTTACAAGGACACCTGAGACAATAACATCTTTACCGAGTTTAAAGCTAAACACCCACATCACATTCCAACACTTGAATCAAATTCCAAACGCTACTTGCCATGTCCAAATATATTTTGTCAGATCACTTTCCCGAGTCCGAATCCGTTTCAGCATCCATGTCAGTGTCCAGGTAACACTAGCACTAACTAAAAAGAAAATAAAAAGGGAAAAAGGGCAGTACTTCAATTGACAATTTGGCTTAGCAGGACGCATCAGGAGTTTATCATATCTGCTGTTCCTTTTTTTAGTATCAGCAATTGCGCTCCACAATGTACTCATATATTTCTACTGCAACCTAGTAAACTGTAAAGATCTACCACAAACTTAAAACATGCAAACAAATATAATGCATGAAACACATGTATTTTTAAAACCATTGGATAAAGGTCATAGGCCCATAGCTGTTATGGTAGTGGGACCAGCACGCAGCAAAAGAATAGGGGAGTCGGGAGTACTGTTCAAGAAGCTACTGTAGTGCGTGGACAGTATCGTCGACTGGATTAGTTAGTTCGCTAGCTTTTCCAGGATTAGATCAAGTTGTCAATTTGTTATGGTTATCTGCTAGTCTTAGTGGCTACAAGCCTACAAATGCCTAGCTGCATCACCAGTTGTAATCAAGCAATAACCATAAAAGCAGTCTGAGCCTCCAGAGGGAGGGCGACTAACAGGTTCTTCCAGTGGCGGACCCAGGATTTGAATCCAGGGTAGTCCTAGCTAAAATTTCAATATGGAATACGGTAAGCAGTACGGTAGCATGGTTATAAAATCTGTAACAATACAGTATAGTGTATAAAATAACTGAAATACATATGCTAATGTGCTATGGAGACTCCAATGACTAAAATTAATCCTTGACTCCGTGAATCTACACTTCCAATTTATAATTTGAAAGCTGATTGAGGTCATGGCAATGGACTATACACACACCGGTGAACAATTAATAATCACCACAGCAAGGCAGGGCATCGCACACCGATGCTGGTGGCCGGTGCTTGGGCTCGCTCAGTTCAGCAGTGAATCAAAGAGGGCCTGCTGCTGGGCCAATTCTTCCTTTTGGGCTCCAAGAAACAAACTACTTAAAAATTGATGGGCCAAAATTCAGGGTAGTCCTGGGCCTACCTGGACTGCCCTGGGTCACCAATGGGTTCTTCCTGCTGTCCCTACTCCTACCATATCAATAACAAAAATACTCCACCATATCGATAGCTCATAGTAAATCTCAAAGGAGGTTACCTCAATAGGGTGAGATTCTTCGAGTGAATCCAATTTGAGACCAGCGGTTGTGTCCTCAAGGAATTGTGTCCAGATATTCCATTGTGGAAAGAAAGAATCTACTGCTAGATTACTCATCTGTTAAAAATGTCTTTTTAGTATATATAGAGGCAGACAGAGAAAATAAAATTTTGAAATGTTAGGCTCTCAAATTGATTACCCATGTTGCGAAACCTTCATTGAGCCACAAGTGAGTCCACCATTCCATGGTTACAAGATTGCCAAACCACTGATGAGCCAGTTCATGTGCCACAGTAATTGCGATCTAAAACACAGAAATGTTAAGATCTTTAAAGCAAGGGCATCTTTGCAGCTAGTATTTGAAATATATCCTGGTTTTTTTGAAGCATCAATCAGGTGTGGACGTGACTCATCATTTAGAACAAGTGAAACATAAACAAGTGATATGGTGGGAAGTTTTTGCAACAAAGAACTCTTGAGTTAGGAAAGGTACATTCTGCTTGCTGGATTCTGATGAAGACTCCTCATCAAAAAGCAAAGCTACTTCGCGGAAAGTAACCAGCCCATAGTTCTCCATGGCTCCGGCAGCAAAATCAGGAATAGCAACCATATCCAACTTGGGAAGTGGATAAGGAGTACCGAAGTAACTAAAAAAGTGGAAAATGGACATTATATTAGTGGCTCTACCCTATAGTAACCGCAGGTAGACAGATTATTCATAAATTTTTCTTATGGTTCCCTGCAAGCCTGTTTACAAGCAACAGTAGTTGATCTTACTCTTTATAGAGATGCAATGACTTCACTCCAACATCCAGTGCGAACTTCCCTTGATTACTCTTGCCAACTTGAGTGTACACACGAACTTTTGTGCCTTTATGCAGTTATTAAACAAGAATAAGGAAATGGAAAAAGGGGAAAAGGCAGATGGTACCAGCACTCAATAGAAGCTGCCAAAGTAATCCTAGAAAAGTTGAATCGATACCTTCTTGTGTTACACCCTCTATATATTCAAGCAAACCAACAACTATAGCCACTAAGTAAGTTGACATAAGAGGTGATTCCTCATAACTGATAGTCTTGATAGGACCAGTAAGTGTCTGATTAGCTATTGGCATATTGGACAATGCCACCAGCCCAGGTGGTACCTCAAGTGTAAGCTTGAACTTAGCCTAAAAATAGAAAAAGCAAAATGGAATCATTACAAGATATGTCATTTTTCATTGATATTTCAGGCATGTGTACGTGAGAAGAGCATAGAGCTATAGGTTGGAATAGAATCTGCTACCCTTTATGTACTCGGGTGCAATTAGAATGTTGCTCAGAGCACAAAAGCGTAATAGATAAAACACCTGAAGGAGCGAAACCAGATTATTGGATATTTCATTATATTATTGTAATCACCTTGAATGAAGGCTCATCCCAGCACGGGAAGCACCGTCGAGCATCCACAGACTCAAACTGTGTCACCGCCATATTCTTCATCTTCCCCTTATACTCATACTTACTGCAATCAAAAAGCATTTGGATAGAAGTGCAAAATGACAGAACTTGTAAGAATGAAGAGAAGGAACAGAATGGATATGAATTGCACACTCAAAATTTTAAAATAGCTCTCAATTAGTTCCTCATTTTAAGATAAGCTTCCTGAACTGTATGTTTCTTCAATAACAAGCAAGTGCATAGTTGGTACTGGTCAGTGATCATGAATATTGGTAGAACAAGTATGTATCTGCAAACCACAAGGCCAAGTTTTATTAACTTTTGCCTATAATATGATGATCCTTCATCAGGCGATCATGTATTTTTGGGGTAGAACTAATCAAAGAAAACCACAAATAATCTCGTGTATAGAAGTGTCAAAACTAAATGAGTTCTGGATCCTACGAAACCCATACCTGCGGTAGAACCCCCTCATTTGGTCGTTGAGGGTGCCGTTGAACTTCATACTGAGCAGGCCCACGCCGAGTGGCAGCTCGTTGGAGAACCCCAGCACCAGGATCTCATCGTCCTCGAAAAACACCACATCCTTAGGTGCCAAATCCTGGAAGAACCCATCCGAGATGACATTTTGGCGCCAAGAGATGGACAAAGGTACATGCTAACACTTTGTCTGCTGAGAGAACTGGGTCCGCGCGTACGTACCCGGAAGCGGATGGAGGCGCGGTCGACGGAAAGGTCGGCGGCGTTGAGGACGAGGAAGCGGGTGGGCGCGGAGACGTCGACGGTGACGGCGGCGGTGCCCGTGAAGGTGCAGGCGACGAGGTCCGGGCGGAGCCGCAGCTCGTAGCGGCGCGGCGCGGCGAAGCGCGGGAGCCGCGCCTGCCCACGGAACTGGCCCGGCGATCCCGCCGGCGGCGGCGCCGGCGCGCGGCGAGGAGGAGGCGCCGCCGCCGCTTCGACATTCGCGGCCTGAGGATCATACAGAGATGATGACTGCCGAGTCCTGAAGCCCACTAACGGCCAATTGGGCCAAAACGAACACTAATTACAGGAGCAGGAATTGACCAGCCCATTCGCGCAAATTACAGTCGTTTTGACGCTACGCTACCTTGTTCAAGCACCGGGCCTCCCCGCCTCGCCCCATCTTCCTGCCGCCATGCGTCACCACGTCGCCGCCGCTGGCGCTGGCGCCCGGCAGAAACACGGAGACGAGGGCGAACATCAGCAGCACGGCGCCGGAGCCGCCGCCGGCCCTAGCCGTGGACGCCCGCTGCATGCCGCCACCTCTTCCTCTTGTTTCTTTCCCCCTTCTCTCTCTGCTTCGGCAGTGCAGTGCCGCCACGACTCAGCTCGACTGCTCCCTCACTATCAGGCTGTCACTCGACCGCCTCCAGCTCAGTTCAGTGGAGGGCGACCGATGGCGATGGGACATGGGACGCCACTCCTCTACTAGTACAGGCGCGGCGTGCGGATCGGGCCAGAGCCGCTGAGTTGCCTGGGGAGCGGGGAGAGCCATGCATCGAGAGCCGCTCAGCAGCAGCGAGCACGTCACCTCCTGGCGCGGCCGCGGCCGCGGCGACGAAGAGGTCGTGGAGAAACCCCGCGCCCCGCGCGGATCGCGCAAAAGAATTGGCGGCCCCGCACGGATCGCGCAAAAGAATTTGCCAATTTGGATCGTGTGAATCGACGCATTTCGAGGCAAGCGGGCATGGCGACAGGCTGGAGGATCTCTCGCGCATGCCGACAAAGGATTCTGGTACGATGAGCCGGATCCATGAATGGCGGTGCAAGATACTACTTTGATAACCTTTGAATCGAATATTAAGAGTATAAATTATGAATAACTTTTAAGTCGTTGAGTTTGGAACTGTTAAAATCGTATAACTACATTTGCCTTGAAAATTACTTTCTAAAAAATACATATATAACTGTTTAATAATTTTTTTGTAAGAAATGGAAGTTGAAGTTATGTTATAGTGACCGTGGAAACGAACGACTTGTAATACCAAACTGTGGGATTACGTTGCAAAGCTCAGTTAAAATATTTTTCTCCCTGCGGCTCTCCACCCCTGCTCTCCTCTCTCCCTGTAGCTCACCGGTGCGGCCTCTGCCCCGCCGTCCGCCTCCGCCGAGACTCCGAGCACGCGCACCAGGTTGTTGGGGCCGGTGGCAACGGGGGCACGTGGCGGTAGCGGATTATCCTACGCGCGCTCAGCTCGCCGTGGCAGTCAAACCCCTGACACTAATGTCGGTGCTGTAGCAGCAGCGTGCCAGCGTCCATGTAACAACAAACGGACAACCGAATACTCCTATATACTATAACGCAGGGATTCCATAACGCAGATAGTAAGAATAATCCTTATTGATTGGGATGTGTCGTGGGCCACACACAGAGACCCGGCAAGTAAGCAATAATGAAGCAGGGCCGGGAGGCGCGTCATACCTTGCCGGAAGTGGAACGCTCCAGCAGCCCCCGCCCGCCGCCGCTGTCGCCGGCGGCAGCAGCGACGACAACAGCAGCAACAGCCGGCGACGCCACGCCGAGGAGCAGCAGCCCCGCCGTCGCCACGGCCATCACCAAAGGCAACAAGCTTCGAGCCATGGACGCGCGTACGCTGCACGCGCGCACCGGGGTTCCGCTAAGCGCGCGCACGCGCGGCCACCGACCGTGCCTGTTCGCCGCCGGTGCCCGTCCGCCGTGCCGAGCCCCGCGCGCGCCCACCGGCCACCACACCCAGCCAGTACCCACACGCAGGCCCGAGGGAGGGGAGAGGCTTCGTGGCATATAAGTAGCCTGTGAAGCAGGTAGGCGCGGCGGCCAGGCCAGCACGTACGTACTGCGCGGCGGTCGTTGACCGCGGCGGGCCACGTACCGCGCCAGGCGGAAGCGGCCGAGGGATACGATGGGCTGCCGCGTCCGGGCGGGGTTCGCTGGACGCACGGGTTCGGATCGGAGGGGGACCGCCGCCTCTCTCGGCTCGGCTGGTTGTGGTGGCGGGTTTCAGGTCAGCGATCAGAACCGCCGCACTAGCGGCGGCGGCAGCGCGTGGCGGGAATGGGGAGCGGGCAGGTGGGCCTGTCCTGTGCCTGTCCCGATCTATCGAGCCAGCCAGCCTGGTGGAATTGAAGTGAGGCCCGTCCCTGCCAGTTACGAAGTATTAATGGTTTTCTTAAAAAATAAAATATTAACGGTAGTTATCTATCCCTATTAAATAGTTTGCCAAAATAAACAGAATGACGATATGACAACCTAATTAATGAGGAAAAAGGTATACTAAATCGTGTCTACTACTCCTAACACAATGCACAAGAAATTATGAATTTATCATTGAGAATAAATCACTACCTCCGACAAGTTGTGGAAGCTACAGAATTGTCCCATAATAACTGTCGTCCACAGCAGCACCGTAGGCCTACTACTCCTGCCACCAACAGTCTAGCACTGTATAATTCAAATGGAACTGCATCTCTTGGCTCTCCTTGGCCCTCGCGACCTCCCCCTGCACCCCACGTCCACACGTAGTAAACAAAAAACCATCATTGTTAGAAAGGGGTAGCAAAGTCTCCTGCACCTTTCGTTGTATGCCAAAAATTTCTTGGCGATCATGTTTTAGGACGGAGGAAGTAGCTTCTATGGGGTTAATGCAACGCTCTCCATTGGTGAAATTGAGATAGAAAGGGAAACAATTATACACTACCATTGTGAAGAATAATTTCTACATATGATTTCTTATGCTATGGAAATCGTGTTAGTTTCCTCCATTAGGATCGCCTTTAAATAGCTTGCCAACTAAGTAAAAAGGTAATGTGACAACCTAATTAATGAGGAAATAAAGCACGATCATAGAAATGATTTCCTCGTTGACAAACCATGTCTACTCTAAACCCAATGCAACAAAAACCATATAAATTTACCATTGGGAAGAAACTACCACTAGTAGAAATGAGGCTTTGGTACACTCCTTTAGTCCCTGTTCAACTTCGGAGCCGAGACTAAAGGGGTTTCATCGAGTTGGCCACTAATGTCGTGAGTGATCACCCCTTTAGTCTGGGTGATAACACCAACCGTGATAAAAGACCCCTTTTACTCTAGGTTTGTGTTATGAACCGTGGCAAAAGGGTCACCCCTTTAGTCTCGGTTCGTAACACGAACCTTGACTAAAGCCCCCCCCCCCCGTCACGGTTCGTAACTGTGACAACCCGCCCAGGAAAATACCGTACTATCGCCTGAGACCGATCCACTTTGGTCATTAAGCAATAGTAAAGTACCGTCCTGTCGTTGGTTGCCGGGTTAACGCCCGGTAAATCACTTGGACATCGAACAGAGGATCGACGCATGCATTAAAACTCACGCGAAGGCGAGTCCAGAGTACAACATGAACTAAACATTTTATTACAAACCATTGTTCCGGTTATGGAGTAAAGGTTCAGAGTTCGAAAATACAGTGGAAATAATTTAAACTAGCGCAACGGTAAACATCACAGGAGACCATCTGTGATGTCATCACTTGTCGTCACCCTTCCGATCAATCACACCTGCAACAACAATTTTTAAAGCAAGGCTGAGTATACTAATACTCAGCAAGACTTAACCGTCGGGTGATAACTACATCACCAAACTCTAGACATGAAAGGCTTTTGGCTAGGTGGAGTTTCTTTTTTTGAACAGACTACTAAGAGTAGATCCTTATTTTCAATCTTTTAGCACAAGTTCTAGTTGATTACCATTTCTAAATGTGTCATCTAATTCAATCAAGAATTGGGCAAGCAATTAATTCATACAACAATATTCCTCGAGTTCCATCATTATGGGATATCATGGCCAGTTGATTAAGCAGTCTCGGATAACGGTGAGAGGCCGACAATCGATTGATTTAAACCTTGCAAGGTAAACCCAAACACACGGTAGGCTGCCCCTGCAAGGACAACTTTCCCAGGCCGTTCCCGTCGATCTTCGGCTCGGGAGCGAAACCTACATTCCTTGGTACAAGGTTTACTGGATCGCTCCCACACCAACGTCCAGACTCACTCGGGTACCACCTTTGTTGCAAGCGGGGGGGACACAAGTGCCCCGGGTTTAGTAGGGAAAGGTTCCCTTACCGCGTCAATCGGGTACTAGGCTTACCGGTCCCATTCCCGCATATGTTTAGTACGTTCAAAAGCTTAGCCCACGAAAGCCACTGGACCGGAGCCCAATCCCATGCTCTTACCACATGAGCAATTCATTTATAAAGATCTTATGATTCCAACATAAGAACCTATTCTCGCGAGTGACGAACATCACTCGACTTCTATCGGGTCCTACAACATAGCAGCTATCGACCTAGCATACTAGTAAAAGAACATAGGTACCTAGGGATCATGCATCTAGGGTTTCATTCAACTCCTGAAACGTGAATGCACAATCGTAGCAAACATAATTGCATAAATTTCAAAAACAGGGTTAATGATCCGGGGCTTGCCTTCGATGGAAAGGTTGGCCTTGGGCCCTTCTGGACTTGGTCCAGGTCTTTCTCTACAACGACGTGGTGCACGTCTCCGTCAGCTCCTCCGTCTCCTCCGTCCGGCGCACGCATACAGCTACCGCTCGGGAGATCTACACGAGGATGCAAATGTAAGATTTATTTGATGATTTTAATTTAATTACTCACAAACAATAAATGACAACTATAGGGTGCATTAGTTGGACACATTCACCTAGATGAGAATACATTTAGCATACTCTTCCAAAAAGGAACAATATGCAATTCTTTATTAAGTATTCTTTATTAAAATAGTGACTGTGTACATATATATGTAAATAATTTAATTCAACTTCACGAACAGTAGTGGGTGAGTGCATTTAGCTTTTTAAATCGATTTACAACCACACACAAGTTACCAAGGATGGGTTTGGTGATTTTTCCCATTTAATGACTATTAAGCCCTTAATTACTTCCAATGCTTTAATTCATGAAATTAATTAATAAAATTCAGTGGAAGGGCATGTTAACCACTAAACACCTATAACAAGCCACTGGACACACATGTGCGCTTTGGATAGCTAGAAATTAATTACTTTTGAAAATAACAAAAGCTAGCTAAAAGAACAAGGAAAAGGCACACAAAAATAAATACTCAACAAAGTGATCCAAGATTTCTCACACATGTTATATGGTTCAAAAATAGCCTAGTGGTGCAGCACATACACCTAGAACTATTATGGAACTTGTGTTATGTATTTTTGAAGAAAATCAAGCATAGTTCAAGAATAAATATTTCTGGTAATTATAAAATTGTGATTAATACACCAGAGGTGTGTTTTGGAATTAAAAGACAGTGTGCACAAGTTGAGCTCAAAAACATAAATATATTTAGCAAGAAAAATCATTTATGCAGATCTGGCAGAAATGGAAAAACATTTTTATAAAAAGATTTACATCATAACTTTGTGCAATTTTTGGCTCAGGAGCTGGTCATGACCTAACACACAACATATCCAAAAATTAGCTACAGAGGATTTATAGAATTTGAGATATTGCAGATCTAGGTTTTTCACATTTGTATTTTTCATGCAAAAACTAACAGGAATTAGCTCACGCCAGAATAACAAAAGTTGTAGGATAATTCACCACGAATCCAACAAAATTGGTTTTGCATTTTTCTGATTATTCTGTGATTTTCTATGCAATTTACAAGAATCAGCCAACTCATTTTTACTATTGGAGTTGCGCTTTTGCAGCAGGAACCCTGGGAAGATTTTTGTTTTCGTAATGTGGTCCCTGGGCGCGGTGCAGCGGCGGTTCCGGTGAAATTCCGGCTGGGGCTCGCCGGAGTGTGGCCAGGGAAGGGTGGGGGAGTGACTAGGGGCTCGTCGGCGACCGGTTTGTGGGCTGTATGGGTGGAAACGGCGACCGGCGGTGGGGGCGCGCGGCGGTCGGCGGTGGCGGCCCGCCGCCGGCCGTGGCCGGGGGCGCGGGCCGGACCTCGCCGGAGCGGGCGGGGGCGTGGCGGGGGAAGGAGGGGGGGGTGCACGCGCGTGAGCGGGAAGGCCGGCCCTTATAAGCGGGCGTTCGCGCGGGGACGACGACGGGCGGACCGCCGGGTTATGCGAGGAGCGTATGGCGGCGCGGCGTCCCGGGCGGCCTTGGCAAGCGCGCGGTATGGGGAAGGGGTCCACGGCCTAGGGAAGGCGCGCCTCGGGCTAGGCGCTCGCCCTCGGGGCGCGGGCGGCGGCCGCACGCCGAGGCAGCCCGGTGCGCGCGCGCGAGGCTGTCAAGACGTGTCGGTGTGGCTGTGTTTGACTGCGTTTTTCCCAAAATTTTTGAATAAAAGTGCACAATGTGGTCAACAGGAAAGTTGTAGATCTAACTACCCCCTACAACTTTCACAAAGGCCATATAGTGTTTTTCTCAACGGATTTTGCAGGAACGTCGTGCCAACTTTGAATGTCGGCCTGTTCTGGAAAACAGGAGGTAGTGGCGGTTGACCAAGTTTTTCACCCTTTTCTGCTCAAAATTTAAAATGCCAATCTACATGAAAGTTGTGTCCCTCAATGAGATGGACAACTTTCATAAAGGTAGATTTTCAAGTGTTTAGGTGAATTTTGAAGAACGTGGCAAAAGTTCCGGACGACATTCGCTGACGTCAACGGTTAAGCCGGTTTTGACCGTGCCTTTGACCACGGGTTGACTACGGGTGTGTGTAGGCTTGGTCAAGGGGTTCAATAGGGTTCAATGGCGAGGTTTTCGGGGTGATGACCCAGGTTGACCTAGGTTTGACCAGGGTCGGCAGGTTTGACTCGGCTGATCGGGTCATTAGCACTAAAGACGTTAATTAAAAACCTGGGGCGTCACAGTAACACGAACCTAGACTAAAGGGGGTGGCCATTTTGTCACGGTTGGTAACACCAACCTACAGCCTGTTCGTTTGGCTGGTGGCTGATGGCTGGTGCTGGTTTGTTCTGAGAAAAAAGTATTGCTGGCTGGTTGCTGGTGGCTGGTTTGTTCTGAGAGAAAAGTACTGCTGGCTGGTGGCTGATAAGCCAAGCGAACAGGATGCTAGACTAAAGGGGGGTCTTTTGTAACGGGTAGTGTTACCAACCGAGACTAAAAGGGTCTCCCACGAGTTACTATAAGAGGATAACATCCCCTACTCAGTCAGATGTGTTGTGTAGGTGAGATGGTGAGGAAGCTACGTGCGAGGTTGGAGGTCACGAGTTCGAATCGCCGCACCCGCGCACGTGTATATTTCGCGTGACTTGTTGAATTGTGATTTGCGACGTGTGGGGGCCTCCCAGGGATTTTCAAATACTTTTTTTACCCTGACGTACCCCTTAGTCAATTGACTTGTGATTTGCGACGTGCGCGTGTGGGGGCCTGCCGGGGATTTTCAAATACTTTTTTTACCCTGGCTTACCCCCTAGTCCCGGTGTGTTACCCGGGACTAAAAGACCCCTTTTGTTTCTCATCGTTAGCTACGCGCGGCGCAGCGGGCGGAGGCCGAACCGCCCGTATTTTTACAACTTCGATAGCACACTAGCTCTCTCTAAGCTTGTCCGTTGTGATTTGCGACGAGTGGGGGCCTCCCGGGGATTTTCAAATACCTTTTTTACCCCGGCGTACCCCCTTAGTCACTTGACTTGTGATTTTGCGACGTGCGCGTGTGGGGACCTCCCGGGGATTTTCAAATACTTTTTTTTACCCTGGCTTACCCCCTAGTCCCGGTGCGTTACCCGGGACTAAAAGACCCCTTTTGTTTCTCATCGTTAGTCGCGCGCGGCGGTAGCAGGGGCGGCCCCGAAGCGCCCGATTTTTACAACTTCGATAGCACACTAGCTCTCTCTAAGCTTGTCCGTTGTGATTTGCGACGAGTGGGGGCCTCCCGGGGATTTTCAAATACTTTTTTTTACCCCGGCGTACCCCCTTAGTCACTTGACTTGTGATTTTGCGACGAGCACGTGTGGGGGCCTGCCGGGGATTTTCAAATACTTTTTTTACCCTGGCTTACCCCCTAGTCCCGGTGTGTTACCCGGGACTAAAAGACCCCTTTTGTTTCTCATCGTTAGCTACGCGCGGCAGCAGCAGGGCGGAGCTGAACTGCCCAGATTTTTACAACTTCATTAGCACACTAGCTCTCTCTAAGCTTGTCCGTCTCGTAAAAATTGATAGCAAGCTGGGTGTACATTCTTCAATGACGCTTTGTCTTATGGATCGGAGCATGTTTTGGTTCTCTTCTTCCCTGTCTGCCAAGGTAAATTTTGGTTAACCAATAATTTTCATCAGGATTTGGATTTGGATGAGGTACCTGTAGTATGTACAATGGATTAGGTGCCTGCAGCTTAGAGGTTGCACGTAGTCCAAGATTTGTTGGTTATAGTTTGGATTCTCATAATTTTTTCAACAAAGTAAGATCTATATTAGACATATTCTGATAAAAAAATATGATGACACGCGCGCGGACCACATGTTTGTACTCACAATTCTATATCCACGTTATATTTTGGCATGGTTGCAATTCAACATCATCATCATGGACAAATTTTGGCTTGGCATACTGAAAAAGCTGGGTACAATCATACTGAAAAAAGCGACGTGAACTGGTTTTTTTATTAACACATAAGACAACAACGCGAGGGAATACGAATCAACAGGATACGATCAACGATTATTGGTCGCCCGGACAAAGCTCTCCACGCTAACTAGCATCAAAAGCTTGCTTCCAATTGCGTGCTCAACCGTTGATTAATAGTTCAAGACACGATGGTATGGTGACCGATTTGTCTATATCTATCATGCCCGGAAAAAAGGGAAGACAAAGCTGCTGAACCGGATAGCGTGTGAACATAATCCGTGATTTGATCAGATAGACTGATACTGCTCCCTCTGCACCATGCGCTGCTGATGGTTTGGCAGTAGCTGCATTTTCTCTCGAAACAAATTTTTAGAAAGTATGTTCAGTCCCATGATAGTAATAAATAAATAAATAAATAAATAAATAGAAAACTATTATAGATGTCGTTAGTACTTATTACTCCTACTCTTATATAGACTTGATCAGAATTAGGTAAGTTATTAGCCTATGATAACAAAAGTAGAGTTATCAATAATTTGTGGCACTGCGTGGATCTTTCTGAAATTGCTACTTTTTTTGTAAAAATTTCTTGTAAAAATAAAATTATATGGAACTGGTCAAATAGATTTTGTATGATACAATTGTTCAAGTGGATTGTCCACTTTCCTTATCATCTTAATATTCTTTTTATTCGACCAGTTAGTGCATACAACTTAATATGCTATTAGAGTTAGAGATCTTGAGTTTGAATTCTTACATGTGTTTGGTTTGAAGAATTGAGTGGGATGAATAGTGAAAATTTGAATCAGGGTGTTTAGTTTGGAAAAAAGTGGTGGAGGTGTGATGAGAGAATATGCATTGGGTCGCGTGCTGTGGGAGAAAATGTGATAGGTGAAAGTTTGGTGAGTAGTGGATATTTGGGTCGGGGGTGTTTGAAAAGGATGCGATTGGAGTGGGTAGTAGATCGAAGTGGAATACGATAATTTATTGCACCGACTCCTCTTTATCCTACAATAATTAATTGAATTCATGCATTTTTCTCATTAACTTAAGCTTTTGCATTGATCTCTTGGTACCACACGCAACTCAATAAAAATGGTTAAATGAGTGACAATAAAAGAGATGGATAGTAACAAATACTCAAGCACGTGTAGTTTGCACTTCTTACATTGGAATATTGGATTAATAACCACATATTAATGCATATTACATCTTTTTGAATCATAGCAATTTTAAATCACCTTTCTCACCAATCTTGTTTTCCAATTATTATTCTGTTTGACTGTATCTCTACTACTAAAAAGAATGAAGTGAAGACAGAAACTTGTTCGTACTTTCTTCCACTCGCGTGAATCCGCCCCCCTCCACCCGCGCGCGTCCCTCGCCTTGGCTTGCAATCCATTTATCTCCGCTCTCCCCCTTTCTCCCCGCGTCTGCCCCCTGGGTCCCCCATCAGTCAATCACAATCGATTTTGTTGGATTCGCATCACCTTTCTTCTTTTCGTCCACCTGCTCCTCGAACCCTAGCCCTGCACACCCCTTCCCCCGCCGCCGCCCCTCTCTCGCTCTCCGCCTCCACCTCCCTCGGGCCCTCCCCTTCCCCTTCTCCATCGTGCCTCTACTACCCGCCGCCGCCGCACACCGCCCGCAGAGAAGCTGTCGGTGGCCGCGCGTCGGACTCGTGCCGCCGCCGCCATCTACGTCGCCCGCCCGGGCCGCCGCCGTCGGTCCCCAGCGGCATCCACACCGTGCACACCTCCACGGCATGCTTCCGTCCCCTCCGCCATCCTCTCCGACCCGCGCCGCGTCCGTCTCCTCCAACCCGCGCCGCGTCCGTCTCCTCCAACCCGCGTTTCCGGCAGATCAACAGGTGGCCAATTCATCGCGTTCAATGAAGGATCCGGGAAGACGACCGCGTCCTGTTTCCCCATCGTCAACGGAGCGGTGCGGCAACGGAGCCGTGGGGATGCGCACGGTATACCCGTCCGGACCCATCCTCTCCTCCACGAGGGAGCTGTCAATGCAGGACACTTATGTTCCTTTGTTGCTCTTATTTTTTATGCATCAGGTTAGTACTACAGATTGATGCTTTATTCGTGTTGCTAATGATGTGTTCTGCTTTGCGCAACATCAGATTCATGAAGTGCCCAGGAAATTTTCATGCCAGATGAGGATTAAAGTGATTGTTGCTTATGGAGGAGTGCCGATTACTCAGCAGGTCCGATTCTTCTTTGGAGGATGCTTCTGCTGCTGATTTCATATGGTTGATTTATTGATATACTATTTGTACTTTTTAATTAATAGCTCGATTGTTTTTGTTTGTGTGTCTGCCATAAATTCAATTGTCATCCTACAAAATCACAATCTTTAATTGAAATTGTACTACTGAAATCGGATGCTAGGTTCAGCAAATAATAGGTTAATTCTCCTCTTCAAATAAAGGAGCTAGGTTCGTGAGCGTGCTTTGGCTGCCTCTATTTATTTTTTGCCTCTTCTTTTCATGGATTCAAGGTGTTGTCCATGCTTCTTTGTTTCATGCAGGTTCCTATGGAGCTTGGCTAGGGTATCGCTGTCGCTTGGATTGGTCAGGGTGCTGGTGATTTCCTGCGTCCGAGTTCTGTGCACGCGTGTAGATCTTCCCCGCTTCGGGATTGTGCTCCAAGCACCCTCTCGTTGGTTCTTCTTCGGACGGTTTCTTCATTTGGTCGAGGTTCGATTTTCTCTCGATCGTTGTTTCGCGAGGATACGTGGATTCGGTTCCTTATTCGATTGGTTGAAAGAGCATAGCTTTTCCCCCGTCTTCAATGTTTGATTTTTCACATCACGACGTTGCGGGCCGCAGCGAAACCATTCTCACATCGCCTTCGTCGGTCCGCATCGACATCACGCCACCGCCGATGCCATGGGCACATCCCGCTCCCCGGCATAGCAGCTGCCCCCGCATCGCTCATCTCCGGCACCAATCGAGCGAAGGAACGAGCATATAAAGTGGTCTCCCCGTTTTTCAGATCCTGCCCTCTTCATTGCTAACCGAGCAGCGAACAGTATGATTTTCCATGACTCTGATCCTTCCCCCTTCTCTCATTTTATTTTGTTATTTATCAGAATCTTACTTCCTCATCTCCGGTTGCTTCAGATCACTACTTGTGGCACAATGAAGGGCGAGTAGGCATATGACAAGATTGTTGTCCTCTCCATCACCCTAGCGCTAAGGTATTGAGCAGTACCTCCCTTCTCTTTTTCTGCCAAGGCCTAATCCCCACATTCATTAATCCCAGGCGTAGGGGATACATTGTTACCTTTACTCATCATTCTCTGCTTTTTTTTCCAAAGGCTTTGATTTGTTACATTTCAAAGCAACACCAGATTGTCAGTAGTCTTCGTTTTCCTATCATATAGGTTTTGTTTGTGTGATCATGTCACAACCTTATTCTAATTTTATGGGAAAAAATGTGAACCCGTCCATATGTACATGACATTATTTAGATAGTATTATATTGTTGTTCAGTTTTGTAATTTCATTACAATCATATATGCCTTCCTCTGCTGAATTGAACTTTTACTAAGTTCCTGCCCTCTTTATCCAACGTATTTTAATTCTGCTTTAGTACCCCCTTGCACATAGGAAGTAAATGGAATATGATACTTTTTTCTAATGCATAATTTAGTTTCAATTGTTATGGATTTAATCCTAAGTGAGTACTAAAGGGTTGCAGTATGAACATAAGACCTAAATTACTTATGTTGTTACCCAAGATTTCACATTTTCTCTCCGTCTACTACAAATGCACATACATTTCATGCTCATTCGTTCCTTTAATGTCCATGCTATAAACTGATGTGCATCTAATTTGGATTTAGTGGAGGTCATAATATTTTCTTTGTGTCATCTTCAGTATTCAGTGCCATTAAATCTAGATTCACATAAACTTTCTGAATGTTATGAGTGATGACTGATCCAATCCGGTATACATCCATAAATATGTTAGGCAGCAGGCTTGCCATATGCTATCATGGACCTACATTTGCTTGGCCATTCATAATGATTAGCAACATTAGCAATAGTTTACACTGTGCCTGTCTACCTGACATTTCCATTATTGGTAACGTGCTTTTCCTATCTCTATTACCAGTCAGATATCCATTACTTATTTTAATTTATTATTGGAATTCCAATTGTGCAGTCACTTTATCCCTCTATGTTCTCACTTTATTCCAATTTATTATAAGAACTTCCTCTCATACAGTTCTCACAATGGACCGTGAGTAGTTAAGGACACTACAACTATTTTTTTTTATTGGATTGCCACTTTTTAGCTAACATGCCTTATCCCTTCTCATTATGATTCCATCCCCTTTGTTGCAGTTCAACACTTCCTATTATGTGATTCTATGTTCTGTCATTGTGCTAATCATACTTAAAAATCCTATATTTGAAAAGGTAATTGAAGAATTTCACCACCTTATGAGGATTGCACAAAATTTGTTGACTATAGCTACCATTGTTATTACTTACATGTATTGAGGGCTCTGACAATCGACAAGTTAATAAAATCAATCATGAAAGTAGTGCCCACGGTCTGAACTTCAATGACCGGTGCATGTATCTTGCTCCTGTAAAGACCATATATATCGAACAAGCCTTTCTTTTCGCAGAAATAAAAGAGGAGTATTTTAGTTTATTGTTATGTCATGTCTCTTATGTTGTTTATAATTTGAGTCATCAAATGGCAGATTTGTAGGTACTCTGCGAACACAGAGATATTTTCTATCTGCATTTCTTTTCTTGCTCATTGTGCAGAGAACACTCCTGTGACGACCCTTGCATAGCAACTGGATGCTGCAAACATGAAACTGCTTTCAATAACTTCATCTGGTGATCTCTCATCCTGTTCAAATTAGTTACTTTTGAAAAAATCAACTTTATCTGGTGTGCTACCTCACATCATCTAGCAGTTTAGTGCTAAACCATGAAACATTGTCATTTCTGATTGTTTTGTCCCCTTACAATGCATCATGCGCAAGATATCCTGCCATGTTGCGCAGCAAGCCAAGACTATCTTCCTGTTACCTCTTTTACAGGGGACCACCTTTCAAGAATATGTTGTTGTTCTGCATACTTACATCGCTTTTTGAACATAACAACCCTTCAATTGTGTCACTTTTTGAACATTTGATTAGGAACGAACCACTTCGTATCAGGCAAAAGTTGTAGAATGTCTTCTGCGGATACAACTTTCGAATTCATTTTGTGTATCAATAGTTGGTATGTGGATCCTAAGTCTGCATTTGAGATCTCTGTAATAGTTTTAGACTAGGAGTGTACTTTTGGTAGTGATTATGTAGAGAGAAATAGAAAGGAAGCATGTGTGTGTGTTTCGAAGTAGGTTAAGCACCTTCTCGATGTACAAGTTTGTATGTGCCATGTGTTATGATGTGTTTCATGCCACATATTTGATGAACACTATGCTGGATATCACAGTTGTTTGTGTCTGTTTTCCAATTAGCTGTAGGAAAATTAATGTAGAATTCAGATCCCAGCAACTAAATGGTAGAAATTTGATTCATTGAACCATTCTCCAAATTTGAGCTCAGCCAACTATGTCGGGCCGTCCGAGAGAATACGTTTTATGGGTCAGCCATTAAAACCCAACATTAATTGATCCAAACGAAAACCCAATATTAATAGATGTAAATATTGAGCTACTGGACTGTAATCTTTTTTGGTTTTCTGGACCTGGCGTCATATGTGCTTTATATACTCGACATGAAGCAGAAGAAACTTGTTATCATTGACCCTAAGCCTATTCCTGAATATGCTTTAGATGTTCCTGTAAAGCCTATGCAATACCGATTGTATAGTTTCTCCTACATTTTCAGTCTGCATTTAGGCAACTTAATCCTAATGCATGGGTGGATGTTCATACATTCAAATTTGAGCGTGCAGAAGGGATTGCGGAAGACACTTGAAAGGATCAAGATGTCGACTAGAGGGGGGGGGTGAATAGTCGAACCTGAAAATCACAAACTTTTTCGCAGCAGTTAGACCAGGTCCGGAGACTCCGGATATTTTTCCGGATACTCCGGGAAATCCGGAGAATCCGGGAAAATGTCCGGATAGTCCGGCCTGTTAGAGAGGGATTAAATCGACCGGATTTAAACTTGCTCAAAAGTAAATCTGTGAAAATAGGTAATGCACTGGGGTGATATAAGCCTGTTTATCCACTTAGAACCTGTAGGAACCTCAGCACGAAGTAGATCGGCACCAAACCCTAGATAAGTGTTCAAGCAAGATATACGCATGCAACAAGATGAACAAGCACAAGAGTACACAGGATTTGTTACCGGAGTTCAACCTCACACCTTGAGGTCTACGTCTCCGTTGAGGTACCCACAAAGGGTGGACCTTTTCACCTAGGTCACTTTCCTCCCTCTAGCGACCACAAAGATCAAGCTAGAGTTACTTACTCAATTTCGGGGTAATACAAACCTCCTTGGGCAGCCACAACCTTTGGATGCTCCAAGGCAACACCTAGCCGGCTAGGAGCTCAAGGCTCCAAGAGTAACAAACACGAATTTTGCCAACCAAGCGAAAAACTAGGTGCTCTAGAGATGGAAATCAGCTCACTAGCACCCTCCAAGCCCTTGCACTTAAATCCTCTTAACTCCCTCTACAAATCTCACCAACTTTGAGCCAAAGGGGGAGAGAGGGGGAGTAAATGAGGGTTGAGGCTATTCAGGACGAAAAATGGCAGGGGGATAGTAAATGAAGGGGTGGAGGGGGCTTTTATACCCCCTCACCCAGAATATAGCCGTTGAGGCTTTATGACCCGGAGTATCCGGGTTGAACCCGGACTCTCCGGGAAGTCCGGAGTCTCCGGGCTAAACCCGGACACTCCGGCCTTCCAAGGCCAGCACCCAAGAAAAGATTCCCGTGAAAGTGTTGGTGCAAAGGTGTCTCTCATAGGTTTTGTTTTAGCAACTAGAGCACCTGTTCGACCCTTGGAAGTCATAATTCCTGTCCCTCTTAATAGTACGGCATTCCTAGGACTCAAATTCAAAAGTAAAAATAAATAAGCCGTCTTTGGAATCCTTTTAGAGCACCACTTCCCTCTTTGTGTAGTCAACGAGCTGTGCTTGATGCCATACATAGTTTTAACACCTGCTCATGGACTAGATAAACTCATTAGCCACTTAGGTGTGTGTCATTATATCACCAAAACTCACTTAGGGGGCCAAGATACTCTTCAATCTCCCCTTTTTGGTGATTGATGACAACACAACTAAGTCATACAAGAGATAAACAATGAATGTCTAAAGCTTTTGTAATACTCCCCCTTAATGTGTGCATTCTTGATTTTGAATATCAATGGTCCTATTAGGGCCAATATTTTGCACAACAAGAAAAGGCAAGAGGGTATTACTTAAGTGGGGTGCTTGTGATGTGCGACAAAATACAAGGTGAAATGCTCATGACAGATTATGCACTCAACTAGAGAAAAAAGATCTGTTGCTGAGAAATCCGGATTCTCCGGGCCAGGTCCGGAGTGTCCGGAAAATCCGGATACTCCGGGAAAAAGTCCGGAGACTCCGGGCTTTCAGCAAAACAACAGAAAACAGATAACAACCAGTTTTCAATCTAGCAAAGACTGTCCTTAACATATAGAGGGCAGTTAAAAAACACATCAAGCACACAAGCAAATGTCTCAGACTCACATAGTCTCACACGAGCGAATATTAAAGTTATTACAGACCAAGTTCCAAATTCAAATTATTACAAGCCAAGTTCATTGTTTCGACGACTCATAAATAGATGATATCACTCCCCCTTTGGCATCAAGCGCCAAAAAGGAAGTGAGAAGCAGCGGAGTCACTCGGAGTCGTCATCCTCCTCCTCTTCTTCTTCTTCTTCATTGCCCTCCTCCTCTTCTTCTTCTTGAGCACCTTGGGCGTCCCACTCCGCAAATGGGTCATCGAACTCAGGAAGCTCGCGGTAGGGGTCGGTGGGGAGGCCAAGGTGAGACTTGATCTCGATGATGTCACGCCGGTTCTCATTAGTCTCCGTGGCGATGGTCTTGCACATGCTAA
This sequence comes from Cenchrus americanus, assembly GCA_947561735.1. NCBI lineage: Eukaryota > Viridiplantae > Streptophyta > Magnoliopsida > Poales > Poaceae > Cenchrus > Cenchrus americanus. Next base: position 113,397,971 of record OX387245.1, read on the forward strand.
AAATACTCTTGAGCACTCTCTTGATCATGGAGCCACGGTGACGACGAGGAGGTGGAGAAGGGGAACGAGCGGCGGGCACATCATCATGGGACGGAGCTGCACTTGAAGAACCAACATATTTACGGCCTTTGGGAGGCCTCTTGGCACGATCACGGAGGTGGCGGAGGGGCTCATGGACAACATCCTTAGGGTAGCGGACATTGGTCACTCTCTCAATCATGTACATGAGATAGGGGGCATATGGAAGGTGCTTCATTGGATCATTCATGGCCCTCCTCAACTCATTCCAAATAAAGTCGAAGACACAAAAGCCTTCTTCATCCGGTGCCATTCTATTGAGAAGATTGGGAGCAAAGTACCTCAAAGTCGTCACATCTCCAATCTTAGGATCGATAGTGGCACGAAAGAATTGATTGAGATAGTAGTAGTAAGGATTGAGTCGGTCCGCTTTGCCCTCAATGGCCGCATCTCGGCTAGGAAACATGAAAGGGAGCTCCTTGGGCTTGTATTTGTTCTCATTGTGCACGGGGGTGCGCCTTTCATCCTTAGAACCAAGACCCAAGAGCCGAGAGAAGGTCATGTAGTCAATTGTGCATTTTTGGCCTTGAGTTGTCCATGTGATGGTGTTGTCATGGGGATTGAAGTAGTAGGAGCAATGGAATTGAGCCAAGATTTCTTTGTTCCAATTATACCTAAAGCCCATGATGTCGTAGAGCCCGACCTCCTTGCACTTGTCAATCACTGAGTTGAACACTGTGTTGTTGAGCTCCTCATAATATTTCCAATCAATGTACTTCATAGGCACAATGGGTGCCATGTTCTTGGAGGCCAACTTGGGATTGCGGATCACTGATTGATAGAAGTCCCGGTGGAAATCACACCAAAACCTAGCCTCAAGTCCCTCTCCCTTGAGATAGCGATAGACATTTTCCTCCCTTTGCTCCCCGACGGCTAGGGGAGTTCCTCGAGTAGTCCCCGATCATGTGCTCGCAAATCCAAGAACCGATCCCGGGTCCCTTAGCTTGATAGGTGTCTCAACCACTCGGACATTTGGTGGAAGGGTAGGGATGAGTCTAGGAGGGGTTTTAGGACAGATATGAGCAGCTACTCCCTGCTTGTGTTTAGGAGGAACTCGAGTGACTGGGCGGCTTTGGTGAATGTAGGGGGCTTGATGGCTCTTTTTGGGATGGGGCTTGAAGCGGGAGCTTTCTTTGGCTGGCCCCTTTCCATGACGACGAGGAGGCTCAGGGGATTGCTTATAGGTTTCGTCCTCAACTTCGTCATCATCGCTTTCCGTTTGCTCCTCCTCCTCCTCTACAATATCTTCTTCACTTCCTTCGGCATAGGATGGAGGAGGGTCACCCCGTCTGGGTCTTGAGCTGTGTTGAGAGCTCTCTTGCCCCAAGACTTCTTGCACGGCCCGAAAGGCGGCGGGGTCATGCCTAGCCTTGGTCCTCCTTTGAGTGGAGGGCTCCTCATTTCCACGGCTAACCTTCAACCTGACCATCTGAATGGATAAAAAGATGTGGAGATGAGAGATTGTCACAGGTGAAGACACGCTGCATTAGTGTTTTAGGGTTGCAGTACGAATCCCGGATACTCCGGGAAAAAGTCCGGAGACTCCGGATTGTCCGGAGACTCCGGGTTCTTCGACCCCGGAGAGTCGGGTTTCGCGGCCGAAACCCTAAATCACAATGCAGAGTTGTTCGTCCATCCAAACTGAGAGGAAACGCAAATCTAGAGACTAAAGAGTGTTTCCTACCTATTCCCTACTAGGATACTGCAAGTACTATGCTAGGGAAGTAGATCGGGAAAAATTCCTTTTGAGGATACCTTGGGAAGAGAGGGAAGAGGGCTTGGATCCCTTGAAGCTTGAGTAGATCTTGGTTTTCCTCGCCTTGGAGACTTCAAAACCTCACTTCTCACATGATTTTGATGGTTGGGAGGCAAAATCGCCTAAGGGGATGTGAAGGGGGCGACGAGGGAGGAAGAGAACGGTTGAAAAGTGAACTGTGGTTAAAAAGAGGTTTTCACCGCGGTCAAACCCTTATATACCGTTAAAACCCAGAGTCTCCGGGTCAGGTCCGGACTATCCGGAAAACCCGGAGTGTCCGGCCTTCACCCCGGATACTCCGCTCCCCCCCGAACTCGGTGCACGTATTTTCAAGGAATTTGATTTAGAATGGATTTGGTAGGTTGCTTATGTGATATATGTGAGCCCGAGCAAGTATCAACACCTTGGACTAGCCACAACCAAGCAAAGAGAACAATAGTCCAAGCGTTGTACCTAAAGATCCAAATTTTTCAAAATCAAATGCAATACAAGCCTTTTCACAAATCTTTTGTTTTGAAATACCTGTACTAGGTCACTAAAATATATGCATGATCTCAAGCCAAGTTACGAGAATCCAGGATATTTAGCTCACTCCTCAAAGCACAAAACCTTAGTTCATCAAGAGGCTTTGTGAAGATATCGGCTAGTTGCTTATCGGTGCTCACATGACTTAGAGCGATATCTCCTTTGGCTTCGTGGTCTCTCAAGAAATGGTGTCTTATGTCTATGTGCTTTGTTCTTGAGTGGTTTACGGGGTTGTTTGCTAGCTTAATGGCACTCTCGTTATCACACAAGAGTGGCACCTTGCTAAACTTGCAACCAAAGTCTCTCAAAGTGAGCCTCATCCAAAGTAGTTGAGCACAACAAGCGCGGCTGCAACATACTCGGCCTCGGCGGTGGAAAGGGCAACGGAGTTTTGTTTCTTGGAACTCCAAGACACCAAGGACCTTCCAAGGAATTGGCAAGTCCCGGATGTACTCTTCCTATCTACTTTGCAACCGGCGTAATCCGAATCGGAGTAGCCAAGTAGATCGAAAGTGGAGCCCTTAGGATACCATAAACCAAGGTTAGGAGTATGAACCAAATATCTAAAAATTCTCTTAACAGCCATCAGATGGCACTCCTTAGGATTAGCTTGAAACCTTGCACACATGCACACACTAAGCATAATATCGGGCCTAGATGCACAAAGATAAAGTAACGAGCCAATCATGGAGCGATATACCTTTTGATCGATGCTTTTGCCATCTTCATTTAGATCAAGGTGTCCATTTGATGGCATAGGTGTTTTAATGGGCTTGGCGTTGTTCATGTCAAACTTCTTAAGCATGTCATGGGTATACTTGGTTTGACTTATGAAGGTCCCATCCTTGAGTTGCTTGATTTGAAAACCGAGAAAGAACTTCAACTCTCCCATCATAGACATCTCAAATCTCTTAGTCATGATCCTACTAAACTCATCAACCCAAATTTGATTAGTAGAGCCAAATATGATATCATCAACATATATTTGACAAACGAACAAATCATTGCCTTGTTTGCGTGTAGAGAGAGTAGGATCGGCTTTGCCTATTTCAAAGCCTTTCTTTAGGAGGAAATCCTTAAGGCATTCATACCATGCTCTAGGAGCTTGCTTAAGCCCATAGAGCGCCTTATGGAGCTTGTAGACGTGGTTTGGGAGTTGTGGATCTTCAAAGCCCGGTGGTTGCTCAACATAGACTTCTTTCGAGATTGGACCATTCAAAAAGGCACTCTTGACATCCATTTGATGTAGCTTGAAGTTGTGATGAGTGGCAAAGGCTAGGAGTATACGAATTGCTTCAAGTCTTGCCACGGGTGCATAAGTTTCTCCAAAGTCTAAGCCTTCTACTTGAGTATAACCCTTTGCAACCAATCTAGCTTTGTTCTTGGTCACTACGCCATCTTCATCTTGTTTGTTGCGAAACACCCACTTGGTTCCAATCACATTTTGTTTGGGGCGTTCCACTAAGGACCGGACTTCATTCCTAGTGAAGTTATTGAGCTCTTCTTGCATAGCCATCACCCAATCGGCATCTCCAAGAGCATCTTCGACCCTAAGAGGTTCCGCATGGAAACAAACGAGTAATGTTCACAAAAATTTGCTAATCTTGAACGGGTTGTTACCCCTCTACGAATGCTTCCAAGAATGTTATCAACGGGATGGTCCCGTTGAACACTTTGTCGAACTCTTGGATGTGGGTCAGACACTTCTTGTTGAATCAAGTCCTCATCTCCTTGACCGCACCGTGACAATTCGGCGAAGAGTCCGAGTCTCCGGCTTTTCTCCGGAATCTCCGAAAATCCGGATTCTCCGGGTTTCGGCCGGATACTCGGGTTGCACACCGAGAGCGGATCTGCGGCATCCTCAATTATGCGATCCTCATCATCATCTTCTTGAGGCTTGATTTCTCCAATGGCCATCCTCCTTATAGCCTTTTGCGGGTACTTCCTTGCCTACACACAATTCATCAACTTGCTCCTCTTGAGAGCCATTAGATTCATCAAACGTCAAGTCACACGTGACTTCAACACAACCGGTAGTTTTGTTGAGGACACGATAGCCATGAGCGTTTGAGGCATAACCAAGAAAGATACCTTCATCAACTTTAGATGCAAACTTAGAGCTTTTGGGCTTCTTGTTGAGAATGAAGCACTTACAACCAAAAACTCTAAAGTAAGAGACATTAGGCTTTTTACCAATTAGGAGCTCATAGGCGGTTTTGTGGCGGAGCTTGTGAAGATACAAACGGTTGATAGCATGACACGCCGTGTTGATTGCTTCCGCCCAAAAACTATCCGAAGTCTTGTACTCATCAAGCATGGTTCTTGCGGCTTCGATAAGAGTTCTATTTTTCCTCTCTACTATCCCATTTTGTTGTGGTGTGTATGGGACGGAGAGCTCATGACCAATGCCTTCTTCATCAAGATACTCTTCAATGTTGGTGTTCTTGAACTCGGTTCCATTGTCGCTTCTCACTCTTTTGATCTTCACATCAAACTCATTTTGGGCTCTTGTTGCAAATTTCTTGAATATCTCATGAACTTTGCTCTTGTCTTTCATAAAGAATACCCAAGTGTATCGAGAGTAATCATCAACAATGACAAATCCATACTTGTTTCCCCCAATGCTAACATAGGCCACCGGACCAAAGATATCCATGTGAAGTAGTTCTAATGGCCTTGTGGTTGATACAATATTCTTGGCGGGATGAGGGGCACCACTTGCTTTCCGGCTTGACAAGCACTACAAATTCTATTTTTCTCAAAATGAACATTTGTTAGTCCTAGGATGTGTTCCCCCTTTAGAAGCTTATTGAGATTGTTCATCCCAACGTGAGCTAGTCGGCGATGCCAAAGCCAACTCAAGCTAGACTTTGCCAATAAGCATGTATCAAGTTGGGCTTTATCCGATGAAAAATCCACCAAGTAAAGCCTTCCCTTGAGTTCACCCTTAAAGGCAACGGAGTCATCGCCCCTTCTAAAGACGGTCACACCCTCATTAGTGAACAAACAATTGTAGCCCATCTCACAAAGTTGTGAGACGGACAACAAGTTGTAGTCCAAGGATTCAACCAAATAAACATCGGAAATTGAATGATTGATTGAGATAGCAATTTTACCAAGACCAATAACCGTTCCTCCACCATTGCCTCCAAAGGCAATGCTTTCCGTAGGATTTTCAATCATATCACATGATGTAAACATTTTCTTCTCTCCGGTCATATGATTTGTGCATCCACTATCAATCACCCATTTGGTTCCACCGGAGGAGTATGCCTACAAAACAAGTTATGCTTGTGTTTTAGGTAACCAAGTGAATTTGGGTCCTAGAGTGTTAGTCACAAGAATCTTGGGCACCCACACACTCCTTTTTATCATTGCTCCTTTTGTGCGAGGCCCTACATACTTGGCAACCACCTTACCCTTGTGGTTCCAAGTCAACACATAATCGGCATAAAAACTATCTTGTGATGCATGAGGTTTGGGCTTCTTCATTGACTTGTTTGGCTTTGTATGTGATGCTTGGGAGGTTACTTGGGTGCTCTTGAACTTGATTGGGGTGTTGTATCTCACTTGATTGTCATGCTTCTTGACACCCATTTGCTTCATCCCGTGTACCACATTCCTTGTTCCCATGCCTTTGGTGTGGTGATTCTTGATGAATGGGATGGGGTCTTTTGTTCCTTGTTCTTGTTTACCAAGCCCCTTCCCATCTTCAAAGCCAAACGTCTTCATGTAACTTGACCCAAAGCCTTTGGTGTGGTTTTCAAACTCACCTCTTTTGGGTTCTTTCTTCTTTTCAACTATAAGTGAGTTGGATAACCTAGCAATTTCCTTTCTCATGGCATTCATCTCGGCAACATTAGTAGCACAAGCATTTATATCAAATTTATAGCATCTAGAACAACCTTTGCTTGTTGATGTTTGAGAGTTTGAGAGAGCGTCATTAGATAAAGTTGTAGCATTGTTCTTGAGGTTGTCAAGTTGAACTTCTAATGCTATGTGACTAGTCTTTAAGCTATCAATGCTCTTTTGAAGTTCAAGCTTTTCATTCTCAAGTCTCTTGCAAGCATCCTTAGCTAGGAAAGACTCCCTAGTTAATTCATCTACTAACAACTTATCTTTAGCTAGAGATTTATTGAGGCTAACAATTTCTTTCTCCTTTTCCTTGAGCAAGTCCTCTTGCACCTTGAAACCCTTCTTTTCAATTACAAGGGCATCCTCAAGGGCAATGGTTTTCTCCCGCTCAAGTCTAAAGAGTTCTTCTTGCACCTCAAGAGTCCCATCTCTATTCTCAATTTCTTTCATTAAAAACATAATTTTCTTAGTTGCCTTTTTACCAAAGCTAGCGATCATTTTTTCAAAGTCGAAATCATTTTCACTATCATCATCTAGAGGAGGGGTAGGAGTGTCAACCTTGGGGCCCCTAGCCATAAGGCAAGTGTGGGTGAAGTCATCTTCATCATCGGTGAGATCTTCAAATAATGATGACTTGTTGATTGGTTCCTTGATGGTTATGGTAGCAAGACCGGCTTCTATGTCGGAGTCGGAGCTATCATCATTTGAATCCCACTCTTCACCCAAATGAGCTTCACCAATTTCCTTTCTCTTGTTCTTGTCAAACTTGTTGGTGTCTCTTCTTCTCACTTTTATGTTAGGACACTCCGCAATGAAATGTCCCTCCTTTCCACATCCAAAGCATGGTCTCTTTGAGGATCTCTTGGTCTTGATCTTGTCCTTGTCCTTGTTCTTGTTGAGGAACCCACTTCTCTTGAACATCTTGTTAAACTTCCTCACAAATAGAGCCATTTGTTCGGGGGTCATGTCCATGTCACTATCTTCATCATCATCTTCCTCGGCCATGATTCTTGAGGTTGATGAGCTTGACCTTTTCTCCTTGCTAGATGCCTTGAGGGCCACTCCCTTGTTCTTCTCAAGTTGTTCATGCATCTTTGACATCTCTTGTGAAAGCTTGGACTCCTTGACGGTGATGAGGTGTTCTTCCATTCTTCCAATCACATCCGCCGGAGTGAACTTGTTGAATCCTCTCTTCTCCCTTATGAGAGTGGGGAGTTGAACATCCCTTGCCATGTATGCGGAGAGGATCTTGTCAACCACTTCTCTTCTTCCCCATCTTGTACTTCCAAGAGATTTGATCTTGTTGATTATCTTGTTCAACCGGTTGTACATGTCTTGTGGTGATTCATCGTCCTTGATGACAAACCGGTTGAGCTCACTTTCTAAGGCTCGGATTCTTCCTTCCCTTACTTGCTTTGTCCCTTCATGATTGATGAACAAGGTGTCCCACACTTCTTTGGCGGACTTCAATCCATCTACCTTGTCATATTCTTCGGCCGTGAGTGAACTCTTGATGATGCGGATAGCTTGATAGTTTCTTTGTATCTCATTTGCTTGATCTTGAGTTAGTGTCGCATCACCACTTGGAAATGTAATTCCCCCTGTTCACAATAGTCCAAAGTGCGGGATTCACCGCCATCAAATACTCCTCCATCGAGTTCTTCCACTTGGAATAGCCGGTTCCATCAAATTGGGGTATCTTCCCAATGTGGCTAGAACCCGATGGATGGTTAAAAGATAAGCGAGAGTAATCGAAAGAGGTTCGAGTGTAATCCCTTGATGGTCGACGAGCGGAGCGGGTGGATCTTGCATCATCGAATTCTTCGTCCTCACTATCGGAGGATTCATCACCTCTTCCGGGCGCTTGATGACTAGTGCTTGCTCCACGCGCGTTGTCTCCTCGAGGTGGAGGAGGCATGCCAACAACATTGTTGACGGGATCACCTTCGGTGAGAGGCGTGGCTTCATCATTTGGATTCGACATCTTCTTGACTCCAAGCGGTTAGGCTTCAAACACGGAGCACTTGGCTCTGATACCAATTGAAAGGATCAAGATGTCGACTAGAGGGGGGGGGGGTGAATAGTCGAACCTGAAAATCACAAACTTTTTCGCAGCAGTTAGACCAGGTCCGGAGACTCCGGATATTTTTCCGGATACTCCGGGAAATCCGGAGAATCCGGGAAAATGTCCGGATAGTCCGGCCTGTTAGAGAGGGATTAAATCGACCGGGATTTAAACTTGCTCAAAAGTAAATCCGTGAAAATAGGTAATGCACTGGGGTGATATAAGCTTTGTTTATCCACTTAGAACCCGTAGGAACCTCGGCACGAAGTAGATCGGCACCAAACCCTAGATAAGTGTTCAAGCAAGATATACGCATGCAACAAGATGAACAAGCACAAGAGTACACAGGATTTGTTACCGGAGTTCAACCTCACACCTTGAGGTCTACGTCTCCGTTGAGGTACCCACAAAGGGTGGACCTTTTCACCTAGGTCACTTTCCTCCCTCTAGCGACCACAAAGATCAAGCTAGAGTTACTTACTCAATTTCGGGGTAATACAAACCTCCTTGGGCAGCCACAACCTTTGGATGCTCCAAGGCAACACCTAGCCGGCTAGGAGCTCAAGGCTCCAAGAGTAACAAACACGAATTTTGCCAACCAAGCGAAAAACTAGGTGCTCTAGAGATGGAAATCGACTCACTAGCACCCTCCAAGCCCTTGCACTTAAATCCTCTTAACTCCCTCTACAAATCTCACCAACTTTGAGCCAAAGGGGGAGAGAGGGGGAGTAAATGAGGGTTGAGGCTATTCAGGACGAAAAATGGCAGGGGGGATAGTAAATGAAGGGGTGGAGGGGGCTTTTATACCCCCTCACCCAGAATATAGCCGTTGAGGCTTTATGACCCGGAGTATCCGGGTTGAACCCGGACTCTCCGGGAAGTCCGGAGTCTCGGGCTAAACCCGACACTCCGGCCTTCCAAGGCCAAAGCACCCAAGAAAAGATTCCCGTGAAAGTGTTGGTGCAAAGGTGTCTCTCATAGGTTTTGTTTTAGCAACTAGAGCACTCGTTCGACCCTTGGAAGTCATAATTCTCGTCCCTCTTAATAGTACGGCATTCCTAGGACTCAAATTCAAAAGTAAAAATAAATAAGCCGTCTTTGGAATCCTTTTAGAGCACCACTTCCCTCTTTGTGTAGTCAACGAGCTGTGCTTGATGCCATACATAGTTTTAACACCTGCTCATGGACTAGATAAACTCATTAGCCACTTAGGTGTGTGTCATTATATCACCAAAACTCACTTAGGGGGCCAAGATACTCTTCAACACTGACGGGTAAGACCACCTCAAACCTAAACTTTGCATAATATAGATCTTAAAATATATGTCATACTTCGATATAGCTGACAACTTTTATAACACATATCTTTGAGTCCATGGCTTATTATGCAATACATGGCGGGATGAGATAATGCTACAAATGTGAACATTTGTACGGTAAGTAAATGTACTTTCTGCATGTTCCATTATGATTAACAAAATGTATGATAAATTCAATGTCGTCTTAGATACAGGATGCTATTAAGATGCGGCGTCATTTCTTCATCAATCTTTTGGCGCATCAAGCAAATGCTTGGAGAAAAAACCTATCTAACATCGTTAAATATTATCTATCACGCATCATAGGAAGAAAAATATGATAGATGAGCGAGATGATGTAGGGAAATTATCGTTATCATATTGTTATTGTTATATTGAATGATGTGGGTAGATGCCAATATACATGTATATTGAAATTCAATATTACGATTTATTAGAATTACTTACGTATTATAAATTTTATTTATTGAAACTTATATATATTGCATTATATATATTTGGGCCCGTAGCAACGCACGGGCATGCACATAGTCTATTTTATAATTTTGGATTCAGTTTGAGCGGATAGCGTATTCCAAAGTCGATATCTTTCTCGCACTGGGCCCTGCCCTCAAGGCAATTCCGCTTTCGTCCCCTGATACGTAAAGCACACGAATACGTCTTGGCACTAAGCTCACGTCAAACCTTGGCTTCCGCTTACCGGGGAAAAAACTGAAAGGCGGGTTCACGCAAAGCGGCGGCAGAGCAAGTAGGCATGGTGTTCGGCCGGAACAAGTCGTCTTCGTCGACGACGCCGTCCGCCCCCTCGAAGGCTGCGGCGGCGTGCTCGGAGCTGCGCGCGGCGTATCACGAGTGCTTCAACCGGTGGTACGCCGAAAAGTTCGCCAAGGGGCAGTTTCAGAAGGACGACTGCGCCGACCACTGGCACAAGTACCGCGCCTGCCTCGAGGTAACCTCCCAGCCTTTCGCCACACCTCTCCTGCCTCAATCCTCTTGCTTGCCGAGATCCCACCGGAGGATCACGGATTTCATCCTGTTGCTATGCTCGCTCGGCAAAGATCTCATCTTTGCTCCCCTTGTTTCGTGGAACGGAAGTTGTTCTTGGATGCGATGGTGCTCCAATGGGGGACGCCATTGGATTGTGCTGCACTCCTTTGAGGAAGGGATTGCATAATCTGCGCTGTTGTCCCAGTAAACTGGGATCCTTCTAGAAGGATTTGTATTTGGCGGCGAGATCTGGAGAAGGGTGTTTGTGTATAGATCTCGTTGGTTGTGTAGTTTGTGCAATCTGCATTGGGAGCACCATTAACAGGAATACAGGATTCCTGAACAACTTTTCATGAATCAACAAAAACATTTTTGTATGCCTTTGCAATTGGTCCAGGGCACCAAATCGATTATAGAAACATGAGTTTAGTTGAATGTCTCATTAGCAGGCAAGCAAAGTTTTCTAAGCGCAGACAAATAGATTAACCTTGAAACGACAATGTTCTTCTCCTGTTTTGCCAAACAAATTCAGTGGCTTCTGGCTTGCATACTATACATTTAAAAAGTGAACAATGTCCATAACCTGATTACCCTTGCACAAATATCATCGATTTATATTTTCAACTATAAGAGATGGCGACCAAACGATTGTTGGAGTCCTGGCAGTGCAATTGGTGGACTCATTGCTTGTGGCATTGAATCACAATCTATACTCATGTACTTTGTCTACTTTCCCTGAATTTTGTAATTATTTTATCATTATAATTAGCCTAACAAGTAACAATGTATACATTTGTGATACGAAAGTAGTACTGTTAGTCAATCATGTTAGAAAGGGCTTTCATGTTATAATCTTTTTTTCTTGTTGTAAATTTTGAATGGAGTGTTTAATTGCCATAGTGAATTACTGATGTCCTGCAGCTTTCGGAGTAGTAACTGGAATAGCTGTCTCCTGGGATTGAGTTTCAAATCTCTATCCGTCTGATGGATGCAATTACTATTGGTGGTATTAGTAAAAAGTCATGGTGTTAAACATGTGTCAAGCCTTTTTCAGATTTTACATAGACATTTCTTGTCACACTAACCTCCAAGTCTATGTTCTGTTACTTTATTTCCTCTTTTTTGCTTAAAAATATCTTGACTGTTTCACATTTTTGCTGTTTGTAGGAACATTTGGAAGACAAGCATCTGAGGCAAATCCTACTGGATGCTGAAACATCCGCATTTTATGCCAGGCCTGAGGCTGATCCTCCCTCAGGACAAGGAGGTACAAAGTGACAGACTCTCACTAACCACATGCCATGTTTGACTTCACCCAACCAGAATATAGGGAACCGTGGTAGATGAACTAGAAACTCCTTATATCTGGACACTTGTGAGGTTCCAGGATCATGTAACACTTTAGAAGTTGAGCTGACATTTGCAGAAAACAAATTTCCAGGGTCAAAGTTATGTACTAGCTGGAAACACTGTAAGAATTGAGTATAGGTTGAAGAACACTGTGTTTCATCGAGGACTTTGCTTTTAGCAGAGTTTGTTGAGCAAACAGGGTTTCAGAGATGGTATGTTCTCAAGACGGTGTTCTTTCTTCTTAATATAATGAAGTGTAGTTCTTTGGAGAAATGGTGGTATGCTCTCAAAATGGTGTTCTTTGGGTTTCATCAGTCATGACAGTGACACGGTCACTCACCCTACATCGGGTGTTGAGTCGGCGGTAGCCCGGTGTGCTGCGATTTGAGGGAGGAGCAGAGCTATAGAGAAATCAACAAATTGGTGGACTTCGTCAAAGCGTTCACAGTTGGAGTGGTAAAGGCCATTGTAGTTTAAAAAGTGTAGCAAACGTCTTAAGTTGCATAGGTCCTAATTTTTTTATGGAGCTTATACCAGCCATTTTGCATATTTTACAAACAAAAAAGTTGCTCCACGTAACGCAACTTCGTGACCAGCAAAATTATTTCAGACATTTGCACACTTGAAACTTTAGGTACTGTAAGAAATGTTTTTGCTGGTCCCAGTTTCCTGCCTTCGTGTTCTTGATTTGGAGGTTGTGTACAGATTTATGTAGCTCTGTATATGACTGTGGCCATGTATGTTTGCAATGCTCCAAGATACATACAGCTATAGACTTTCTGTTTGTCCGTATGATAGTGTCTCACCGGGTTTCACGAATGGTGGGTGACATTGACGCGCATGGATTCCTTGTGTCCAGTTTCATTCTGTGTGTATCAGATTCCTACAGAAAACTTTCTGTGTGTCCGTCTAGTCAAAAAGATGTCGTCATGGGATCAGCACAAAACTTGTCCCTTGTCACATATACTCTGATCCTCTGAAAGTGAAAGCTACTCGTCCCGTGAAACTTCCCGGCAATTGACCTCTCACTGCGGCACTGCTCCCCTTTCCTCTCCACTCTCCGGAGCAGCGCTTCTCCTCTCACCATCCATGGCCAAGAAACCCAAGAGCCACTCCGCCAGAAGAGCTGCCGGTTCCTCTTCCTCGGGCGCTGCAGGAGGCGATGGTCGCGCGCCATGGCTGCGGCTGACGGCTCTCGCCGTGCTCACCGCCCACTCGGCCTTCTCGGCGTACCTGGCCAGGGACGACGCCAGGATGGTGGCGCTGGTCGCCGTCGGCTACCTCCTCATGCTGGTGCTGCTCTTCCATGGTCGCCTGCCTCTGCCTGGGCTCCAGAAGAGAGACTAGCCAGCCAAGACGGCAGACACTATCTCAAGCATGAAGAGCAAGTCCATGAGACTCTTTTCTCTCCAGGTTCTAGACTGTTGTATGCTGCCTAGTTTTATCTGTAGATTTTGGAGGCTGTGTAGGCGTGTAGCTGCGTTTGTGTACAAAGCTGTGTATGTTGATGAATAAGGTGACGTTATGTGTTTACATGCTCCAAGATAGTACTTTTTTTAAAAAAAAATGGATAAGTTTCCGATCTCTGCGAGCGCACACAGCCAACTTTATAATCACTTCAGCTTACAAGCTAGTCGTAAATAAAATGGTAACTAATATGCAAGAGAAGAGAGAAATCAAAAGCAAAGTTTATTATTGCTTCTCCAAGATACATACAGTTGTATAATAAACTGAACACCCACTGCAGCGTGGGAGGGTTCAAGATATACAGTTGTTGTACACTTACACTAGCTGGATTTTGTTAAAATTATTGTACACATAATGACCTCGAAGTGCTTTCTATGGATGTTTTTACATTTTGCAACTCCCGAATCATCACAATCTGCTTAGGGGATAACGTATTGGTGGCATCTTTTAGCCTGTCTGCTGGGCAAGTACAAGATAAAATCTCTCACCTTGGAATCTTCAAATCAAATCAAAATATCCCTGTAGAAGGCACGTAAGATCATGAGAGACATGGATTTGATTTCTGATGAACTGATGATCAGCGCACCAGCACGATCAATGCCATAATATAAATAGCTGGAGATTGTCACTACCTCCATTGTATAATGTTTGTATTGTTCTTACTGGATAAATTTATTATTGATCAACCCAATGAGTACACATTTGACATAATTTCTTCATACATAATTAAATACATACACGGATCAGACATACTCCCTCCGTCCAGATCTGATATGCGTATAACTGTGTAACACAAAGACTAAGGAGAACTTTAATTTCTCTCTGTGATGCATCGACAAACGAGCCAGCCAACTAAGCAACTCATGCACGATTGGCTCTAACTAGGAATACACATATCATTCATGGACACCTTTTATTTTATTATACGAAGATCTGATCAGGACGGAGGGAGTAATTGACATAATTTGATATGTTTCAATCACCTGGAGGTTTATGCTGTAAATATATTCTATTACATTCACGTGCTGATTCAATCAATGTATTTTCAGCAATAATGCTATTCTGAATTCCATAATTACACAATTTCAATTGAATTCCTTCTAGGTTACTATCAAACAGATAAGGGGGCAATAACTAGCTAAAATGAGTGCCGAACTTTGTGATGACTTACTAGTTACTAATTCTCTATTCGTATCACTGTTCCCATATTTTCAGCCTCTTGGTAGCGAATATGTTGTTCTTGGTACTGCAATAACTTTGCAAACTGAAAATAACAAAAAAGCATTAGCCTCTCAATAAATACCAAGTACATTGTTTCTCACCATTTAGACAAAATGGTACCTGAGATGCTTTGAGATCAAGCTCATCCCATTCAAAAGATGGATTTGTACCTTCAACGATCCCCGCACCGGCATACACTAAAGTGCTGTGACCCTGAAAACAGAGGAAATTTGTAACTGTGAGAAACGACAACAATGCAAGTCTGGTAGTGGTAGAAGAAACTTAGAATCCCAGATGGAAACTGCGCAGTAAACTGTAACAATTTCGCAGTTTTCCTTACTTTTCCAAGTAATGCTGACCTAATCCCAACCGCAAACTCGCTTTCAGCTCCTCCAAACCAGCCAACAGGACCGGCATACATTCCACGGTCAAAAATTTCTGCAAAAATATCACAATTTAGTATTTGCAATTCCTTATTTCAGAAAGAAGTTTGATACTAAATAGGCAGTTCTTTTTAGGAGATCGACAAATTAAGTTGAATTATAATTGTCTGAAATAAATTTAAACGTACCATATTCTTGTATAAACCGCCGTGCCTCTTCAGTGGGTAAACCACAAACAGCTGGACTTGGATGAAGAGTATTTAGAATCTCAAACTGTAATGCAAGGATAAAGAATCATTATTTATATTCCTTTAGTAACTATTTAATATTCGTATCACCGTTCCCATGAATAACCTTGTGACGACTTTTTAAAGGAATATATTCAGTGTTCATTTTAGTAAAGAAGATGAGTGGTTCGTGTTTTTCAACAGTTACAAACAAATATATTCCTTTAAAAAGTAGAAGTCAGTCATAGGTTACCTCGTCATCTTCGTTCCTCATTCTTGCAGCTAACTGTGCTGACAAATGCTGTACTCTTGGTAGTTTCCGAAGAGCCTTGCTGGGATGGACAACCACCTCATCACATATCATCTGCAGATCAGATTACAGACGTTGGTTTAGTATAATTGATGGGACAATCTGCCTCCCTGGAAAGCATTATGTCTATTTTGAGTGCCAGTATTTCTAGAACTCAACTTGCCTCCAGCTTCTTCTTTATGCTGTCCCGCACTATAGTAAATTCAATATCCTCTTTGCTACTGCAAGAAATGTTGTATCAGTAATTGTTTGATTTCAGGTTAAAGTATTTGCCTCCACCCTGAACTCCTGAATCATAATACAGTTATGAACTCTAAGGAGTGAAAGGAACCTTAGAAGCAAATCCTGACCAATTTGAAAGTCATCTGCCCTTGTTTTTCCCCTTGCTCGAGTACCAGCTAAAGCCTCACTGGAAATGTTCAAGTATTTCCGGTGAAATAGTTGCTCTGGCTATTCAGAATGTTTGCACGAAATTTACATTAGTTAGATAACAGTTAGTTGGCATCGTCGCAACATAACTAGAAGATATACCTGACACACTTTTAATAAATAGAAGAAAATATCAAGTATGCAGTTAAGACTTTCTATGTAAGAATAGAGTAGACATACACTATTTCCAACAAATGCAGGAGCACCCGATGGCTGTATGCAGAATTGGTAAGCATTTTGGCCCTCAACCTGTATAGTTAAATTACAGAGTGACCTTATCATGGAATGGAATTGGTAAGCATTTGACATCGGCGAGCTATGGAATTGGTAAGCATTTGGTAAGCATTTGAAATTGGCGAGCTATGGATAAAAGCATACCTTCAAGCAAGCTAGCAGTTCCACAGGATCAATGCAAGTATCAGTAATGTATCTGCTACACCTTGCCAGTACAACCTGAACAAAACATTGGTATGTTTTTTTTTGTCTGACAAGATCTAAACAAACTACAGAAAAAAATGTGGAAAAATTTATACTTCATCCAATAATGTCGATATAGTTTTCTCGTGGAGTTATATAATCAATCACACATGAATACTTGCATAGTATAATATTGAAAAGGTTGTCTGACTTGAAGCCTAATTTGCTAGACACAACAATAACCTTGTGCATTATGTCAATTATATTTGTCTGTATCTCTGTGATGGGTGCCTAGTTAAGAAATAGAGTCATGGGAGCACAGTTAGCAAGCAATAATCCAAAATGTCAATTGTACTTCTTTGTTTTCTCTCTATGACATAGCACATAGCAGTGAAGTTTATGAAAAGATTTACCTTTACCAAATCTCTTTGCCTCCCTTTGATCATCTGAAGAGCTTTAGTAACTGCAAGATCCCAAGATGCCTTGGTTGGGACATGGTTGAGACTCATGATGGTTGTCTGCAGGCTGGACTTGTTCACTTGTACAGAGCAAGGTGATATCTGCACAAAGTACAAGCCGTTACTATCTTTCAGATGGCAAAACCTGGATGGAGAAGAATGTGCACCTTCTGCAGCAATGACTGAAGATCATTCACAGCGTTGTGCCATGTCCAAGAAAGCGAATCATCCCACGCGATGGTCGTCGCAAGGACTGAGCTCTCCTCAAGCTCATTGAACTCAACCTATACAGGTTCGAACATTTTTCACAAGATTCAGAACACTATTACAGTGTCCCCTTCCGTTCCTCCTCTGATTTTTGTCAGTATGGCAGAGCAACTTACTTGTGGAACAATGAAGTAAAATGAGCCATAGTCCTCCCATTCAACGGAAGCATCGCTCGTCGCATCGAATCGGATGGCGCCATATGCACGAATCAGTGGACAGTCCCTTGAAAGAAATCTTTTGTAGGAAGACAAATTTGCAAACACAAGAAGTGTCAACGTAAGAAAACCATTCCAAACATGACCAAGTCAGAAACTAAGGCCATGCCCTTTTTGTTTGAAACCACAGATACTGTAAAAGATAAGACAGCATCATGTGGAACAGTGGAAGCGTCAATGCCACTGTACAAAAGGAACTTTCTGTCGGTGCTGATTGCTGAATAGAAAACGCCGGTTACCTCTTGATTGCGCGCCAATCAGCGAGGGAGAATGGCTCTGTCCCGCGGAAGAAGACCGCCGAGCCCACGCCGGCGACGCTCACCGGTTGCTTCCACTGACCGCTGAGGCCACCGTTGCCGTTGCTGCTGCCGCCGCCGGCGAGGGCGGGCGTGTCAGGCAGCGGCGCCCGCGCCGAGAAGAAGCAGCGTGGCAGCGCGGTCTGCGCGTGCAGCCACTCGACGGCGTCCACCCGCTGCGCGATGGGCACCTCGATGCGGATGATGCCGGAGGGCGCGGCCGGCGGCGCGCCGGCGCCCAGCGCGTCCACGGCGGCCCTGAGCTGGCCCACGGCGTCGTGCGGCGCCGGCGCGGCCGGCAGCGCGCGCGCCTCGCGCACGCACACCGCGCCGCGCTCCCCGGCGCCCGGCGCGCACCCGTTCATGGACAGCGAGCACGACACGCGCGCCCATCTCCCAACCTGCAGTGCACACGCGGCCACACAAGGAAAAGGATGAGCGCGTCGTCAGCGCGCGTCCCGGCAGCGCATAACGGAAGAGGAGAGGACGTGCCGTCGTCGCGGACGTCGGGCGGGCCGGAAGGAGGCGGCCCGGGGAGTAGAGCGACGAAGGCGACGGCGACGGCGGCGGCGGCATCGGCGCGCGCGCGCGCGCGTGCGTGCGACGTCGCGGCGCGGTCCAAAGCTCGTGGCCGGGCCTCCTGCAGCGTCAAGCTAGCGTGAGGTGGAGGAGGAGGCCGGACAGCATGAGCAGGCAGGGCACTATGGCACACTGCACTGCCGGCACGCACGCACGTCGTGGTCGTGATTTGCGAGAAGAGATAAGAGAAGATTCGCATGGAGATAAGTGGCACAATCGTAAATTGGCTCCTCATGGAATGGCTCCTCATAATGTATTCATGTGATAATCATTTCTACCATTTAAATGCTAGAAAAGATTATCACCACGGCACCTGCTCATGCCATCGCGGAAAGCTACACAATGAATTCTACCAATGCGAAAGATGCCCAAATGTAAACAAATTTGAGATACCAGTACTCCCTCCGCTCCAAGGTAGATCATTTTACTTTTCTAAATACATACATTTTGCAATACATCTGTTTTTTTAAACGAACGAGGCAGTGATTTTGCAATATATCTAAACATAACCCTACATGTGGAACAGAGGAAGTACATCTTAGTTCCTGCGCAGTTAGATCGAAGGCTACCACCAGAAACGAAATGAATGCCAGCTGAAAGTTAAAACCTCGCCACATACAATCAACAGGCAAACTCACAATCCCGTCTCACAAAAATACCACTTCAGAGCCAACAGTGACACGTCACAAACTTTAAATCTGCACATGAAAACCGCTAGCCGAGAGGCTATTGATTTAAGTTGACATGGTAAAACAACTAATGGTGGCTGGTTTATCCTGAAAGCTAAATAGTGGCAGACGAACGGACTGCAAGTTCATAGTTCTACCGAGCATGAATTATTGTGAACAAATGTAAAACAAACGACAAACCAATAAACAACAAAATTACACAAATATTCCATTGTGGAAAGCTACACAAATGTAACACAAACGACAAACCAATAAACAGTGAATTCATAGTTTAAAACTTTAAATGTAAACAACCTCAGATAAAAGGTAGCAGAAACGACTGGCGTTCTCAGATCAAAGGCAGAAACGAAATGAATGCAGCTGAAAAAAAGGACGTGCCAACAGTGACATTGCAAACTTAAATCTGCCAGAAACATGAATATATAACATAGTAAAACAAGTTCATAATTCTACGAGCATGAATTATTGTGAAGGTTGCTCATTTTAACAGAGCCCTACTCCAACGACTGAAAAATTGCCTCAAGGAAACATTGCAGTTCATGAAATCGGTAGACTGCAAGTACCAAAAGATGCAGGGAGAGGGAACCCCCAAACTGTTCTGTTTGCACCAATTTCAGCTGGGAAGGAAGTACATGCTGGGAGCTAAGAGAGAAAAAGAGGGACTTGTAACCAATCAGGGCTTGAGGGCCACAGCAATTCCGACCTTCGAACTCTTCTCAATGGTCTTGGTGTCGACCTCAGCTGAGATGGTCACCAGTGACTTCGGCCTCCACTCGTGCTGGATCAGCGCACTGGCCTTGCCAGAGTTGTTGAAGCGGGCCTTCAAGACAGTTAGTGGGTCCAGAGCGTGCTGGGTGCCGAAGGTGAGGGTGTTCTCATTGGTTGAGAAACTGTGGGTCAGCTCCGCCCCAACAGCTGTGCTTGTCAATTGGCTCACGCTGTGGTAGTACGCTGCAGTTAGGCTGTCTCCCTTGTTGTTCCTGCAAAACAAGTTTGGATCAGTCACAATGAAATTTGGCAAACACAGCATGGGAGACTCGATCGACAAAAGCAGGACCGATTCAATCTTTTTTCCTCGAACACACTTCATAGTAACTAAATCTGCTGTAGAGACATTGACCACAGCACACAGGACATTAATCTCTTTAGATAAGAATACTCAACTCAACAACTCAACAACTTAGCCTTTTGTCCCAAGCAAGTCGGGGTAGGCTAGATATGAAACCCAAAGGTACCACCAACATAAAGACACGTAGAAGAAGTCATGGCTCAGGAACGTTGATGGCTAGTCTCCAAGCGCCCCTATCCAAAGCTAAGTCCTTGGAGATATTCCACTCCCTAAGGTCTCTCTTGGACCGACTCATCCCGGGTCGGTTTAGGTCGACCTCTAACTTTCTTCACATTGTCGTCCCGCTCTAGGACCCCACTACGCACCGGAGCCTCAGGAGGCCTTCGTTGGACATGTCCAAACCATCTCAACCGATGCTTTGGATCAGTTTCTCCTCAATTGGCGCCACCCCGACCCCCTGTCCCGAATATCATCGTTCCGTACTCTATCCCTCCTCGTGTGCCCACAAACCCAACGCAACATACGCATCTCCGCCACACTCAATTGCTGGACATGTCGCCTTTTTGTAGGCCAACACTCCGCACCGTATAACATCGCCGGGCGAATCACCGTCCTATAAAACTTACCTTTTAGCTTCGAGGCACCCTTTTGTCACGGAAGAGGACGCCGAGGCTTGACGCCATTTCAACCAACCAGCTGAAATTCTATGCCTAACATCTTCGTCGATGTCGCCATCCTTCTGTAGTATCGAACCTAAATACCGAAAAGTATCCTTCTTGGTCACCACTTGCCCATCAAGGGTGACGTCTCCCTCCTCACGCGTCGTACCGCTAAAGTCGCACCTCATGTACTCGGTCTTGGTCCTACTAAGTCTAAACCCTTTCGATTCTAACGTATGCCTCCATCAGTTTTTTTGTTCTTTCTATTAGACAACTATAACAGCATCAACCACTTATTAGGAGGCAGTGCTCAATATTAGCTAAATTGGCATCTGCTGAATGGAAGAGGAAGACACCCAATTTGATTTTGGGAATAATAAATAAAAAATGCAATCGGCAAAACTCGGCTGCTTTGGTGCATTCAGTAATATATAAGAGTGGGTTAGAACTTAGAAGCTCTAGGTGCAAGGAATATATGAAGGAAATTGTAAATGTTGCTTCTTTTAAAATACTTCATTTGAGAAATGGCTCCAAGATAGATTAAAATCATGGGGACCAATATCTTTGTATTTTGACTAATTTCTGTGTTAGATAAACCAGCTAAAGAGCAGTAAGTGCTTTTAAATAAGCATTGAATACAGTGATTTAAATATATAGGATTACTAAAACTCTGAATAGTGATTACTCACAGGTTCAGGGATGCGATAAGATCTTCATGAGTGACACTCAGTCCAGCATTGTATTTGGTGAAGTTCCCAGAGGCAGTATCAAGTGAGATATCTGCACCAACTGCCAGAGCCTTGGTTCCAAAGGAGCCGGAGAGGTTGACTATAGGATTTGCAGTCAGACCAATGCTTGCATTAACTCCAGCATAATCATGCAAATACTGAAGCTCAAACTGCAATCATAGATACAAACAAATTAACACATTCAGCAATAAGCATTCACTTAAAAGATCACTACCTAATGTATGATTTACCTTCCCAGATCTCTGATCAGGAACAGCAAAGCTCAAGATGGCCTTCAGTCCTGGTGTTGCAACCTCATTCATAGTAAATGTGGTAATAACCTGAAGAAAACGTGAAAGCAAGCAATCAACTGGACATATCGAAAGTCAGGAAGCAGAGCAACTAATTAGAGCGCGCAAATCGTTGATCAACCACAAAAGCATGCTTGATGTTAGTAATCCAAGTGATATCATAAGAAATGAACATATTGCTGGTCCTTTTCTAAGCATGGTATGCCAGACACTAGGAGGGAGGGAGGGAGGGAGGTTTACATTTGAGTCTGAGTTTGCTTTCACATCTACGGTGATGTTCTTGTTCTTTATCTGTGACTGGATCTCACCAATAATCAAGTCAGCTTTCTTAGTGCTAGTAGCTGTGACAGCCTGCATGAACAAGCAGTATAGACCATAAAAATCAAACAATATGTTAGCTATAAACACAGGCAAATGAATATAAGCATGCAAGCAGCATCTAGGCGAAAAATCAAATGCACATAAACAAGCCCCAACAGGCAACATCATACATAATTCCAGATTCCATCACATCCACAAAAATAAAAAGATGCAATAGATATCATGAGTTTAAGAACCCAATTATGGAAACAGCATAACCAGGGTTCAATACCATCTTTTGTTTCGTACTCAGGAGTTCTATACTTTGAGTGCAGTTCCATTATCCCCAACAGATTTGGATCAGGAAAAAAACACATTTGCATCAGAATATGCAATTGTGTTCACACGCGGACCACAGAAGTAAACCTAGCATAACTAGGGTTCAATACCACCTTTGCTTCGTGTTGGGAAAAGGCTCTAGTAAGGAGTTCTATAATTTGATAGCAGTTCCATTATCCCCAATAGATTTGGTTCAGAAAAAAACATCAGAATATGCAATTGTATTCACACGCGCACCATAGAAGGAAACCCACCAAACAGCACCAAAACACACCATGTTTTACAACGCTAAGCTACCTTGCCAGTATTCAGAGTGCACATCACTCAACAACGGACTATTCAAACCACTGTCCTCCCACATTGCTAACATGTGTTGCATCCCTTGATGATCCTGACACAAATTGTAAGCATGGTACTATTTGACTATTTCACATCATCACAATTTTTTTATTTTGAAACCACCAATAGGCTAGGCTAGTGAGCTACTGACTCCGAATAGCCAGGAGACTCTCTACCAACCCCACTTCAAAGCATGCAGTAAAAAGATCAACACAAGCAAAACACAGGTTGCCAAGTTACTGCGCCAAACGCACAGGCAGGAAAACATACTGTAAATCACAGCTCATAAGCACGTCCATGCAGGGAATTAATCCCATGTGCCCATCGCTAAAGCCGCGTCATAAGTTTCAAACCATACAGATGAATCCAATATAGATTATGAACCCACCCCACACGGTTTCATCAATCCGACACATTCGAATCGTAATCCACCTGACCAAAGCACGGCACAAGGCCCATCAAGTACCCAGAACAGTGGAAGAGAGGGGAGTGGCGCGGGGCGGAGAGGAAGCGGAGCACTTACGACGCCATTGGAGGTGTAGGTGGTGAGAGTGAACTTGTGGTCCGTCTGGTAGTCCCTGTACAGCAGATCTGCGGGGAGAGAGCGCCGGAAACAATCAACAAACCAACAACAGCGAGCTCACCCCCGAGCGTGAAAGGAATCAGGAGGACAGAGGACAGGCAGAAGGAAAAGGCTGGCACCCACCCCTGGTCTTCTTGCCGATCTCGGTGTAGAGGCCTGGCCCGACCATCTTCTCGTCGGTGGCGGCGGCGGCGGCGGCGACGAGGTGCGGCGGCGGGCGTGGGGGTTGGGGAGGATGATTGGGGGCGGCGGATAGGTGGAGGGAGGTGTCGAGGACAGGTGCGGGGAATAAAGGCCGAGAAAACCACGGGGCGGCCTCTGACGCGTGGGCCCGGTTAAACCCTAGTTTATTTCGTTTCTGCTGTTTTCGCTTTCCACGTCCCCTTTTTGAAGTGTTTGGGTTTCGCACTGGCCATCTGTTTTTTTTTAAAACAAATAACCATTGGCTAATCCACAGATGGCTTCTCCATCAAGTTTGACAAACTGAAGCCGTTTTTTCTATGGTTTTGAAGACATCCAAAGTGTAATTTTAAATTAATGCCGTCGCTTTATTCTTTTTTTTTTGCAAAACACCATATTAGAAATTGTTTCTAAATTAGTACTCCAACAGTAGTCATGGGTATCTAAATTGACACAACTCATAAGTCTATTTCTCCTAAACATTATATCAATAAGGCATCATGGTTTAACGAGTTTGTTGGCTAAGTCAAAATATATCATCTTCTCCTTGCATACTTGAGATTATTTTCCTTGAGTTTAATATTAAAAAAAGATAAATCTGACAGATCTTAAGCTTAAAGTCCTCCTGCAGTCGTGCTTAAGCTTAACTTGCCATGTTCCTCTGCCAGGAATTAGTAGCACATAAAGATCCACCAACGTGTTGCTTTTATTGTGTCTTTAGCATTTTGAAATGTCGCCAAGCATCCAAAGGTTTATTCCTTTCGAGCCATGTGCTGCTTGCGAAGTCTTACACACCTCTCTGTCGAGCTGGATGGTCTGATTCTATCTTTTTAATAATTAGATTGCACTTAACAATCGACAGTTCTGAGAGCATCCACTTTTTGGAGCTACTTTGCCAAGTAAAACAAGACTATAAATT
Organism: Cenchrus americanus; assembly: GCA_947561735.1. Taxonomy (NCBI): domain Eukaryota; kingdom Viridiplantae; phylum Streptophyta; class Magnoliopsida; order Poales; family Poaceae; genus Cenchrus; species Cenchrus americanus. The sequence continues at coordinate 113,422,291 of OX387245.1, forward strand.
TGTATGGTCACAACTGTCCAAGTCCAAGTACAACCTAGAGAGTTGAGACTAAACAAATTTAAAGATTCGGGTTGTTCTAAACTTTATTCTTCTTTTTTCCCTGCGCGGCTGTGTTTCCTATACTTAATTTTTTTTGAGAGAGAGAGGATGGATAGCGAGGGGGAAGGCCCAAAGTTGGCCGTACTGGATTTTTTTTTATTTTTTTGATGATTTTCCGAAAATAAATAGTCGTTTCAAATTTTATCAAAAGTAGCCTTGAACCGCCGTTTGAACTGGCGGTAGGAACCTGTTGCCGTTTCACACGGTGGCAGGTCCTGTAACCGCCGTTTGAAATGGCGGTAAGTGCTTCCCGCCAGTTCAAATGGCGGCAATCCTAGCCGCCAAACAATAGGACAGTTTCCCTTAAGGTAGCGGGCGGCAGGTGGGCGCCGTTGGCGGCTGGGGTTGGCGGTTAACCGCCATATCCAACGGCGGTAGTCAGGGCCTACCGCCGCGCAAAACGATGGTAACTTTTTTTATGAAATGGAAATGAGATGACATCATCTAAACTAAAAATAAATCACAGATGAAATTGCAATGCCATGCACGACACAACTCTAATCCTAACATGCTTTAGGGAATTTAGATATTGGATTACATTCGAAAACTAATTGTACGAGAACTGGCCAGAGAGCAAGGAGCCGACGCCTGAGGACTGCTGAGACGACATGTAGTACCCCAGTGGTGGTGGTGGAGGTGAAGGAGGAGGGGACCAATCTCTCATCTTCGCGTAGCATTCACAAGTGCAAGTCGCACAAGGGCAGCATTGGTTGTCGGCGGGACGATCTGGGGAAGCAAGTGCTTCGTCAAGGCGCCGCTTGAGGTTGTAGATGATGATGTCGTGGAGGTAGTTGATGTAATCCTGATAGGGGTCAATGGCTAGGGGATCCACCCATTGCGAGAAGTCACAGTTGTCATCATCGTCGGAGAACTGAAAAGTACCAAAAAAATGTTAACAAACCAAGCATGGTTGATGAAAAATATCATTTCATAGCTTACCCTTGCTAGTGGGCAGTGCCAAAAACGACGACCGTAGTTGCCCCGGCCCTCGTAGACTTGCATCACGCAACGTCCACCGTGTGAATATGTTGGCCACAACACCAGTTTGTTCGGTGCGTAGCTTCTAACTTCACGCATGGAACGGAAGTCCCTCTTGTGCATGACTAGAAATTCCTCCTTGAACTCTGGATCTTGCTCCTCCCAGAAATAAGGACTACACCCATATTCACCTCCACTCCTGGAAGCCATCGCGGTTTGTTGTGGAGAGGCATTGTAGAGAAGGGTGATATATGTAGAAGAAGGGTGAGTGGTGGGGTCCTTCGATCTGTGGGAAGAGAATCGAAGTAGTGACTCTGAGGAAACACACCCTAGCAGTATGGTACTGTAGCGTTGTGGGCCCTTTGATCCGTGGGAGAGAAAATTTGTAGTGACTCATAGGAAACACACGGTACCTATATGTTCCAGTCACTGACAGGAAGCACACCCCTAACCGACTCCAACTGACGACGAAATTAATTTGTGGTTTACAATTCATACAATCTGACTCCGCTGCTACTACTCTAGATCTACTGAGTACAACGAGGGTATTTCCCCTTCCTAATGGCATCGGGTCCAGCTTCCTTGGCCCATCAAGCCCTCTCCCTCTTCCTCTCTCTATATGCTTCGCGAGCCTGGGCCTCTTCACGCTCTCTCATCTGCCGGTGAACATGAATTTCCTCCAGTTGTTGTTTGTGTTTTTCCTCTTGTTTTTCCGCCCCAATCATGTGGAACCACCTCTCTCTTGCATCATGGGCCATTGACTCGACGTACCTCTTGTTGTCGTCAGACTGCTGGGTATCCAGCCACTGCAAGAAATCACAAAGAGGAGGTAGACTCTTTTTGAAAAACATGTTAGTAAAAATACAAATAATTGACAAATGAATAATCAAGAATTGCACTAAGTTCTTACTTTGGGTCTATCATTGCGGTTTAATGGCTTGATCGGGTCATGCGCATAGTTGGCGCACATGAAGAACTGCATCCCGTAAGCGTGCGAGAGCCTTGCACTTGACAACCTTGCAATTGTCACCATAGTAGCACATAGGAGTGTGGATCCCCTTAGGCACCGCAACCACCTCTTTCCTCGTAGTGAGCAACTCCGAGTCCAACTCAGGACTTGAGGCAGCCATTCTGAACCTGCAAAACAAGGTATTATTTGGATGTTAGCACATGAGGAAATCCAAATATTTCAACAAAATTTTAATAATGCAGTAAAAAATATCAGAAGAAATTAAGGAATACTGATTCAATTATTACAACATAATTAAAATAGGATGTAGTTCGTACAAAACAACATTACACTATTATTACAACACCATGATTCAAACGAAACAGTATATCAGATATTACACCACTGCAGGATGAAACACTACAACATCGCACAACATGACTAACTTCAGCCCTTCCTGCTATGTGACGACGAAGGTTTAGCTTCCTTGGTAAGTTTTGTAGTTGGTGGATTAGCAACACTCGGGGTTCCTCTCCTCTTGCAATGGCATCTGCAGTTTTTCCTTGCAAATGATGAAGCATGCCTCTTTCCAATGTGCTCATTTTCGTCAAATTAGGTGGTGTTTTGAACGTGTTTCCCCCTGTGGTGTGAGGAATCACGATTACCACCACCATTGCCATCCTCACCACCTCCGACAGCAGCAGACGCCATCTCTAATTACTGTTACATAAATTCAACATGACAAATAAATCTGATAGCATGAATAAGTTCGTACACAACATAATCTAAGGAAATACTAGATCAATTATTACAACACCTCCGACTATGGCAAATAAGACATTATTACAAACAACTCAGCAGGATAAGACAACTAAACTTAATGCATTCTTTCATTGCGGTGGCTACGACGTCCATGTCCACGTCCTGAAGGTGCATTTCCACTAGCCGAAGGTTGGGCAACATCATCCGCGTTTGACGAACTAGGTGCATTGTAAGCGTACATTGTTGTAGTGCATTTCTTATAGGTGTGTCCTGGATTGTTGCACTTTGAGCAAAGCGCCACTAAATGACCAGCTTCAGCTTCATCCATGTTGTTCCTGATCCACTTCTTCTTCCGTCAACCTGAAAGTGCATCTAGGCCCCTAAGTGGATTTTGGTGAATTGAATGACAAGGCGATTAAAGGACTAATGCTTTTGTCTAAGATCGTGAGCAGGTTTTCATTATATATTCATGAGCTACTTTTGAAGCATTTTAAATATGGATGTATTTTATGGCTCACATCTACAAAGATAAGCATATGGTGCAAGACTTCATGAGTTTATTGAAAGAGAACAAGATGATGAGTATACTTTTTATGGTTCTAAAAATGGAAGCTTGCATATCCGTTGTCAATCAAGATCAAGCATTTGAAGCGGGATTTTCAAATGAAGGTTAATTGCGTGTGAAGCAAAGTGGAACTCAAAGTGGATTGGATAAGTGATGAAGAGATCAACCGAGATGTCTAGGGTGAGGGACTAAGCAATCTTTGGGGCCGTAGCTAAGCCGCCATAAGTGTTTTGCTAGGGTGAAGGTCTAGCATCCGTGGGGTCTTCAAGTATCATATTCAAACCTTAACCGAGAGAAGCTTTGCAAGTCATCAACTCGTTAAGATTGGCAACATGGAGTGGCCATGGATCCAAGTGTGCATTCTTATGCTATATGGAAAGATCCTAAGTCACTAGCTCAAGTATGGACGTGATCAAGTCAAAGGCTATGTTGAAAGCCCTCAAGGGGTTATAGATCAAGTATGGCAAGAATTGAAGTTGTTCAAGCTCAAGAGGTCATCAAAGCTCTTTTACTCTTTTCTTGAGTATAGGTATGCCGTACTATCAAGAGGGATGGAACTTAGCAAGTTGACCACGTCAAAGTGCTCTTTAGTTGACCTAAGTGAGATCTAGCCCTTGAGTGTGCTAACTAACCCTCCTAACCTAACCTGGGGCATTTCATCTTGGTGGTGAAGTGCTAGTTTCTTTAAAAGAGGTTTTGGGGGCAACTCGGGCCTGACCGGTCTGACCGGTGCCGCTAGCCCAACGGCTAGTTTTTCATACACCGGTCTGACCGGTGTAGGGTACCGGTCTGACCGGTGCCACCCGGGGTCTAACGACTAGTTTTCTCCTTTGAGGGGTATAAATACCCCAAGCCCTCTTCCAGTGAGGGTTGCTGCTTCTAGTGTTGTTGCTGAGATCTCAAGCCATTTCTAACTAGCTCTAAGCCTTAGTGGCTCTCTGAAGCGTCCCCTCATCAGAGGTGACCAAATGTGACACAAATACCAGTCCCAGGAGGCTGGTAGCACATTTATTACAACAGGTGGAATCAGTCTTTTACATTACGGTTACAAAAAGGGCACGGTAGTGCCAACGCTACAATGAACAACACAAACGCTAGCGACCACACTACGATAGCAAAGGCTTCCATAGCCTCCTCGCAGTACCACACCATGGAAGCTTTCGGTAGAGCCACGGGTACACGAGCACGGTTGGGTGTAGGGCGGTGACCTACTCAACGTCTTCGGGAATGTAATCGGGATCCTCCTCTCGTAACATAGTTAGTAAAACAAGAGTGAGTACATACGTACTCAAGCAAATCCAACCCCACCCACGGAGGGGCTTATAAGAGAATCATGCATAAGGTATAACAAGGATCGGGTTAAGGTTCATTTTGCAAACTTACACATGCGGGGGTTCATTTCAAAAAGGTTTTCGCAAATCATTTTCATAACCCAAGTAACTCACTTGTTTTAGGAAAACCATCGTGGATCTACGGACTTCCCGTCCGTCGTAGTCCGAGCACACGACCACACACCTCACCCGAGAAAACAACTCACGCCAAAAAGCATCCCATCCCAAACACTAGTTTTTGTGACCACACCGTGACTCGTCCAATACCGTGGACACGGCTATTCGAATAGGTTTGACACTCTGCAGAGGTTGTACATCTTTACCCACAAGTAGGGTACCGTCACACGGACACCTCAGTGCCGGTACGGATCCTATCAAAGCCCTTACCCACCTTAGCTAACACTACGAGCCACCACGGAAGCACTCAAGGGGTTATCCCACATAACCAGGGCGTACCTCACACAGAGCGTACCCCTTCTCTTTGGTCTCCCGCTGCTCACCCGCACACCAGATGGCAAGTAGATTAACTAGTGGGGTTTATGCTAAGCCGTTGCCACATACAACGGTCGAGTGGTTGTACGATGATTTGGGTCAGGTGAGATGTCACGCAACCCGGTCCTTAACCGACAAGATGGACAACTCCCAACACGCTCAACCACACAGGTACGAGCTTACCCATACTCCTGACACACACGTCCATCCTGTCTACCCAGATCTGTACTCATTTTCCAAAAATGTCCCATTCCCACTTTTAATGCACTCACACATTTTGAAAGCACTCACACATTTTTAAAGCACTCATTTAGGCCAAAACAATGGTTCAATCATAGCAATCATGGGTGGCTATCCTACCATGTTTTGCAGTAAAACAATATGCAATTTATAAAACGGGTATAAGGGTATATTTATAAAACTAGGACAGAAGCATGCATCAAAGGGGGAAAGGTTGAACTTGCCGTCTTCGAAGTCTTCGGGGAGTGCGGCTCGGCGTTCGGGACCTCGGGCTCCCGCTCGCGGTAGTCGGCTTCGATCTCGGCTCGGGGTACCTTCCTCCGTCTACTCCGTCGGCTATAGCGCACACACAAGCAGGCAAGCAGTATCAGCACACATGTTTCCGACCGAGCTCGGGGAGGGGGAAGTGAGCGGAGGAGGGGTATATATAGGCGCGGTAGGGTTTGGTCTTAACCGGGAAGGAAGGGCGTGTACGAAAAGCTAGGTTAAGGAGGGGTTATAGATATTAAGGACCTATTGGTAATTTCTAATATTGAAGGAGGGTATGTTGATGACCACATAATTTGGTTTAGGGTCTGTTTGTAATTTATTTAGGGTTCAACAGTAATTAATTACTAATCTTAGGGCTATTTGGAAAAAGGAAATGAAATAATATAAAGGGGGCTCGGTTAAGGGAAAGGTCAGGGGCCTAATAGCAAAACGGCCTTCTTCTCCCCCCCACTCGATACCGAACGAGAGGGGGGGCGCGCGCGTGGCCGGCCGGCGGGGGTGCCCGCCGGCGGCTCCCCGCGCGCGGCGGCGGCCTAGGAATAGGGGAAAACGGAGAGGGGGGAAGAGAGGATCTTAACCCCGCACTCACCTTGGGCTATTGGGCTCGGTGGAAGTGGCTCGGCGGCGGTCGGAGGGCGGCGGCGGCGGCGGCGGCGGCGGCGCGTTGGGGCTCAGGGAACGGCTCAAGGAGGCTAGCTTGCGGTGCGGTGTGGCGAGGTGGTGGTGGTGCCGGCCTTAAATAGGCGGCGGAGGTCGGTTCAGGGGGGGAAAGATATTTTCCCCGGCGAGACCGCCGGCGAGCTCGGGGAGCTTCGCGAACTCCGGCCAGCTCCTTGCGGTGACCGGGGACGCGACGGCTCGGTACGGGTCAACTCATGCAGTGCGTAGCGCGGGCGGGGCGGCGGTGGTGGCGGAGGTGACGGCTCGGCTCGTCGCCGGCGCCATGGAGGGGTCTTTTCGTTCTGAGCTTCGGGCAGTGAAGAGAGGGGGGGACGGTGGCGTGCTGCGGTGGCCGTCGTGGTCGGCCTCACGGGCCGTGCGGCGGGCACGGCACGCCGGCCGGCCGGCCGGTCGGGCGGCGCCGGCGCGGCGTGGTTGATTGGGGGGGGGGGGGGGGGGGGGGGGGGAAGGAGGAGGAGGGGGGTCACGGTGCGGCGGCCGGGGGCGCGGGCCGGCGTGCGGTCGGCCGGCCGGCCCTCCGCGCGCGGCGGGGTGCGGGCCGGGGTCAACCCGGTGTCAGCTCTGGTCGGGGGGGGTGCTGGCCGCGGGAAGGGGGCAGGCGCGCGGCCAGGGAGGTGGAGCAGGGAAGAAGAAAGAGAAAAGGAAGAAGAAAAGGAAAAGAAGAAAAGAAAGAAAAGGAAAAAGGAAAAAGAAGGAGAGGAAGAAATTGGAAAGAAAAATTAGGAAAAAGAGAGGAAAGGAGATTGTAGAAAAGTCTAGAAAATTTGAAAAATTGTTAGGGGAATTAGGGGAGGGTTTTACGGGGGTTTTTCCGATTTCCGGGTGTCAGCGTGTTTTTCGGGCCGGCGGTGATGGCGAGGCGGACCGGCCGGCGGGACCGCGGCGTGCACGGGATTCCGGCCGGTGGCCGACCGCGGCGTTGGGAAGGCGCGCGGGGGCGCGGCCGAGGTGCGTGTCGGCGGGAATCGCGGCACGCGCATCGGGGAGAGAGAGAGAGAGAGGAAAAGAGAGAGGACAGTGGCTAGGTTTTGAATGACAATTGAGCTCGGCGGATCGGTTTTTGAAATTACGCATGATTTACTAGGTGTTTTATTTAGAGCTAAAAACGCGGGCGTTACACTCTCCCCAACCATCTCTTTGTGAGATTTGTGGATTCAAGCCATCATCCTTGTGTTGGGTTGAGAAAGTGGGCCTAGGAGTGACGTTGTGAGCTAACAAGAGCAGGTTCCATAGCTTGAGCACTTTGGTTTAGAGTCTACAAACTTTGGTGCATTTGTTACTCTTGGAGGTTTGCCTCCTAGACGGCTAGGTGTCGCCGGCTAGCTCCCAAGGTTGTGGTGAGCAGCGGGAAGTTTGTAAGGGCTGCGATCTTGCCTCTTCGTGGAAAAGATCACCTTAGTGGAAAGGAGGAAAGTGGTTGAAAGAGACCCGGCTTGTTGTGGGAATCGTCCCTTACAAGCTCCTCAACGGAGACGTAGCCATTCCTCAGTGGGTGGTGAACTTCGGGAAACAAATCCTTGCTTCTTCGTGTGGTTCTACTCTCCAAGTTGTTTTTCTAGCATATTTCATTTGCTTCCGCTTCGATCTACTTGGGTGTGTTACTTGTGTGTGCAGGGCTCATTACTCTGCTTGTGATCATCTACAAAAGCCACACCCTGTGTTCGGTTCGTGCTAGAAGCCAAGAGGTGCTTGAAGTTGTTTTTGCAGGTTCTCTGTGCTACACCGGTCTGACCGGTGAGGCGCACCGGTCTGACCGGTGTCATCTGTGAAGACCAGTGCTTGACCGGTCTGACCGATCACCACCACCGGTCTGACCGGTGGAGCACTGTCAGCTCAAGTGCTTTGGGGGAAAAAGGTTAATTTGGTCGTCACGCCTATTCACCCCCCCTCTAGGCGACATCAAGGTCCTTTCACAACCAACACCTTGGCACAATTCAGGATTTGAATCAGGTATGTATGTTGCATTTCCTTTGGGATCTTCAATGAATGAACTGATGAAGAGATGACCCTCCAGAGTGTGGTTCCAAGTGTCCATGATGGTTTGCTTCAAGTAGTACCTAGACACGTACCGACCCCAGTGCCAACCTTTAGTTTTGAAACATGCAGCGAGCACATGAATGCAGGGCTTGTGTAGTAGTTGTGGTTTGTGGTAGGAACATGAGCAAGTGTGTTGGCTAGAACCACAATTTGCCTCCTTCTCTCATTGCCAGATTTCTGTGATTTGGCTTTGCACTCGACCAGATACTTCCACCTAGTTTCAAAGCCACTTGGTGTATATGCTCATGCTCCGCTCGGTGACTCAAAGCCTTCTTTTGTTTAATGTCCAAGTACTCATGCATAGCAGTGGAGTACAACTTCTGACTATCAACCATAGCTGCGTGTGCTGCATTTGCCCGCTCATAAAAGTACTTCATTGTGCGGTACAGGAAGAACTCAATAATGCCAACTAAAGGATAACACCTGTCCCACGCAAGACTGCGTTGTATACCTCAACAAAATTAATGGTCTTGATCCCATACCGTACACCTCCTGTGTCATGCAAGAGACACCATTTCTCCTTCAACTCGTTCTCAGTCCACCGGCTGAAAGTCTTCACTACACGTCCCTTTCTCCTTCTAACATTTGGAGCATCTAACCCAACATCCTCAAGAGAAATTGGCTCTTGCCCCGATTCAGGATTGACTGGTTTCTTTGCTATTTCTTCTGATGCTTTCTTTGTGAGTTCATCTAATTTTTTCCATATTGTAACATCCTGGATGTTTGTGACCAGCAATCATAAATGTTAGTGAAGCTAAGCTCGGGCTGACCAAGTCAAAATCCTTAATGGTGGTCAAACCCTATAGAGCCCTAGTCCTATCTCTAGAACTTTGGTTAAATCTCAAAATTTCTCAATAGAACTTCAAATTCGGCCAATATAAAAGTTGCTCGGTTTTTCCGGGAACACAATTCATCTAACAGCTGGCATCAGAGCTTCACTTGTACACCAGAGGTCTTAATACACCCTTAATAACATGTTATATATTAAAATTTGCAAGATTAAGGTGTGTTTTCCAAAATGCGTTAGGAACGATAAGGACTAGCTAATCCAAGAGGCCCTGGAGATTTTAGGGTATTTTCAAGTGGCTAGTTAATTATGGTTTATCTAGACTAACTTACAGCACATTCCTTTCAGTCAGGACTTACTTTCTTGCACAACCATACTAGTACACCATGTTTTGCTATACATGTGTGGTGCCACATGGAAGTCATGTGAGGGATGGATGAGACCTATTCTAAAGGGAACCCACCGCCGCATTTGTGTCTCGCCACGTTTTGCCATACATGGACGTTCCGTATTACAAAAATGCGAGGCAAGGATGCACTCCATTCAAACGGAGAGTGTCTGAGGTTGGACACTGTCCATGCAGCGGCTTTATGCATGGATGTCGTTTTTATAGTGAACGGTAATGTATGTGGACGCTTTCGTTGGTGCTGGCACGAAAGGTTCGGGATGTTCTGTGATTTTCTGCATGTACACTAACCACAATTCGTTAGGTACGGTAACTAAGTTATGAATAGCTTTCGACTAGCTATTATAAGGAGAGTAGTATATTGTGCCATGCCACCAGCGCTAACTTCGATCTTGACAAGGAAATGTCTGTGAGGACGCATAGGCTGTGCATGCATCATGTTAAAATCCTAAACTGAACAGCAACAATAGTCATTAAAACTTGAAGTCAAGTCTTGATCAAAATTTGTCAAAAAGCACTTAAGGCCTATCTAGTAGTCATGTGATCAAGCTATTGGTCTGGAATTTTTCCGGCCAATACATTTTCTCCAAAAACCAAATATAAGAAAGTTGTTCCAAATCTTGACATGCTGTTAAAATTTCATAGAATTTGGATCAACCAAACTCAAGTTATCGTCTTTTTCCTAAGGAATGATCTAGCTGTCAATCTGTGAACTTATCTGTCCTTAAATGTTTCGACCCCCAAGACAGTGTTTTCTGAGGAAAAGTTAGATATGAAGGTTGCTCCAAATCTTGTCAGGCATCTTCTGTAAAAATTTCAGAAATTTTGGTTGGAAGAATTTTGAGTAATGACCAAAATGATTAATATCTTTCTGCTGTTTTTTCTTGAGTGACAACAAACTGATTTGATCCTCTTTGGTTATCTTCTTCTAGTTTTTAGCTCCACTTTTGAATACCAATTTTTCACTCAATCATCTTATTGAGTACCTGGCAAAAATTTCAGCATTTCTGGCTAAGTAAAACTTCAGCTATGCTAAAAATGGTGACTGTGTGCTTGCTGATTTTCTGGGCAACAACAAACTGGATGTCTGTCTAATCACCTATCTTCCCATCAGTTTTTGCCCATCCTTCGAATACCGAAGTTGTTTTGAATTTCATTTTCTGAATCCTCACCAAATTTCAGCACCAATGGACATCCACAACTAGAACTATGGACGAAACAGTGACCTTCAGCCTGCTGAAAAACAGCCAGGACATATAGGCCAATTTGGAATTTTCCGTCCTAAATGAAATTTGAATTTGGTTTTGAGTTGAATACCAACAGTGGTAGCTTGTAAAGGTTTCTACCTAATACCCAAAGATGAGAAGTTTTTGGTCAAATATTTTGAGAGCTATGCATTTTGGAAGTTGCTATCCAGAAAAGTGAACAACCTCATGCAAGATCGATTGATCTTCCTTTTCACTTAGATTGGTCACCAAATGAAGAAGTTAAAGACCAAGCACCTCCATCAGATTTCTGTTTCCTAGTTCCAGAAATTTCTTATGGAAATTGAAGGATAATTTCCGAAGATACCGAAAGGTTTGGACTTTCTACAGTTGACATCTAGAGGAAGGGTTCAGTTTGGAAAATGAAGAAATGGTCTTGTGCTCAACTTTCTGACAGATTGTTATGCACCTTTTCAGTCCTTTTTTTATAAGTAGAATTATTATCCTAGAGGGGAAACTGATCCAATCATTATCAAATTTTCAGGACAATGGTCTCCACTAGAGAAAACCAAAGAATCCTTGCCTGCATGAGTTGTGCTCACCCCTTTTACCTACACAAAGGTGTTGCAGATACCATTGCTGGTGCAATTGAAATGTTGGAAGAACAAAATTCGGTGCTAAACCAGATAGTGCATAATGTCATCCATGAATGTTATCAAGGGCTATCACAAACTAGCTTAGTTGACAGTCTCTCCTAGTCATTATCTGAATCTATGGTTGAGCATGCTTGCCTTTTCAATTTATTGATGAATCATACAACCCAGGGGCAATAAAGTCAAAGATTCCAATCAACAAATCCTAGAAGAATCTCTTCTCCTACCATCGAAACTACCAATGGACCTTAGGAAGGAAGAGATAAAGAGTTGGAACAACAAGCAAGTGTTACCTCGTATGGATTTAAGTGGATGGACTCACGTTGATTGCCTCCATTAGAGTGGTTTTCCCATGAATTTGTGGACCACTTTGAAGGACTTTGGATATACTACCTGTCATATGGACCTCCCTGGGCCCACTGCCTCGGTGGGTACCAGGACCGACTACTCGGTGAGCCCCTGGGACTACTCGGCTTGTGCCACACGGCACCTGATGGCGTGGGGCGCAAGGACTACGGTGGAGAAGTACTCAGATAGGAAGCTGTACATGTCCTGCACAATGTAGAGAACTCCTAGCCGTACCCGACTAGTACTCTCTCCTCAAACCGACTTGTAACTCTGCCTCCCGGGCTATATAAGGCGAGGCAGGGACCCCTATTTCTCATATGTGCATCCTCTTGTAAACACATCCAATCAATCCAGAGCTACGCGCATACAGGACGTAGGGTATTACGCACCTCGCGGCCCGAACCTGTCTAAATTGTATGCCATGTGTCTCTTCCTTCAAGTTACCGATCTCGGCGAGGCCACATTCATCTGCCTCAGGTACTCCCCTTGGTAGGTTGCCGGTCTAAAACACCGACAGCTAGCGCGCCAGGTAGGGGCTCTCGCCGAAGATCTCATGGCGAACTCGACGGCTTCAATCTTCATCAAGCCAATCGTCGCTTTCAACCGCGGCGACACCTTCGTCTTTGGGTCCTGGGTGTGCACTGCTGACGACGCCGGATCCTTCCAACACCGCCTCACCATGACTCCCAACCCGAGCACTGGGCTCCTGACGCTTCCCGAAGTAGTCACGGGCGAACTCGCCAGAAAGTTCGGCGAAATTTCGCTCTACAACCAACACGCCGACTTTGAGCTTGGATCCGACTCCAACTCGAACTTGACGTCTCCATGGGCCATCGCATGCGAGCCGGCTATTGAGCCATCGTGTGCGGATTCCCCACTTCCCATACGGCCTCTGCAACGCCAGCAAGGCCCATGCGAAGGCTCTCACTGCGCGTCGGGCCGGCAAGGAGACCGTCTCCGACTACACTTCGGACTACAACCCCGTCTCCGGCTACTACTCAGACTCCTCCTACCAGTTCGACTTCAGATCGGACCCAGCCGAGCCCGAGTCCGAAACCTTCACGTCCGAGCAACCGCTGTCAGGACCAGCTACCGGCCTGGTTATAACATCTACACCCGTCGGGAGATTCGTCTACTGGCCAGACCGCAAGCTTACAGACCTGACAGACGGGAACTCATGCTATGTCGCCTACCTCGACTCGCTTCCCTTCCAGGAGGGAACGCCATTATCTCCAGCGGAGGAGCACACTCCAACAGAGGTGGCGACTACTGACTCCAGTCTCGGCTCCCCCGATCGTCAAGTCTTCATGACTACCAACGAAACGCCGGGACCTTCAGCGACACAACCTGACCATTTCCTTGAAGATATCTCAGCAGACGAGTTGTTTGCCAATGCACCCGCAAACGAAACCAGTGACGACAGGAACGCCCGACGTGAGCGTAACAGGAAGCGCAACGGACGGCGTCGGCGTCTCCGTGAGAGCCTCCCCATACGGAACCTCACAGAGGCGCTCAACCAAGTTGAAAGCCGGGTGCATACTACCCCTGAACAGTGCCTCATGTCCATCACCACGATAGCACGTCAGGCTCAGGGGATGCGTGTGGGAGAAGTCATCGGCAAGCTTGCGGAGGATGCCTACTTCATGAGAGTCGACAACAGAGTCACTCAAGTGCCTCCCCTTCGAACCAGCGAAGTCGACCATGAAGCCACAAGCTGCAGCCCAGCCGACAACATTCGCAAACGTACTGGAGGAGAGCTACCGCAGAACCCCAACCGCACTAGGGCATCTGTCGGAGGACCTTCTCAGGGCGGTCACAGCGCCGGTTGCGCTGGCGGCAGTCGTGCTATGGTGGCTCACAGCGACGCCGGCGGCGGAGGCAGCGGTGGCGGGAGCTCCTCAGACGGGGCTGGAAGGAGAGCCGGTGGCGGAGGTGATCGCAGAGGCCGAGTGTAACGCCCGCATTTTTAGCTCTAAATAAATCACCTAATAAATTATGCGTGTTTTCAAAACTGACCCGCCGAGCTCAATTACCATTCAAACCCTAGCCACTGTTTTCCCCCTCTCTCTCCCCGACGCGCGTGCCGCGAATCCCGCCGCACCGCACCTCGGCCAAGCACCCTTGCGCGCCTTCCCAACGCCGCGGTCGGCCACCGGCCGGAATCCCCGCGCACGCCGCGGTCCCAACGCCCGGTCCGCCTCGCCATCACCGTCGTCCCGAAAAACGCGCCGACACCCGGAAATCGGAAAAACCCGCAAAACCCTTCCCCTAACCTTCTAAACTTTTTCCAATTTCCTTCCCATTTTTCCCTTTTCTTTCCTCCCTTTTCTTTCTTTCCCTTCCCTTTTTTTCCTTTTTCTTTTTCCTTTCTTCTTTTTCCCCTCCCCTTCCTTTTCTTTTCCCCTCCTCCTCCTTCTTCCTTCCGCGGCCAGGACACGCGCGCCGCGACGCCCGTGCCCCCGCGCCCGGCGCCGTTGACGCCCGCACCGCCCGGCCCGCGCGTGCCCGACCACGCCGGCTCCCCCCTCCCCTCCGGCACGCCACCGCCCGCCCGCGCCGCGCGCGCACGCACGCCCGCCCGCCCCCGCGCCGTCGGCCGGAGCCCGGGGACCGAGCCGACACGCGACGACCCGACGCACCGCCCCTCGCCACCACCAAGACGCCACCCCGGCCCCGCGACGCGACCACACACCGCCATTACTCCGCCCGCCCAACCACCACACCGGCGCCCCGCCGCCGCCACCCCCGCACTCGGCCCCGCCGGGCCGCCCACCCTCACCACCACCGCGGGACGCCGGCCCCGCTCCGCCCCTAGACGCGCCGCCCCCGCAACAAGTTGACCCGCCGAGCCGTCCCGTCGTCGGTCGCCTCGAAGCCCGGCCAGACATCGAGAAGCCGCGCAAGCTCGCCGGCGGCCTCCCGCCGGAAATATCTCCCCCCCGAACCGCCTCTGGCCGCCTATTTAAGGCCGGCACCACCACCACCTCGCCGCACCGCACCGAAATCGAGCATCCGTGAGCCTGCTCCCCGAGCACCGCCGCGCCGCCACCAGTAGCACCGCCGCCGCCCTCTGCTCTCCCGCGGAGCCGCCTCCACCGTGCACGATAGCCCAAGGTGAGCACGGGGATAGGACCCCCTCGCCCCCCTCTTCCTTTTTCCCTTGTCCCCCGCCGTCGCCGCGGCCGGAGCCGCCGGCGGCGCCCGCGCGCCGGCCAGGCCACGCCCCCCCCTCCTCTCTGTTCTGATTCGAAGGGGGGGAAGAAGATGGCACTTTTGCCAAAGACCCCCCCTGCTTTCTTTTTTTCCCAAACCGAGCCCCATTGTTCTCTCTCTTTTTACTCTTTCCAATTAAGCCCCTGGATCAATATCTAATTATAAATTAAACACTACTATACCCTAAAATAATTTACAAAGTGACTCTAACCTAGTTTATATTAGCATAATCACCCCTTTTACCATTAGTAGGAAATGCCAATAGGTCCCTAATCCCTATACCTCTCCTGTGACCCAACATTTATGATTAAACCCAGACCTCACCCCGCTATTTTCCCGTAGTACACCACTGAACCACCCCCCCTAGGGCTTATAAATACCCCCTCTCCGCTCACTTTCCCCTCCCCGAGCTCGGCCGGAAACGTGTGTGCTAATATTGCTTGCTTGCTTGTGTTTGCGCCATAGCCGACGGAGTAGACGGAGGAAGGTACCCCGAGCCGGAGGCCGAAGCCGACTACTGCGAGCAGGAGCCTGAGGCCCCAAACGCCGAGCCGGCGCTCCCCGAAGACTTCGAAGACGGCAAGTTCAATCTCATCCTTTGATGCATGCTTTGGTCCTAGTTTTATAGACACAACCCTATACCCGTTTTATAAATTGCATATTGTTTTACTGCAAAAACCTGGT
Source organism: Cenchrus americanus (assembly GCA_947561735.1). Taxonomy (NCBI): domain Eukaryota; kingdom Viridiplantae; phylum Streptophyta; class Magnoliopsida; order Poales; family Poaceae; genus Cenchrus; species Cenchrus americanus. Next base: position 113,437,991 of record OX387245.1, read on the forward strand.
AGGATAGCCACCCTTGATTGCTATGATTGAACCTTTTTTGGCCAAAATGATTTCTTTAAAATGGTGTGAGTACTTTGAAAATGGGAATGGGATATTTTGGAAAATGAGTAAAGAACTGGGTAGACGGGATGGACGTGTGTATCAGGAGTATGGGTGAGCTCGTACCTGTGTGGTTGAGCGTGTTGGGAGTTGTCCATCTTGTCGATTAAGGACCGGGTTGCGTGACATCTCACCTGACCCAAATTATCGTACAACCACTCGACCGTTGTATGTGGCAACGGCTTAGCATAAACCCCACTAGTTAATCTACTTGCCATCTGGTGTGCGGGTGAGCGGCGGGAGACCAAGGAGTAGGGGTACGCTCTGTGTGAGGTACGCCCTGGTTATGTGGGATAACCCCTTGGTTGCTTCCGTGGTGGCTCGTAGTGTTAGCTAAGGTGGGTAATGGCTATGATAGGATCCGTACCGGCGCTGAGGTGTCCGTGTGACGGTACCCTACTTGTGGGTAAAGATGTACAACCTCTGCAAAGTGTCAAACCTATTCGAATAGCTGTGTCCATGGTATTGGACGAGTCACGGTGTGGTCACAAAAACTAGTGTTGGGGATGGGATGCTTCCTGGCGTGAGTTGTGTACCGGTGATGTGTGTGTGGCTGTGTGCCTGGGCTACGACAGACGGGAAGTCCGGTAGATCCACAGTGGTTTTTCCCTAAAACAATTAAGTTACTTGGGTTATAAAAATGATTTGCGAAAACCTTTTTGAAATGAACCCCTGCATGTGTAAGTTTGCAAAATGAACCTTAACCTGATCCTTGTTATACTTTATGCATGATTCTGCTCATAAGCCCCTCCGTGGGTGGGGTTGGATTTGCTGAGTACGTATGTGCTCACCCTTGTTTTACTAACTATTTTACAGAGGAGGATCCCGATTACATCCCCGAAGACGTTGAGTAGGTCGTGCCCTACACCCAACCGTGCCTGTGTACCCAGGGCCCTACCGAAAGCTTCCATGGTGTGGTACTCTGAGGAGGCTATGGAAGCCTTTGCCATTGTAGTGTGGTCGATAGCGTTTGTGTTGTTCCTTGTAGCGTTGGCACTACCGTGCCCTTTGTGTCGCCGTGATGTAAAAGACTGATTTCCACCTGTTGTAATAAATGTGCTACCAGCCTCCTGGGACTGGTATTTGTGTCACATTTAGTCACCTCTGATGAGGGGACGCTTCACTGAGGCCACGCAGACAGCCACGTCACCGGTGTCTCATGCGGCGGCTACGATGCTCGTCGCAGAATCGAGTAAATTCGACGTAAGAAATCCTCCACGACAGGCGAGAACGACGGCTTCCCCGCCTTCTCTGCTCGACTTCACAATCTGCTGCTCCAAGAAAAATTCAAGCCTCTGGGGATCACCAAGTACGATGCGAAGCAAGACCCAGTACAGTGGCTCAGGTGCTACGCCCTCTCCATCGAGAACGCTGGTGGCAACAACGACATGAAGTGCCTCTACTTCCCTTTCTGCCTGGACCATGCTCCACTTACATGGATCGAGTCACTCGAGAAGTACTCGATCGACAAGTGGGACCAGCTCAAGGAGCAGTTCACCAGCAACTTCGCGGGCGCCATGGGACGCTCGGGTACTCGCATGGACCTGGCCATGGTGAAGCAGGAACAGGGCGAGACCTTGCGCAAGTACATGCGGCGCTTTTTCGACAAGCGCGCCACTATAGTCGATGTCACCGACAAGGAAGTCACCGACCAGTATGGTCTCTACCACCATCGCACCTTCGAAGGCTTCAGTCACTGCCACCCGAGCTCCATTACCAAGCTCAAAGACATGATTACTTCATGGGCCGACGAAGAAGACAAGGCGAACGCTAAGTACGATGCCATTCGCGGCAAGAGCAAGCAAAATGCGGGCGGCAGCAACAACAATAACCGGGATCAAGGCGGCTGCAACAACAACTACTCGGGTCCTAATCGCAAGCGCAAGCTAGACAACACAGTCGCGACTATCTAGCGCCCTGTGAAAGAAAACTCGAAGAAGACCTCTGGCGGCTTCAAAGACTTGCCGAAAGAGAAGTGCCCGTGGCACCTGGAGGGCAACCACACTACTGAACAGTGCTACCAACTCCAGTGAGCACTCAAAGACTCTCCAGACCCACGACATCCTCACGACAAGAAAGGCAAGAAAAAAGCCGACAAAGGCAACGACGACTTCCAAGAACCCGACAAGACGGTGAACGTCCTCTTCGGCAGACTACCCACCAAACGGTCTCAGAAGGCCATCCGACGGGAAGTCTTAAACATTGAACTAGCGGTTCCGACCCCTCTCATGTGGTCGGAGGTACCATCACCTTCTCCCGCGCGGATCAATGGACAAGCTTCTCCGAACTAGGGCGTTTTTCTCTCGTCCTGAAGCCGATAGTGGCGGGCTCCAGACTCAACAAGGTACTCATCGATGGTGGGAGCGGGCTCAACATCCTTTTCACCAAGACCTTGAAGAAGATGAAGCTCGACATCACTCACATGCTCACCAAGAGCACATCGCCTTTCTACAGCATCATCCCCGGGAACGTGGCTATTCCACTGGGCTCCGTGGTCCTGCCAGTTACCTTCGGGGAAACCAAAGAAAACTACCGCACCGAGTACATCAAGTTCGAAGTTGCGGACTTCGAGACTTCCTACCATGCCATCCTCGGCAGACCAGCTATCGCCAAGTTCATGGCGGTACCCCACTACACATACTTGGTACTCAAGATACCAAGTCCGACCGGTGTACTCTCGCTACAAGGGGACTTGAAGATATCCTTCGACTGCGACATAGAAGCTGTGGAACTCGCAGCCACTAACCAAGTACCCAATTCCATGATGGAGATCTATGCTGCGTCAAAGAATCTTTTCCCAAGTGAACTCGACATCCCAGAGAAGTCGGACAAGGCCAACAAACCTCAGCCATCCGAGGAAGTGCAAGTCAAGGCAATCGATCTCGGGACAGGCGACAACAGCAAGACCACCATGATCGGGGCAGGCCTTGACCCGGAAGACACACTCGTCAGCTTCCTTCGGGCTAACCGAGACATCTTCGCTTGGAAACCAGTGGACATGCCAGGGGTGCCCAGGAATCTGATCGAGCACTCACTCAATGAAGACCCTAAAGCTACCCCGAAACGACAACACCTCCGCCGTTTCGCCGACGACTGACGGGATGCCATCAAGAAGGAACTCGTCAAACTACTCGCGGCTGGCTTCATCAGAGAAGTCTTCCATCCTGAGTGACTCGCCAACCCCGTCCTCGTCCGCAAGAAGAACTCTAACGAGTGGAGGATGTGCGTCGACTACACCGACCTCAACAAACACTGCCCCAAGGACCCCTTCGGGTTGCCGCAGATAGATCAAGTCATCGACTCCATGGCGGGCTGCGACCTGCTCTGCTTCCTCGACTGCTACTCCGGGTACCACCAGATTGCTATCAAGGAAGAAGACCAGGAGAAGACCGCGTTCATCACCCCGTTCGGTGCCTACTGCTACACAACTATGTCGTTCGGGTTGAAGAACGCCGGCGCCACTTACCAGCGAGCTATCCAGGCCTGTTTCAAGAGACAGATCAACAAGAACGTCGAAGCCTACGTGGATGATGTGGTCGTCAAGACCAGAAATTCCGAAACGCTCACCGCCGATCTTGAAGAGACTTTCGCATCCGTGCGAGAGTACCGCTGGAAGCTCAACCCGAACAAGTGCGTCTTTGGCGTACCGTCGGGAAAACTACTCGGCCTCATCATCAGCCACCACGGCATCGAAGCCAACCCTGAGAAGATCTCCGCCATCACCAACATGAGAGCTCCCAACTGCATCAAGGATGTCCATGAGCTTATCGGGTGCATGGCGGCCTTGAACAGATTTATCTCAAAGATTGGAGAACAGGGGCTACCCTTCTTCAAACTACTCGAGCATTAAGAGAAGTTCGTGTGGACTGCAGAGGCAGATCAAGCTCTCGCTCAGCTCAAGGATTTCCTATCCAAGCCGCCAGTCCTCACGACTCCTTGCAAAAAGGAGCAGCTACTGCTCTACCTCGCAGCGACTACTCACGTGGTCAGCTCTGCCATCGTTGTTGAGCGGCAGGAAGACAGCCACGCCTACCCAGTCCAGCGACCAATATACTTTGTCAGCGAGGTCCTGTCGGAATCTAAAGCACGCTATCAACCAGTACAGAAGCTACTGTATGCAGTGCTCATTACCTCATGGAAGCTACGACATTACTTCCAGGAGTACTCGGTCTCCGTCATCACCGACTACCCGCTCGGCGACATTCTGCGGAACCAAGATGCTACTGGAAGAATTTCCAAGTGGGCAGTCGAGCTCGGCGCCCTCAACATCGACTTCAAGCCACGTACAGCCATCAAGTCGCAGGCACTAGTCGACTTCATGGTAGAATGACGGGAGAATCAGTTGCCAAATCCAACCGAGCAACCAGAGCATTGGGTGATGTACTTCGACGGCTCGCTCAAGCTCGAAGGCGCTGGTGCAGGGGTAATCCTGATCTCTCCAATGGGCAAACAACTCAAGTACGTCCTGCAGATCTTTTGGAAGGTCTCAAACAATGAAGCCGAGTACGAAGCTCTACTACACGGGCTCCGCCTCACAGCTTCCCTAGGCATTAAGCGACTACTAGTCTACGATGACTCTGCAGTGGTCATCAACCAAGTCAACAAGTCTTGGGACTGCAACAAGGAGAACATGAACGCCTACTGCTTAGAAGTCTGCAAACTCGAGAACAAGTTCTACGGTCTCGAGTTCCATCATGTCGTCCGTGACAACAACGTTTCCGCGGACGTCCTATCAAAGCTTGGTTCTACTCGCGCTCAAGTACCAACGGGTGTCTTCATCCACGAGCTTCACGCGCCATCCATTCCGGAGCCGGCACTTACGACCACTGATCCAGCGCATCCGCCAGCTGGCCAGGAGGTCATGATGATCGACGTGGACTGGCGACAACCCTTCATCGACTACATCCGCGAGCAGAAGGTTCCATCAGACAAAAGCTCGGCCGAGCAACTCATCCGCCAGGCCAAGTCCTACGTCCTAGTAGGGGACAAGCTATACAGGAGGGGTGCCACTTCTGGAGTACTCATGAAGTGCGTTTCCTGAGAAGAAGGCAAGGACATCTTGGAGGAGATACACAAAGGCGTCTGCGGCAATCACACATCCTCACGCACGCTGGTCAGCAAGGCCTTCCGACGAGCTTTCTACTGGCCCACAACTCTGGGCGATGCCGAGGACGTCAGAAGGTACCAAGGGTGCCAGTACTTCGCCAAGCAACAACACGTCCCGGCCTACAAGCTAGTCACCATACCACCAACCTGGCCTTTTGCCTGCTGGGGGCTCGACATGATTGGGCCTCTTCCAACTGCGCCAGGAGGATTCAACAGAGTTCTGGTGGCCATCGACAAATTCACCAAGTGGATCAAAGTCAAACCGGTCACCTGTCCCAAGGCCGACAGGGTACTCGACTTCTTGGATGAACTCGTGCATCGCTACGGACTACCCTATCGCATCATCACAGACTTGGGCTCCAACTTAAACAATCACCAATTCTGGGAGTACTGCAAGAACAGCGGGATCGACGTCCGGTATGTCTCAGTCGCCCACCCACGGGCCAATGGACAAGTCGAGCGTGCCAACGGTATGGTACTCGATGTTCTCAAGAAGCGACTGCACGATGCTGCTAACACAAAAGGAGGAAAGTGGATCAAGGAAGTGACCAACGCTCTCTGGGGGCTGCGTACTCAAACCCACCAAGCCGACAGGACAGTCACCCTATTTCCTGGTCTACGGCTCTGAAGCTATTCTACCTGCCGACGTCATGTGGGAATCGCCAACAGCAGAGCAGTACGACGAAGGCATATATGAAGATAGCAGGCGAGTTGACATCGACGGGCTCAAAGAAGCTCGCTGCGCTGCCCTCGTCCAGTCAGCAAGGTACCTAGAAGGTATCCGACGCTACCACGATCGCAACGTCAAGGAACGCTCCTTCAACCTTGGCGATCTCGTCGTCCGCCGCATTCAGAACACGAAAGGACTACACAATCTCAGCTCGCCATGGGAAGGTCCCTTCACAGTTGCAAAGGTAACCGGACCAGGCTCGTATCGCCTCCAGACACTTGAAGGCGAAAACATTGGCAACTCGTGGAACGTCGACCAGTTCTGTCGGTTCTACGCGTAGTCTCTCGACTACTCTGGGGGCTCAAGTCTACAAGACTACTCCTGAATCCTTCGCTGTAACCGGCCTACAGGTCCAGGCACTAGTCTCCGGACTACCCTACTCCGAGATCCAGCGTTAACGGCTACTAACGAAACTCGGGCTGCTTAGAGCGTCAAGGACTCTAGCAGCGGTCTATCAAGAGACCATGTACTCCTAGATCCAGCCTATACGGCTACCAACGGATCTACTGCTGTAAGCGACTACACGCCCTAGCACTACTCTAGCCGTAGGCGGCCTTCGGGTCCTGGCGACTTCACTTGTAAACAGCCCTGGCCATCCAGGTGTATCTTTTCAGTAATAAAGTTTGATTATCAATCAACTCATTTACTGTGTCTCCCTTAACGGGCCTACTGGCGAGTACTACTACTCGCACACAAGTCCACAACATGGGCACTCCGCATACATACATCGCGACAACGAGTACTCATTTCATGGAAGTCTTTTCATAACAACTTAAACAAGTTTTTTACAACTTTGTTTATATTACATATGTCGCCATAAGCTAACCCTATAGGACAACTATTGGAGGTTCAGCTTCTCCGCGACTTGCTCGGTGATTGGCGCCATCTGCTCCATATTGACGGTGAAAATCCGTCAACCTAGCCATGAGTTTACCTTCGGTGTTGGCATGAGTTTTATACCTTATCCATTGGTACTAACCCCCGTGGTATAACAAGTTCACGTGTGCATGTCGGTTTTGGAGTTTAGTGTTTATGCAGGATTTTAGCGTTGAAAGCAAGACTTTCGGGATAAGTTCATCAAGCACCTTATGACAAGACCTTGAAGCCCCGTACAAGTCATGCAATGAAGCAAAACTTAACTCCAAGAAGCCAGGGACTTGATCCGAGAAGACGACAAACTCCGAGGACCTGACCAGAAAAGTGTTGAATCTTGCAAGACAAGGAGTTATGCCCAATTCGGAGAGAAACTGATGACATAGACCTACATGCAGAAGGGGGAAACATCCAGGAAGCAAGGGAACCGACGTAGAGCAAAGGAGGCCGCGGGCTGGGCCTGGATGGGCCCAGGCCGGCCGGCCTAGGCCGGTCGGCGCCCGGCCCGCCCGGGGGCCCGTGACGCCCTCCTTTGCCCTAGCCGCCATTCGAGCTATTTATAGCCCCCCGACCGAGAGCCACGCATCATACAATTCGTCATCGGCCGCCGAGGAGCGAGAGAAGAGAGGGACACCATCTCGGAGAGGAGAGGGTCGAGCTAGTTGACTAGGGTTTCCCTAGCCGACGTGGGAACCTTGCACGGAAGACCACGTCGGAGTTCCCGAGCTAGAAGCAAGATCAAGGAAGGATCCCGTGGTGATCTTGTGTATGTATCATTGTTATAGTTGAATTATCAAGTTGAATCTTTTCCTAGCGATCAAGTGTTTCCTCGAAGATTTCGTTTTTCGATCGGCTTTGCTTATTCCAATTCTATTCTCGAGATAGATTACATAGGGTGTTCTTGTAGCCGCGGTGGCTAGAGGTACACGTCGGATCTTCCGAAAGAATCTCGACTTGTCTTTTGACTCACCCTAGACTCCCCGCATGAGTAGGGATACGTTGTGACAGAATGGGGGTTTCGAAAGGCGGATGTTTCCGGATTTGGACGGGAAACCACGATTTAAAGAGGCTTCTTATAAGATTCGATTTGCTATGTCTTCTCTTGCTTGGAACTTCAACAAAAGGCTTAACCCGACCTCTCTAGATCGGTTTATCTACCCAATCTTACTTTGTTATCTCCGGTCTTTAGTAGATTAGATTAGTTTCGTGTCTTTTACCTAGATGAATTAGGGTTTCTTTTACCGAAGATTGGAGTTACTTGGCTTTACTAGATCAACTTTTGCGTCACACATTTGTTCCACGGATTCGATACCTTGGGTTCACCACTCGAGGGAAGAAGGGTCCCTTAACTACGACGGGAGACTTGTCCGCTTGCAAGTCATAAACGAACTTCGATACAACTATTAACCGTCAACACTCCAGAAGCTCTGCGTACTGCTCATCCGTGCTGTTGGCGGCTAGTCCACCCGCGACTACATCAACGGGGGCCTTGGGGAAGCACGACTTCATGAACGCTAAGACCTGGTTGGGGATGGACTTCGCCAGATGCTTGACATACGTCGCCAGACGTCCGAGGGCTTCCTTCAGCCGATCGACCAATGGAGCAATCTTTGGTCCGCCCTTGTGAGGTACCAGCAGCCTAGCGATGGGCAGCGCGGCTTCTTCAAGCTCCTTGAGTTGACCCTACAGCTTCTCGCAGTCTTCACCAAGCTTTTGCATAGATTTATAGCAGTTGACAAGGTCACGATCTGAGGCGATCCGAAGCTCCATGTGCATATTACACTCATGGGCCAGCTGCTTATAATCGTACTCAAGTACCTCGCGAGCATCCTTCTCTCGCTAGAAGAGATTCTTCATATCGACTTTGGATGCCTTCAGCTGTTCCACTCGGGCCTCAAGATCTGCAAACAACTCAAAGGGAGAAGTCAGACTACTATAGGGTACCCACAATAAGTACTCGACAAAATGGCATCGGCATACCTTTGTTCTTCTGGCGCAGCGACTTGTTCTTCCGGACCAGCTCATCGCTCTTCGCCTGCATATCTTGCACTTCATTATGGTATTGGGCGAAGGCGCCATCAAGCTTGGACTGGAGCATGACGGAGTGCTTCCTGGCTTTAGTGAGTTCTTTCTCCAAAGTTTCCGCCCGAAGCACCGTATCGCCATACCCCTGGAGCATGTCAAACTTTTGTCGGGATCTCTCCACGACATCTTGCATAAGGCAACAACTCTTACTTGGGTACTCATTCCGCCGGAACTCGACTACTCAAGGGTACAGTCACGTACCTTCATCCATTGCTCAGCTCGTCGCATCGATTCGAAGTTGCGAGCTACCGTTGCCGGGCTGATAAGATCATCCGCCAGAAGCTCGAGTCCATCCCGACTAGTCGTGGTGGCCTTGGACATCGGCGCCGAACGAATCGGCTCTGCGTCTTGGATTTCTAGTGAACGGACGACTACTTCCAAGTTCACCTCCGGCAGGGCATCACCATGCACCTCTTCGGTCACCCCGGGGGATGCTGTCTCCATAGGCTCAGTTGCTACTCCGGTGGCCACCTCGGTTACTGGCACATCGCCTTCCACTGGCACAGCCTCGGGGATGGTGCTACCCTCGACTTCCACCCCTGTCAACACAAGACATACGAGATCAGTTCCCCGGGGGATTTGATTACTACTCGAGGAAGGCTGCATTACTGCAGCGTACTCACCTTCTACTACGCTGGCTTCTGGCAGTGTAGCCTCCACGACCGGCGTCACGGTCTCGGCTTGAGGGACGGGAGTGGACTCCTCAGCGGCAGGCGCGGAAACTTCTTCAGCCGCCGCCATGCTAGGTTCATCTCCGTCCCAGGACAAGTCAGTTGATTTCCTGCACAATACAAGATCGGTGGTCAACCAAGTAAGACTACCAAGCTACAAGTACTACTCGGGAAAGGTCTTCACTTACAAGCTAGACCGTACGACAGTCACGGCCGGAGCGCCAAGTATGTTGGCGATATCTACAAGCCCGGCTTCGGCGGGCGCCTCCTCTTCAGCTTGAGCCACTGCCGGTTCTTCAGCACCAGCAGTCGTGCTCAGCTCCGGCCTGCTCTCCACGGTCGGCGCCTACTGCTCGACAACACTAGTCGACCGTTGTGTCATCCGCGACACAAGTTCTTCGACGGTGGGGGCTGGACTGCAGCTTCTTTCAGTCAGCCCGCCCACCGTATCCAAGTCCTCTCCTTCCCCTTGATCAACAGGGTCGGAAGAGGGAATCTCCTGCGACAACTCAGAAGTCAATTGTCAGCATACAAGAATACTTCAAGTCAAGTACTCGACTGCTCTACTCGAGGAGCTCACCTCTTGAGACGTAGTCTCTGTCACCTTCAGCTTCTTGAAGACTCGTTTGCGTGCCACATTGCGTGGCCTCCATGGCGGCGCAGGGAGACTAGCCTCCAGGCTAGTCGGTGGATCTTCGACAAGAGGGATGTGGGGCAACCCAAGCCGACTGAACCTGGACCGTAGCTGGAACCGCTCCTGAAGCGTCTCTCCGTCCTCCTCGTCGGACGTGTCTTCTATGGTGACGGTGTCGTCACCCTCATCGACTTCACGACGCTCCTTGTCTTTGCCCTTGCCCTTCTCTGGAATATCCACTAAGTCGAGGAGGGGAAGCGGGGTCAGAGACAAACTTTGTCAGATCATCCTGCACCAAACAGTTTGGGTGAGCTCGACTACTACAATGCAATGAGTACTCAAAGACACAAGTTCAATTACCAACCTTGTTTAGCAGACGAGATGCTGAGTACTCCGGGACTGGGTAGGGTGTGTATGGTGGCATATCTTTGATGATCCTCCCCAGTCTCTCGACAATGTCGTCATCGTCGACTTCAGTGCCGGGCATCCTCGATGTGTCGTCGTCGCCCGTATACTGGGACCCGAGGGTATCACGCGCCATCAGCGGTTGTACCCTCCTCTTCATGAAGCTGAAGGCCACATGTTCGGCCCTCAGCCCAGCTTCTCTCAAAGCCTTGATCTTCTGCAGCAACTCGGGTAGTTGAATACCCTCCTGCATCGTCTGCTCCGTGTTCCACCAGGGCTGATACTTTGGCTGCTTCCCGCTCGGCTTCGGCAGCTCCGGGTGGTGGTTAGTGATGTAGAACCATTTCGACTTCCAATCTTGGTTGGAGTCAATGAGCTTGTACGACAGGTACTGCTCGGCGGCGTCTTCGCGGATCTGGATGCTGGCTCCATCGACTACTCTTGGACCGTTGGCGCTCGGCTGCGGCTTCAAGCAGAAGAATTTTCGAAACAGCACCCAGTGTGGCTTGATCCCCATGAAGGCCTCGCAGAAGTGGACGAAGACGGAGACGTGAAAGATTCTGTTAGGGTTTAGGTTCAAGTACTCAACACCGTAGTACTTGAGGAGTCCCTTGAAGAAGTCGCTCGCCGGGAGAGCCAGCCCGCGCTCCACGAACCGCGCGAACATTGGGATGTCGTCGGGGTTCTTCTCCATTGGGTATGGATCTCCCACGGCGGCGCGCCACATGTCCATCTCCTTCTCCCGGAGGAAACCGCTGTTCACCAGCGCCAACAGGTCTTCGGTCTTCGCCTTGGATTTCTTCCATTCTTCGTTCGGATTCAGGCGCGGGGGAGAGGTCGGCGGTGTTGACCCCTGGGCGAATCCAGTCGCCTCATCACGAGATCTCTTCTTCCCGGCTCTGGTCTTCATACTCTTCGACGGAGAAGACTTCATCCTCCAAATGCACCTGGTTTTCACTCGCATCCGCTCAGAGGCTTCTCCGGAGGCAAGCAGCGGCGGCGCCCGTGGATCTGCAGCCTATGGCGCAGTGGCAGTGTGCTCGGGTGGCTAACTCTTGGCTAGATCTATTTCAAATGGCTGGGAATGCGGAGGATGGAAAATCCTAAGGGTTTTGGATTTTATTTATAAACCAACAGGCGGCACGAGCAACGGCAAGATGGATAAGTATTGGCAGCTGACTCAGCGGCAGCCGCCTGATTCTTCAACTTCCAGTAGTCGACGCGCTTCATCTCGGGGGCTCAACTACGACTACTCAATTCCTGGGGTGATGACTAGACTCCAGAGCAATTCAGGACACATTCTACAATCAAGATGACCCTTCAATTCGAGAGGAAGTACTCGACTCAAGGCTCGAGGGCTTCGTGCCACGTGTCCTTCGGTTTTTTCTCCGGATTTGGCGGGATAATCTTGGAGGAATTTCAGATTGACCCTCAGCTTGAATCTACGATTCGACCTAAGGCTCAGGGGCTACATTCCATATGGAATGCGATTCTTCGAATCACATTTTCCATATGGTTTCTTCTTCAAGAGAAAGCGAGTATTATTGAAGACCTTCAAGAGGAGAACTCGAGGACGCTTGGGAACTACTCGAGAAGACTTCAAGACTACTCGGAGATCAGTTGGAGTACCTTCCAGCCTCAGGATGCTTCAAGTACTCTTGAGCACTTTGGGCTTGTAGTACTCGGGGACGCTTGAGGACTACTCGTCAAGGCCGTCAAGACTACTCGAAAATATCCTACTCGACTACAAAGTACTCGGGGGCTTGTCGTATGGACCTCCCTGGGCCCACTGCCTCTGTGGGTACCAGGACCGACTACTCGGTGGGCCCCTGGGACTACTCGACTTGTGCCACACGGCACCTGATGGCGTGGGGCACAAGGACTACGGTGGAGAAGTACTCGGATAGGAAGTTGTACATGTCCTGCACTTTGTAGAGAACTCCTAGTCGTACCCGACTAGTACTCTCTCATCAAACCGACTTGTAACCCTGCCTCCCAGGCTATATAAGGCGAGGCAGGGACCCCTATCTCTCATATGTGCATCCTCTTGTAAACACATCGAATCAATCCAGAGCTACGCAACATACAAGACGTAGGGTATTACGCACCTCGCGGCCCGAACCTGTCTAAATTGTGTGACACGTGTCTCTTCCTTCAAGTTACCGATCTCGGCGAGGCCACGTTCATCTACCGCGGGTACTCCCCTTGGTAGGTTGCCAGTCTAAAACACCGACAAGTGCAGAGGAAGAATAAAAAGGGGATGAAGCAATTGGTGTGGTTGATGGGGGAGAAGAAGACCCTGAAGTAATGAGGCAGTTCAATGCAAAGATCAATGACTATGAACGTGCATTGGAAGATGTCTCCTCCGATGATGAGGATGAATCCATTACACCAAGTGACTGGGAGAGCTATGATTTCTCAAAGCTTAGTGTAAACCCTGGTGTGAATGTGGCTTGGGAGTACTGAGAGAATGAGTTGTCCGAATGAGCTTTGTATGCAAATTCAGGAGAGCTTAAGGATGTAGTGAAGAGGGGGTCCACCTTGACCTTGAATAGGGAGTTTAGGGTATTAAAGAGTTCTCCAGCAGTGTATGATGTTTGTTGTGTGAAGCTCGACTGTCCATTTAGAGTGCGTGCTTACAAGGGCAAGTGGAAAGATTACTGGAAGATCAGTACAGTTGTGGATCACACATGTGCACTTGACTAGTTAGATGCAAGTCACCGGAATTTGAGTGTCGCATTTGTTGCATGTACTCCCAGATTGCGGAGAATCCAGCTTATGAGCCCAAGTATATTATCCGTGCCATTGGCGAGAAATTTAGGTACAAGATCAGCTATGGAAAAGCATATAGGGCGAAGAAGGTTATGGAGATGAGGTGGAGTACTTACGAAGCATCCTACAAGAATTTACCAGCCTTGCTGAACACAATAGCTGTGTTAAATCCTAGCACCTACTATGACATCAAGACATATCCTTTGGTAGCTAGGCCAGGCAAGCTTGTTCTTCAATGGTCATTCTTAGCATTGGGGCCCTGCATTGAGGCATTCAGACATTGTAGACCCGTCATTTGCATAGATGGCACATTCTTGACAGGGAAATACAAGGGCACAATCTTAACAGCGGTGGCAGCACATGGCAACAATCGGTTGTTTCCATTGGCTATTGCGTTTGCAGAGGGAGAGAATGGTGATAGTTGGTACTGGTTTTTGGAGAGGCTGAAGCAGATGGTGGTGAAGGAGGTGTCAAACGTGTGTGTCATACACGATAGGCACAAAGGAATTTTGCAGGCGATGAATGACATCAAAGAGGGTAGCGAAGAAAGAAATAGAGCAGCCCAGTGGCCTGATGTTCATAGCAGATGGTGCATTAGGCATATGGGAGCAAACTTCCACAACCAATTCAAGAACAAGCAGTTATGCTTGCAGAATCAGGAGAGGAAGTTCAATGAGATATGTGTGACAGAATCACTCAAATTAATTCCATATTATTGCCTAAACCACTCCACTTGGCCATTAAGCAATAATATAGAAGTAACTTGTCGTCTCTGCCGGGCCAAGCCTGGTAAGCCACTTACATCACAGGATCGACAATTGTACATCAAAATGCACATGAAGGCGATTCTAGATATAAACAAGTCACAAATTATTACATACCATCCTTCAAAGGTTCATTATTACAAACCAAGTCTTTTGCATGAAGGTAAATGGTTCAGAGTTTGAAACACAGCGAAAATAAAGTACTTAACGACATAAGCAACATCACAGAATATATGAGTACTTCAGAATGCATACACACAATGGAAATTAAACATGTCGATTGAGATATCATGTTTGCATTGCCAGGAGAAGATTACAAACTAAGAGTGAACTCTGAAGATCAAAGCATTAGCAAGTACTGATATGGTTCATACGTAGCACTCTTACATCTCTTTATTTATTACATTCGTGACAACATCCACACTAGATCCACTAGCTAGTCCTAGGTCAACCTTTTATTTTTCTCGTGTTGAAAACAAAGGGCTCAGGGTGTTGCAGGTCCATACTCTAATCCATATTCTCCTTGAATCTCATTGTGATCCCCCATCTTCGGGTGGAGGAATGACACACCCTGGTGGTGGAGCTGCTTGTGACAACCCCCCTAGGAAAATACCGTACTATCGCCTAAAACCAATCCACTTTGGTCATTAAATAATAGTAAAGTATTATCCTGTCGTTAGTTGCTGGGTTAACGCCCGGTAAATCACTTGGAACCATTACAGAGGATCGACATATGCATTAAACTCACGTGAAGGCGAGTCCAGAGTACAACACGAATTAAATCCAATTTATTACAAACCCTTGTTCAAGGCATGAAGTGAAGGTTCAGAATTTGAAAACAGCGGAAATAAAATAAACTAGCGCAACGGTAAACATCACAGGAGGCCATCCGTGATGTCATCACTTGGTGTCATCCACCCGGTCAACAGCACCTGCACAACATTTTTAAAGCAAGGCTGAGTATACTAATACTCAGCAAAACTTAACCGTCGGGTGATAAGTACATCACCAATACTCTAGACATGAAAGGCTTTTGGCCGGTGGAGTTTCTTTTGTTGAAACGCAACAAAGAGTATGTCCTTGGTGGGCCATCTAATTCAATCAAGGATTGTACAAGCAATTAATTCATACAACGGTATTCACCAAGTTCCATCATTATGGTATATCATGGCAAGTTGATTTAGCAGTCTCGGATAACGGTGAGAGGCCGATAATCGATTGATTTAAACCTTGCAAGGTAAACCTAAGCACATGGTAGGGTGCCCCCGCGAGGACAACCATCCAGGCAGTTCCCAAAAATCCTCGGGTTGAGACCAATGCTTACAGTCCTGGGTACAAGGCTAACTAACATACCCCGCGAGGCACCCAGTCTCACACATGAACCCCCCTTCCCGGTAGCTAGCCAGGTAGGTGACTACTCAGGAGTAGTAAGGGAGAGTTCCTGCGCCGTCTCATTAAGGTACTAGGCTTACCAGTCCCATTCCCGACAAGTGCTTAGTACGTTCAAAAGCTTAGCCCACGAAAACCACTGAACCGGAGGCCAAATCCCATGCTCTTACCATATGAGCAATCCATTTATAATGACCTTATGATTCCAACATAAAAACCTATCCTTGCGAGTGACAAGCATCACTCGACTTGTAACGGTCTTATAGCATAACAGCTATCGACCTAGCATACTAGTGATAGAGCATAGGTACCTGGGGATCATGCAACTAGGGTTTCAATTCAACTCCTAAAACGTAAATGCACAATCATAGCGAAAGATAATTGCATAATTTTAAAAGACGGGGTTAATGATCCGGGGCTTACCTTTGCTGGCAAGGTTGGCCTTGGGCCCTTCTGGACTTTGGTCCAGGCCTTGAGCTACGAACACGTGCTGCAGCTCTTCGTCAGCACCTTCGTCTCCTCCTTCCGGCACGAGCGTATATCTACCGTCGGGAAGATCTACACGAAGATGCAAATGCAAGATTTATTTGACAATTTTTTTAATTGAACTAATTACAATCAATAAAGGACAACCATGGGGTGCATGGTCGACCACATTCACCTAGATAAGAAATACATTCAGCATACTCTTCCAAAAAGAACAATATGCAGCTCTTCATTAATTATTCTTTTGATAGTTGTGTACATATATATAGAAATAATTTAATTTAAATTCCACAAACAGCAATGGGTTGGTATTTATCTTTTTAAAATGATTTTTATCACACACATAGAGTTATTAGGGATGTGGTTGGTGACTTCTCATTTAATTGACCATTAAGCTTTAAATTGCTTTCATAGCTTTTATTCACAAAATTAATTATTAAAATTCAGTGAGGTGTGTTATTAAGTAATATGAATCAAAACAAGGCCACTTGCACACCCATGCAAACTTAGGAGTGCTACGAATTTAATTATATCGAAAATGACAAAAGCTATCTAGTAAAACAAGGTAAATGCACACAAAAATAAATACTCATCAAATTGATCCTAACTTTCTCACACATGACCTCTGGTCCAAAACTAGGCTAGGGATGCAACATATACACCTAGAACTATTATGGATCTTGATTTATGCAATTACTAATAAAACAAGCATATTTCAAGAATAAATATTTCTGAAAATTATAAAATTGTGATTAATTCACCAGAGATGTATTTTGGTATAACAAGACAACATGCAGAAGTTGTCCCCAAAAACCTAATTATTTTTAGCTACAAAAATCATCTAGGTAGATTCTGCACAAAGAAAAAACAATTTATATAGAACGATTTACAACATAACTTTGTGCAATTTTTGGTACAGGATCTAGTCATGACATAACACACAACATATCCGGAACGTAGCTACAGAGGACTCATGGATTTTGATATATCACAGATCTAGGTTTTTTACATTTCTATTTTTCGTGCAAAAATTATCAAGAAACAGTCTAGACAAGTTTAACAAAAGTTGTAGAGTTTTTCTCCAGGAATCCAACAAAATTGGGTTTGAATTTTTCCAACTTTTGTACAATTTGCTACGAAATTTACAAGTTTCAGCCAAAGTCAAACACTATTTAAGAAACTGATTTCAAAAAAAGTCCCTGGAAGTTCTAGATTCCTTACGAGTAGGTCCCTGCTTTGCACTCAAGACCCTGGAAAGAACGGGGAAGACACAATTGGGTCCTCGGGGTGCGGCCGCCGGCGGTCCGGTGGAATTCCGGGAGCTCGTCGCCGGTCTTGGCCGGGGAAACAGCTGGGGAGGTCCACGTGGTCACACGGATGCGATTTGGGCCGGAGGAAAGGTGGGAGCGGCACCGGCAAGCGAGCACCGCCGCGCCCGGCGGCTGCGACCGCGGGAGCGGTTGCTCCGGCGAATGGGCGGTGCGGCCCGGGCAAAAGGCGTCTGTGCCGGCGCTAGTAGGTCCTAGGGCCGGTGCCCGGATGGTCGAACCGACGGGAAAACAGGCGGGCGGGGGTTTTCACCGCGACGGTGGCCATGGCGAGGGCGGCGGAGCACAGAGAGGTGGCAAGCGCAGACGCAAGCGACCGACCTTCGGTTTTATAAGGGGGTGCGCAGGGCAGAGGCCTTCACTTCGACACACAGGAGGGAGTTGAGGAGGAAACAGGCATCGCAGCGCGGCAGGTACTGCTAGCGGCAGCGGCAAGCGTGGGTTCGGCGCGGCGCGGGCTCCAACGTTGCGAGTGCGGGACCTCGGGAAGGCGCGTGCTCCTCGGGAAGGCGTGGGCAAGGCCCGGAAGCCGAGGTGGTGGGGCGCGGTGCGGCGTCGGCTGGCCCGAAATTGTGTCATTGTACCCCTGTTTGAACGCTTAAAACTCCAAAAATTTGAATAGAAGTGCACAAAGTTGTGAATAGGAAAGTTGTAGATCTCACTACCCTCTACAACTTTTACAAAGGCTGTATGGTGTTTTTCTCAACAGATTTTGCACAAATTGCTACCAAACTTTGAATGTCACTCAGTTTCAGTGAACAGGAGCTACTGGCAGTTGACCAAGTTTTTCGTCCTTTTCCACTCAAAATTTGAAATGCCAATCTACATGAAAGTTGTGTCCCTCGACACACTGGACAACTTTCATATTGGTAGATTTTGAAGTGTTTAGGTGAAATTTGGAGAACGCGGCAAAAGTTCCGGAAGACATTCACCGTCGTCAGGGTTTAAGCGGGGTTTGACCGTGTCTTTGACCACAGTTTGACCACAAGGGGTTTTGACTTGATCAAGAGGGTCATTAGGGGTTGCCAACTCGGTTTTTGAGGTGAGGACCCAGGTTGACCTAGGTTTGACCAGTGTTGGCCGGTTTGACTTAGCCGATTAGGCCATTAGCGTTAATGACGCTAATCAAAAACCTGGGGTGTCACATAGCTACTGCTTCCAGTTGATTCTCCATGTCTAGCATGTGTAGATCGGCCTGATGTAGCATATAGTCCTCGTCCTATATATCTTGATGTAGTTCTGTATTTTTGCTTTATCCTTGCGTCTTACTTTCTTAAGAGCTTTTATCATGGCTGGAGATTCCTTCAACTCGTGTGTGATACTTTTCATTTCCCTAACTCGATGTCTATAGATTGCATTTTCTCTGATCAACATTTGGTATGTATTATACATGGCCTTGAAAAAACGAACTGAGGTGTTCATAACAAGGTTGTAGTGAGAGTTTTCTTAGACAGAGAGGAGAGACTCATGCTCAGCCCAATGTCCATGGTATTGCTTATGCAGGGGAATTGCCTTGGTTGTAGTGTGAGCTACTGAGGCAGAATGCTTCCCACAAAAAGTAGTGGGCGCTTCAAGAGCAGCCTTTTGCAAGGTATCAGCCCACTCTAAGCCTTGTGCTTTACTTTCCCAAGCTTCCCAACTTAGATTTGCGGGACAAGCTGAAATCTTCACTTTCACTTCACAACTAGGGATCTGTCCTTCGCTCATTACTCACGGCACATATACTATGGGTGGGTAGTGTCGGTGTTTTAGACTGGCAACCTATCAAGGGGAGTACCCGAGGTAGATGAATGTGGCCTCGCCGAGATCGGTAACTTGAAGGAAGAGACATGTGGCACACAATTTAGACAGTTTCGGGCCGCGAGGTGCGTAATACCCTACATCCTGTATGCTGCATCGCTCTGGATTGATTGGATGTGTTTACAAGAGGATGTGCACATGAGAGATAGGGGTCCCTACCTCGCCTTATATAGCCCGAGAGGCAGGGTTACAAGTCGGTTTGAGGAGAGAGTACTAGTCGGGTACGGCTAGGAGTTCTCTACATAGTGCAGGACATGTACAGCTTCCTATCCGAGTACTTCTCCACCGTAGTCCTTGCTCCCTATGCCATCAGGTGACATGTGGCATAAGCCGAGTAGTCCCAGGGGCCCACCGAGTAGTTGGTCCTGGTACCCACCGAGGCAGTGGGCCCAGGGAGGTCCATACGACAAGCCCCCAAGTACTTTGTAGTCGAGTAGGAAAGTTTCGAGTAGTCTTGACGGCCTTGACGAGTAGTCCTCAAGCGTCCCCGAGTACTACAAGCTCAAAGTCCTCAAGAGTACTTGAAGCATCCCGAGGCTGGAAGGTACTCCAGCTGATCTCCGAGTAGTCTTGAAGTCTTCTCGAGTAGTTCCCAAGCGTCCTCGAGTTCTCCTCTTGAAGGTCTTCAATAATACTCGCTTTCTCTTGAAGAAGAAACCATATGGAAAATTCAATTCGAAGAATCGCATTCCATATGGAATGTAGCCCCGAGCCTTAGGTCGAATCGTAGATTCAAGCTGAGGGTCAATCTGAAATTCCTCCAAGATTATCCCGCCAAATCCGGAGAAAAAAACGAAGGACACGTGGCACGAAGCCCTCGAGCCTTGAGTCGAGTACTTCCTCTCGAATTGAAGGGTCATCTTGATTGTAGAATGTGTCCTAAATTGCTCTGGAGTCTAGTCATCACCCCAGGAATTGAGTAGTTGTAGTCGAGCCCCCGAGATGAAGCGCGTCGACTACTGGAAGTTGAAGAATCAGGCGGCTGCCGCTGAGTCAGCTGCCGATACTTATCCATCTGGCCGTTGCCCTCGCCGCCGGTTGGATTATAAATAAAAGTCAAAACCCTTAGGGTTTTCCATCCTCCGCATTCCCAGCCATTTGAAATAGATCTAGCCAAGAGTTAGCCACCTGAGCACACTGCTACTGCGCCCTAGGCTGCAGATCCACGCGCGTCGCCGCTGCTTGCCTCCGGAAAAGCCTCCGAGCGGATGCGAGTGAAAACCAGGTGCATTTGGAGGATGAAGCCTTCTTCGTCGAAGAGTATGAAGACCAGAGCTAGGAAGAAGAGGTCCCGTGATGAGGCGACTCGATTCGCCCAGGGGTCAACACCGCCGACCTCTCCCCCGCGCCCGAATCCGAACAAAGAATGGAAGAAATCCAAGGCGAAGACCGAAGACCTACTGGCGCTGGTGAACAGCGGTTTCCTCCGGGAGAAGGAGATGGACATGTGGCGCGTCGCCGCGAGAGATCCATACCCAATGGAGAAGAACCCCGACGAGATCCCAATGTTCGCGTGGTTTGTGGAGCGCGATCTGGCTCTCCCAGCGAGTGACTTCTTCAAGGGACTCCTCAAATACTACGGTGTCGAGTAATTGAACCTGAACCCTAACAAAATCTTTCACGTCTCAGCCATCGTCCACTTCTGCGAGGCCTTCGTGGGGATCAAGCCACACTGGGTGCTGTTTCTAAAATTCTTCCGCTTGAAGCCGCAACCGAGCGCCAACGATCCAAGAGTAGTCGATGGAGCCAGCATCCAGATGCGCGAAGACGACGCCGAGCAGTACCTGTCGTACAAGCTCATCCAGATGGAAGGAGCCAAAGCATCAGCCCTTGAGTAATGGATGAAGGTACGTGACTGTACCCTTGAGTAGTCGAGTTCCGGCGGAAAGTGTGACGCCCCAGGTTTTTAATTACCGTCATTAACGCTAATGACCGGATCAGCCGAGTCAAACCAGCCAAACACCGGTCAAACCTAGGTCAACCAGGGTCATCACCCCGAAAACCTCGCCAATGAACCCTAATGAACCCCTTGACCAAGCCTACACACACCCGTAGTGGACCCTTGGCCAAAGACACGGACAAAACCGGCTTAACCGTTGACGTCAGCGAATGTCGTCCAGAACATTTGCCGCGTTCTCCAAAATTCACCTAAACACTTCAAAATCTACCTTTATGAAAGTTGTCCATCTTGTTGAGGGACACAACTTTCGTGTAGATTGGCATTTCAAATTTTGGGTGGAAATTGGTGAAAAACTTGATTGATCGCGCAGTACCTCCCGTTTTCCGACAATGTGCCGCATTCAATGTTGGCACGACGTTCCTGCAAAATTCGTCGAGAAAAATACTAGACGGCCTTTACAAAAGTTGTAGAGGGTAGTTAGATCTACAACTTTCCTATTCACCACATGTTGCACTTCTATTCAAAAACTTGGAGAAAAACTATTTCGAACAGAGGCAGTCCGAGCAACCAGCAGGCCGGCCGCGACGCGCGCCGCTCCCGGCCGCGCCCGCCCGCCCGCGCCGCGCGCGCCGGCCGCCCGCGCCTCGGCTTCCGAGCCACGCGCCGCTCCTTCCCCGGGCCACTCGCACACCGAGGTGTCCTTGGAAGTCCGTGCGCACCTCCCCCTTTGGACCGACCCGTACTCGCCGTTCGCGCACCGACCGGCGTCCGTCGCCCGCCTCCCCGCCGGCGCGCCTACCAAGGTCCCTCGCGCCACGAGGCACCACCGTGCATACGGGGACGTCGCGCGGCAGGGCCGCCGCCCATAGAGCCGTGCCGGCCGTCCCTTCGCGACCGTGCGCCCCCCCTTCCCCCTTGCCCGACGCCGGCCGCCATCGGCAGTGCCCGCCGTTCCACTCGCCGCCGTGCCGTGCAAGCCAACCAATACCCTCCCTAGCCTTCCCCGGAGCCAACCCCCGCCGCACCTTGCCTCGGCCGGTGTCGGTCTCGCCGGAACCGGCGCGCAAAGCACCGGCCGCCGGCCGTCGCCGTTGAGCTCGCCCGCCGGTACAACTGCGCCCCCCAAATCCGGTGCAAATCAACCCCTAGTTCCCCGTAGGACCCTCCCCAGCCCTTCCCCGGCCGCGAGCGTCAGCGAGCTCGCCGGAATTGGCTCACCCGCGCCGGCCAGCCGCACCCAGGGGCCACATTGCAAAGCCAACTTTCTTTCCAGGGTCCTCACTGCAAAAGGTGAACTCCAATAGTAAAAGTGATTTCCTGATTCTTGTAAATTGCGTAGAAAATCACAAAAAAATCAGAAAAATGTAAAACCAATTTTGTTGGATTCATGGTGAAATATCCCACAACTTTTGTTATTCTGTCCTGAGCTAATTCCTGTTAGTTTTTGCATGAAAAATACAAATGTGGAGAACCTAGATCTGCAATATCTCAAAATATATAAATCCTCCGTGTCCAATTTTTGGATATGTTGTGTGTTAGGTCATGACTAGCTCCTATACCAAAAATTGCACAAAGTTATGATGTAAATCTTTTTATAAAAATGTTTTTCCATTTATTCCAGATCTGCATAAATGATTTTTCTTGCTAAATATATTTATGTTTTTGAGCTCAACTTTTGCACACTGTCTTGTAATATCAAAACACACCTCTGGTGAATTAATCACAATAAACCAGAAATAATTACTCTTGAATTATGCTTGTTTTTCTTTAAAATTTCATAACTCAAGTTTCATAATAGTTCTAGGTGTATGTGCTGCACCACTAGGCTAGTTTTAAACCATATAACATGTGTGAGAGAGTTAGGATCATTTTGTGGAGTAATTATTTTTGTGTGTATTTACCTTGTCCATCTAGCTAGCTTTTGTCTTTTTCAAAATTAATTAAATTATGGCTATCCCAAGCTCGCATGTGTGTCCAGTGGCTTGTTATAGGTGCCTAGGGTGTAACACACCCATCCAATGAATTTTCTTGATTAATTTCATAAATGAAAGCTATGGAAGCAATTAAGGGATAGCCAAACCACCCTTGCTAACTTGTGTGTGGTTGTAAATCGATTTAAAAAGCTAAATGCACTCACCCACTACTGTTTGTGACGTTAAATTAAATTAATTACATATATATGTACACATCCACCATCAAAAAGAATATCTAATGAGATTTTCAAATTGTTCCTTTTTGGAAGAGTATGCTAAATGTATTTCTTATCTAGGTGAATGTGCCCAACAAATACACCCCTGATTGTCATTTATGGTTCGTGGTTAATTAAATTAAAAATCATCACATAAATCCTGCATTGCATCTTCGGGTAGATCCTACCGACGGTACACGGACGTTCGTGCCGGAAGGAGGGAACGAAGGTGCCGACAAAGAGCTGACGTGCGTGAACGTAGCTCAAGACCTGGACCCAAGTCCAGAAGGGCCCAAGGCCAACCTTGCCATCGAAGGCAAGCCCCGGATCATTAACCCTGTCTTTTAAAATTATGCAATTATGTTTGCTTCGATTGTGCACTTACGTTTCAGGAGTTGATTTGAAACCCTAGATGCATGATCTTTAGGTACCTATGCTCTATCACTAGTATGCTAGGTCGATAGTCGCTATGCCATAGGACCCGATAGAAGTCGAGTGATGTTCGTCACTCGCGAGAATAGGTTCCTAGATAGGAATCATAATATATCCTTAAATGGATTGCTCACGTGGTAAGAGCATGGGGTTGGGCTCTGGTCCAGTGGCTTTCGTGGGCTAAGCTTTTGAACGTACCAAACATTCGTCGGGAATGGGACCGGTAAGCCTAGTACCTTAACGAGACGACGCGGGAACTCTCCCCTACTACTCTTGAGTAATCGCCTTACCGGCTAGCTACTGGGAAGGGGGGTGTATTGTGTGAGACTGGATACCTTGCGGGGTATACCAGCTAACCTTGCACCCAGGACTGTAGGCAGTGCTCCCAAACCGAGGACTTTTGGAAACGGCCTGGGAAAGTTGTCCCTTCGGGGGCAGCCTACCGTGTGTTTGGGTTTACCTTGCAAGGTTTAAATCAATCGATTGTCGGCCTCTCACCGTTATCCGAGACTGCTTAATCAACTGGCCATGATATCCCCTAATGATGGAACTCGATGAATATTGTTGTACGAATTAATTGTTTGTCCAATTCTTGATTGAATTAGATGGCACATTTAGAAATGGTAATCAACTAGAACTTGTGCTAAAAGATTGAAAGTAAGGACCTACTCTTAGCAGTTGTTCAGCAAAAGAAACTCCACCGGCCAAAAGCCTTTCATGTCTAGAGTTTGGTGATGTAGTTATCACCCGACGGTTAAGTCTTGCTGAGTATTAGTATACTCAGCCTTGCTTTAAACTGTTGTTGCAGGTGTTGTTGATCAGAAGGGTGACGACAAGTGATGACATCACGGATGGCCTCTTGTGATGTCTACCTTTGCGCTAGTTTACAATATTTCCGCTGTATTTTCGAACTCTGAACCTTTACTCCATGTCATGAACAATGGTTTGTAATAAAATGTTTAATTCATGTTGTATTCTGGACTCGCCTTCGCGTGGGTTTTTAATGCATGTGTCGATCCTCTGTTCGATGTCCAAGTGATTTACTGGGCGTTAACCTGGCAACCAACGACAGGATGATACTTTACTATTGCTTAATGACTAGAGTGGATCGGTCTTAGGCGATAGTACGGTATTTTCTTGGGCGGGTTGTCACAGAAAGAGTACCCAAGTAAGAGTTGTTGCCTTGTGCAGGATGTCGTGGAGAGATCCTGACAAAAGTCTGACATGCTCCAGGGTATGGCGATACGATGCTTCGGGCGGAAACTTTGGAGAAAGAACTCGCTAAAGCCAGGAAGCACTCCGCCATGCTGGCCCATGAGTGTAATATGCACATGGAGCTTCGGATTGCCTCAGATCGTGACCTTGTCAACTTCTATAAATCTATGCAGAAGCTTGGTGAAGACTGCGAGAAGCTGTGGGGTCAACTCAAGGAGCTTGAAGAAGCCGCGCTGCCCATCGTTAGGCTGCTGGTACCTCACCCGGGCGGACCAAAGATTGCTCCATTGGTCGATCACCTGAAGTAAGCCCCTGGACGTCTGGCAACGTATGTCAAGCATCTGTCGAAGTCCATCCCCAACCAGGTCTTAGCGTTCATGAAGTTGTACTTCCCCAAGGCCCCGGTTGATGTAGTCGCGGGTGGACTAGCCGCCAACTGCACGGATGAGCAGTACGTGGAGCTTCTGGAGCAGATGGCGCAAATCGCCGAGCAAGCCACAGAGAAGCTGAACCTCCAGTAGTTGTCCTGTAGGGTTAGCTTATGGCGACATATGTAATATAAACAAAGTTGTAAAAAACTTGTTTAAGTTGTTATGAAAAGACTTCCATGAAATGAGTACTCGTTGTCGCGATGTATGTATGCGGAGTGCCCATGTTGTGGACTTGTGTGCGAGTAGTAGTACTCGCCAGTAGGCCCGTTAAGGGAGACACAGTAAATGAGTTGATTGATAATCAAACTTTATTACTGAAAAGATACACCTGGATGGCCAGGGCCGTTTACAAGTGAAGTCGCCAGGACCCGAAGGCCGCCTACGGCTAGAGTAGTGCTAGGGCGTGTAGTCGCTTACAGCAGTAGATCCGTTGGTAGCCGTATAGGCTGGATCTAGGAGTACATGGTCTCTTGAGAGACCGCTGCTAGAGTCATTGACGCTCTAAGCAGCCCGAGTTCCATTAGTATCCATTAATGCTGGATCTCGGAGTAGAGTAGTCCGGAGACTAGTGCCTGGACCCGTAGGCAGCTTACAGCGAAGGATTCGGGAGTAGTCGTGTAGACTTGAGCCCCCAGAGTAGTCGAGAGACTACGCGTAGAACCGACAGAGCTGGTCGACGTTCCACGAGTTGCTGATGTCTTCGCCTTCAAGTGTCTGGAGGCGATACGAGCCTGGTCCGGTCACCTTTGCAACTGTGAAGGGACCTTCCCATGGCGAGCTGAGCATGTGTAGTCCTTCCGTGTTCTGAATGCGGCGGAGGACGAGATCGCCAATGTTGAAGGAGCGTTCCTTGACATTGCGATCGTGGTAGCGTCGGATACCTTCTAGGTACCTTGCTGACTGGACGAGGGCAGCGCAGCGAGCTTCTTCGAGCCCGTCGATGTCAACTCGCCTACTATCTTCAGATACACCTTCATCGTACTGCTCTACTGCTGGTGATTCCCACATGACGTCAGCAGGTAGAATAGCTTCAGAGCCGTAGACCAGGAAATAGGGTGACTGTCCCGTCGGCTTGGTGGGTTGAGTACGCAGCCCCCAGAGAGCGTTGGGCAGTTCCTTGATCCACTTTCCTCCTTTTGTGTTAGCAGCATCGTGCAGTCGCTTCTTGAGAGCGTCGAGTACCATCCCGTTGGCACGCTCGACTTGTCCATTAGCCCGTGGGTGGGTGACTGAGACATACCGGATGTTGATCCCGCTGTTCTCGCAGTACTCCCAGAACTGGTGATTGTTGAAGTTGGAGCCCAGGTCTGTGATGATGCGATGGGGTAGTCCGTAGCGATGCACGAGTTCATCCAAGAAGTCGAGTACCCTGTTGGCCATGCGACAGGTGACCAGTTTGACTTCGATCCACTTGGTGAATTTGTCGATGGCCACCAGAACTCTGTTGAATTCTCCTGACGCAGTTGGAAGAGGCCCAATCATGTCGAGCCCCCAGCAGGTAAAGGACCAGGTTGGTGGTATGGTGACTAGCTTGTAGGCAGGGACGTGTTGTTGCTTGGCGAAGTACTGGCACCCTTGGCACCTTTTGACGAGTTCCTCGGCACTGCCCAGAGCTGTGGGCCAGTTGAAAGCTCGTCGAAAGGCCTTGCTGACCAGCGTGCGTGAGGATGCATGATTGCCGCAGACGCCTTTGTGTATCTCCTCCAAGATGTCTTTGCCTTCTTCTCGGGGAACGCACTTCATGAGTACTCCAGAAGTGGCGCCCCGCCTGTATAGCTTGTCCCCGACTAGGACGTAGGACTTGGCCTGGCGGATGAGTTGCTCGGCCGAGCTTTTGTCCGATGGAACCTTCTGCTCACGGATGTAGTCGATGAAGGGTTGTCGCCAGTCCACGTTGATCATCATAACCTCTTGGCCAGCTGGCGGATGTGTTGGATCAGTGGTCATAGGCGCCAGCTCGAGAATGGATGGTGCGTGAAGCTTGTGGACGAAGACACCCGCTGGTACTTGAGTGCGAGTAGAACCAAGCTTCTATAGGACGTCCGCAACAACGTTGCTGTCACAGACGACATGATGGAACTCGAGACCGTAGAACTTATTCTCGAGCTTGCGGACTTCTAGGCAGTAGACGTCCATGTTCTCCTTGTTGCGGTCCCAAGACTTGTTGACTTGGTTGATGACCACTGTAGAGTCGCCGTAGACTAGTAGTCGCTTAATGCCCAGGGAAGCTGCGAGGCAGAGCCTGTGTAGTAGAGCTTCGTACTCAGCTTCGTTGTTGGAGACCTTCCAAAAGATTTGCAGGACGTACTTGAGTTGTTTGCCCATTGGAGAGATCAGGAGTAGCCCGGCACCAGCGCCTTCGAGCTTGAGCGAGCCGTCGAAGTACATCACCCAATGCTTTGGTCGCTCGGTTGGAGTTGGCAGCTGATTCTCCCGCCATTCTGCCATGAAGTCGACTAGTGCCTGCGACTTGATGGTTGTACGTGGCTTGAAGTCGATGTTGAGGGCGCCGAGCTCGACTGCCCACTTGGAAATTCTTCCAGTAGCATCTTGGTTCCGCAGAATGTCGCTGAGCGGGTAGTCGGTGATGACGAAGACCGAGTACTCCTGGAAGTAGTGTCGTAGCTTCCACGAGGTAATGAGCACTGCATACAGTAGCTTCTGTACTGGTTGATAGCGCGCTTTAGATTCCGACAGGACCTCGCTGATGAAGTATACTGGTCGCTGGACTGGGTAGGCATGGCCATCTTCCTGCCGCTCGACAACGATGGCAGAGCTGACCACGTGAGTAGTCGCGGCGAGGTAGAGCAGTAGCTGCTTCTTTTTGCGAGGAGCCGTGAGGACTGACGGCTTGGATAGCAAATCCTTGAGCTGAGCGAGAGCTTGATCTGCCTATGGAGTCCACATGAACTTCTCTTGATGCTTGAGTAGTTTGAAGAAGGGTAGCCTTGTTCTCCAAGCTTCGAGATAAATCCGTTCAAGGCTGCCATGCACCCGATAAGCTTCTAGACATCCTTGATGCAGTTGGGAGCTCTCATGTTGGTGATGGCGGAGATCTTCTCGGGGTTGGCTTCGATGCCGTGGTGGCTGATGATGAAGTCGAGTAGTTTTCCCGACGGTACGCCAAAGACGCACTTGTTCGGGTTGTGTCGGTGCGGAATATGGTCCCGACACTAACCAGTAGAAAGCGCCGAGGTCTATACCTCAATGGTCGATGCTAAGCAATAAGAGACACGGGATTTATCCTGGTTCCGGCCGAGGGGGCCGTACGTCCAGCAGGGGTGTGCTCAAGGCACTATATTGCTCAGCACCGGGGGTGCCTGTAGTGGGGCTGCTACAAGCAAGGCGGGAGAGGAAGCGTGGCTTCCAAGTCCCTGGTGAAGTGGCTGAAGATGTTGTGGGAGAATTGGAGAATGAGTACGTGGCATGCCGTGTGCTATCTGTTGTTTTTTCTGCCTTGTCCCCCGCGGCGGGGGAGTTCGTCTTCCTTTTATAGGCCAAGGAGAGAGCGAATTACATGCGTGCCACACTATTCGGCTACATGGGGAAGTGTGGTGCGCCGCGCCGTAGAGTAGGCGGCCGCCTTGACGGTCCTTGCTGCGATCCGGCCATCATGGCGTATCTTGTACCCGAACAGTGGCGGTTCGAGGGTAGAAGGGCGGCGGATGGTGGAGATGTCTTCTGATAGGCTCGAGGGAGGTGCTGACGTTGGCCCGTACGGAGCACAGGAGTAGGTAAAACGGCGTCCCTTCCCAACGCGCTTCACAGTGCTGGAGTTGTTGCTACAGCGCCTGGCGTGCGCCTGCACGCGCGGGGACGGCGGCTATGCTGTTACAGTGGCAGGGATGGCGTTCCACCGGCCTAGCGCCTCCACCTAACCCCCGTAGAGTCACAAGAAAGCAAATCGAGGGTGCAACCGGCCCCCTTCGAGGGCTCGGCGCGTTAGCCGCATCGGGAGCGGAGCGCACGGCGTCATGGGACCGACACCGCCGCGCCGCACGGTCCCTCCCCACGGTGATGGGGATGGGCTCCTTCCCGGGGAGTTGGTGCGGCGGCACCGGGCGCGAGCCCCGGCGCATGATGGCGCCGTCCCGCCGGTGTCGGGCGTAAATGCCCGCGTACGGGGCCGGCGCACGCGTGAGGGGCGCCCTCGAGCGAGGCGGCCCCCGGTCGAGGGCGGGACGGTCCCTCGAGCGAGGCGGAGCCCGCTCGAGGGGGCGCGAGCTCTCGAGCAAGGCGGAGCCCGCTCGAGGGAAGCGCACCCCCTCGAACGGGCGGAGCCCGCCCCGAGGGGGGGCGCGCATCCTCGAGCGAGGCGAGCCTCGCTCGAGGGGATCTTCTAGAGGGCCGCCTTGGTGGGCCGTCGGGGTCCCTGCGGCATGGGCCGTATCCTGCATGGTTAGGCAAACTGTGTTTTGGTTTTGTTGCGGGTTTTAAGTGAGGATTTCCCCGTTGTTGAAGGGGACCCCTAGGGCTGTCCCCGACAGTAGCCCCCGAGCATCTGCGGGTTTGCCATTGAGGCTCCCGCAGATGCTGGAGCTTACTGATAGGACGTTCTTCCCTCCTTGTTTTGCGAACGCTTTCCGTGGGGCCGCGTCAGCGGACCCGCGGGTCTAGCCCCCGAAGCCCTGCAGGGGCGGGGATGCTCCTGCAGGGGTTAACCGCGAGAGCTGGTCAGAGGGCGTGGCACATGTTTCAACCGGCATTGGCAATGTCTCAGCCGGCTTCGGTGACGCACGCGCTGCTGGTGCTGTCTCCGGCGGGTGCAAACGAAGGAGGTGTAGCTGTGCGTTAAGCCCCCGAGCCTGGGCCCGTTCGAGGCGATCGGGTAGAGCTTTACGACTTGTTTCTTAACGCGCCCTCGCCGTCCCTCCGCGGGACGGAGGGTGAGGTTTCCGCAACCCCCATCGAGCGGGTCGCGAATTGCGGATTCCTCTTTGAGTTGCTAGTGGGTGGTTCGAGTGGACGCCCATGCCCCGTTCGATAATGGTAGGCTGCGTGGTCCAGAGACACGTCCATGGAAGCGCTTGTGTGGGTTTGCTAGGTGGGGCTCGGTCCCGTTCGATAGGGACCGAGGGCGCGGAAGCTCTCCCTCGGTGGGATCCCCCGCTAGGCGCCCTCGCTGGCTCTCGAACACGACATGTGGGGCACCCTCGAGCCGACGGGCTCGAGGAACGGCTCGAATGCGCGTGCCTTCGTCGTCCCTGACTCTGCGATCTGGGGCGCCTCTTCGAACCCGTCGAGGGTCAGGCTTCGAACCTCTGATCAGTAGGGCCGTGCGTGGCGGCGCCTGGGCGGCCCCGTCTTTTGCGTTTGCGGCCGTCGAGGGGTCTAGGCGAGCCAGCCCCCGAGGTGCTGGTCGGTAGCACAGCGTGGCATGGATGCTTGTGGTGCCTGCTATGTTTCAAGCGGGCCCCGGGCGACCTTCTCGCGCATGTGCCCTTTTAGAGAGTTGATATTGTCTTGAGCCAGGGGCTCGTACCGCTCGAGGGTTTTGCGTGGCATGGGTGCTCGCGGTGCGTGCTTTACTTCAAGCGGGCCCCGGGCGACCTTCTCACGCCGATGTCCCTTCGAGGGCTGACATCGTCTTGAGCCAGGGGCTCGTGCCGCTCGAGGGTTTTGCGTGGCATGGGTGCCCGCGGTGCCTGCTTTACTTCAAGCGGGCCCCGGGCAACCTTCTCACGCCGATATCCCTTCGAGGGTTGAATTTACCCCGAGCCAGGGGCTCGCTCCGCTCGAGGGTTCTCCTTGCTTTGCAAGGGACCGGGTCATTAAATGCTCCACAGTAGAGGCTGCGGTTTCGCAACGCGGGCGCGCCTTTTTAGGCGTTGTGGCCGCGCGCGCGCGCGCGTAGTGAGCGGCGTGGCAGGCGGACGTGACCGCCTGCCTCGGTCCCTCGCTAGTCTTCACCGTGATGATGGCCCGTTCGCGGTGATGTGGCCGCCGTGGTCGTGGCGGGGCCCGCTCGTCGGCCGTGAAGAGAAGATTCCCCTGCCAGTTAATGCGCGCGGGACATCCGCCCCGGAGAGCTCGCCCGCGGCTTATAAATCTGAGGGGAGGGGGAAGCGGCGGTTTTTTACCTTAGCGCTCCGCCATTTCAGCCCCCTGTGCTTTCGTCTTCGCCTCGCCTTCGCCACCGTGCGGCTTTGCCATTTGAGTTCTTCTTCCTCTTCCTGTCCTCCGCTCTCGCATTCCTTTGCCCTCTTCTCATGGCGCCGCCTCCGCCCGTCACGATTCTTGACCCGTATGCCTGGGAGAGGTCGTCGGTGACCCCGCTGGCTCTCAACGAGCTGGTCACCGCCGGCCAGCTGGCGGCAAATGAGGAAGGCCGCCCAGCGGAGTGGATAGTGCCGCCGGCGGGGGACCGCGCGCCCAACCCGCCGGAAGGCTACATGGTGAGCTTCGTCCGCTTCCACGAGCGGGGCTTCAACGCGCCGGCGAGCCGCTTCATGCGGGCGTTGTGCCACTACTACGGCGTGGAGCTGCACAACTTCGCGCCCAACGCAATTTCGCAGGCGGCCACGTTCGTGGGTGTCTGCGAGGGGTATCTAGGGATCCCAGTCAACTGGGAGCTCTGGGTACACCTCTTCCGCGCGGAGCTCTTCACGCGACCCCCACGACGGAGCGGGGGACCCCGCGCGCGGTGCGCGCCGGCGGGATGTCGCTCGCCCGCGGGGGCCGTTCAAGGACCACTACATCCCCCCGCACCATGACGACGAACAACGCCGGGCCGGGAGCGGGGATGGTTCCTACCGCGCAACGCCGAGCCCGGTCTTCCCCCCCCTACACCGCCGGGTGTTCAAGGAGAAGCCCGGCTCTTGGGGCTACGGGGTGTCCACGCCCCGGCACCGAGGCGGCGAGGACTCGGCCCCGGCCGCCCCGAGGAGCTTGTCGGAGCGGGGGCGGCGGCGATGGGCGTCCTCGCCTTCCTCCATCACCGGCGGGTCGTGCCTCCGATGGAGAGGCCGCTCCGCATCTTTGAGATGACGAGAGGAGGCGGACCCCATCGCGTTGGCGAGGTCGCGGATGCTCCCGACCCCCCTCGGGCGGCCGTATGCGCTCACCCGGCGCGGAGCGCCGTCGACACCCGGTGCCGGCGCATCCGGACCGGACCCCCCGTGGGACCTCGAGATGCTCCCCACCGGCCCGCTGGTGAGCATGATTCTTGGCTCTGTTTCAGTTCTTGGTGTTGCCTCTGCCTTCTGACGCGTCTTTGATGTCCCCGCATGCGGCACCGGTGAACTTCACCGCCTCGAAGTCCGTTCCGCCCACCCCCGACTCCCGCGCGCTTGGTCGGGCGGCGCAGCGGCGGGAGCGAGAGGAGCGGGCGGCGCGCGGAGGGAGCGCGCGAGGCGGCACAACGAGCGCCGCGAGCGACGGAGCGCGTAGTACGGCGGCGCGAGGAGCCGGGGGCTCTCCTCCCCGGGGACCGAGGGAGTACTCGTCCTCGGAGGAGGACGAGGAGGAAGAGGCCGAGGGGCGGGGCCCCTCGATAGGTGGGAGCCCTCGCCCCCGTCGCCGGGAGGCCGGCTCCGGCGGCAAGGGCGCATCGCCGGGGCGGGCGCAATGGCGCCCGCCGCCGGCAATCAACATCGGGGGCGGCGCGCGCGCGCGGCGCGCCGGCGCGCACCACGGGGGCGCGCGCGGCGCGCGCGCGCGTGCGTGCGACGCGCGCGCGCGCGCGCGCGGGCGGGGCCCGCGCGCGCGCGGTGGCGACGTCGGGGAGGCGCGGCGGCGGGTGTGCCGGCCGCGCCGGCCTCATCCGCCGAGGCTTCGAGGAAAAGGAAGCGCGCCTTTTCCTCTTCGAGGTAAGGGGCTCGATCCTCTACTTGGATTGATTTTTTGATGATCGGGCATTCTAACCCTCTCGTTTGTGCCTCGCGGCGGTGGTGCCAATCGTGCCTCCCCCTCGCACCGGCCAAGGTGCCGAGGGCGGACGCGTCCATCCCCACCCGGCGGCGCTCGTCGAGGGCGTCGCGGGCGGGGGGTAAGCACGGCGGCGGCGGGCGAGAGCTCGCGAGGCGCGGGCGGGGCCCCGAGGCCTCGACCGGCGGATCGGCACGCCATGGCGCGGCCGGTGGTTGCCGAGGAGCGGCCGGCGCCGGCCGTGGCAGAGGCGCGGCCCACGGCGGCGGTCGTGGCGGAGGTGCGGCCGATGGTGGATGCCGCGACGAAGGCGCGGCTTGTGGCGCCAACCGCGGCGGAGAGCGGGGGCGAGGTGCGGCCGCGGTGGCACCCGTGGTCGCGGAGGCACGGCCGGAGGCGGTGGTCGCCGCGCGGAGGGCGGCCGGCGCCTGCGCCGCGGGGGCGCGGCCGGAGGTGGTGGGCGCGCGGCGCCACGTCAAGCGCCCGTGGCCGTGGAGGCGCAAGTGGAGGCGCCGGCGGAGGACCATATCTAATTTCCCCAGATCCATAAAACAATTGAACCCAAACTGTCTGTGACATCCCTGATATCATATAATGTACAAATGACTTGGATTAACTACTAATAGTACTATGCAAGTAATTAAAGTAGTTGTGAGCAATAAGGTGTTTCTAAATTAACTACTAATAGTATTATTTTCTGAATTTATACGCTATTTTCCAAATTTCTACGCTATTTTCTGAATTTCTACGCTTATTCTACTATTTCTAAACTATTTTCTGAATTTCTACATTAATCCTACTATTTCTAAACTATTTTCTGAATTTCTAAACTATTTTCTGATTTTCTAAACTATTTTCTACATTTCTACACTAGTTTTTAAATTTCTACGTTAATTATAGTATTTTTATACTATTTTTTAAATTTCTAAATTAGTTTCTACATTTCTAAAATATTTTCTAAATTTCTACGCTAGTTCTAGTATCTTAAACTATTTTCTAAATATCTACTCTATTTCTATTATTTCTATACTATTTTCCAAATTTCTAATATATTTTCAGAAGTTCTAGAAATATTACCAGTGCAACGGAAGAGCTTCGATGTGGTCACCTAATCCTCTACCGGATGCTCATTCTCTTCCGTCGACTAATGTCCTGCTGGGAGCTCCACCCAGGGGTGCAGCTGCTTTTATAGGAGGAGGGCAACCTACCGCCATTCGTAACGGCGGTAGCCTTAGCTGCCGCCAGAGGAAATGACGGTTGGACCTGCCGCCCCGTTAAACGACGGTTGGTCGGTCAACCGCCATTTCCTTTGGCGGCTGCTCCAACCGCCCTGTCACCTGGCGGCTGGTTCAAGCACTCTAGGGTCACGTCACTACCACCGTTTCAAACGGCGGTTACAGGACCTGCCACCGTGTGAAACGGCGGTTCGAGACTACTTTTGATAAAATTTGAAACAACTATTTATTTTCAGAAATAGTCGTAAAAAATATATATATATAAAATTCGCCATACCGGCTGGCTTGACAGAAAATAGCCCAGCCAAAAATGGACCGGCCCAACTAACAAAGATCATGAAAAATTATGTTATCTCCATCGAAATTAAAAAGATATATGTTATCATCGACCAATGAGCTTGTAGTTCAATGGTAGGATGGTCTAGTGAGATGCTACCCAACAGAGTTCAAATCCTGGTGCTCACACCTTTTCCTGGATTTATTCCAAGATTTTCCGACGTTGTGCTTTAAGTAGTAAGCGTCGTTCCCATCGACGATTCGGGAATCTCCAGAGCTGCCAGTGAATTGTTCAACCAAGGTGACATAGGAAAGAAAGAGACGACCCTCGATCGATCGAGCCAGCGAGGAGAAAGTGGGGGCTCTCCGTTTCTGCAGCCACTTGTCCGCTCCAAGAACCGATCGGGGTTGCGGGAGTTTATGATCCGGTTGACATAGGAAAGAAAGAGACCCCCTCCATCGATCGAGGAGGAGAAGGCGGGGGCTCTCCGTTTCTGCAGCCACTGGTCCGCTCCAAGAACTAATCGGGGCTGCAGGAGCCCCCCACCTAAAAGTTCATGATTTTCATCGACAGATAGCTCAAATAACTCTTAGGGTAATATCTACAAGTGCATTATTTTTACGATCAACTAAACAATTACAATGACTCTCGGAGTAATCTCTACAAGTTCATTATTTTTACGAGCAGCTAAACAATCATGGTGATTCGTAATTTATCGAAAAACTCTTTCAAATCCCACAGCAACGTGCGGGGATCACTAGCATATTATTTGTTTTTTCCCGTGCGGCCGTGTTTCCCTTGTTTTTTAAGAGAGGGGGAGGATAGTAAGGGGGAAGGCCCAAAGTTGGCCACACGACTGGCTTGACAGGCCCTAGCCCAGCCAAAAAATGGACTGGCCCAGCAGAAAATGGTCATGAAAGATTATGATATCTTCATCAAAATTAAAAAGTGATATGTTATCATCAACTGCGTAAGCATCTACGGTTTCGCTAAACATGCGGTTGTTTTTATCCAAGAATCGCCTCATCAAGCAATCAACATCTCGTCCAGCATCACCTCTCTCATCTGATTATCCTCAAACAAATTCAGATGGTATTCTTTTCCCCCCTCTCGCCGCATCGCGTTTCGATCCGCGGCGGGAGCTCAATAAAAATCTCTCGCTCCGACCCAGTCGTGAATTGTTCAACCGAGGTGACATAGGAATTAGGAAAGAAAGAGACAACCCTCGATCGATCGAGCGAGCGAGGAGAAAGCGAGGGCCCTCCGTTTCTGCAGCCACTGGTACGCTCCAAGAACCGATCGGGTGCTGGCGGATCGGCGATGGCGCCGCCGCTGCGGGAGGAGGAGGAGGGCGGCGATTCGGCTGCGGCGCTGCGGGCGCCGGCGCACGTGATGGCGCGGGTGTTCTCGCAGCTGGACTGCGTCGACCTCCTCAGCTGCTCCCTCGTCTGCAAGTGAGTTGCCTATCCTCTCCTCCCCCGCCTAAAAACGTCTCTCTCTCTCTCTCTCTCTCTCTCCCTCCCTCCCTCTCTCTCTCTCTCTCTCTCTCTCTCTCTCTCTCTCTCCCTCCCTCCCCCCCCCCCCCCCCCCCCTCTCTCTCTCTCTCTCTCTCTCTCTCTCTCTCTCTTGCGCGCGAGTGGTGCTCGACGGAATGCCTCCGCGCTTATCTTTCTTGGGTGTCTGATGCTTGTGGTAGTAGCACAACTATATGATCGAGGGGAGATAGATATCTTTGAAAGTAAAACAAAATTAGCCTCTTGTCTGAGAGAGATGTGCGAGCCCTGCTGATCTCGGTGTGCATAATCGCGGGGATTAGATGTGTACTCTTGCAGTGTTCTAGCCCGGGTTGGGTTCGTCCCTTTCTCAGTGGCATCTGCTGAAGAGGAGATGATCTTTGTCAATCTTCCTGCTCTCTTCACGATGTATCTTAGCCTGGAAAATACCAGCAACCACTAATCAGAGCGTGGATCATAGTTCATAGCTTCGTTCTGATAACTAAGCAGATGAATTGGTGTTGCTTTATGCCACTCCCTACTGAATTGTGAATTGTAGAAGCCTCCACGCTCCAATACTGATACCTTTAACAAAATCAGTTGCTCCTTGGATCCTGAACATTTCTCTCGTGTTCTAACTGCATGGCCAACATGACTGATTTTTTCAGAAATTCACAGACTGCAATGTGATGTAACTACTATCTGATAGTCTATGTTGATAGCTCGCCAAAACCTCTGAAATGTGTTTTGTTTTTGTTAGCACCAAATTCTATGTCTTTTACCTTTTCCTGCAAATGACACTAATCCTAGGCAGTGTTCAGTACCTTATATTTGTATGCAAATCTGCTTTCATTTTGTGGATCACCAGGCAATGGTACCGCGATTCTGCAGAGCTTAGGGAGGAGTGGAGGATGGAGTACTTGGATGCTTGGAACCAGTTCGGATTGTCCGTGACGCGCGAGCCGCAACCATTATGCGCAACTTGTTCACTCAGAAGCCTGCGCAGTCTGTGCCCTTGACCTGGACTTGCTGTCCTGTCATTTTTAACCAGGCAGGAAAAAAAAAAGCTTCATGCCCTTGTTACAAGATCGTGTATATGGCAATCAAAACTGTTTACGTGGTGTATAATTACCAATGTGCAAATGTACATGTTTAATTTGTTGAGTGATGCGTTTTTTTAATTTGTTGAGTGATGCGTTGTAACTCCACATTATGCTACGAGCTTCCATCAGGGTTTTGGGATTTGCAGGTGCTAGAGTTTAGACGTTTTGTCAAAAGAGTTTGCATAGACACCGTGTCATTCCAAAGATTTTGGAAAAGGAGCGGCAAAAACACACAGTATTCTCAGAAGTTGCACTATCAATATTATAAGCTCACTCGCAAGTGCTCCAATCAATATAAAAGCCTACTGACAATTCACAAACCATGCAAAGTCTAGCTTATATATCATGCAATTCACAAGTTTAAAGCTTAAAGCAGCACATAACCGGTGTCCGCAACGTTGCTTTTGCAATCGAAACCAAAAATACTTTCTTTTCTCAGGGCCGTCTCACTGCTGATTGGCCTGCAGGAGGCCATCTCTTATCTGTGCCGCGACATCCTTGACAGCTCCAGGACCATGGGGGATGAACACTGAAGAGGACTTTGATGAGGCCCCAATCTCCTTCATGGTGTCAAAGTACTGAGTGACCAGGACCATGTCCATGATATCCTTGGCAGTGGTTCCAGGAACGTTCTCTGAGAAGGCAAGAACGCTGTCCCTCAGCCCGTCCACAATGGCCTGACGCTGCCTTGCAATACCCACACCAGCCAGGTACTTGGACTCGGCCTCTCCTTCAGCTTTCTTGATCTGAATTATCTTCTCAGCCTCAGCTTTCTCACCGGCTGCCAACCTCATTCTAGCAGCTGTACCATACAAGTATACAACCGAAGGGTAACATGTAAGATTAATCGATGGAACTCATAGATGCTTGTGCTCAAGTATGCCAATTTAATCTGATACTTATGTGAATGGTAAAGCACTTGCCTGCATTGATCTCGTTCATTGCTCTCTTGACACGGTCATCAGGCTCAATATCAACAATCAGAGTTTGCACGATCTGATAGCCATAGGCAGACATTGCCTACACCAGAAACAAGCCAGGTCGGTCAAAGGATTCTGCATGCTCTAAAGCAAATTCAAAACAAGTAAACAAAAACAAATGTGTGATAGAAACCTTTTCAAGCTCATCTTCAACAGCTTTTGCAATGTCATTCTTCTGCTCAAATGCATCATCCAAGTCCAGCTTTGGAACAGTAGCTCTAATGACTGAAATAAGCAGCGAAGTGCTAAGAAAACTGGTTCATCCACATTGTGATTTGTGCGGTATAGAAACATAACTCTCTCTTTCCTTGTCCTGATATACTAAGTAATAATTGTGTATCTCATCAGTATATTAACAGACACAAAAAATAGTCAACTTATACATGTATGCAAGTACTTGTGGAGACCAAATAACAAATAGCAAGCTGAGGTGATAGGACAAGCATGAGTAAAACTCTACAAAGATAGAATGCAAACATGGACTCAATTGAACGTCTAAAGTACAATCTCAAAACGAAGGAACACTAACCATCAAATACATATGACTGAATTTGTTCCCTGGTGTTGCTCAGCTTGTAGAAGGCATCGGATGCTTTTTCAGAAAGCGCACGGTATTGGACAGATGCAACAACAGTGACAAAGACATTGTCCTGAACAGATAAACCCAGGCAACAGATTGATCGTGACAATAGCTCCAGCAAAGCAAAAATCAGATATAAAATAGAATGGTATTGGAGAATACCTTTGTTTTTGTTTCGCAGCGGACATCCAGCTGCCGCACACGCAGGGAGAGGTAACCAGCAATCTGCTGCCCTATGCACCAGGGTAGGAAGTGGCAACCAGGCTCCAGGACCTCACTGAACTTGCCAAAAGTTTCTTTGATGGCGACAGTTGACTGATCAACTTGAACTAAACCCAAAACCTGGCCCATGTCTTATATGCACAAAAAAGGATATCTGTTAGGCATGCTATCTGCCCAATAATGTGTAACAAAGGACAGGAGTGTAAGCAAGGCAATGTTGATTTGTCATCCAAGCATATCTTGACTCCAAAAGTTCTCTATAGATAGCTCAGATATACAAGCAGCTCTTGTACATCTTGAATGAAGTACAAGTTTGACATCATAAAGAAAGTCCAAAATATGGCACGCAAGTCAATGAAAATGTATATCAGTATATGACTAGGATAAGATCACCTAAATGGATAGAGGTTAACGACCCTGTGCAATCAGAATCTACTGACATGAGGACAGCCAAAAAAACCCGTGATGCACTACAAGTCTTTCAAATAAGTAAACACATGAGACCATGAGCTCACTGTCCAATAGCTTACTTTATATACACTGAAAAAACAAAAGTAGCAGCAGAACAGAAAATCAGTGAATGACTTTGATCATAGGTTAAGAAAAGAAGTTGCTGTCTTTGATATGCTCATATGGGCTGTGCAGACAAGGGTAACATAAATGTGCATACTGCAGTCGGTTTCTTTTTAAAGAACACAACTGGCAGAAGAGCTGTATGTCAAAGGAGATAACCCGCACGGCTGTGTCACAAAATGTTTAGAATAAACTATGCAATTTGACACCTGATGCCGCCCGCAGAGTTCAGATACAGAATAGTGCAGGTCACATTCGCCTACAACTGGCTTGAGACAAAACAAAGAAAGGAACTGCTAGATCAGCTAACCGATTCTTTCGATTCACCATGAACAGAAGAAAACCACCACTTGATTGACTAAAGACGCCCAGAATTTCAGACAGTTGTCGATCCCATCTGAACCAGCGCCCCGGATTCGCTACCAAGTTTAACCCCCCCCCCCCCCCCCCCCCCCCCCAAAAAAAAAAAAAAAAATCTGACAGGAGCAAAGCAATCGCATTGGGGAAAAGACAAGCAAAGCAGCAGCTACAATATGCTTTTTCCCCCTTAAAAAGGAAGAGTTTTTGAGTGAAGAGGACATCGTTACCAGGGGAAGAAAATCGCAGCTACAATTTGTCGAAGAAGAAAATCGCGCACCTAGCTAGCTAGCAGAGCTCGATATAACAGGGGAAGAAACCCCCGAAAAGATCCCCAAGAAACCCACCACCAAGAAACTGAGCATCCCCCAACCTAGGAAGCTAGGACGCGGCCATGTAATGCAACAAAGCAGCTAATGCATACCAAAATCCACACAACTTCTACTGAACTACTCCATACGAGCAAGGAGGGAATCTATTACCTTGGCCCCTATGGATTCTTGCGCGGAGGCGGAGCGACGCGGAGCAGAGGGTAAAGCAGGGGAGCCGACGCGATTGGGGTTTTGTGGGGATCGATCGCTCCGCCCGCCGCGGCGCGGTCCTGTATATATAGATAGACGGACACGCGTCGCGAGCAGCGAAACAGGGCCTGTCCCGAGAACCTGCTGACCCGCCGGACGGACGGCCCAGATCGCGTCCCCGAAGGAGATCAACGGCTGACTGCGTGTCCAACGACAGAGTCCCCGCCGGTTCCGCCGCAGCACTCTACGTACGGAGTACCATGGTTGGCGGCTTCATGATTAGGGATTATTACGGGTTCCGGCTGGGTGGCTGCCATGTGGGCCATGGGCGAGTTTATGTTGCCATGTTCATTGATGCTTGATGGTGAATTGGTGATACCATGTTGCTTGCTCACTTGATTGAAGAAGAAGAGTGAGAGCAGCAATGTGTACTTGTGGAGATTTCAAACTCCAGCCCGTACATCGCAAGCGACAATTCACCATCCTTTTTTTAAAAAAAAGCTATTTATCTGCCAACACAATATATCAAATTGGTAATGTTAAGGTATAGGTAAAGATATGACATGTAACATGTTCTAGAAAAACATAGTTAGATTAGAAATGTTCTGGTTCCCCACATTTTTAAGACATACTCCCTCCGTCCACGAAAACATGCAATTCTATCATTTGAATTTTGTCCATGAAAAAATGCAATTTTACCAGTCCAAGTTGACGTGGTAGCCACATGTGGATTTGATCAAATAAAAAATTGTACAGCAGGCCAAGCAAATAGCACGGCATCCCATGGAAGAATCCAGACCGAAGCATCCAGACTAGCGCCCTGTTCGTTTGGCTTATCCCACCGGCCCGTGTAAGCTGATCTTTTCTCTCACAACAAACCGGCCATAAAGAACCAGCCAACAAGACTCTTCTCTCGTAACAAACCAAAGACCGACCATCGGCCCCGACCAACCGAACAGTGCGTAGAATTGCTTCCGTAGTACCCAGACTACCGCAGCATACTGTAGCAGGGGCAAATACGTCATTTCACCTTGTCGTTGGTATGTGTGCTACAACCTAGAATTGCTTGCTTTCATGGACAGAGGGAGTATATACATGTTAAGGCTATGTTCAACTTGTTTTATTCCGACTTCATCTGCAATATTTCTGGCATAATAAATATGTCGTACCAATCACCATACGATCAGGGGCGGAGCTGGCGGTGGGTCGGGAGGGGCTGGAGCCCCTCCTACCACCGGCAACTTCATGGGAGCCCCCCCTAAGCCCCTCATTTAGAGGAGGAAGAAGTAAATGAGGAGCTAGAGCAAGAGGAAGAAGAAAGAACCCCTCATATACTTCATAACAAATCTGCCTATCAAATCAGCAGAAGATCTAATTTAGGTATTTTTACGGAGTCCGCACCACTATTTTCTGTGATTCTTTTGCCGTAAGGTAACCCTAAGTTTATACGGTAACCTGAAGAAGTGAAGATAACCCGGTCTGTAACATGAACAAATTTGTTCAGCACCGACATGGCGACATGCGGCCGAGAGCCCGATTCCGCGGTCATCCAACGCTACTCCTGCATCATGTATACTCGTGTATGAAGACGGACGGCCTGGCAAGAAATTTCTATTTCCATCGATTTTTTGGTGGCGAAAACGGAGGCGAAGGACCAACCTCCCACGTTGCCTGACTTACACGAAATGTTTGTCAACGAAACCGCGCTGGCATCATGGAGGTGTGCTTTGCTGTGAAAACACTTCCTCGCAGCAATAAAACCATCCGTATATACACGAGAAGATAGCATGAAGGGGAAGAAAATATCCGGTGATTTTAATGTAGAAAATATCCGGTGATTTTTAATGCTTTAGATTTAGACCATGACGTTGGAATAGCAGGAAAATGAAGACAATCTCGTATGCTTCGAAGGGCAGCAAATCGACAATTATCTTCAATCATCAGACCTATATATATGAACGAGCAGCTATCAAGATTTAAGAGGCGCGCCACACGTTGTGCAGGGAAATCAACCCCAAGCTACCTTAAGGCCTTGTTCGGTTAGACCCACCCCGACTGGGAACATGGCCCAACCCACGTGGGTACCCCGGCCTTGGATAAAATACCGGCCCAGCAAATAAGGTGCATTCGTTTCACCCCGGCGTGCATAATTCCCGGCCCAAAACACCTCACATCCCTCCCAACCCGGCCGGGGACGAAACATCTAGTCCGACGGTCGGGAAAAAATCCTCCTTGCGCTAGGCGGAGGCAGCGCGACGAGTGTGGAGGTGGCTGGGTGGGGGCTCAGCACGACATCTCCGGTCGAGGTGATCTCAACGTTGTCTTCTCCCCTCAAGCACTCATCTCCTTCGGTGGCCTTCTTCTCGCCTGTGAGTCACTCATCCATCATCCTCGCCCTTCTCTTATCTCTGTTGCCTGCTAGGGTTTTGCTTCACACGGTCGGATAGGAGTTCTTAATTCGTGTAGGAGTTCTTGATTCACATGATGCAGTTGTTGGGTTGCCTGAATCTTGGTCCAAGGGATGCCTGGATGGGTACCCCACCAGCGAATATCATTGACGACTCAAATAGGAATCACTAGCGAGATCCCACGATTTTAAGTAATTAATTAATGGCCTGTCGATCTCTGGTATAGGTGCTATGAACTTCTTATGGTCGACTTTAACATTTTACATGTACATTTTCATGAATCATTCTCTATTTTTGTGAGAACAATGATCTGCAAGACAACCACTTACTCTTTTCTCGTGCGGTAGTGCTCGTGCTAAGCATATGTGTTAACTTAATCGGAGAAGGAGTAGTAGTTTTCTACTTAATCTGTTTGGTAGGTTATGTCAGAAATTAGTGGTACCTGGTTTTTAAATTCATCTTGGCTTTCTGTACAATTTGTTAGAATGTTTAGAGTTTTTCCTTCTGAACCTGCACCTACAATTTGTCATCTTAGTTTCTAGTACCAATCTGAACATGCACATGACAATATTTTGATGTATGTTTCCAGTGGATAAAGGAAGATGGAACGCAGTGGGCTTAAAGATCCC
The DNA here is from genome assembly GCA_947561735.1 of Cenchrus americanus. NCBI lineage: Eukaryota > Viridiplantae > Streptophyta > Magnoliopsida > Poales > Poaceae > Cenchrus > Cenchrus americanus. The sequence continues at coordinate 113,481,543 of OX387245.1, forward strand.
AATTATGCTAGTTTTTATGTTAGTTAGGTTCAGAAAGTTGAGAGAGCTACTGGTGCTAAACATGTATGCAGAGAAATAAATCACTTTACTTTATTGCTCTATCATTACATATGGTTATATCCTGTAAGTTAACCAACTGTTCACGATCCTACTTGAAAGGATGGCATTTGAAATACATAGGTCCCGCTACATCTAGATTTTTGTAAAGTGATATAAATGAATGAACTAGATTAGTTTTGGCCATTATTTATTAGTTTTGTGTCTAACATTCATATTCTCAAAGTTCTGAGTTCATATCCTAGCTTTGTATCACCAGCAGCTTCTTGCCATATGTAACTCTTGTTCAATCTAACATATGTGCCCTGTGCTGATTACAGTCACTACTTATAATTCTTTTCTAATGACCTCATTCATGTGTTTTTATGTAAACTCTTCCTAGTTACATCATGAGTAATACCTCCTTCTTAATTAATTATGTTGTATTTAGCCCAGATCTAGATATCCAAATCGCTAATAGTCAAGTAGGCACATATTCTTGATTTGTGTAGTGATTGTTGTAAGAACCGGTGATGATTCGCCTGATTGGATCACAGAGGTCTGGTTGTCCTTTGCAAAGTTCGTGGGTTATACTATGTGATCCTGAATATTGCAAAATTCGTTGTAATCTGAAGTCTGATTAGCATGTTGTATGATGGAATGTTCCTGTTATCAGAAAAATGGAAAGCATATAACATAGGTGTGGGCATGTGGCTGTGTCAGTTAATTAGTGACATCTCTGAACTTTGAATTTTAGTCAATCCAACTTATGTGTAGATGCCAAATAACTGACTAAACTAGTCTTTCATCTGGATAGGCTTCGTTGGACACATAACTTGCTGAATGCTACTTGCTTTTCAGCATCTATTCAGGCAGATAGTGAAATCCTTTATTCAGTCTTTCATCATATTCTTTCTTGCTGTCATATATCCTGTCATCCCTCAGCATTCTCAAAGGAAGCCTGATATATTCAGCCATCTATAGTAGTAGATGCTTAATTCATCTGTAGTAGTAGATGCTTAAGTTATCAACAGTGTAGCAGTGCAGCATCTGTATGGTTGGCCACCATAGGATACGCTTAATTTATTTGTTACATATATCTAGTTATCTGACCTCTTCAGCATGAACTCCAAGAGCCACAATTCAAGAGCCGAAACTGAAATGTTGTGTTGCATTCTGTTCCAGTACTTGCAGGTGGGGAACGCTAAGGTGTGTCGTGTCTGACCAAGTGGGAGGACACGAGGTGGCTTCCGCAACAAGATTAACTTTCAAGATTGACAAGTGTAATCCAATGGTGGCTCTGATGTACAATGCATGTTATTAGTGTTCATCCATACATAGCTTATCAGTACTCTTCATGTTTAAAGCTGAATGATATTTATTCACGTGTTTATATATCAGGAATGTGTTTGAAGCGTATCGGTGTTCAATGTGTGATTGTGTTAAATTCAAGGAATGTGTTTGAAGCTTATTAGTATTCAGTGTGTGATTGTTTCATGTATTCCAATTGTACTTATCCGCATGGTTTGGATCTCTGATCCATGGTCTAACCGAACAGATGTTTTGATGGGAGGGATTATGGGAAGAGAGGGATTAATCCCCAGGAGGTTTGGGTGGCATGAGAGGGATCCACTTAATCCCCCCATGTATTAGTTCCACCTTGGGAACTAATACCCTCCAGCCGAACAAGGCCTAACTGGGACAAAACATGTATAGAAACGGTCCATCAGCATTCAGCTAAAACCTCAGCGAAAAAAACATCCACAAAGGAGATTCCTCATACCTACACCTCCTTTTTTAACCTATATCCTTTGTGCACAGGTCAATCTACAACAAGCAGCAATTCAGGTTCGACGCCAGCATTTCAGCCCCAAACCAGCCACCCCCCACCAAGTTTACCCACCAGAAGAACTAGGCCCCCGCGGTTTTACCACGGGTACCGGAGCCATGTCCATGCCTCCAGTCACTTCATGTTCGGCTTCGGCGAGTAGCGGAACGGGGATGCGCGGGGCCCGTCGGAGAGGCTCCTCACAGGCTGCTGCCCGTTACGCGCCGCGAACGGGCCCTGAGACTTGAAGCTCCTCCCGTTCATGCTGCTCGAGTGTGCCATCCGCTCCGCCTGCATCGTCTGGTAGAAGTAGGAGGAGCTGGCCATGTCCTTGAGGTTCAGCAGTGGCTTGAGGACTTCCACAACCTGGCTCATCAGCGGGCGCGCCTTGGGGTCACGGCTGAGGCAAGCACGCGCCAGCTGCGCTGCCTTCTGGGCGCCCTTGACTGAGAAGTTGCCCTCCAGCCGAGGGTCGATTAGCTTGTAGAACCGCTGCCTCTCTCCTAGGAGAGGGCGAGCCCACTCGACAAGGTTGTGCTCGCCATTTGGGCGGTTCTTGTCCATTGATCTGCGCCCAGACATCATCTCGAGAAGCACCACCCCGAAGCTATAGACATCACTCTTTGATGTCAAGTGACCTGAAAAGTGGACAGAGCAACAAAAAATACTCATGTTTGTTAGTGCCAGGAATGCTAATATCTTTGCTGCAGTCAAAAAAAATAGGTACTCCCTCCGGTTTGGTAAATGAAGTCGTTTTGGACATGATTTGAGTCAAACATTGGGAATATAAATCATGAATAACTTTTAAGTCATTGAGTTTGGAAATGTGAAAACTACGTGAATAGATTCATCTTGCAAAATACTTTCATAAAAGTATACATATGTTAGTTTTTAACAAATATTTTTATAAAAAGAAGAAGTCAAAGTTGTACTTTGGAGACCGTGTCGCTGTCCTAAACGACTTCATTTACCAAACCGGAGGGAGTACATCTATTTCCACAGTTCAGAGCACACCTTTCGAGTTTGCCCCTGTCAGGCGTTCAGTTTTCATTAAATGAAGAGCATGGATAATAAAGACATGCGAACATTGGCGCTGTTTGGATCCATGGGCTACAATTAGTTTTAGCTAGTTGGAGCTCAACTAGCCACAAATTATCCAAACATGAGGGCTAGATTGGGCTATTTTGCATCTAACCCATCCAAAAAAACTATCCCACCCAAGAGGTGCTTATTGGAGCTAGTTCATGTTGGGTCCACCAAAAAATGACCTCTCTCTCTCTCCCTTCACCCACAATCCCACACCTAATGATTAAAAAAGTACATTTAATGTCATTCCAACCATTCATCCAAACACCTCTAAAGCTAGTTAGTTTAGGGCTAGAGATAGAATTAGAAACTAACTATAACTCTAACCCTATTAGAGTATCCGAACGAACAGGGGGCCATTGTGATAAGTGCAGAGTGCTACAGCAGTCTCTTGTAAATTACAAATTCACCAATGTACATGAACACACTATACATTATTATAGTACCAAGGGCATAAACCTCTCTTTGCCCATCTTTGCTTCATTTCAAAAGTGAGCTTACAGAAAACAAATATATATGTCCAATTACCACTGTGTAAACAAATCATCAACAGTAACTTAGTATATTATATCCAAACAAGTATGACATGCAGTGCAAAAGCATCACAATGTCTTCAACAAGAATAGATTCAAAGCTTAAATGTCTTCACAGAAGCATCAAATGATGCACAACTGATGCAAGTATCCCAAATTGTAAATCAGCAACTTGACTAATACACACACAACAAGCAGATATACCATTTCATAAGAAAACAAACTTATTGAGTTGCATGCACCAACCAGTTCAACCCAAAAGCTTAAGCTGATGAAGAAAGGTGGGCAATTCACTTATACTCCAACAAAACTTTCAGACAGGTAAGATGTAAGTTGAGTCTGATAATGCTCACCTGTCATGACATACTCCGGTGCTGCGTAACCATAGGTCCCCATTACTCGAGTAGAGACATGAGTTTTATCACCTACAGGGCCGTCTTTGGCAAGTCCAAAATCTGAGAGCTTTGCATTATACTCCTGCATGAGCAATGCAAACATATGATGCAACAGTATGCAAATCACGTGCCACATACTGCATAAATGATTTATGAACTTACCGCATCTAACAGTATATTAGATGTTTTAAAATCACGATAAATGACTGGTCTTTCTGCTTCTTCATGAAGGAAAGCGAGACCCTTTGCTGCTCCAAGAGCCACCTTCATTCTGACAGCCCATGGAAGAGGAAGAGACCCTATAGATGAAAGCGTAATTGTTACTAAGCCTCCCACATTTCTATTTCATTATTTAAAAATTATAAACTACACAAACAAATATAGAAAGAAACAGGAACCCTAATATGATACTACGTATACAGAGAAAACGAGGGAACCTAAAAAAGGAAATATTCAGCAGCCAGGGAATAAGCCAGTTACATACTTCTGAATAGATGGTTATCCAAACTGCCACGGGGCATGAATTCGTACACCAGCAATCTTTGGTCATCTTCAACACAATATCCAATCAACCTCACCAAATTTGGATGGTGAAGGTTTCCAAGAAAGTCAACTTCAGCCTGAAAGAAATCAATTAAGACGATGTATGAGATGGAATCATCACAGATTCAAATGGAAAATAGGTAAGCAAGATGCTATATTAACTTGAAATAGGTAAAACAGAGCACATACCACCCATTCTTTGTGCCCTTGAAGCCCATCATGATTGAGTGTCTTGACAGCAACTGTGAGACCTGTACCAGGTTTCACAGGGGCAGTTCCATTCTCCTCAATCCACCCCTTAAAAACACATCCAAAACCCCCTTCTCCAAGAAGGCTTTCAGGCCGGAAGTTCCTTGTGGCACATTTTAGATCATTGAATGCAAACTTGCGCAGCTGAGAGGCAACTTTTATTTCCTCTCCAACTTTAGATGCGGATGAACTGCTCTCAGCATTACTAGTAGTTGTAGAACCTGAGACTACTAATGCAGCCGGTTGGTTCTTGCTACCATTTTCGGTTGACTTCTCTGCTGTTCCATGAAACATATAATAGTTTAGTGCAACGTATCAACAAAAGAGGGGCCTTATGAAAAATATTTTAACTCTGTACAGCAATGTGTTACGGCCCAGCCACACCAGGGTCCAGGCGCGGCTGATCAGGCGGCGCGGCCAGGGGTGGTGGCGCCCCCCAGGCCCATCACCTATTTCCGCCGCCGTTTCCGTAATCGTGGCTAGTTAGTTTCCTTTTCGTAGATGGATTACTTTCCTTAGATATTTTTGTAATTGGAGATATATACTCCCAAACTTGGAAGGATTGAACAAGTTGGCAATCAATCTGATTGCTGGCCTCAAGGGCCAACCCTAAACCCCTCAACTCCTCCCCTCGCGCTACAGTAACCGCGAGTACTGTAGCGCTGCCTCCCTGTTCGCCTCCACCAGCGCCGCCCCTCTCCTTCTTCCTGCGATCACGGCGCACCAGTACCGCCGTCGCCCACCGCCTCCTTCTCACTCGTATTCCCTGCGAGAGATCCCCGGTAGGGCTAGGAACCCTATCACAATGATCTGAACAAAGACGCGCTGCTTGGGTGCATCCACAAAGATCACTGAAGTCTATAACCACAAAAGTCAAACTTTACAGTGTGCCTTTCTGAAAACCGTAGTAAAATATGAAAAAGAAAGGCAACTCAAAGCTAATAATGAGTTATGTGGCCTCCAATTAATGCTGTAACTTGGCATGCTAAAGATCAACTAGTTAATTTATTGGTTTACAGAAGATCTAGTAACTCATTATTTTCATTTAACTCACTGCTGTAAATACAAAAATAGGCATTTCTTGTCATACTAAAAGTATCGAGCTGCTATCTGTCTGTCATCCTTCATCGCATACCTTCCCATGCTTTCTTTTAGTGTTTTATTCATTGAGGTCCAAGTTACAATTATGGAAAAGGTGTTTCAACTTGTACCTGCAGAAAATTAATTGGTGGCTGACTCCTTAGAAATCTTTCAATCTTTTTCAGTTTTTCTGTACTATTTAAGTTTCTGTACTATACAGTTGTCAGACAATATCTATGTTACACGAGTACGGGTACGGGTATCCGATACAATACGTATCGGATACGCGGATACGCACTTTATCAAAAGAAATCCCACTAAAATGGTGTATCCGAGTATCCGTATCCGCGTATCCAACGAGTATCGGATACGGATACGTCACCCGTCTTGAAGCATCCATGTAACATAGGACAATATGGTCTGCAGATGGCGAACAACCTTCTGGAGGTAAGTTTGGCTTTGAAATGATTTTATGAAGCATTTCCCTTACTCTACCTACGGATATATTAACTAATGAATGCGACCTGTTTATTAATTTAAATGACCCTGTTTTAGGCCCGCAACAGAACTGCACAACTGGAAGTAGCAAAGAAGATTCAGTACATTTTCTACGTGAGATATAGTGCACCATATCGAGCACAGCAAACAGTGATAGAAACTAAACTGTAATCAATATGGCTTGATAAACTAGCACAATGTGCCCAGTCCTCGTAAATTCACCCCCCCCCCCCCCAAAAAAAAAAAAAGGGACTCGTGAATTTTCATGTTCATTTGGATCTGGACAAGCATGACTTGTCAAAATTGCAACCACTTCAAAAACCACACGTGTTGCAGCATTACCGTTACGTCATCAAAATCAAAAGACAGGTGAGTGAGTTTAACACGCTAACTACCGTTTGTAACGGACAAGCCAATAGCATTCCTTCCCTGTGCATGGTAACGCTAAATTTAGTACGGATCTAGTGCGAACAGTATGGAGCTGGAGCCAAAACCGACACGTGTTATACAAAATACAGATACTCAGGAAAACACTAATGACACTGGTCCCATGCACACTTCTCATACAGAATCCAAACTATCATACGCACTGCAGCTCAGCTAGAAACATGCTAGTTTTACAGGATTAGCCGACAGTTTGGTAATCCTTTTCTGCTCTACACGCTGAAAGCAATCATTACCATTCAATTCACAAATTCAATGCTCCATACATGGATACAGCCCCAAAGAGCTATCACTCCCAGCTGCAAGTCACATATCTCCCTCAACACCAGCATAGTAACTACCGAAAAACTGCACACGTCCTTAACCCTAACAATCAATCAGTTGCAACCTCAGCATCAGGTGACAAACTGCGACATGCGTGAAATCATTAACCAGAACGAAACCATGGCTTACAAGTACGGCCTCCCAATTATGGTCGCTAGCACACGCAAAATCCCATCTACCACGCCGACAGGACAGCAGGAAAGCACAATGCAAGTATATGCGGCACGCCATACTCCGAGGCGGGAGGGTAGAAAGTGACGCTTACCGCCGTGCGTGCTGGCGCTGCTGGTGGAGGTGTCGACCTTGGACCTCGTCGGCGGCGGGGGCGGGCAGCTGCCGACGGGCCAGAGGCGGATGCAGCACCCGGTGGCGACGGTGGTGTCGTCGTCGGCGGCGCCCTTGGTGGACGCGCGGCGCCTGCTGCTGCTGCTGCTGCGGCGGCGGCTGCGGCGACACCAGCCCCAGCGCTCCCGCTCCTCCTCCCCGGAGCTCTCCCACCCGTCGAACTGCCCCAGCTCCGGCGGCGCGAGCCCCATGGCCTTGCTCCAAGCCTTCTTCAACCTCCTCGGCGCCTCAGCACCCGCACACTCCGCCGAGGCCTCGCGAGGGAAACCAGATCGGCTGCGGATAACCTTCACCGCCCGCTCCGATGATCGCCGACCCGCCCGCCGCTCCCTCCGAGGGGCCGCCGAACCGCCGCCGGAAATCCCACGGGCTCCCCCGCCGAGGAAGCACCGAGATCCAGCGTCCCCCGCCGAATCGCGCCGAATCACGCCGGGGCCCGGGCGCCGGCCGCGCGATCCCGCCGCATCGGGAGCGCCTCCCGCGCGAGGAGCACCGTAACACAACCCGCCGCTCCTCCTCCTCCCGAGAAGACCACCACCCGCACGGGCAGGGGACACGAACGAGAGCCGCCTCGCCGCGTAGCAGCCCGAGCGGATGCCCCCTCCACGGGCGAGGGAGGACGCGGCAGCGGGAGCGGCGGCGGCTGCGGGTGGTGGTGGTGGTGGGAACGGGAGCGAGGTGAGGGGTGGGGGAGTGGGGAATAAGCGAAGCGAAGGGGAAGGAATAATGGATTGTGTCAAGGCAGGCAGCCACAGGAGAGGAGAGAGAATGTGTCGTCGTCTAGAGAGAGAGAGCGCAGGCAGGGCAGCAGCGTCTAGAGAGAGAGAGGGAATGGTAGAGTAGAGAGAGATAGAGACAGGGGCGGGCGGGCAGGCAGGCAGCGAGCGGAAGGGAAGGCACAAATGTTCCTCGCGCTCCCTTTTCTTCTTTCGGAAGCACGTGGCTGACGTGGCCCGGTCTTTTTCCGCGTGCGGCGGCACCGTGCCAGTGGGGCCCGCCCCCGGGCCGATGTGGCGACCGCGTGGCGCTGACGCGGTCAGCGCGGTCACGTTGCCCTCGTCTCTTCTTATTGCTTTTTTTTCGATTCGAAAAACGAAGGCCCTCCTTTTATTGAGAACCTCCGCCCAACGCTCGCCTTTGTGGCATGTCGTTTACCACCACTGTTGTGTCGGGTGCCAAGATCCTCACGCTATCCTGACCCCTCATTCTCTAGCTTCGACACTGCCATGTGTCCAGCACAAACCCTAGATTGACTTTTCCAACAAGTCATATACCTCTTACATATCTCATCGTTAGTCGGTGGCCACCGCTCTTCATTTGGATATGAATGTGATGGAGAGTACAGTAAGATTGAGAGGGGAGTGAGATCGTCATAAGGAGGAGCCAGTATGGACTGCGACGATAGAATTTCCTGTTAGATGCCGCTAAATAAGGATACCGTGCATCCCATGTACATTGGTAGGCTATAACACATCTACCTCACCAACTCATCCCATGTTATCGAATGAAATATGAAGCTAGTGTGCCATTTTGTAACCTCAGAATATCCTCTGACCTTTGTAAACAAAAAAAGGGGGGAAATTCTCCTTCAAATAGTAGTACTGGTAACAACTATTCTTGCGTTGACCGAGGTAACATGGGCTCTCTCACATGCACCAGCACGAACTCGTCGTATATATATTTGACTTGCGTGCCCCCATTACGTTAACTAGCTCAGGTCGTGGCGGCGAATATTATAAATTTCAAGATGCATGGGAGAAAATTTCAAACCCTCACACATGCAGACTATATATAGATCTGTCATCTGTACGTATAGCGCCAGTCACCGTAGGGGGGCTTATGGATTCAAAATTTTTATATAATCAGATTGGTACCATGTCTCACGTGTTGTGTATTGCAAGATTTAAATGTCAATGCTTGATCTCAGTTATCTACGGTGAAGCTCCAAGGCCAAAGTCTTCCCCGCCAAGAACCTGTAGGAAATCTGTTCGTCACTATATTAAATTAAGAAGAATATAGATCTAATAAGATTTGTTATATTTTTCTAAACACCAGATAGAAAAAATATTTCTGTCAGGTCACATGAACAGGACATTCTGATGCACAATTGGCCCTACAAGAACAGCAATCGGAAGGTGTGTAGATTGCAGGAAGCCAGAGACACTCATTACCGAGAATTATCTACACATTGTTTTAGAGACTGAACAGCAATGAGTACAATAGCAACTTTACAAAGCAAAAGAAAACCACCTAAAGATGCAGCTGATGAAAAAGCAAAAAGAAACATAATATAAAATGGTGGGTCCACCAACCCTAGGGCTATCATTCTCTTCTTCATTCATGCAAATCTCACAAAACAGATCTTCTCTAGATAGATATAGGTAAATATAAGCTCATATGTTCATGTTCATGTTCATGTTCAGAAGAAGAAATATCTGGAAGGGAAAAAGTTCTTATTGTTAACCCTGAAGATTATATGGATTATTAACAGCTAATAAGCGAATAATGACCGCCTATTTCAGTATTTCCCCCCAACACGCCTGAAAGAAATGAACACAACTAGGCACTTGTTTAATTCTGCAATGGCACTATCAAAAGTATATTTCTGTACAAACAAGTAAACCAACGCCCTGTTCATTTGGCTTATCAGCCACCAGCCAACAAGATCTTTTCTCTCGAACAAACAAACCAGCCAAAGAACAGCCAAAGATTACTTTTCTCTCACAACAAATCAGCACCAGCCATCAGCCACCAGCCAAACGAACAGGCTGCAAGTATACAGAAGAAATTTTCTAGAGAAGAATGCTCCTCACAGAATAACTACCTACAAAATTGCAAGATTCTCTATGCAGTGTGCAACGCAGTCCCATCTAATACCTGGGGTCCGTTGCCAGCCATGAAGGCCGTAGTGTGTTCAAGATATTATCTATGCAAACTCGTTGAATGCTTGTGCTCCTTTGGCGACCTTGATGAAGACATCCTCCAAGGTAGTGTCAACTAGGCCCCAGGCATGTATTGTGAGATGGCGCTTTGCGTTCTCGACTGCAGCAAAAACATGGGCTATTTTCACCTCCTGCTTTGGGAGCTCAAACTTCTGAGTTCCAGATAGATGGTAGATCTTGTTTGCACTGGGTGAGAGTTGATGCACTAGCAGTTCAACCTCCTGTTCTTGGTCCAGAGATGTTGTCATTGTGAGTATGTATGTGCCCCCATATCTTGCCTTTAGCTGCATCGTGTTGGAAAAACGAAGTCTTTAAGAAATTTTATTTCGCGTGATGGATAAAACAAGAAGGAAATGTACCTCTTTAGGGTTTCCAAGGCATTGGAAATCGCCATCAACAAAGATGCCAAGCCGGTCACACAATACCTCTGCCTCTTCCATTGAGTGTGCTGGAAGAATCACATTTATTACTTGCTTATTTACTAAACACTAATTAATATTATGACTTTCAGATGCATTGAAGTATAATGGAGTAGAGTTGAGGGTTTAGAATTTAGATGCACAAGTGGACAGGAAAAGATCATTACTAGTTAGAATAATTGCCCGATTTCTCTTGGCCTCCTTCACAACATTCCACAGGTTATTTCTTGATGCTGGATCCAGCCCTGTACTTGGCTCATCCATGAAGACAACCTGAGAATATTAGTTAAAATTAGATGACACATTTGTGGTTGTATGACATTTCATGGAACGGCAAAAAATATAGAAACAAGAAAAAGAAAAATAATACTTTAGGGTCCCCAATCAATGAGATTGCCACACTGAGCCTTCTTTTCATGCCTCCACTGTATTTCTTGACTTGCTTATCGCCAACATTACCATGAGATAGATTTACACTCTTCAGAGAGTGCTCAACAGCCTGACAGTAAAAACAATTGGACAAAATGTGATTGTAAATCTCTGAATAGCTGGATAATTTCCCAAAAAAGGAACTGAAGAATAAATGGCATAGCAATTAGAATTGCCCAACACCAAAATGTGGATATTATGTTCAAAAGGACATATGTATATATACAGGTTGGAGGTGAGGTACCTTGACTAATGTAGCACCTTTAAGATTCTTCAATCTGCCATAAAAGAAAAGATGTTCTTTTCCTGTCAATGTTTCCCAAAGCAAGCTGCATTTAATACCACCAATTACCATGATTAAAAAATTTGATCCATGAAGGAAACCTTTTGCAGAAAAATACTTGTGAAGAGTACATACTTATGTTGTGGGCACACACCCATATTTGTATATATGTTACCCATATCCGTATTTATATCCATTCCATGGACATAAGCAGTACCAGATGTAGGTCTGATGAGTCCAATCATCTAAAAATAAAAACAAAAAAAATATCAGGTCGCATTAAAAGATGTATAAGACTATATGCAACTTCTATCAGAAGAATGAAAAGCATCCATTTTTCAATTTAGGATACCATGTTAATAAAAGATGTTTTCCCAGCTCCATTGGGGCCAAGCATTCCAAAGCACTGGCCCTTTTGAAGGGCAAGAGATAATCCTCGAACTGCCTGCTTGTCAGGGTTTCCATCCCTTCCAGGATAAACCTTGCTGAGCTTATCGCAGATGATAGCTTGGTTTGCATTGGGGTCTATCAGAAGTTGTTCAACTACTTTTCTCTGAATAGAGTTAGTCAACGAATGAAGTGTGAATCATATGTATTATAAAGAAGTTTAAGAGATATCAAAGTATGAGAAATAACCTACTTCTAGAGCAACATCAGGTTTCTCCATATTGAGAATGACTCTGAAATCCTGTTGGGTACTGCTAGGTTCATGGAATGATGACGCATGCTTCTTCTGTAAACATCTGAAGCAGAAAAAAGGGTTTTTTCTGACACCATTGCCTAACAAAGAGGCTTGGTCTAAATAGAATGCAAACATGAGAAGTAGTGCCCATTCTACACTCATTATGATCAAGACATCACGCATTCCATTGAGGGGATCTTTCATACTTCTCCAGGTCATACCAGCTACTCCCATACTGCTACCGGAGAATGCATATTGACCAAGTTCATATAACCCCCGATAGAGGGAAAATCCGGGGACGATCTCCATGACTAATATCCAACCATCTGAATAAGGCAAAGCCTTAAGTTGTAATTAATCTTATATAACTGAGACAAATCACAATTAAGCTAGCAACTTACAGGGAAAAGTTTTGTCCTCAGCAAAGAAGCGGAAAAGAAATGCACCAAGTAAGCCAGAGCCAAATACATACATGTAGCCAACCACTGCAGCAGGAGGCGAATGAAATTAGTCAGTTGTCAATTTCAAAAGGCAAAGTTTTGACTAACACGTTTGAGTTACTAACCTGTGGCCATCTTGACAGATGAAAAGAAAGATGCCACAAAGAATGCAAGGGCAATCTGTAAATTCACACATGTGAAGAAGAAAACAGCTTGTACACTGTACTCGTTGATTCTGAAAAAATTGAGACCTGAAAAGAAGGTGAATTATATTTGACATTGCAGATTCATTTTCCACAATAGTATATTCATGAGTGAACTGTAATATAATTTACCTATCAAGGAGCCGAAAATCACAAAGAATAGCATATAGACAACTGATAGAGCAAGAAAATATGAATAAGATATCAACCAGTAAGGCCCATCCCTCAGACCATGCATTTTCATCATAATTTTTAGCTTCTCCTGCTTCTCATACACGAGATAAGTCAAGATAACCTGACAAAAATGAGTCAGTTTGCAAGCTCTACTGATGTTGACTATTAACATGTTCAACGAATTTGCGGCTGTACTTACAGAATTTTACATCTGTTCTCATACTCACTGGGAAAAGAAGTTCGATGATCCATGTGAAGAATAATGCACTAAGAAGAGAAGACAGATCCAACTGAAAGCTTGTCCCAACTTTGGGCATATCTTTTACATATTCAAGTAGCATTTCTACCCCTGTTCCTTTGATAAATTTGAGGTAAGCATTGGATACCTATAGGAAACGAACCATCAAGTCAGAACAGGACCCATGTTTCAAAAGATACTGATTAGTCAGATATAAGATTATGGAACACAAAGCACATACTGCATTCACCAAGCGCGGAACCCGCAATGTTGCGATAAATGAATATGCATTGTTATCATTATAAGTAGAGTTGTACCAAACATTTACACCAAGTCCATACTGTGTTGTGCCCAAGAAGTCATAACCTGAAGAAATGAATGCAATCATACAGTGTGCCAATCCAAGAGAAAACCATATATGTAGGACTGAATTTTTTTGGTGACATTGGAACAATAACTGTTAGGAAGCCAATGAAATTAATGATTACATTAATTATACTCAAAGATTCATTGGTCGGTAGGGTGTCACGAAATGTTATCGAACTATCATCGATATGTGAAGTACTTGAAAGTTCAAAGAGACATAACTTGTAGTATCAATATGTATTACCTGCAATAAATTCATTTAGTTCTCCTCCTCTTTGTCTATAACCCTTTAAGAATTCATAGTTGATAATTGATGCGCTTTCACGCCATAACGGGACACCTTCAACACACTGTATATCTGGTCCATTTCAAAAGGGTATCAGATCTGCAGCGTAAAGATGCCTAATGAATTCTACTCAAAAAAAAGATGCCTAATGAACTGTGAAAATGAGAGGACAGTTCTCAACTGTTGCTGCCATGCAGACTTCAGAAATTGTCCATATATAACAAATTATAATTATATATAATGGGTGTCACTTTTCGAGTTGATCATAGATAGACTATAAACAGCACAGCAACATGGAAAAGCAGTACACATATTTATAATGATGAAATCTTCTACAAGTATCTAGTATGCAACTGTTAATGTTCTTCTGTCCGTGTCCAAACAAATGGGCCGCATATTTGAACCTAATTATGTGTATGTCAAAGTAAGAACCATCTAAACTATAGTAGTGGCAGTTCAAGATCAATTAAGAACACAATCCTCAAAGAAATACGGAAACCAAAACAAAAAATTCAACATGTTACGGAATGTTTTCTTTCTAAAAAAATATTATAAGGAAGACACATATACTTACCGAGCTGAAAAGGTATGCCCCCAGTATTGTATGAAATGGTTTGTGACATGAAGGGTAGGCACTCAGGCTGGATCAGGTACAAAGCATGGCCAGAGAAAAATGCAGGCTCTAGCAGTTGTATGTACCATGGCCGTGTGTCTGAGCCCTATGACAAATCAAAGCCAATGGTAACTACATAAATCAAAACATGAAGCAGCAAAAAATTTAGAAGACAGTAAACAGGACTGCAGGCTAGTGGTTGCAGTGCCTTAATAGCACCCCAGTGTCTTAAGTTTGACTCCCTGTGGGAGCGGATTTTCAGGGCTGGGTTAAAAAAGACCCTTCGCAACCCTCTGCTTCCAGAACGTGTCCTGCAGGCATGTCCTGGGCAGTGTAGAGGGAGCCTTTGGGGTCTTTTCTCGGTCCTGCAGCGAGAAAATTCTTCTACTGCTAATACCTTGGGGGTGGTATTTTCCCCAGGGCTGAGTTGTTAAAATTTAAAAGCCAGACACTCATATTGGGCACTGAGGGAACTCACAGCAACTATCTTGGAGAGAATATCAAGGAAATCCGTTGAATTCAAAGATGGAGAAAGGGCAGGAAACAGCCCTCTTGAAATTGCTGACAATTGGAGAACACTTGAAAATTACAAACACATTCATCAAAATTATAAACATTATGAAGTGTGTTTTAGTGCTGCTATATGACAAGAACATACCTCCAGCAACCGCTTTGTCATTTCCAGTTACAAGGACAGTTGCAGGGCAAGACCAGGAGTCACGGCACAATGGGTCAGGCAAATCATCAAACGGCTGGGAGGATGTCCTTACAGCTCGGAAATCAGCACGGGGAACCTGAATGAGGGCTGGCCAGCGTGGCGGGCTGGGAATTGGGCAGCTCCCAACCTGGTCCAGTGTCGAGTACTGGATGCCACACTCTTTCCTCACACATCTTCCATCCACACTGGTCTCGAGGCAGCTGCAGCCGCATTTGTACTTGGGCTTGTCGAGCTCGCTGTTGATGACATTCTGGAGCACGATGAGCAGGACGCAGATGAGGATCGGGAAGAAGGTGATGCCGATGTTTGTCTTGAGGTTCCGTTTCTGCAATGCATAGTATTATATACATGACAAATTGAGGCACTCTTCGTGGAGCCACATAGGGAATACAAGAAAAACAGAACCAGCTTTGATGCTGTTCATGTACACATAGGGAATAAAAGAAATCCCGACACGCCAAGGCTACCTACCGGCCTTGGCTCACAAAAAAACAGCAGGCACACAGATTGGTACGAAGCTAGACTGCTAGAGCTAAAATCAACAAATTACGGAAAGAAATCCTCAAAAGGCCCATACCCATCAAGAACCGGGCGGGCAAATCCACTTACACCTGGCGGGCACGACGAGCAGAGCAGCTCTACAGATTCACCCACTGAAAAAAAAGGGGGAGCGAGAAAAGGTAGATGGCGCAAAAGAGAGGCAGTGCCGGGACCTGGACGCAGAGGTTCTTGCGGAGGAGGGCGTTGGCCTGCGTCGCGAAGCTCGCGGGGCCCCTCGGGGAATCCATGGCTTGAGGCGGGGCGGTGGCCGGCGGCGGGCGAGGCGGCAGGGGTAGGAGGAGCCGTGGAGGCGTAGCGAATCGGGAGCGGAGACGTCACGGACCCCACCGTTCAACTTTACCCGCTTTTATAAGTATCCCGGTGCGACGGTGTCTTCTTGCCTCCCGCCAAGCAGTAGAATTTGTCAAATCAAAAACCCAAAAAAAGGAAAATTTTGAATTCATGCTGTCTTTATCTGCATCTATCTACTCTGACAAAAAAATGGTTTTGGGTTCTGCAAACGCAACAAAAATCATTTACACGTTTTCTAACTCAATCGAAATAAGTAAGATTTATAACAATTTCAGTCTTTTGCATTGCAGGAGCTGCAGCTGCATAACCCAAGTTTTTCTTTAAAAAAAAGTGAAATAGACACTTTGGTCCATGAACTTCACACCCGTATCAGTTTTGTCCCTCAATTTTTAAATATTTAGTCTCTCAATTTTTATTTATGGGTCAAACTCTCCTTCTACAGATGTGGTGCTCTATGTTAGCGTAGAACTAATGAAAAACTCTCTTTTACCCTTTGCTCATGTAGATCAAACACATGTAGCAATATATTTTGTTAAAAGGAAAAAGTTTATTTTCATCCCTCAAATTTTGCAAGAGTGTGACATTTATTCCTCACGTATTACCTTCGGAGATGCTGTTGCACCCACGGCCATGGAAAGATGGGAGGGGCCAGATCGGTAAAGAAGCAGAGCCAGAGGAGCCTTGTCGTAGAGTTATCCAGAGTCGTTGGCCATGGAGGGAGCAGAGGGAAGGCGATGCAACTCACTAGTGGAGGGAGAGATGGACGACGCTACTCACCGGCGGAGGAAGAGATGGGCGGCACGACTCACCGATGAATGGAGAGGAAGGGCGACGTGACTCGCCTGCCCGCCGATAGAGGGAGGGGAGGGCAGCGCGACTCACAGAAGAAGGGAGGGGGCAACGCAGCTCGCCGGCGTCTTTGAAGGAAGGGAGAAGAATAGGACATCACACCGGCGGGGGAGGAGAAGAGGCTCTGGCGTCCTGTGACAGTGCTGCATGTGCCTGCTGCGGGATGGACGGGAGGGTGAGAAGCGTGAGAGACAAAGAGATGAGGGGAATGCCACCCAATACAGAGGGTTGGGGCTCCACATTGAGACTAGGGGAGCGGTGTTGGGTTGAATATCGGTTCGTAATGCGATCGAATTCCAATTCCGAATTCCACTGCAGCAAACAGTCGGCATTCGTAGCTCCCGATTCCAATTCTGACTTTCGACCACAATGTACATCCAAACGCAGCCTAAGACTTTTTGCAAACTTTATATTTTTCAACTTAGCATATTGCATCTCTAGGTAGAGATTACTGATTAAACACATGATTATTGATTATGTGACATAAACTGTTTCGTAGATTTCATGAAATCATTGTTAAACTATAAGGTGAGACGATAAATGCACCAAATTAATTAGTAAAGGGACTGATTTGCATCAAATGAAACACGAGGGATGAATACCACACTATTGCAATACTTCAGGGATGAAAATACATTTTTTCCTTTTTAAAAAGCACAATATGGTTTCTAAAAAGTTTATAAACTCAGTACTCTTGAAATTCATTCCTGTGCTCAAACAATTTTGAATGGTAAACTATATGTGTTGAAGCAAGTATTTACTTATATTCTTTTGGTATATACAAAACTCATTGTGTGTATGCATGCTCTAAAGTATAAAATCAACATGTACTCAGGGTCTCACATACTCGTAATACACTATACATGCTCCATGTATGTATTCATACTCTCTCAGTAAATATATGTATCGTCATACTTATTTTCGATCACACGTTATTATAATATGAAAAGAGAAAAGATCCAAAAGTAAAAAAAATATATTAGTTTCATACTAATGTGGAGCCAAATATAAGTAAAAGGATTAGTTTGAACTAAAACTAAAGTTGACAGATTAAATTGACAAATCGAAAGTTGAGGAAGAGCTTTGTTGGAGTCAAAATGTCTATTTAGAAGGAAAAAAACTCTTGTAGGACCTGATAAGTTGCACCACACTAGGCCGAATGATGGGTTTGGTTCAGGCCTGACCGACGATGTCATTGGGCCCGAAAGAAAATTTTCGTTGGCATGAATCTTTACAAGACGAAATCTGGGTTCATTCCCGGCGCTGGTAGCGGGTCCACGTCGCCCGTTAATCCGCGAGCCGTTGGATCCGTGCAACTCGCAGCATCAGCTGTTCGATCGGGGTTGGCGCGGGTCTCGCCCGTTATCTCGCAAATCCGAGTGGTCGAGAATCCACGCGAACCCTCGCGAGTGAGGAGCTCAGCCCCTCCGCCTCCGCTTCCGTTGCCGCGCCGCCGCCGGACCGCCGTGGCCATCGCCGCTCGCCACCTCCCTCTCCATAGTACACTGATGCAGTGATGCTTCTGGTGCCCCGCCACCACCTAAGCCTCCTGCCGTCGTCACAGTAGCATCTGCTCGGAGCTTGAGATGAGCTCGTGCTTCACAGTCCACAACCTCCCATCGCTCCTTCCCTTCTCGTTTCTCCACCGCATTGTCCAATCAAGCCTCGCCACAGACCAAATCGAGTTCTAGGCCGAGTACGGATGGAGAGCCTTGGCTGAAGGTGGCGGTGGACATCCTCTCCATGTTGCGCGCCGGTGGCGAGCGACGTCAAAACAGCAGCGGTTGGCAAGTGACTTCGCCCGCCATGATTTCTCCCCGACCCCGATGCATCACCTCTCCGGTCTCTCCCATGAGCATCACCCCCGGTCCCCCGTGCATCGCCGCCCCTTCCTAGCTCCTAGGTACTCTCCTACTCTCTCACATGTCCGAGTTGGATGCAAGTGAAGCCTCCGGTTTTGTGGCTCAACGATTCATGCCAATTTATATCGGCATTTGCTAAGTAGTATGCTCCATGGAAATGTTAATTATTCGAGAAAGCATTATCGAACACCGACCAGCCAAAAACTTCCTATTAGTGCTACACACTTGAACAATGTCCCCTTTTAGCTAGTTGTCCGATTATATTTTACAATCCTACGAGTGAAAGATAGAGTTAGTTCTCCGGATACTTTTTATTGTCTTGCTAGATCCGTGCCTTTCCCCCTTAGTAGATATTTACAACAAATTTAACGGTAAGTAAGCTAGCAAAATCGAGCATGTACCAAAACAGATTTAGAAATCGAATCTCTAAAGAAAAATTAAGAGAATGGGCAAGAGCACTTGGCATGCGGCGGCCGCCCCCACCTCGATGGCCCGGACTTCTCACTAATTGTCGTGCTTGCCCGCAAGAGCTCGCCGGTGCTATATCCTTGTCTGGTTTCTCTAATGAGCTCTTAATTTCTGCATAGTGGACACGTGCCCAATACAATATTCATGTATTCATTTTTAGTATATGCGTGCTCCAAAATGTACTTCGTTTAATTACTACAAAAAGTAATTGTTCTTTCTTCAGCAAGACACGGCGAAAGATTACACCTCAAACGTTTTGCACATATACAGATAACTTTTTTCACACCTAATTGTCCCTTCTTATTGGCCAATATCCAACTTGACCTTTTCTCCCCTGAATTATTAACGTAATTTTTAACTAAGCTTGCAATATCTGCTTACATATTTCAAATATTAATTTTATTAAAGACAAACTTATATATATACAGAAGCATAAAACTACTCTCTTTGAGCTGTGTTGCTGATTATGCATCAATATTTTGTGAAGATATGTGCTTGATTACATCAGACTGCAAGCAAAACTGATGATCCCTTGTTGGAATTTCTTGATCAGCAAGGAGCACAAATTGCACTTTAACCGTTGCAGAAGATATATTTTGTCTAGGCATCACTTCTGCGTTTTTCAAAGGTATATCCAACGTAACATTCAGAAGGAAGGACAAAGTATTATGTTATCTTTCTAAATAGCATTAACAAGGATATACCTCATTCTGTACACATCAAACTTCACAAAGACTCTACAACAAACAAACCAATTGGTCGAGATGGTGGGTTCTTATTTCTGTGCACATATGACAACTATAATGTCTCGGTTGATTTCCGCCACTGAAAATGAAGGTCTTACGAAGTATCACTAACAGTATCAAATATGTTCGGCATGACTGCATGAACATCTTTGTGACATTACATTATAAGGCTTTCCTCTCGCAACTCCTACCCAACAATACCTATCTTTGATTTCCACCCTACTAGATGAAGGCTTTAAAATTGGCATTTGTTCCCCGAATATTTTTATGCCTTGGATTGATTGTATGATACGAGATAACAAAAAGATTAATACCATTCACATTGCTTGATCAATCGACAAGTAAATATCTTCTTCCGGTTCCGAATTAATGTATGCGCTACTGATTTTTCATCTATATCACGAAATGATGTGGTACATGCTCTGCAATGAATATATTACTCTTTCGTACCATTTTCATAATAATTACATGGTGTGGTATGATGTTTCACCATCGTTTATAAAAAACTTTCCAAATTCAGATGGCATGTCATATAGATAAAGATGGTTTTCCAGAAAATCGGCAGGTTAGAAAAATCTTATCTCGTGGAATCCACACATAAATAATCACTACAGGTTAGCTCAAAATGGCGCGGCAACGTCGCGCCTCATGTTTTCTAGTGAATACCGAGTTACCGACACAACTAACTGTTGTGTCCAACAATGGTCCAAGTAAAGTATGATTACAGGACAATACTGCCACTAGGCACCAGGAGGTTAAAAGGCAAACAAAGCAAAACATACAACAACAACACTAGAAACAAAAAATACAATAGCCTCAAAGGCCGCACACTAATAAGGCGGGCAAGTGGTAGGAAGTTCGCATACGCCCGGGTCTTGGCCTCGTCCAAGATTGTCGGCACAAGAGCCACCGGCATGAGTGCCTCCCTATCGTGAATGCGCTTGTTGCGTTCCTTCCAAATCGACCACCAAACGAAGATATTGAAACCTTTCCTTCGGGCTTTAGCAACCAACTTCCGGGTGAAGCACCACCAAGCAACTAGATTCCGGTGGCAGTCCAGGACGAGATCCGACAGGAGAATATGTTTGAGTGTTCGGAACCATGTCTCTCGAGTGTAAACACAATCGACAAGGAGATGGTCCAGAATTTCGATCCCCTGCGCATAGAGGGCACAATTCTACTTGAATCAAGAGTTAAGTTCAGAAGCTAAGAACCTCCTGCAACCACAGATATGAGTTGGAACACAACCAAGAGATAGATCGGGCACAAACAAGTTCTAGGGTTAGAGAAATGCAAAGAACTCAAGCAAGCAAAGGAGACACAAGATTTAATCTGAAGTTCACTCCCACAAAGAAAGCTACGTCTCCTCTAAGGATCCCACAAAGGGAGGGCTATCACCAAGAGTTTCTTTGCCTCACCCAATCCCCACAAAGGAAAATTAGTGCTCACTAAGAATTCTCTACCAAGGAGAGGGTAATACAAACGATTCCGGGTGCACCACAACAAGAGGGCACTCACACAGGAGACGCCTAACCGGTTAGAAGCAAGCTTTAAGAGTAACAAACGTGAATTGATGCCTGGAGATGCTTCAAGTGCTCTTGAGATGAGAGAATTCGAAGGGGCTTTCAAAACTTCTCTATCTCACACTAGGAATCACTCATCCAACCAAACCCTAGCTCAAAGGAATCAAGTTTAGGCTCTAGGAAAGAGGGGATAAGTGGAGTGAATGCTCAAGTGAGTGTTTGTCCCGTCGTTGGTCAGCATGGAGTGAGGAAGAAGAAAAGGGGTATATATACTAAGCCCTGAAAACTAGTCGTTATTGTGCAAAACTCGGGACCGTCGGTACTTCTCACCCCGGGTCGGTACTACCGAGGGGTGCCGTGAAACCCAACAGTGAAGCCATATCGGTACTACCAACCCAGG
Source organism: Cenchrus americanus (assembly GCA_947561735.1). Classification (NCBI taxonomy): domain Eukaryota; kingdom Viridiplantae; phylum Streptophyta; class Magnoliopsida; order Poales; family Poaceae; genus Cenchrus; species Cenchrus americanus. Next base: position 113,503,397 of record OX387245.1, read on the forward strand.
GTCGGTACTACTGAGGGTCTGGCTAAAACTCACCAGTGAAGCCATATCGGTACTACCGACCCTAGGTCGGCACTACCGACAATGGCTAAGAGTTTAAGGAAAGATTAGCAACCGTGCTCGTGTCGACTCGGGTTTCTTCTCACTCACTTAGGTCATCTCCTTAAGCATTTTAGCATCTCTTGGTGGTCAATTCACACCCCCCTTTATAGTATTGTGTTTCCTATACTCAAATTCAAAATGAAAATAAATTTAAGCCTTGACTTAAGTTGAAAACACCGATTTGGAGTTGGGTGCCTTCTTTTGGGTCAAAACATGATTTTTGATAAAGTAAATCCTACACACATCTCACTCAACGATTAAATGCAACGAATTATGTTTGTCACCATCACCAAAACAATTAGGGGCCAAGATGCACTTTCATCACCCAAGCCACCAGACATCATCCACCAGAAGCTACCTCAGTACCACACCAAAGGAAACCCCGGGTGAGAGTTTCGACCGCTTTCAGTACAGTACCCAAGGTGCAATGGTGATCGCCATGGAGACATGCACTGGGATGACCAAAAAGAGTGGACTTGACTAGGTCAAACGACCACTCCGGTTTAGCAACCTTCTTTGCCAAGGAGGGAGACGCCTAGTGACCTTATCGACTAGGGGCTGTAGAGCAGCCTTGGGGAGCCTTTTGATGGAGAGGGGAACCTCAAGGTAGGTACAAGGGAATTCGGTGACGGTGTAAGAGAGAATGGAGCGAACCAAGGAGATCCGCTCCTCTGAGAAATTGATGGGATAAACGTGACTCTTGGTGTAGTTGTGATGTCCCAGGTTTCTAATTAACCCTAACAGCCGGTCAACCCAGCTGACAGTGGTCAAATCACGGTCAACCTGGGCCCTCACCTCGAAAAACTCACTAACCTACTCTAGTGACCCCTTTGAATAGTAAACACACTTGTGGGGCCAACTCATGGTCAAAGACTTGGTCAAACCCCTTTGTCACCTTAGTGTCCATAGATGTCTGCCGGAACTTTTGCCGCGTTCTCCAAAATTCACCTAAACACTTAAAATTCTACCTTTATGAAAGTTGTCCATCTTGTTGGGGGACACAACTTTCATGTAGATTGGCATCCCAAATTTTGGGTGGAAAAGCTTGAAAAATGGGTTGCAAAGGTAGGGTCTATTGTTCCAGGACACAGGCTGACATTCAATGTTGGCAGGAGTGTATTTCAAAATCTGTGAAGAAAAACCCCATATAGCATTTTTAGAAGTTGTAGAGGGTGACTAGATCTACAACTTTCGTGTTCAAAGCTTGGTCGACTTTTACTCAAAATTTTGGAGAAATTCTAATTTGAAATCAGTGCCGGCAACACAGTTTAGGGCCGGGCGCCAGCACGCCGCGACGTCGCGCGCCCGCGCGTCGCCGGCCGGCGCCGCCGAACCTCGGCGCCCGTGCCCCACGCGCCTTCCCGACGTTCCCTCCGACCGAGGCATGCGCCGCCCGAGATCCACACGCCCCAACGCTCGCTCCGCCCTAGGCACCTCGAGCCGTGCCGTCCACGCCGCCGTACCGCGCCGTGCGCGCGGCGGACCCCCGTCCATCCGCGGCGCCGGCCGTACGCGCGACGCTCGAGCCGTCGTGGCACGGAGATGCCCTCCCAGCGTCACCCGCCATCACCCGGACTCGCGTGCTTATAAAGCCGCCCTGTGCTTCCCTCGCCCCCACGTGTAACGCCCGCGTTTTTAGCTCCAAATAAATCACCTAATAAATCGTGCGTATTTTTAGAACTGTCCAGCCGAGCTCAATTACCCCCTTCAAACCCTAGTCACCGTCCCTCCCTCTCACCCCGGCGCGCGTGCCGCGAATCCCGCCGCACCGTCCGCACCCGGCCGGCACCCACGCGTGCCTTCCCAACGCCGCGGTCGGCCACCGTGCCGGGAATCCCGCGCACGCCGCGGTCCCACCGGCCGGTCCGCCTCGCCATCACCGCCGTCCCGAAAACCACGCCGACGCCCGGAAATCATAAAACACCACAAAAACCCTTCCCCTATTTTCCTAACAACTTTCTCTAATTTTCTAAATTTTCCCAATTTCTTTCCTCTCTTTTCCCATTTTTCTTTTCTTTTCCTTCCTTTTTCTTTCTTTTCTTTCTTTTTCTTCCCTTTTTCCTTTTTCCTCTTTTCTTTTTCCCTTTCCCTTTCTTTCTTTCTCTCTCCCGCCCTTCCTCCTTCTTCCTCCCCGCGGCCGGGGACCGCGCGCGCCCCCAACCGGCGCCCGGCGCCGTTGACCCCGGCCCGCGCACCCGCGCCGACCGTGCCACCCCCTCGGCCACGCCACCGCGCCGCCTACCTGCCTCTCGCGCCGCGCCGCGCAGACGGCCCCACGACGCGACGCGTCCCCGCCGCCGCACCACCACGCCCGCCGACCGGTCACTTCCACCGCCCCGAGGCCGCCGCCGCCGCACGTCGGGTCCTGTCCACAGCACCACGCCCCCTAGCCGGCACGAGTTGACCCGCCGCCGAGCCATCTTGTCACCGGTCGCCGCCTCGCGAAGCTGCTCGAGCTCGTCGGAGTCGACCTCGCCGGAGCACCGGTGTGCACAAAAATCTCCCCCGAACTGACCTCGCTCCGGCTATAAATAGCCCTGCCCCGTCCTCGCCGCTCCACACCGCACCACGAGCTCACACAAGTCCTCCCCAAGCTCCACCGCGCCGCCGCCCCTAGCACCGCCGCCTCCCTCTGTCCGCCACCGCCGATCCGGTTCCTCGCGTCGTCCTAGCCCAAGGTGAGCACGGGGATGAGATACCCTCGTCCCCCTCTTCGCGTTGCCCTATTCCCCGGCCGCCGCCGTGGCCGGCCGCCGCCGCGCCCCCTCCCTCCGAACCGCCGCCGCCCGATCCCCCTCTCTCTCTCGTTCGAACCGTGAGGGGAGGAAGGAGATGGCTTTTTAGCCAAAAACCCCCTCACCTTTCCCCTTTTTCCCCACCAAACAGTGACCCTATTCCCTCTCTCTCTTGTCCTTTTCAAACAAGCCCCTAGGATCATGATTAATTGTGAATTAAATACTGTTAGGCCCTAAAACAATTTATAACTAGGCCCTAATCAAGTTTATATAATCATAACTACACCCTTTTCCATTAATAGAAATTACCAATAGGCCCTTAGCCCTTGTAACCCCTCTTTAACCCAACACCTTATGCACAATTTTATTCCCGATTAAATCCAAAGTTCACCACACCCTTCCCAGTAGTACCCCCGCCGAACCAACCCCCCTCCCTGGGACTTATATATACCCCCTCTCCGCTCATTTCCCCTCCTCGAGCTCGACCGGAAATACGTGTGCTAATATTGCTTGCTTGCCTATGTGTGCACTATAGCCGACGGAGTAGACGGAGGAAGGTACCCCGAGCCGGAGATCGAAGCCGACTACTGCGAGCAGGAGCCCGAAGTCCCAAACGCCGAGCCGCACTCCCGAAGACTTCGAAGACGGCAAGTTCAATCTCATCCTTTGATGCATGCTTCGTCCTAGTTTTATAAATATACCCTATACCCATTTTATAAAGTGCATATTGTTTTACTGCAAAACATGGTAGGATAGCCACCCTTGATTGCTATGATTGAACCTTGTTTTGGCCTAAATGTTTGCTTTAAAATGTGTGAGTGCTTTCAAAATGTGTGAGTGCTTTAAAAACAAAAAGGGGAATATGTTTGGAAAATGAGTAAAGAACTGGGTAGACGGGATGGATGTGTGTGTCAGGAGTATGGGTGAGCTCGTACCTGTGTGGTTGAGCGTGTTGGGAGTTGTCCATCTTGTCGGTTAAGGACCGGGTTGCGTGACCTCACCTGACCCAAATCATCGTACAACCACTCGACCGTTGTATGTGGCAACGGCTTAGCATAAACCCCACTAGCTAATCTACTTGTCATCTGGTGTGCGGGTGAGCAGCGGGAGACCAGGGAGTAGGGATACGCTCTGTGTGAGGTACGCCCTGGTTATGTGGGATAACCCCTTGGGTGCTTCCGTGGTGGCTCGTAGTGTTAGCTTAGGTGGGTAATGGATTTGATGGGATCCGTACCGGCACTGAGGTGTCCGTGTGACGGTACCCTACTTGTGCGTAAAGATGTACAACCTCTGCAGAGTGTCAAACCTATTCGAATAGTCGTGTCCACGGTATTGGACAAGTCACTGTGTGGTCACAAAAACTAGTGTTTGGGATGGGATGTTTTCTGGCGTGAGTTGTTTTCCGGGTGAAGTGTGTGGCTGTGTGCCTGGGCTACGACGGGCGGGAAGTCCGGTAGTTCCACAGTGGTTTTCCCAAAACAATTGAGTCACTTTGGTTATGAAAACGTTTGCGAAAACCTTTTTGAAATGAACCCCTGCATGAGTAAGTTTACAAAATGAACCATAACCTGATCCTTGTTATACTTGATGCATGATTCTGCTCATAAGCCCCTCCGTGGGTGGGGTTGGATTTGCTGAGTACGTATGCGCTCACCCTTGTTTTACTAACTATTTTTACAGAGGAGGATCCCGATTATATTCTCGAAGACGTCGAGTAGGTCGCTGCCCTACACCCAACCGTGCCTGTGTACCCAGAGCCCCTACCGAAAGCTTCCATGGTGTGGTACTCTGAGGAGGCTATGGAAGCCTTTGCTATCGTAGTATGGTCGTTAGCGTTGGTGTTGTTCCTTGTAGCATTGGCATTACCGTGCCCTCTGTGTCGCCGTGATGTAAAAGACTGATCCACCTGTTGTAATAAATGTGTTACCAGCCTCCTGGGACTGGTATTTGTGTCACATTTAGTCACCTCTGATGAGGGGACGCTTCAGGTGGTATCAGAGCCGTAGGTTGGCCGTAGGACACGACCCCTAGGATATGAGACCTCCTCTGGCCCTCTCTAACCTTTCCTTTGCTAAGCTCATCCTTTCCCAAAGTCCTTACCTTGATTCTTGCCTGTTTCCAGATGGCTAACCCTGAATGGAACGGAGGAATCTGCCCCATCCAGCCTGGCCTCCCTAACCTGTTGCTACTCAGCCTAGAGCGCGTCGGAGTAAGGGACCCGCCGGAGTTCGTTTACCGGGAGTACGAACGCTACGGCACCCTTCGGTGTAAGTTGCTGATCTTTGTAGGAAGAAGCACGCTTTACCCCGACATAGAACCATGGTTCGTCTCCGCCACTGGTTTTCGCTTCGCCGACACCTACCCCAAGGCTGCTCGGAAGGCCCTGCGACAGCTATGAGTGGTTTATAGACAGCACCTCCGAAGGACTCCAATGGGATTCTTTCCACCCTCCGGAGGAAGAGGACGCTCGTGGATTGATCGCATGAGAGGACTAGAACGAGAGTAAGAAGACCTAGAAGAGGCAGTTTCCCACCTATCCATCTACCTCAGAGGCCTAGACCACCTTTACCAGGAGCAAGCCCAAAGAATCGAAGCAACAGATTGACAGAGCGGAAAGAGCGGAGCAGAGGATAGAACTGGAAAGGATAAAGACAACCATGGCAGAAGTTGAACTACACAACACGAAGTAAGAGTATCTTAGGGAAAGAGAGCGCACTCTGTTAGCCCACAAAGCCCTATGGGATGAACTAAAGGAGCGTAGAAGAAGAGATGAAGAGGCTGGAGTAGAAGAAGATGAACCCGAAGAGACTCACTGGGACAAAGGGACCCAGACCGAGGATGAGATACTGGAGCAAGACCTCCCGCTGAAGAAGCGTCGTATCCAGTTAGAGGAAGAATCACCATGAGGATAAGACTAGGGTGTTTAGGCTAGAAGCTGAGTCTAGTAATAATAAGTGTACCCCGAAGAATGTATCCCAACCTTGCTACTAAATAAAGTTATCCATCTCTTGTACCCCACCACAACTTGTTCAACTCTATCTTTGTTTTCAGATGGCGGAAGATGGATGGACCCAAGGCGTGTGCCAGGAGGAGCCTGGTTTTGCTCGCCTTCTCATCAACTCCCTGGAGCGCCTCGGTATCACTGAGCGCCCTAGGTACTACAGCATAGAGTACGAGCAACTCAGCACTCTTCGCTGTAGAGTGGTCCTCTCCGTCGCTAGAAGCAACCGCCACACCAACATTGAGCCGTGGCGCGTGACCGCCACAGGATTTCGACACCGAGACACCTATCCTTTGGCCATCAGAAAAGCCCTCCGCTACCTGTGCCGGATCTACGAAGAGCACCTCGTCCCCACACCAATGAGGTACTTCCCTCCCGCCATCAGAACCCCAGTTTGGCAGGCCCGCATGAGAAACCTGGAACGACGCCGCCACCAAGAAGACCTACTGTACCACGTAGTCGCCTACCTTGTCTCCCTGGATAAGCTCTTTGATGACCAGGCCAGACACTTGAGGGAACAAATCAGTCGGGCCGAGCAAGCTGAAGTCACAGTAAGGATGCACCAAGTCCGAGTGGCTCAAGCTGAAGCAAGGACCGCAGCTGCCATAAGCAGTGAAGTCGTTGCCCAGGAAAGCCTCAGGAGAATCCAGGACCAACGCATGCAAGAATGGACCAACGGCGGAACACCCGTTCCAGCCATTGGAGAAGCTCAAGTCCTGCTGGGAACACCGCTTGTGGGTTGGGGAGGAACTATCGAAGTTCCGCCAGCACCACCAGCAGTCGCCGAACCCCCAACGACGACCACTGAAGCCGCAGCACAGCCTCAGGAAAACGGAAACCCCGAAGGCGGGAATGATGACGAGCTGCTCATTCCGCTGAAAGAACACTCGACCCCAGAAGACGGCTCCCCTCGCGAGTAGTGTGCCCCAAGACCCAGGGAATGAAGCCGTACTGGTCCAAGTCGCGCCCTTAGTCCTTAGTCGTGTAGTGTGTCCACGTAGTCGGGATGTATCCTCCTCACTGGTTTGTAATAAAAACTTGTTTGTGCTTGCTTGTTTGCTATGTGCCTGTTGAGTGCTTACCGGCAGGAGTAGACCCTGCCTTTTCAAAAAGAAATCCGATATAATCCACTTAAACATCACATAAAACTAGATCTCTTAGAAAACCCACTTCTTTACAAATGGTTTCCAGGCGCCCTGTCAGGACCCACCGATCGGACGCTGAAGGATCGCAAGCCGATCGGAGGGAGCGTCTTCACGACCAGGAAGTTAACCAAAATAAAGATGGAGGAGAGAACGTGGTCCTGCCACCGCCACCCCCTCCCGTTGACTTGGCACAAGTCTTGGCCAATCAGACTGTCCTGATGGAGGCCATTTTCAACACCGTCAACCGCCCAAGGCCACGGGTTCTGGGCATGAACGAGAAGCTAATTGAGTTCCTCAGGACTAAGCCGCCCACCTTTGGCGGGTCGGTGAATCCGTTGGATGCTGACGATTGGCTGAGAGCCATTCTGAGAGAGCTAGAGCCCTTCAACTGTGAGGACCGCGACAAGGTTCTCCTGGTAGCTCACCAACTCACCGGGACAGCCCTAGTCTGGTGGGAGAATTACTTCGCCGCAGCCAAGGATCCCTCAGCCATCACCTGGGATGAATTCGTGGAAGAATTCCGCCGCTACCACATCCCAGAAGCCACCCTGAAGCGGAAGGCGGATGAGTTCCGCGAACTCCGCCAAGGCAACATGTCTGTGGAGGAATACACGTACCAGTTCATAGAGCTGGCACGCTATGCCCCCGAGGAAGTGGATAAAGGTTCCAAAAAGCAAGAAATGTTCAAGAAGGGGCTGACTCCGAAACTGAGAACACTGCTGACTCCTCAGATCTACCCGGACTTTAACACCCTCATGAACATGGCAATACTCAAGGAGAGAGCAAGGGCCGAAGAGAAGAAGGAAAACAAGCGCAAGTTCATGGAACACAAGGCCAAGCAGCAAGAGCGGTCCCAGAGGCCGAGAAACTTTGGACACCCCATGTCCAGGTTCCAAGCTCCCATGCAGTACAGAACCCAATCCCAAGCCACAAGCTCGCAAGCCCCCAGAACCCAGTTCAAGCCCTACAACAACCAAAGTGCCATGAAACCCCCACGAACAACACCGGCCGGATCACCGCCAACAACAATAACAGGCTCCCGAGTGTGTTTCAACTACCGAGAAACCGGGCACTTCATCGTCAACTGCCCGTATGCCAAAAAGCCAACCACCACCACCTACTCCAACTCGGTGAACGGGCCAAGGCCGCTTGTGTCAGGAGCCAACCGCATGCCGGTGCGCAGCAACAATAACTTCGGCAACAACAACAGCAACCAGCAGATGAGACAGCCCCATCAGTCGTATGGACAAGCCCGGGTCAACCACATCAATGCGCAGGAGGCACAGGAAGCACAAGGCGTAGTGCTCGGTGAGTTCCTGGTCAGCTCAGTCTTGGCTACAATACTATTCGATTCGGGAGCATCTCACTCATTCATATCCTCAAGCTTTGTGGAAAAGTATAGCATACCCACAGTACTACTAAAAGCACCCCTAATAACTCGAACGCCCGGAGGTGACATTAAGTGTCAACTGGGATGCCCCCGGGTAAGGATTATTTTAAGTGGGGTAGAGTTCCTAGCGTAGCACTGGTAGTACCGAAGTCCAAAGGGATAGATGTGATCCTTGGGATGGACCGGTTAAGCCAACACCATGGCCTCATAAGTTGCGCCGATAAAGTAGTCACCCGACCAACCCGGACGAGATACAAGTGACCCGCCACACCCGAGGACACAAGGCCGGACATAATGGTTTTCAACATAGAAGCCAAGTCCATAGAGGATGTCCCAAGTAGTGCGAGAATACCCGGATGTGTTCCCGAAGAACTCCCCGAATGCCACCAGATAGGGACATAGAGTTCGTCATCGACCTTATCCCCGAATCTCTCCCATAGCCAAGAGACCCTATAGGATGGCAAGCACTCGAGTTGGCGAATTGAAGAAGCGACAGCGTAACTCCCGAAGTGGGTTCATCCGACCAAGCTCATCACCATGGGGAGCCCTAGTGCTTTTCGTGGAAAAGAAGGATAAGAGCATGATGATGTGCGTGGACTATCGCTCGCTGAACGAGGTCACTATTAAAAACAAGTACCCTCTTCCCAGAATAGATGACCTGTTTGACCAACTGAAGGGAGCCAAGTATTTCTCGAAGGTGGATCTAAGGTCAGGGTACCACCAGCTCAAGATTAGGGAAAATGATATCCCCAAGACTGCCTTTGTCACTCGCTACGGGCAGTATGAGTTCACCGTAATGTCCTTTGGACTCACCAATGCACCGACATACTTTATGAACCTCATGAATAAGGTGTTCACGGAAGAGCTAGACAAGTTTGCCGTAGTCTTCATTGACGACATACTTGTTTACTCCAAGAGCGTAGAGGAACACGAGCAGCATCTTCGAGTAGTGCTGGGAAAATTGAGGGCACACAAGTTGTACGCCAAGTTCAGCAAGTGTGAATTTTGGCTAGAGAAAATATCTTTCCTTGGGCACATTCTGACTGCAGAAGGAGTAGCTGTAGAGCCCGGGAAAGTTGAAACAGTCTCCAACTGGCAGCAACCGACCAACGTGAGCGAAATTAGGAGTTTCCTAGGTTTAGCAGGGTACTATCGGAGATTTATCGAGGGATTCTCCAAGATCGCCCGACCCATGACAGAGCTGCTCAAGAAGGAAAAGAAGTTCAACTGGACCGAGTCCTGCGAGAGAAGTTTTCAAGAGTTGAAGAAGAGGTTGACCACAGCCCCAGTGCTGACCCTGCCGGACATTCAACGGGACTTCGTCGTGTATTGCGACGCCTCCCGACAAGGGTTGGGATGTGTTCTCATGAAAGATGGGAAGGTGGTGGCATATGCTTCCCGTCAACTCAAACCCCATGAGCAGAATTACCCCACCCATGATCTGGAGTTTGTAGCCGTAGTGCATGCCCTGAAGATCTGGAGACACTATCTGATTGGGAAAAAGTGTGAAATCTACACAGACCACAAGAGTCTAAAATACATCTTCACCCAGCCCGACCTGAACCTAAGGCAAAGAAGGTGGTTAGAGCTAGTCAAGGACTATAACCTAGAGATTCACTACCACCCAGGGAAGGCCAATGTAGTAGTAGATGCCCTAAGCCGGAAAACCTACGAGAAGGCAGCCCCCAAGAGTGCCCAGTTGCAAGAGGAGATGGCGCGGCTCAACGTACACATTGTCCCACAAGGCTACGTCCGCCAGCTGAGTGTTCAGCCTACCCTAGAGGAGAAAATCCGGAAGGCCCAAGAGACCGATGAGAATCTGATGAAAATCCGCAAGCATACCGGAGAAAACAAAGCCCCTGACTTCAGGGTAGATGACCAAGGCACCCTGTGGTACAAAAACAGGATATGCGTGCCTGAAGGCGGAGATTTTCGACAGACCATCATGGATGAGGCACACAACTCGGCATACTCTATTCATCCGGGATCCACCAAGATGTACATGGACTTAAAACAGAAGTATTGGTGGAATGGGATGAAAGCAGATATTGCCCGATTCGTCGCCCACTGTGATACTTGTCAGAGGATCAAAGCCGAACACCAGAAGCCCGCAGGACTGTTGCAGCCTTTACCAATCTCGGTATGGAAATGGGACGAGATAGGTATGGATTTCGTAGTAGGGTTGCCAAGGACTCAGAAGGGACATGACTCCATATGGGTGATCGTGGACCAACTCACTAAAGTCGCTCACTTTCTACCCGTACGGACCACTTATGGTGGAGATAAGTTGGCAAAACTCTACATAGAGAATATAGTAAAGCTGCATGGAGTGCCTAGCAGAATAGTCTCAGATAGAGGGACCCGTTCACCTCTAGGTTCGGGAAAAGCCCGCATAAAGCCATGGGTACCAAGCCGGGATTTCGGCTCAAGATACCACCCGCAGACAGACGGACAGACCGAAAGGGTGAATCAAATTTTGGAAGACATGTTGAGAGCATGTGTCCTCACATATGGCAAAGATTGGGAGCAGAGTCTACCATATGCAGAATTTTCCTACAACAACGGCTACCAAGCAAGCCTAGAAATGTCGCTGTTTGAAGCCTTATACGGGAGGAAATGTAGGACACCCCTGATGTGGTCAGAAGTAGGAGAGCGTGCCCTGGTTGGGCCCGCACTTATAAAGGAAGCCGAAGAGCGAGTAGCCGACATCCGAGAAAAGTTGAAAGCCGCCCAATCCTGACAGAAGAGCTACGCAGACAAGAAGAGGCGTGAAGCAAGCTTCAATCCAGGGGATTTCACCTACCTCAAGGTTTCACCAATCCGAGGGACTCGGAGATTTCAAGTGCACGGAAAGTTGGCCCCTCGGTACATCGGACCGTATAAAGTGCTAAAGAGAGTCGGAGCAGTAGCATACCGGTTGGAGCTACCCGAAGAAATGTCAGATATACACCCAGTGTTCCATGTCTCCCAGCTACGCCGATGTTTGAAGGTTCTTGAAGAGAAGCGAGTACCGGTGGAGACCATCGATCTACAACCAGACCTGAGGTACCAGGAGGTGCCCGTCAAGATTTTAGACACTATGGTCAAGCGGACAAGGACGTCAGAAGTACGGGTGTGCAGAGTCCAATGGAGCAGACACGGGGTGGAAGAAGCTACGTGGGAGCGAGAAGACGCATTAAAGGAGTTTCCCCACCTATTCGAAACCTAGCCGAATCTCGAGGACGAGATTCATTTTAAGTGGGGTAGGTTTGTAACGCCCGCGTTTCTAGCTCCAAATAAATCACCTAATAAATCGTGCGTATTTTTGAAACTGTCCAGCTGAGCTCAATTACCCCCTTCAAACCCTAGTCACCGTCCCTCCCTCTCACCCCGGCGCGCGTGCCGCGAATCCCGCCGGCACCGTCCGCACCCGGGCCAGCACCCACGCGTGCCTTCCCAACGCCGCGGTCGGCCACCGTGCCGGGAATCCCGCGCATGCCGCGGTCCCGCCGGCCGGTCCGCCTCGCCATCACCACCGTCCCGAAAACCACGCCGACGCCCGGAAATCATAAAACACCACAAAAACCCTTCCCCTATTTTCCTAACAACTTTCTCTAATTTTCTAAATTTTTCCCAATTTCTTTCCTCTCTTTTCCCATTTTTCTTTTCTTTTCCTTCCTTTTTCTTTCTTTTCTTTCTTTTTCTTCCCTTTTTCCTTTTTCCTCTTTTCTTTTTCCCTTTCCCTTTCTTTCTTCTCTCTCCCTCCCTTCCTCCTTCTTCCTCCCGCGGCCAGGACCGCGCGCGCCCCCAACCGGCGCCCGGCGCCGTTGACCCCGGCCGCGCGCGCCCGCGCCGACCGTGCCACCCCCCTCGCACGCCACTGCGCCGCCTACCTCTGCGCCGCGCCGCAGGACGGCCCCCACGACGCGACGCTGAAAGTGCATCTAGGCCCCTAAGTGGATTTTGGTGAATTGAATGACAAGGCGATTAAAGGACTAATGCTTTTGTCTAAGATCATGAGCAGGTTTTCATTATATATTCATGAGCTACTTTTGATGTATTTTAAAGTATGGATGTATTTTATGGCTCACATCTACAAAGATAAGTATATGGTGCAAGACTTCATGAGTTTATTGAAAGAAGAACAAGATTATGAGTATACATTTTATGGTTCTTAAAATGGAAGCTTGCATATCCGTTGTCAATCAAGATCAAGCATTTGAAGCGGGATTTTCAAATGAAGATTAATTGCGTGTGAAGCAAAGTGGAACTCAAAGTGGATTGGATAAGTGATGAAGAGATCAACCGAGATGTCTAGGGTGAGGGACTAAGCAATCTTTGGGGCCGTAGCTAAGCCGCCATAAGTGTTTTGCTAGGGTGAAGGTCTAGCATCCGTGGGGTCTTCAAGTATCATATTCAAACCTTAACCGAGGGAAACTTTGCAAGTCATCAACTCGATAAGATTGGCAACATGGAGTGACCATGGATCCAAGTGTGCATTCTTATGCTATATGGAAAGATCCTAAGTCACTAGCTCAAAGTATGGACGTGCTCAAGTCAAAGGCTATGTTGAAAGCCCTCAAGTGGTTATCAATCAAGTATGGCAAGATTTGAAGTTGTTCAAGCTCAAGAGGTCATCAAAGCTCTTTTACTCTTTTCTTGAGTATAGGTACGCCGTACTATCAAGAGGGATGCAACTTAGCAAGTTGACCGAGTCAAAGTGCTCTTTAGTTGACCTAAGTGAGATCTAGCCCTTGAGTGAGCTAACTAACCCTCCTAACCTAACCTGTGTCATTTCATCTTGGTGGTGAAGTGCTAATTTCTTTAAAAGAGGTTTTGGGGGCAACTCGGGCTCGACCGGTCCGCCGGTCGGGAGGCACCGATCCGGCCCGGTGCCGCTAGCCCAACGGCTAGTTTTTCATACACCGGTCGACGGTGTAGGGCACCTGGCCCGACCCGGTGCCACCGGGGGTCTAACGGCTAGTTTTCTCCTTTGAGGGGTATAAATACCCCAAGCCCTCTTCAAGTGAGGGTTCGTCGCTTCTAGTGTTGTTGCTGAGATCCCAAGCCATTTCTAACTAGCTCTAAGCCTTAGTGGCTCTCCCCAACCATCTCTTTGTGAGATTTGTGGATTCAAGCCATCTTTTTGTGTTGGGTTGAGGAAGTGAGCCTAGGAGTGACTTTGTGAGCTAACAAGAGCAGGTTCCATAGCTTGAGCACTTTGGTTACGAGTCTACAAACTTTGGTGCTTTTGTTACTCTTGGAGGTTTGCCTCCTAGACGGCTAGGTGTCGCCGGCTAGCTCCCAAGGTTGTGGTGAGCAGCGGGAAGTTTGTAAGGGCTGTGATCTTGCCTCTTCGTGGAAAAGATCACCTTAGTGGAAAGGAGGAAAGTGGTTGAAAGAGACCCGGCTTGTTGTGGGAATCGTCCCTTACAAGCTCCTCAACGGAGACGTAGCCATTCCTTAGTGGGTGGTGAACTTCGGGAAACAAATCCTTGCCTCTTCGGGTGGTTCGACTCTCTAAGTTGTTTTTCTAGCATATTTCATTTGCTTCCGCTTCGATCTACTTGGGTGTGTTACTTGTGTGTGCAGGGCTCATTACTCTGCTTGTGATCATCTACAAAAGCCACACCCTGAGTTTGGTTCGTGCTAGAAGCCAAGAGGTGCTTGAAGTTGTTTTTGCGGGTTCTTCGTGCTACACCGGTCCGACCGGTGAGGCGCACCGTCTCGACCGTGTCACCTGTGAAGACCAAGTGCTTGACCGGCTCGACCGGCCACCACCACCGGCCGACCGGTGGAGCACCGTCGGCCTCAAGTGAGTTGGGGGAAAAGTTTAATTTGGTCGTCACGCCTATTCACCCCCCCCCTCTAGGCGACATCAAGGTCCTTTCAATTGGTATCAGAGCTTGGTGCTCCGATTCGAGCTTAACCGCTTGGAGTTCTTCGATGTCGACAACTTGTGAGGTACCGTTTGAGCCTCTAGCTCTAGATGGCTCAAACTATTCTCCTTGGTGCTCTAATGTTCACATTGCACTTAAGGTTTTGGGCCCTACCGCTGAGAGCATTATGGTTGCGAGTATCCTTCCAAAGGATGAGACATGTGTCTCACCAATGGACTTGGAGAAGAAGCAGCTTAATGCCTTTGTTACTAACCTTTTGTGTAGCTGTGTATGTAGCGAACTAAAGTACATTATCTTGAAGAGCAAAAAGATTTCCGAAGATGCTCATCTCATTTGGAAATTACTACTTGAGTTGGTAAACACCAAATGGGATGAACTCGAGAATGATGATGAAGATGAGTCAGTGGAGACGTGCCCTACCTCTACAACATCCACTGAGCATTAACCATCAAACCTCAAGCAAGAAGAAGAGGAAAGAAGCGAAGACACTGTCCCTCTGCAGGGATCGGTCAGACCGGTGACACCCACCGGTCAGACCGGTGCCAGCAGAGGCACACCAACTTGCTTGATGGCCAAGAAGGAGAAGAGAAGCAAGAAGAAGAGACAAGCAAAAGGGGCTAAGGACCAAAAGATTGAAGCCTCAAGCTCTTCATCAAGAGAACTTGAGCTTCTCAAATCCGAACTTGCATCCTTGGTTTGTAAGTATGAAACATTGGCTAACAAATATTATCATGACATCAAATCCTTTGCTTGTAGAGCTAAATTAGAAGAAGATGCCAATGATGATCTAGAAGCCAAACTAGCGAAGCTCACTAGCGAGCATATGGTCCTACAAGCTAATCACAATGAACTCGAACTTTCCTTTGAGAAGCTTGTTGATTCTTATGCAACACTAGAGATAGCCCACGAGGTTGTGCTTTCATCGGTAAAATCTCTACAACCTCCATCTCACACATGCACATGCTCACAAGTTCAAGTTGTTTTATCTAGCGCTAATGATTGTTTGTCTCAAGCAAGCCAATCTAGCATTGAGCATGTACTTGCAGAATCTTGTGAAGACCTCATTGCTGCTGAAAATGATAAACTAAAGCAAGAGGTCGAAAAGCTCCAAAAGGACTTGTGTGTGTTGAAGGAGAAGAACAAAGTGCAACCTTCTCAAGATAACCGTGAAAGCATGGTGAAGAAGCTTGGGAAGGGATCAACCGCCACTAGTTCAACTCCTCAACAGTATACAAGGTCCCACAAGCACAAGATTCAAGAAAAGAGCAAGATTGGGCAAATCAAATCCCAATATCGCCCGATCAAGCACAAGGCACAAGAACCACTCTCCAAGAAGCCTAGGAGCTCCAACAAGTGGAGGGTGTGCTACAAGTGCAGAGAGAAGGGACACCTTGCCGACTCGTGCCCAAAAGAAATAACGGGCGGTGGCTCGACCGTGACCGGCCGGGGACCGTGCATGCCACCGGCCGACCGGGCCGGCCGTGCGCAGCCCCACCTCAAGCAAACAAGGCAAGGAACCCACCTTCTCCAAGAACAAGTCTCAGGAGCAAGTTTAGAAAACAAATTGCAAGGAATGGTGTGACCAACAAGAACAAAAGTCGCATTTGCTACGAATGCCGTCAAAAGGGTCACATGGGCAAGGATTGCCCAAATGGTAACGTTCCTAAATCAAACCTTGTCCATTATGATTTCCATAAGCTTAGAAACGATAGGAATAGAACTTGTGCTAAAAGGGAGATTAGTTCACCTCATTGTAGCATGAGGGCTATTTGGGTTCCTAAGCACCTTGTGACTAACCCAATAGGACCCAACAAGTGTTGGGTACCAAGAAATGCTTACTGAGCTTGCAGGTTTAAAGAGATGCATTGAGCACATGGTTGGAGGACTTAGAAATCTTGATAAATTCAATTGACCATGTGAAGAGCAAACTCATATATTTCGTGAAATCAATGACATCTCGGTAACTAAGGCGCTCAATTGAGTCTAAGTCACTTTGGTCCTTGGTGAACACTCATGTGAAGCTCTTCTTGCATGAGCAAAGCATGAGGTGGTGACTTTGACTGTTTTTATGAAGATTTACCTTCTCATGCCATTCGATGCCTTTAATGGCTCTCTAGTAGAGCAATGCCTTATCCTTGGTTGCAGGTCTGAAATTAGTGATACATTCACTCACTCAAGGAAAAGGGAAGGAAAAATCACCAAAATGGGTCAGGGGGTGGTCACCGGTCTGACCGGTGACGAGCACGGTCGACCGGTTCCAACGCAAAGAAGTGAAACTTGAGCGGGTGACCAAGCACGAGTGCCGGGTGACCCGTACGCCCGAATGCCGCAGGTGACCCGACATGAGTACCGGGTGACCCGGGTTGTCCAAACCCTCAAGATGAAGGGTGATTTGGCGTCAAAGGTTATGAGAAGCTAAACACATGTCAATTATCAAATCATTTGTGTGTTTTGACCAAGTTTTGGAATGAGCCTCAACATGTTCTTGATTGAGCAAAGTGCCTTGGTCGAGAAATTCAAATTCTCTAGCACTACTTAAGGGGGAGCTCATTACAAAACTTGAGTCACTTATGTGACTAACAATTTCTTCTAAGTGATATTGTAGTCTCATTCGTTTGTGCATATCAAAGGAAGCTCTCGATAAGCGTAACCTCCAAAAGAACAAGTAAGAGCTAACATTGCTTGAAAGTTAGTATATGCACAAATGAAATGGTCTTAAGGCAAAGGTATGTTTTCACGAAACTCATTGAAATACCGTAATGCATCTAGGCCATAACAACATGCTAGTGTGCCATCCTTGGCATGTAATTGCTTCAAATGGACCTCTTGCGCTCCTCTCTAGATATTTGGTTGATATCTTTTCTTCTACTCGTCTTTGTGTCTCGAGGATGAAGATATGAGCCAAATATGCTTGTTAGGGCATTCATTTGAAGTGAATGCATGCACTTTGTGATATAGGATAGATGTTTTCGAAACATAAACTAGCATGAATAGGAAGTGTGCTTTCTTTGAAAAATATTTGGTTCTTGGTCTTAGTGACCCAATCAACTTAGTTGTGACTATAGTTCTCCTTGTTTGATTGATGGCTAGTCACAATTAAGAAGATTTTCTCAAGTCCCTAAATATCCATTCTTTTTATCTCTCTCAATCTTGGAAGAATCAAGAATTCGCAAATTAGATTGGTAATCCTCATTCTTCTAAGAATTGATGGTTTTTGGATCAATATCAACTTAATATCTCTTATCCAAGACTTCCCTAAAGGTTGAAATAAAAATTATGTGTTGTGGCTCATTTTTCTGTTTCTCAAGGCCGCACCACGGCCGGTGCAAGCCACCTATTCGGCCAGGTGGTGACCTTGAAGTCACATAATCGTGTTAATGCAACCTAAGTGGATGAGAATTGGTCTATAACATATTTGGAGAAGTTTTAAGGAGCAAAATCTCAAAAAGGAGGAAAAGGGTCGGTATTACCGAGGGCATGTCGGTTCTACCGATAAGGACTCTCTGTTGAATTTTATTGTGGGATCTTCGGTTCTACCGATGGGGGCGGAAAACCGATATGGCCTCTCCGGCTTGACCGGCGGGCCGCCACCGGTCGGCCGGTGGCCGTCACCGGCTCGCGCCGGACGCCCGCGTCAAACCGTGGGGCCACAGTAAAAGGAATCCTTTTACCCCCCCTTCCTTCTCTCTCCTCCATCATTCACCATCCCACCACTGCCTCCAAACCGTGAACACCTTTCCCCATCTCCTCTCTTTCACCTCTCTCACAATCCATGGTGATTTGAAGATTCAACCAAGGAAAAGCCTCAAGATTGGAAGCAAAAGGACCTCCTAAGGCCCCTCTTCACTTTCCCCTTCAAGTTTCTCGGATTCAACTCGAGTTCATCTCTCCAAAGGTATTCAAACCTTTCTTTTGCCCGATCTCCTCACGTGGTGCAAAGTTTTGAATTCCCTTTGGTAGAACATCTTCTGAGATCACCTAGAAGACATTCCTATAGATCCATAGCGTTTTGTTGGACACATTGTGAGAAATCACAAATTGGGGTCGGACGGCCCTCCCGGTCCGACCGGGCGCCAGCCCGTCCGGTGGCGCATGTCCAACCCCAAATTGTGTTTTCTTCTTGTTTTTCAACACTTATCTATTCTAGGGTGTCTTTTGTTCATCTAGACCAAATCTTAGATCAACGACGTCCGCCGGATTGAATGTGGGAGCAATTGGCTCGTTCGTTCGGGTGGCACCGGCCGACCAGTAGGTGCCCCCTCACCTACCCGACCGGTGGTATTGGGCCGGAACGTACCCAATTGTTCCGAACTTTCAAGTTTCAATTCCAATTCAATTCAATCTTTTTCCTAGAGTCTTATACACTCTTGTCATCCTTTGTGTGACTCGGGACGGAGCCTATGGTGCGGGAAAAGGAAGGGGCTAAGAAAAAAGAAGAGAGGAAGTCCTCACTCGTCGAGGAGCCGTCCCCGGTGATTTTGGGGAAGGGGGCAAGACCGTCAACATCGGCGGCAAGAGATTGAGACGCCGCTCGGCCTCAAACAAGCACCGAGGATCCCGACTTAGGAGGTGACACCGAAGGCGAACACGATGACAATGTTGAAGATGAGACTTATCCGGGCGGTTTGAGTTGAGGAGGCACCAAGAGGTCGGGTCGAAGAGCGATGGTGCCGAGGATGAGGATGAGGATGAGGAGGAAGAGGAAGAGGATGTGGATGCCATGGAAGAGGACGACGACGATCGGGGTAGGTTGAGGATCATGCCACCTACTTACATTTATCCCGATCGGCGGTGAAGTATCACGGGTGCCGCGGCATGACCAAGGCCCTAAAGAAGCTAAGGGACAAGAACCCTTATGAGGAGGGGAAGACCGCATCGGACCCTAGGTTTTGGGCTAAATTTCAGCAAGACTACTATGCTACAGTTATTATAAAGAAGCCCAAAATCACACACAAGGCACAATATGTGGATTGGGGGCACATGGCAAGGAAAGGAGACCCTATTTTTGATGAAGTAATCAGCAATTGTGAGAGGCAAAGTGTCGGTGCGGAATATGGTCCCGACACTAACCAGTAGATAACACCTAGGTCTATCCCTCAATGGTCGATGCTAAGCAACAAATGACACAAGGATTTATCCTGGTTCCGGCCGAGGGGGCCGTACGTCCAGCAGTGGTGTGCTCGTGGCACTATATTGCTCAGCACCGGGGGTGCTTGTAGTGGGGCAAATACAAGCAAGGCGGGAGAGGAAGCGTGGCTCCCAAGTCCCCTGGTGAGTAGCCGAAGATGTTGTGGGAGAATAAGAGAGTGAGTGCAGGGTGCGCTGTGTTCCTCCGTCTTCGCCCCCCCGCGGCTGGGGGCTCGCCTTCCCTTTTATAGGCCAAGGGAGCGGCGAGTTACATGCACGCCGCGCTATCTAGCTGCGTGTGGGAGCACGTCGTGCTATGGTGTAGAGCGGGCGGCCGTCCGGTCGATCTTCGCTGCGATCCGGCCATGATGGCCTACCTTGTACCCGAACAAGGCGGTTCGAGGGGTAGGGAGGCGCAGATGGCGATGGCGTCCCCCGATAGGCTTCGAGGGAGGCGCCGATGATGGCCGGTACGGGGCACGGGAGCGGGCGAACGGCGTTCCTTCCCAATGAGCTCGCGGTGGCGGAGTGGTTGCTACGGTGCTCGGGCGTGCGCTCGCGGAGTCGGGCGTGTGCCCGCGCGCGTGGGTACGGCGGCCGCGCCGCGCGGTGGCCGGGATGGCCACCCACCGCCTAGCGCCCTCACCCAACCTGCGGGGTCACGGGAAAGGGTGGAGTCGAGGGTGCGCCCGGCCCCCTTTCGAGGGTCGAGCGCGTTAGCCGTACGCGTGGCGTGCGCGCGGTGTCACGGGACCGACGCCGGCCGTACCGCACGTCCACCCCACGCGGGCGGGGATGGGCTCCTCCCCGGGGAGTTGGTGCGGCGGCACCGGGGCGTGAGCCCCCGGCGCATGATGGCGCCGTCCGCGGCGTCGGGCGTTAAATGCCCAGGCACGGGGCCGGCGCACGCGTGCGGGGCGCCCGTGAGCGTGGCGGGCCCCGCCCGAGGGTGGAGCGAACCCTCGAGCGAGGCGAGGCCCGCTCGAGGGGGGAGCGAGCCCCTCGAGCGGGCGGGACCGCTCGAGGGAAGGGGTCGCCCCTCGAACGGGGCGGAACCCGTTCGAGGAGGGGGTTGCCCCTCGAGCGGGGCGGAGCCCGTTCGAGGAGGGAGCGTACCCTCGGGCGGGCGGAGCCTCGCTCGAGGGGTCTCATAGGCGAGCTATCTTGGTGGGCCTCCGAAGTCCTCGCCGCATGGGCCACGTCCCGCATGGTTAGTTCTCTCGCATGGTTAGGCTTAGCTTATTTTGATGCGGGAATTTAAGTGAGGGTTCCCCCATTGTTTGAGGGGACCCCTAGGGCGGTCCCCGACGCAGCCCCCGAGCATCCGCGGGTTTGCCATTGAGGCTCCCGCGGATGCCGGAACCTACCGATAGGACGTTCTTCCCTCCTTGTTTGCGAACGCTTTCCGTGGGGCCGCGCTAGCGGACCCGCGGGTCTAGCCCCGAAGCCCCCCGCAGAGTGTGGGCTCTCTGCGAGGGGTTAACCGCGAGCAATTCGGTCGAAAGGCGTGGCACATATGCCAACCGGCATCGGCGGTATTTCGGCCGGCATCGGGGGTGCACGCTCCCCTCGTCATCGTCTCCGGCGGGGTGCAACTCCAAGGAGGTGTAGCCGTGCGTCAAGCCCCCGAGCCTTGGCTCGTTCGAGGCGATCGGGTCGAGCCTCGACGACTTGTTTTTTATCGCGCCCTCGCCGTCCCTCCGCGGGTCGGAGGGTGAGGTTTCCACGACTCCCATCGAGCGGGTCGCGAATCGCGGATTCCTCTTCGAGCCGCTAGCGGGTGGTTCAAGTGGACGTCCATGCCCCGTTCGATAAGGGTAGGCTGCGCGGTCCGGAGACACGTCCATGGAAGCGCTTGCGTGGGTTTGCTAGGTGGGGCTCGGTCCCGTTCGCTAGGGACCGAGGGCGCGGAAGCTCTCCCTCGGTGGGATCCCCCCGGCTAGCTGCCCTCGCTGGCTCTTGAACACGACATGTGGGGCACCCTCGAGCCGACGGGCTCGAGGAACGGCTCGAATGCGCGTGCCCTCGTCGTCCCTAACTCGTGATCCGGGGGCGCCCGTTCGAACCCGTCGAGGGTCGGCTTCGAACCTCCGATCGCAAGGCCGTGCGGGGCCGTGCCTTGGCCGCCCCGTCTTTTCGCGTTTGCGGCCGGTCGAGGGGTCCGGGCGTGCCGACCCTCGAGGTGCCTGGTTGGTGGCATGGCGCGGCATGAGTGCTTTCGGTGTCGCTCTATTCCAAGCGTGACCTGGGCGATCCTCTTACGCGCGTGCCTTCTTTAGGGGGTTGACATCGTCTCGAGTTGGGGGTCATGCCGCTCGAGGGTCCTACGTGGCATGGGTGCCCGCGGTGGTCTGCTCTACATCGAGCAGGTCTCGGCGACCTTCTCACGCCGATATCCCATCGAGGGTCGCCTTGTTTCGAGTTGAGGGTCATGCCGCTCGAGGGTTCTACGTGGCATGGGTGCCGCGGCCGCCGCTCTACACCGAGCAGAGTCCCGGCGACCTTCTCACGCCGTCATCCCATCGAGGGTCACCCTTGTCTCGAGCCGAGGATTCGCCTCGCTCGAGGGCTCTCCTTGCTTGGCAAGGGGCCCGGCATTTAGTTGCCTTGCGGGCGTGGCCGCGGGTTTTGCGCCGCGGGCGCGCCTTTTTAGCGCGCCGCGGCGCGCGCGCGCGCGTAGTGGGCGACGTGGCCGGCGGACGTGACGGTTTCGCCTCGGTCGCCGCCGGTCTTGCCGCAATGATGACCCGCCTGCAGTGTTAGAGCCGCTGCGGCCGTGGTGGGGCCCACTCGTCGACGCGATGGAAAGATTCCTGCAGTTAATGTTGGCGGGGCGTGCGCTCCGGAGAACTCGCCCGTCGCCTATAAAACTGCGGTGAGGAAGGGACGGCGGTTTTCTACCTTGGCTCCTCACCGTTTTCAGTCCTCCGTCCCTTCGCCTTCGCCTCACTCTTACCGTCGCGCGGGCTCGCTGTTTAGAGCTTCTTCCTTGTTTCCTTGTCCTCCGCCCTCGCACTCGTTCGCCCCCCTCATGGCGCCGCCCTCGGCTTCCGATTAGGGTCCCGGAGCCGTACGCATGGGAGAGGTCGACCGTGACCCGCCGCCCGGGCGAGCCGGTCGCCGCCGCCGCCCGTCGGCCAACGAAGAAGGGCGCCCGGCGGAGTGGATCGTGCCGCCATCGTCGCACCTTGAGCCCAATCCGCCGGAGGGTTACGTGGTGAGCTTCCTCCGCTACCACGAGCGCGGCTTCAACGCGCCGCGAGCACCTTCATGCGGGCATTGTGCTACCACTATGGGGTGGAGCCGCACAACTTTGCCCCCAACGCGGTCTCGCAGCGGCCACATTCGTGGGCGTCTCGCGAAGGGTACCCGGGGATCCCGCTCAACCGGGGAGCTCGGGTACACCTCTTCCGCGGGGAGCTCATCACGCAGCCCCACGTCGGAGCCGAGGGACCCGCCGCGCGGTGCGCGCCGGCGGGATGTCGCTCGCCCGCGGGGGCAGCTCAAGGAGTTCTACATCCCCCGCACCATGACGACGAACAACGCCGGCCGGGAGCGGGGATGGTTTTATCCGCGCAACGCCGAGCCCGCCTCCCTCCCTACACCGGCCGGGTGTTCAAGAAGAGGCCGGACTCCCCGGGGCTACGGCTTGCCTACGGCCAATCACCGGCGCGCCGGGGGTCCGTCCTTGCCGCCTGCGGCCGGCCGGCGAAGGAGGGGCTCAACGCGATGGGCGTCCTCGCCTTCCTCCACCACCGGCGGGTTGTGCCGTTGATGGAGAGGCCCCTCCGCATCTTCGAGATGACCGGAGGCGGCCAACCCCGTCGACTTGGCGAGGTCGCGGATGCTCCCGACGCCGCCGGGAGCGGCCGTACGCGCTCACCCGGCGCGGAGCGCCGTCGACACCGGGACGCCGCCACCGCGGGTCGGACCCCGTGGGACATCGAGATGCTCCCCATCGGCCCGTTGGTGAGTGTGGTTCTTTGATTCCGTTTTAGTCCTTGTTCTTGATTCCGTTTCCCCGATGTGCCATCGTTGTTCTCGCGCGCACCGGTGCGGTTCAACGCCGCCAAGTCCGTTCCACCCACCCCCCCGACTCCCGTGCGCTCGGCCGGCGGCGCGGCGGGAGCAAGCAGGGAGCGAGCGGCGCGCAGGAGAGAGCACGCAAGGCGGCGCCAAGCGCGCCGCGACGCACGGTCCGCGGAGTACCGGCGGCGGGAGGAGCCGGGGCTCTCCTCCCCGGACATCGAGGAGCCCTCGTCCTCGGAACAGGACGAGGAGGAAGAGTCTGAGGGGGAGGGCCCCTCGGACGGTGGCGCCCCGCGCCCCCGCCGCCGAACCCGCGCGGCGTCGGGGCGCTTTGCTCGGGGTGGGCGCACCGGCGCCCGTCGCCGAGCAATCATCGACCGGGGCGGCACGCGCCGCGGAGGTGCCGGCGCGCGCCACGGAGGCGCGCGCGGCGGACGTGCCCCGCGCGCGCGCGTCCGGCGTGCCCGCGCGCGGCGGGGAGCGCGCCCGCGCGCGCGGCGTCCTCGTCGAGGGGGCGCGTCGGCGGCGCGCGCGCGCGCGCGGGCTAGCGTGCCCCCGCGCGTGGTGGCGGCATCGGGCGCGCCCACGCGTGAGGCGGGCGTGCCCGCGCGTGTGGCGGCGCCGCCGGGGGGCGCCGCGGGCGGGCGCGGCCCCCGCGCCGGCCTCGTCGGAGGCCTCGAGGAAAAGGAAGCGGGCCTTTTCCTCCGCGAGGTAAGGAACCCGTTCTTCCTTTGCTTGGCTTTAGTTTGCTGGTTACTAGATGCTCTAACCCTCCGTTCGTGTTTGCGCGCGAGGCGGTGCCAACCGTCCCTCCTCTTGCGCCGGCCAAGGTGCCGAGGACCGGACGCGTCGATCCCCACCCGCGGCGTTCGTCGAGGGGGTCGCGCCCGGGGACGGCGCGCGGCGGCGGGCACGAGCGCGCAAGGCCCGGGCCGGGGCCCCGAGGCCCCGGCCGGCGGATCGGCCCGCCGCGGCGCGCCCGGAGGTCGCCGGGGCGGCCGGCCGCCGGCCGCCACGGAGGCGCGGCCGCGGCGGCGGCCACGGTGGTGGTGCCGCCCGCGGTGGCGGCCACTCGCGGAGGAGGCGGAGCGGGCGCAACCTGCGGGAGCGCCCGCGGATGCGGCGGCACGGACGGAGGTGGTGGCGACGGCGCCACAACGGGCGCCGTGGCCGCGGAGGCGCGGTGGGGGCGCCGGGCGGAGGCGGAGCGGGCGGCCCCCGCCGCCCGCGGTCCCCGGCGGAGGTGGTGGAGCTCTCGGATGACCCCCCGCCGCCCGGGTGGAACCGGTGGGCCGCACCGGCCCGTGAACTCCCCCGAGCCCCGGGGAGGGGGCCCTCGTGAGGCGCACGAGGGTCACGTGATAGTGGGGGCCGAGGGCACGACGCCGAGGCCTCGTCCTCCCACGCCGGCCGCCCCGCCCGGGTGGGGGGCCGTGGAGGACCCCCCGGCGTTTGCCGACGCCCGAGGGAGCGAGAGCTCGGGGGCGAGCTCGGAGCCACCGGCGCCACGCTCAACCGCGCGTTGAACGAGGCGCTGCGGGTCCACGGCGGCCCGGCCTGGATCGTCTTCCAGGTGAGCCACGGTTGCTCTTCTTCCTTCCTTATTTCGTTTTCGCGTGCTGCATTCAAGCCTTGACACTTGCGAGATTCGATGTGTGGATGCCAGGAGCTCGAGCGCCGCGCTCGTGAAAAGTATAGCGCGTTCGACCAGGTGAACGCCGAGGTCCGCCAGCTCCGGGAGCGATGCAGCGCTTACGACGCGCTTGCGGATGCTCTCGGGACGCCGCACACCGGGCGGGTGTACCGGCGATGGCGTGGTGCGACGTGCTCCCCGAGAGCTCGGGCGGGGACGCGGCGCGTGACTCGAGTCTCGGGCGGATCCGCGCAGCCCCTCGTCGATCGTGACGAGGCGCCGTGGAACGCGCGCGAGGACCCGGACAAGACGCGGACGCCGGCCGCCACCGGGAGGCGGAGGTGGCCACCGCTCGCGCCGAGACCCGGGAGCTCCGCACGTCGCTCGAGGGGGCCCGGGCGCGGCCGCCGCCGGCCGAGGAACGGGCGCGCGGGTTGGAGCAAGCCGCGCGAAGGAGGCCGACGACCCGAGGGCCGCCCTCGAGACCAAGGCCGCGGCTCTCGTCGCCGCCGAGGGGCGGCTCCGGCGAGAGCGCGTCGCCCGCCGTGGGCCGAGGGGCGGCTCCGGCGAGAGCAGGCTGCCCTTGGCGACGCCCGACGGCGCCGGGAGCGGAGCGCGTCGCGCGCGAGACGGCGGAGAGGTCGCCGAAGGAGCGGAACGCCGCATTCTCCGAGGTTGAGGATGAGGCGTTGGCGCCGCGCATCGCAATGCCGCCCAAGAGATGGCCCTCGTCGAGCAAGGCGAGACCATCCACACCTCGAGTTGGCGCTCGAGTCCGCGCGCCGCGACCTCGATCCGGGAGAAGAGGCAAGTCGAGGGTAAGCTACCGTCCGACCCTCGCTTGTTAGTTCTTGCTTTAGAGGGTTCGTTTCCCCCTTTCGATTTCTTGTCATCTTGTCGCTTCCGTGCCCGCGCACGGCTTTGGGGCACGCTCGTTGGGCGGGCCGAGGCCCCGCAGCCTCCTACAACTCCTCCGAGCGGAGAGCCGGGGGGAGCCGCGGGACGCGGCCCTCGAGACCCGTCACGTCGTCGAGGAAGGCGACGCCCGTGCCGGCGGCTCGCCGGCCGCCCGCCCGCGCGCCCTCGGTGGCCACGTCACGGAGCGGATGCGCCGGCGTTGCACCCGGGCGTGCGAAGGCCCTCGGAGTGGTGCGCTCCCACTACGAGGTCAACCTCGAGGCAGTGGCGGAAGGCTACATCGTGCCCGAGGGCGTCGAGGACGAGGTGGCCATGGAGCGTGCGGACGCGCTTGCTGCTGACGCCGCCGAGTCGCTCGCCGAGGCCTTCGAAGAATTCCTCTTCCCGGACGCCGCTGATGCTGCCGCTCCACCCGCCTGAAAGCACCTGGGCGCTAGGCCCGTTTTTTGTTTATGTGTATCAGAACTCTGGCCTCGTGGCCTCTTGTAAATAAACAAGTCGTTTCGTGAACATGGTCAGTTTGTAAATGAAATCGCTTGCTTATTGCGCTTTTTGCTTCTTCTTCTTCCTGAGTAGATTCTAGTTAGGGGAGTTCGCCTTTCGCAGGGGCCCGCTGGGTTGGAGGCGAGAGAGACGGGCCATAGCCACGCGGCGTAGGCTGTCTTTGGCTCGCGCGCTCCTTCCGCTGTGCCACCTACGCCCTATTCGAATCGTGGCTCGTGGTTGAAGTAGGAAACAAACTTAGCGCGTGTTATTACGTTTTTTGCGCGAAAAAAATGGGACCATTTGGGGGGGGTGCCCCCCGCAAGTAGCCCCCGAGGGTAACTTGGGTTTCGGGGGGAAAGCCGAGTTGCCCTTTTATTAGATTCGGAGTATTTACATAGGTGACACCAACTGGGGCGTTGGCCGTGCGTTTTTACAACGGAAAATACTTGGAAATTCTAGCTAAGGGTAGAAGCGACGTAGGCCGTTGGATGTTCCAAGCGTTGGTGAGTTCTTCGCCGTCCTCGTTGGCAAGCTTGTACGTGCCCGGTTTGAGCACCTTCACCACGACGTAGGGTCCCTCCCATGGGGGCGATAGCTTGTGGCGCCCTCGGTTGTCTTGGCGTAGCCTTAGGACCAAATCCCCCCTCGCTGAAATCCCTGCGACGTATCTTGCGTGCTTGGTAGCGTCGTAGGGACTGTTGATACCTTGCGGAGTGCATCAACGCCACAAGGCGTACTTCGTCTAGCCGGTCCAAGGGAGTCCTCGCGGGCTCGCTGGTTAGCATCCTCGTTGTAGCCCCGAACCTTGGGTGACCCGTATTCCGCATCCGTGGGGAGGATGGCCTCCGCGCCATGGACTAGGAAAAACGGGGTGAACCCGTGGCTCGCTTGGGGTAGTCCTTAGGCTCCACACGACCGCCGGGCGGTTCTTGGAGCCATTTTCGGCCGCATTTGTTGAGTTGGTCGAAAATTCGGGTTTGAGGCCCCGTAGGATCATGCCGTTGGCACGTTCCACTTGGCCGTTGGTCCGTGGGTGCGCCACGCCGCCCAATCCACTCGGATGTGGAACTTGTCGCAGAACTCCAAGAACTTCCGGCCCGTGAACTGGGACCCGTTGTCTGTGATGATGGAGTTTGGCACTCCAAAGCGGTAGACGATGTCGGTGAAGAACGTGACCGCCTGCTCAGCCCTCAAATTCGTAATGGGGCGCACCTCCACCCACTTGGAGAACTTGTCGATCGCGACAAGCAGGTGGGTGAAGCCCCCGGGCGCCTTCCGCAGGGGCCCGACGATGTCTAACCCCCACACAGCGAACGACCATGTTACGGGGATCGTCTGCAGAGCATGAGCTGGCAAGTTGGTCTTGCGGGCGTAGAACTGGCACCCTTCGCAGGTGCGCACGACTTCGTTGGCGTCCGCGACCGCGGTAGGCCAATAGAAGCCCTGGCGAAACGCGTTGCCAACGAGGGTGCGTGGCGCGGCGTGGTGGCCGCAGATCCCCGCGTGAATGTCCCGTAGGAGCTCGCGCCCCTCGGGAATGGGTATACACCGCTGGAGGATGCCCCGACCCGCGCGCTTGTGCCGCCTCGCCGTCGACGAGGGTGAATGACTTGGCCATCCCGGCGATGCGCCCGGGCCGTGGCCCGGCTCGCGGGGAGCTCCCCTCGAGCAATCCGGGCGATGTACTTCTCCCGCCGTCCGCCCGGACCGGGAGCCGGCTCGATGTCCATTGCGAGCGCCTCGTGGGGAGCCGTACCCCTCGAGAAGGGAGAGTACGTACGCCTCGTTCGAGGGGTCCTCTTCCATGGGGTCCGCACCCGCCGGATTCGAGGGAGCCCCCCGAGGGTCCGCCGTCGCTCGAGGGGTAGGGCTCGAAGGTTACCGAGGGCCGCGCGATGTCGCGCGCGAACACGTTCGTGGGGGAACGGTGATCCGCCCGAACGCTATCTTTGCCGCCTCGTTCGCTTCCTCGTTGTACCGGCGGGGTACATGATTAAGCTCGATGCCGTAAAATTTGTCCTCGAGGGCTCGCACGGCTTTACGAGTAGGCCTCCATCTTGTCGTCGTGGCGGCTCGCGTTCTTCATGACTTGGTCGATCACGAGCTGCGAATCCCCTCGCACATCGAGGCGCTTGATGCCCAACTCAATGGCGATTTTGAGGCCGCAGAGAAGGGCCTCGTATTCCGCCATATTGTTAGACGCGGGGAAGTGGAGACGCACTGCGTAGCGCATGTGCTCCCCGAGGGGTGACACGAAGAGCGAGCCCGCGCCCGCTCCTCGTCTTCATCACCGAGCCGTCGAAGAACGAGAGTCCAAAGACTCGCTGAATCCGAGGGGGCGGCACCGCGTGTCCGTCCACTCGGCCGACGAAATCGGCTAGGATTTGCGATTTGATGGCCTTGCGCGGGGCGTAGGCGAGCGTCTCGCCCATCAACTCCACGGACCACTTGGCAATTCCGCCGCCGCGTCGGGGGTTGCGAATGATCTCTCCTAACGGGAAGGAAGAGACCACCGTAATCGGGTGGGCCTCGAAGTAGTGGCGGAGCTTGCGCCGCGCGAGGACTACCGCATACAACAGCTTCTGGACCTGGGGGTAGCGCGTCTTCGTGTCCGATAGGACTTCGCTGATGTAGTAGACCGGCCTCTGCACGGGCAAGGTATGCCCTTCCTCCGTGCGCTCCACAACGATCACGGCGCTGACCACCTGGGTGGTTGCGGCCACGTAGAGTTGGAGGGGTTCGCCGTCTCGCGGCGGCGTAAGGATTGGGGCGTGCGTCAGAGATGCCTTCAGCTTGTCGAGCGCTTCCTGGGCCTCGGCGGTCCAAGAGAAGCGCTCGTGCTTCTTGAGCAGGCCCGTAGAGGGGCAGCCCTTCTCACCGAGCCTCGAGACGAAGCGGCTCAGGGCGGCAAGGCACCCCAACACCTTCTGCACCCCTTTGAGGTCCCGAATTGGACCCATTCGCTCGAGGGCCGCGACCTTTTCAGGGTTGGCCTCGATTCCCCGCTGGGAGACGATGTATCCTAGGAGCATGCCCCGCGGCACTCCGAAGACACATTTTTCGGGGTTGAGCTTGACCCCGTTGGCCCGCAGCACCGAATGCGATGCCAAGATCGCCGACCGTGCCGTCCGCCTTCTCGGTTTTGACGACGATGTCGTCTACGTAAGCCTCGACCGTCCGCCCG
Organism: Cenchrus americanus; assembly: GCA_947561735.1. Taxonomy (NCBI): domain Eukaryota; kingdom Viridiplantae; phylum Streptophyta; class Magnoliopsida; order Poales; family Poaceae; genus Cenchrus; species Cenchrus americanus. Next base: position 113,533,023 of record OX387245.1, read on the forward strand.
ATATTGTCCCCAAAAACGTGCCGCATGCGCGCCGATATGTTGCGCCCGCGTTTACGAGGCCAAAAGGCATCGTGACGTAACGAACGTCCCGAATGGTGTGATGAACGAAGTCGCGAGCCGGTCGGACTCCTTCATTTTTATTTGATGATATCCCGAATAGGCATCAAGGAAACAAGAGTAGTTCACACCCGGCAAAGTGGAATCAACGATCCGATCTATGCGTGGCAAAGGAAAAGGAACTTTTGGACATGCTTTATTGAGACCGGTGTAGTCAATACACATCCTCCACTTCCCATTTTTCTTTTTTTACAAGCACAAGATTAGCTAGCCATGTAGGGTGGAACACTTCCTTGATGAATCCGGCCTCGAGGAGCTTCCGCGCCTCCGCTCCGATCGCCCGTCGCCGTTCCTCGTCGAAGCGGCGCGGCCCGCCGCCGAACAAGCCGCGAGCGTTAGGGCAGATATCAAGGGAGTGCTCGGCGACCTCCCTCGGGATGCCCGGCATGTCCGAGGGGCTCCACGCGAAGACGTCGGCGTTGGCGCGGAGGAAGTCGACGAGCATCGCTTCCTATTTAGGATCGAGGGTCGAGCCGACCCTCAACACCTTGCCCTCCCGGGGTTGTCGGGTCGAGGGGGACCCCTTTGGTTTGCTCGGCGGCCTCGAAGGTGCCGATGTGTTTGGCGGCGGAGCCGAGGTCGTCATTGACCATCTTCTCCAAGGGTGTTTACCGGCGCTTCATCCCGGCGCTAGCGCCTCTCGCATGTTCCACGCACTCGACATCGCAAGCCGAATGCATGCTCGATCGACGACCCGACGGTGATGACGCCGTTTGGACCCGGCATCTTCATCTTCGGTGTACGTGTAGTTGGGAACCGCCATGAACTTGGCATAGCATGGTCGCCCAAGGATGGCATGGTAGGCCCCTTTGAATCCCACCACTTCAAAGGTGAGGGTCTCCTTGCGGAAATTCTTGGGGGTCCCGAACCGGACGGCGCATCGATCCGCCCGAGGGGTTGAACCCGCTTTCCGGCGCGATGCCGTGAAACGGCTTCGTGCCGGGCCGGGCCTCGGTCCAGCCCAATCCCCATTAGGCGCAATGTATGCGCGAAGAGGATATTGAGGCTACCGCCTCCGTCCATAAGGACCTTCGAAAACGGGCGTTCCCCAATGATGGGATCGACCACCGGGGGTACCGGCCCGGTTCGGGATGCGGTTTGGGTGATCATCCCGCTAAAGGTGATGGCATCCTTCGACCGGTTGAGAAAGGCCGGAGGCGCCCTCTCTCGCGGCGAGGACTTCGTGCCGCTCCTTCTTGCGCCGCCGGTTGACATGTCGACGTAGGTCCCCCAAAAATGAGGAACACATTTTCGACGGCAGGGAAGCCACCGCGTCGCCGTCGCCCCCATCCTTCTTGGCCTCTCGCCTCCTTCGCGGCGGCACGGCCATAGAACTTCTTGAGCATGTCGCATCGCTCAAGAGTGTGATTCACGGGGGTCTTGTGGTAGGGGCATGGCTTCTTCATCATGTCGTCGAACACCCCCGGCCTCGAGGAGCCGGCCGAGGGCCCCGTCGGGCGGGTCACCGCCGAGGGCCTCGGCGTTGCCGCCGTTGCGCCTCGCTCGCGCGCCGCGGCGCGGCTTCTTCCCCCTTCTTGCCCCGCTTGTCATTGCGGCGCGGCTCCTTGGACCCGCCGCCCTCCGCGGCGTGTCCTCGGAGCGCTTGCCCTTCTTGCCATCGAAGATTGCCCCCACGGCCTCCTCTCCGGAGGCGAAGCCGGGTGGCAATGTCGACCGCTCGTTCGAGTCCGTGGGCGGGCGCGTCCCGCCCGCGCACAAGGTCCCGCACGTGGTGCCCTCGAGGAACGCGTGCACGATCTCTCGACCGTGCCACGCCGGGGAGCTCGTGCGCCGCTTGGAGAAGCGCCGTATGAAGTCCCGCGCCGATTCGCCCGGCTTCGCGTGCAGGAGCGCAGATCCCAGGAGTTCCCGTGGCGCACGTACGTGCCCCTGGAAGTTGCCCACGAAGGTGTGGACTAGATCGTCCCAGTTATGGATCTGGCTGGCGGGCAAGTGCTCGAGCCATGTCCGGGCCGCGTCGCCCAGATGCAGGGGCAAGTTGCGGATGATCACTTCGTCGTTGGTGGCCCCGCCCAGCTGACAGGCCAGGCGGTAATCGTTGAGCCAAACACGAGGGTCCGTCTCCCCGTTGTATTTGACGATCGTCGAGGGCTGACGGAAGCGCTGGGGGAAAGCTGCCGTGCGGATCTCCCGGCTGAACACACGGGTGCCCGGGGGCTCCGGTGTCGGGGAGCGATCCTCACCGCTGTCGTAGCGTCCACCCCTTCGAGGGTGGTAGCCCCTGGCCGCTCGCGCGTCCGCCTTGCTGGTGCGCCTGGCGTTGATGACGTTGCGGGCGTCGCCATCCGGCGCCCGCGTGTGTCGAGGAGCCGTTCCTTGGCCGGCGTGCGTCCCCGGTCGCAGGGTCGACCCACATGCACCGAGGGTTCGCCCCCGGTGCCGGATCATCACCCCGCGCGTCCCCCCGTTGGCGGATGCGTGAGGCCGAGCTTTCGGCTTGCCGGACGGCCGCTTGCTCAAGGAGGGTCCGCACCTCGCGGTGCATGTCTCGAGCCTCGGGGGTCGAGGGTGCCGGCATGGCGCGCAAGCGGTGTCGCGGCGGCGATGAGCTTTTGGCTCGCTCGCGGCGGAGTATCCGCGTTGTCGACGTTGGGGACGGGGTTGAGGCGGTCGCGGACTTGCTCCGCCTAGCTCCCGCGCGCGTTCGCCGCGTGCGGAGGCCTCCCCCGCCATCGAGGCGCGGAGTAGCCGCACCGTCCGTACTCCCGCGCCTTGGCCTCGAGCTCGCGAGCTTGGGCCGACCGCGCGTCGACGTCGGGCCCCGGCCGGGAGCGCTCGGTCCCGCGGCCGGTGCGCGTGGCGATCCCCCGGGGCGGGCGTGACCCCCCCGTCTCCGGCGCCGCCGCACCGGCGGCGTTGGCCGGTCGTTGGTGATGACGGCGCGGCACTCCCGCGTGGGGTCGTAGCTCCCGGTGCCGGGAGTCGTCGGAGCGCCCAAACCGCAGTCCGTGGCGTCGAGTAAGCGCCCGAACGCGACCGGGTCCCGCACACCGGAGAAGTCCCACTCCGCGTACCCATGGCGGCCGGCGGGTGGCATTGTGTCGACGGAGCCCGGGGACGACTCGTCCGTCGCTCGGAAGTGCCGGGATCCCCGGCGACGAAGACGTGCCGACCGGGCGGAACCCCGCGCATTGTCGTGTTGACGTTGGCGTTGTAGGCCGTGGTGGCGCCACGCACCCCGATGGGGATGCGCGGTCCCCGAGACCGCACGCGGTCCCGCCGGGGCGGTGGCGGTCGTCGTGACGGTGGGCGCACCGCGCCGGGCGGCGGCGCGCTCGGCCGCCGCCGCCGGACCGCGCCCCGACGCGAGCGTAGCCCGAGCGGCGACGGCGTCGCGGCGTCGACAGCCCGCGGCATCCGTGCCCGCCGGCGCCCGCGCCGGTGTCGTGCGTGCGGCGGAGACCGAGCGGACCCGGCCTCCCGCCGCGCGCGCGTAGCTCCTCACGGTTGGTGAGGCGCATGAGATAGCCGTTCCCCGTGGCCCGGAAGTTCAAGTCCCCCGAAGCGGATCTCGAACCCGGCGGAAGGGGGTCCGAGCTACCCATGTTGTAGCGGGTGCTACGGTACTCGAGGCGAATCACCATGGAGGGAGTTAGCGAAATGACCTTAGGCGCTCGTTCGCCCCACGGTGGGCGCCAACCGTCGGTGCGGAATATGGTCCCGACACTAACCAAGAGATAACACCTAGGTCTATCCCTCAATGGTCGATGCTAAGCAACAAATGACACAAGGATTTATCCCGGTTCCCGCCGAGGGGGCCGTACATCCAAGCAGCGCGGGTGTGCTCGTGGCACTATATTGCTCGGAAGACCGGGGGTGCTTGTAGTGGGGCAAATACAAGCAAGGCGGGAGAGGAAGCGTGGCTCCCAAGTCCCTGGTGAGTAGCTGAAGATGTTGTGGGAGAATAAGAGAGTGAGTGCACAGTGCGCTGTGTTCCTCCGGATTCGTCCCCCCGCGGCTGGGGGCTCGCCTTCCCTTTTATAGGCCAAGGGAGCGGCGAGTTACATGCACGCCGCGCTACCTAGCCGCGTGTGGGAGCACGTCGTGCTACGGTGTAGAGCGGGCGGCCGTCCTGGTCGATCTTCGCCGCGATCCGGCCATGATGGCCTACCTTGTACCCGAACAGGGGCGGTTCGAGGGTAGGAGGCGGCAGATGGCGATGGCGTCCCCTGATAGGCTTCGAGGGAGGTGCTGATGATGGCTGGTACGGGGCACAGGAGCGGGCAGAACGGCGTTCCTTCCCAATGAGCTCTGCGGTGGCGGAGTGGTTGCTACAGTGCTCGGGCATGCGCCTGCGGAGTCAGGCGTGTGCCCGCGCGCGTGGGTACGGCGGCCGCGCGTTACGGATGGGCCGGGATGGCCACCCACCGCCTAGCGCCCCTCACCCTAACCCGCGGGGTCACGGGAAAGTGGAGTCGAGGGTGCGCCCGCCCCCTTTCGAGGGTCGAGCGCGTTAGCCGTACGCGGGCGTGCGCGCGGTGTCACGGGACCGACGCCGGCCGTACCGCACGTCCACCCCACGGGGCGGGGATGGGCTCCTCCCCGGGGAGTTGGTGCGGCGGCACCGGGCGTGAGCCCCGGCGCATGATGGCGCCGGCCCGCGCGGCGTCGGGCGTTAAATGCCCGGGCACGGGGCCGCGCACGCGTGCGGGCGCCCGTGAGCGTGGCGGGCCCCGGCCGAGGGTGGGAGCGAACCCTCGAGCGAGGCGAGGCCCGCTCGAGGGGGAGCGAGCCCTCGAGCGGGGCGGGACCGCTCGAGGGAAGGGGTCGCCCCTCGAACGGGGCGGAACCCGTTCGAGGAGGGGGTTGCCCCTCGAGCGGGCGGAGCCCGTTCGAGGAGGGAGCGTACCCTCGGGCGAGGCGGAGCCTGCTCGAGGGGTCTCATAGGCGAGCTATCTTGGTGGGCCTCCGAAGTCCTGCTGCATGGGCCACGTCCTGCATGGTTAGTTCTCTGCATGGTTAGGCTTAGCTTATTTTGATGCAGGAATTTAAGTGAGGGTTCCCCCATTGTTTGAGGGGACCCCTAGGGCGGTCCCCGACAAAAGGGTCAAGTCACTTATGGGGTTCCGACACGATTGGAACAAAGAGATCATCGCCCAGTTCTTTGCCACAGTGCACTTTGGTCACATTGAGGCCGACAGGGCCATGATTTGGATGACTAACGGCCAAAGGTACTCCATTACATTCCACAGATTCTTGAGATGCTTTGGGATCATGGCAGGAGATGGGGAGCTGAGGAAGCTCCATGATGAGGGGGAGCTAGAGAAGGATGCTTTGCACGTGATGTACCCTCGCGGTGAGCATGCCAACTTTGGGAAGGTGAAGAACCTCTATACCTACTTCGCTGTCCTAAATAGGCTACTTAGGGTATCTATCACACCTAGAGATGGAAACCCCTCAGAAATCACTAAGTTTCAGAAAAACTTAATGGTGGCTTTGAGGCCGGGAGCTCCGGAATTCAGTGTTGGGGACTTCATTTGGCAAGAGATTAAGCATCTATCCGAAGACCCCAAGAAAATTTGCAGCTACAGCCCCTACATCATGTATATGATTGAAAAGGTTGCAAAGACAAGAATTTCCGAAGAATGTGACACACAAGCCTCTCGAAGCTCAACCCTAGCAAGAATCCTCGGGTTCCATCTCCTAGAGTTGAGTATGCACCGAGGACGGGGGAGGAAGAAATATTTGAGGAGGGAGCGGCTCGGCCGGATGTGCCTCGGGCTGTGCTCGGCTGCACCGGTCGGCCGGTCGAGCACCGTCCCGGCCGGTGGGGTGGGTGGCGGCCGAGAAGGCCCCGCATCCACCTCTCCTTTGAAGAAGTTTCTCAACTTCATTTTTGGGATGTGTCGGAGCCAAGGCATGACATCCAAAGTTGAGCAGCAAAGGTCAAGACGGGCAAACAAGCAAATGCGGGATACGATGAAGCTCATGCACAATGCCCAAGGTTTTCAACCACCTCGCTCTCCTCCATCTCCAGAATCTCCTCCGGTTGAGATACCTTCCTTTGAGGAAAGGATGAGAGGATGGGCCAACTCGGACTTGCTTAATCAATATGGCCCCATGTTCTTCGAGTCCGAGCAAGGACAAGGATCATCTTCATCGGTTCCTCCTCCTCCACCACCATTTGTACCACCTCCTCCGACGTAGCGGAGATCGTCTCACTTCATGGAACAGAGCAAGCACCCCCACCTCCTCCACCTCCCCGAGCAAGTACACGATTGGGGCGCTCGCTTCTCCACCGAGATCTTTGGCTACGACCCGTACTTCTATGGTAAAAACCGTGCTCCCATAGCTCATCCATCTCGCATCAACGTCTCGAATCGATTTACCTAAACTCTCCTTTGCATTGGATTCTTGACGACTCTCAAATAGGAGGGGGCTCTCACCCAGAGACGGATCTCACGGACGGTGATCGATCGTCGCTTCTTCTCCGTGCCCTTCTTGGATGCTTGATGACAAAGGGGGAGAAGAATCGCGATTAAAGCCTCAAGTTTGTGCCGTCGTGGTCGGCGTTCGTGTTGCACCGGCTCGACCGTGCCCCGCACCGGCTCGACCGGTGCCTGCTGGCAATTGAGAGAAACTGTGTAATAAAGTTAGAATTTTAACTTAGTGGACTTGAGAACTTTTGTATGAGTGCCACTGTGTGTTTTAATCCTTATTGTAATATTTAAGCGACCTTATTGTTAGATTGTGATGCATGCTTTGAATGATGGTTGTTTGTGTTGGCTAAATGGAGCAAGGTGATCTAAACCAGCTTGCAACCCTGGCATGACCACCTTGGACCAAATAGCACACACTTCTGTTGCTTTGTGCGCTGACTGGACCTGACCGGTCTGACCGGTCAGGGGCACCGGTCCGACCGTGCCGCCCGCTTGAGCGAGCCGGGCCGGACGGGACCGGCTCGACGGCCGTCGGGGCACCGGCTCGACCGTGCTGCCCAATCAGCTCATTTTTCTTTACTTTGTGCATATCTTGTCATACGCATCACGGATTTTATTTTGTCGCTCACACATGTTGCACTCCACTGATTCTAAGATATAGGGGGAGCTCACACGTCTTTTCTTCCAAATTTGTGCTAATGGCATTTAAGGCCATTTTCTTGAAATCAAACTCAAAGCACAAATTAAGGGGGAGCTCTAGCTATATCTGAGAATCTAAATGCGCTTTATTGTTTTATTTGTAAGCTTTAATCGAGTTGTCATCAATCACCAAAAAGGGGGAGATTGAAAGTGCATCTAGGCCCCTAAGTGGATTTTGGTGAATTGAATGACAAGGCGATTAAAGGACTAATGCTTTTGTCTAAGATCATGAGCAGGTTTTCATTATATATTCATGAGCTACTTTTGATGTATTTTAAAGTATGGATGTATTTTATGGCTCACATCTACAAAGATAAGTATATGGTGCAAGACTTCATGAGTTTATTGAAAGAAGAACAAGATGATGAGTATACATTTTATGGTTCTAAAAATGGAAGCTTGCATATCCGTTGTCAATCAAGATCAAGCATTTGAAGCGGGATTTTCAAATGAAGATTAATTGCGTGTGAAGCAAAGTGGAACTCAAAGTGGATTGGATAAGTGATGAAGAGATCAACCGAGATGTCTAGGGTGAGGGACTAAGCAATCTTTGGGGCCGTAGCTAAGCCGCCATAAGTGTTTTGCTAGGGTGAAGGTCTAGCATCCGTGGGGTCTTCAAGTATCATATTCAAACCTTAACCGAGGGAAACTTTGCAAGTCATCAACTCGATAAGATTGGCAACATGGAGTGACCATGGATCCAAGTGTGCATTCTTATGCTATATGGAAAGATCCTAAGTCACTAGCTCAAAGTATGGACGTGCTCAAGTCAAAGGCTATGTTGAAAGCCCTCAAGTGGTTATCAATCAAGTATGGCAAGATTTGAAGTTGTTCAAGCTCAAGAGGTCATCAAAGCTCTTTTACTCTTTCCTTGAGTATAGGTACGCCGTACTATCAAGAGGGATGCAACTTAGCAAGTTGACCGAGTCAAAGTGCTCTTTAGTTGACCTAAGTGAGATCTAGCCCTTGAGTGAGCTAACTAACCCTCCTAACCTAACCTGTGTCATTTCATCTTGGTGGTGAAGTGCTAATTTCTTTAAAAGAGGTTTTGGGGGCAACTCGGGCCTGACCGGTCCGCCGGTCGAGGCACCGGCCGACCGTGCCGCTAGCCCAACGGCTAGTTTTTCATACACCGGTCCGATAGGTGTAGGGCACCGGTCCGACCGGTGCCACCCGGGTCTAACGGCTAGTTTTCTCCTTTGAGGGGTATAAATACCCCAAGCCCTCTTCAAGTGAGGGTTGTCGCTTCTAGTGTTGTTGCTGAGATCCCAAGCCATTTCTAACTAGCTCTAAGCCTTAGTGGCTCTCCCCAACCATCTCTTTGTGAGATTTGTGGATTCAAGCCATCTTTTTGTGTTGGGTTGAGGAAGTGAGCCTAGGAGTGACTTTGTGAGCTAACAAGAGCAGGTTCCATAGCTTGAGCACTTTGGTTACGAGTCTACAAACTTTGGTGCTTTTGTTACTCTTGGAGGTTTGCCTCCTAGACGGCTAGGTGTCGCCGGCTAGCTCCCAAGGTTGTGGTGAGCAGCGGGAAGTTTGTAAGGGTTGTGATCTTGCCTCTTCGTGGAAAAGATCACCTTAGTGGAAAGGAGGAAAGTGGTTGAAAGAGACCCGGCTTGTTGTGGGAATCGTCCCTTACAAGCTCCTCAACGGAGACGTTTCCTTAGTGGGTGGTGAACTTCGGGAAACAAATCCTTGCCTCTTCGGGTGGTTCGACTCTCTAAGTTGTTTTTCTAGCATATTTCATTTGCTTCCGCTTCGATCTACTTGGGTGTGTTACTTGTGTGTGCGGGGCTCATTACTCGCTTGTGATCATCTACAAAAGCCACACCCCGAGTTTGGTTCGTGCTAGAAGCCAAGAGGTGCTTGAAGTTGTTTTTGCGGAGTTCTCGTGCTACACCGTCCGACCGGGTGAGGCGCACCGGCTCGACCGGTGTCACTCGTGAAGACCAGTGCTTGACCGGTCTGACCGGTCACCACCACCGGTCTGACCGGTGGAGCACTGTCAGCTCAAGTGAGTTGGGGGAAAAGTTTAATTTGGTCGTCACGCCTATTCACCCCCCCCCCCCCCCCCCTCTAGGCGACATCAAGGTCCTTTCAGACGCGTCCCTGCCGCCGGCACCACCACGCCCGCCGACCGGTCACTTCCACCGCCCCCGAGGCCGCCGCGCGCCGCACGTCGGGTCCCGTCCACGCACCACGCCCCCTCGCCGCACGAGTTGACCCGCCGCCGAGCCATCTTGTCACCGGCCGCCGCCTCGCGAAGCTGCTCGAGCTCGCCAGAGTCGACCTCGCCGGAGCACCGGTGTGCACAAAAATCTCCCCCGAACTGACCTCGCTCCGGCTATAAATAGCCCTGCCCCGTCCTCGCCGCTCCACACCGCACCACGAGCTCACACAAGTCCTCCCCAAGCTCCACCGCGCCGCCGCCCCTAGCACCGCCGCCTCCCTCTGTCCGCCACCGCCGATCCGGTTCCTCGCGCCGTCCTAGCCCAAGGTGAGCACGGGGATGAGATCCCCTCGTCCCCCTCTTCGCGTTGCCCCATTCCCCGGCCGCCGCCGTGGCCAGGGCCGCCGGCGCCCCGTCCCTCCGTAACCGCCGCCGCCCGATCCCCCTCCTCTCTCTGTTCTGAACCGTGAGGGGAGGAAGGAGATGGCTTTTTAGCCAAAAACCCCCCTCACCTTTCCCCTTTTTCCCCACCAAACAGTGACCCTATTCCCTCTCTCTCTTGTCCTTTTCAAACAAGCCCCTAGGATCATGATTAATTGTGAACTAAATACTGTTAGGCCCTAAAACAATTTATAACTAGGCCCTAATCAAGTTTATATAATCATAACTACACCCTTTTCCATTAATAGAAATTACCAATAGTCCCTTAGCCCTTGTAACCCCTCTTTAACCCAACACCTTATGCACAATTTTATTCCCGATTAAATCCAAAGTTCACCACACCCTTTCCAGTAGTACCCCCGCCGAACCAACCCCCCTCCCTGGGACTTATATATACCCCCTCTCCGCTCATTTCCCCTCCTCGAGCTCGACCGGAAATACGTGTGCTAATATTGCTTGCTTGCCTATGTGTGCACTATAGCCGACGGAGTAGACGGAGGAAGGTACCCCGAGCCGGAGATCGAAGCCGACTACTGCGAGCAGGAGCCCGAAGTCCCAAACGCCGAGCCGGCACTCCCCGAAGACTTCGAAGACGGCAAGTTCAATCTCATCCTTTGATGCATGCTTCTGTCCTAGTTTTATAAATATACCCTATACCCATTTTATAAAGTGCATATTGTTTTACTGCAAAACATGGTAGGATAGCCACCCTTGATTGCTATGATTGAACCTTGTTTTGGCCTAAATGTTTGCTTTAAAATGTGTGAGTGCTTTCAAAATGTGTGAGTGCTTTAAAAACAAAAAGGGGAATATGTTTGGAAAATGAGTAAAGAACTGGGTAGACGGGATGGACGTGTGTGTCAGGAGTATGGGTGAGCTCGTACCTGTGTGGTTGAGCGTGTTGGGAGTTGTCCATCTTGTCGGTTAAGGACCGGGTTGCGTGACATCTCACCTGACCCAAATCATCGTACAACCACTCGACCGTTGTATGTGGCAACGGCTTAGCATAAACCCCACTAGCTAATCTACTTGTCATCTGGTGTGCGGGTGAGCAGCGGGAGACCAGGGAGTAGGGATACGCTCTGTGTGAGGTACGCCCTGGTTATGTGGGATAACCCCTTGGGTGCTTCCGTGGTGGCTCGTAGTGTTAGCTAAGGTGGGTAATGGCTTTGATGGGATCCGTACCGGCACTAAGGTGTCCGTGTGACGGTACCCTACTTGTGCGTAAAGATGTACAACCTCTGCAGAGTGTCAAACCTATTCGAATAGCCGTGTCCACGGTATTGGACAAGTCACTGTGTGGTCACAAAAACTAGTGTTTGGGATGGGATGTTTTCCGGCGTGAGTTGTTTTCCGGGTGAAGTGTGTGGCTGTGTGCCTGGGCTACGACGGGCGGGAAGTCCGGTAGTTCCACAGTGGTTTTCCCAAAACAATTGAGTCACTTTGGTTATGAAAACGTTTGCGAAAACCTTTTTGAAATGAACCCCTGCATGAGTAAGTTTACAAAATGAACCATAACCTGATCCTTGTTATACTTGATGCATGATTCTGCTCATAAGCCCCTCCGTGGGTGGGGTTGGATTTGCTGAGTACGTATGTGCTCACCCTTGTTTTACTAACTATTTTTACAGAGGAGGATCCCGATTATATTCTCGAAGACGTCGAGTAGGTCGCTGCCCTACACCCAACCGTGCCTGTGTACCCAGGGCCCCTACCGAAAGCTTCCATGGTGTGGTACTCTGAGGAGGCTATGGAAGCCTTTGCTATCGTAGTATGGTCGTTAGCGTTGGTGTTGTTCCTTGTAGCGTTGGCACTACCGTGCCCTCTGTGTCGCCGTGATGTAAAAGACTGATCCACCTGTTGTAATAAATGTGTTACCAGCCTCCTGGGACTGGTATTTGTGTCACATTTAGTCACATCTGATGAGGGGACGCTTCAGGTGGTATCAGAGCCGTAGGTTGGCCGTAGGACACGACCCCTAGGATACGAGACCTCCTCTGGCCCTCTCTAACCTTTCCTTTGCTAAGCTCATCCTTTCCCAAAGTCCTTACCTTGATTCTTGCCTGTTTCCAGATGGCTAACCCCGAATGGAACGGAGGAATCTGCCCCATCCAGCCTGGCCTCCCTAACCTGTTGCTACTCGGCCCCTAGAGCGCGTCGGAGTAAGGGACCCGCCGGAGTTCGTTTACGGGAGTACGAACGCTACGGCACCCTTCGGTGTAAGTTGCCGATCTTTGTAGGAAGAAGCACGCTTTACCCCGACATAGAACCATGGTTCGTCTCCGCCATCGGTTTTCGCTTCGCCGACACCTACCCCAAGGTTGCTCGGAAGGCCCCCGCAACGCCTACGAGTGGTTTATAGACAAGCACCTCCGAAGGACTCCAATGGGATTCTTTCCACCCTCCGGAGGAAGAGGACGCTCGTGGATTGATCGCATGAGAGGACTAGAACGAGAGGAAGAAGACCTAGAAGAGGCGAGCTTCCCACCTATCCATCTACCTCGGAGGCCTAGACCACCTTTACCAGAGCAAGCCCAGGCAAGCGAAGCAACAGATTGACAGCGGAAAGAGCGGAGCAGAGGATAGAACTGGAAAGGATAAAGACAACCATGGCAGAAGTTGAACTACACAACACGAAGCAAGAGTATCTTAGGGAAAGAGAGCGCACTCTGTTAGCCCACAAAGCCCTATGGGATGAACTAAAGGAGCGTAGAAGAAGAGATGAAGAGGCTGGAGTAGAAGAAGATGAACCCGAAGAGACTCACTGGGACAAAGGGACCCAGACCGAGGATGAGATACTGGAGCAAGACCTCCCGCTGAAGAAGCGTCGTATCCAGCTAGAGGAATAATCACCATGAGGATAAGACTAGGGTGTTTAGGCTAGAAGCTGAGTCTAGTAATAATAAGTGTACCCCGAAGAATGTATCCCAACCTTGCTACTAAATAAAGTTATCCATCTCTTGTACCCCACCACAACCTGTTCAACTCTACCTTTGTTTTCAGATGGCGGAAGATGGATGGACCCAAGGCGTGTGCCAGGAGGAGCCTGGTTTTGCTCGCCTTCTCATCAACTCCCTGGAGCGCCTCGGTATCACTGAGCGCCCTAGGTACTACAGCAGAGAGTACGAGCAACTCGGCACTCTTCGCTGTAGAGTGGTCCTCTCCGTCGGTGAAGTCCTTTCCCCGCTCGCGCTCGCCGCCGTCCAAGCGTTTCTACGCCTTCCCTAGACCACACTCAAGCCTCCCGAGCCACGCATTGCGCCGCACCGTCGCGAGCCTCGCTAGAACCCGCGAGACCGCGGGCGCGCCGCTGTGCTTCCGTCGCCGCCGCTCGCCGGAGCTCGCCCTGCCACTGCCACCGCCACCAATCGGCTAGGGGTGAGCCTAATCGCACCCCATGCCACATGTTGCCCTGGTCCGGCCCCACATCGCCGCCGGCGAGCTCCCCCGCCACCGCAGGGGCATATTTGTGAAGTCCAGGGGCTGTTTTGTGAATCAGGGACCTGTTTGCGATGAAAGTTATCTAGGTTTTCTTGCTAGTTGGTCCAGTGCAGTAGAAAATCCCTAGACAATTGTAGAAAATTCAGAAAAATGCCAAACCATTTTTGTTGGATTCATGGAGAGAAATACTACAACTTTGGTTATTCTCACATGGTCTGATTCTGAATATTTTTAACATGAAAAATAGGATTGTGAAATATCTAGATCTGCCATAACTCAAAAACTATAACTCCTCTACATCCAAATTTTGGATATGTTGTATGTCTTGTCATGACTAGCTCCTGTGCCAAAAATTGCACAAAGTTATGCAGCAAATCTTTTCATATAAATTGTTTTCCTTTTCTGCAGAAACTGCCTAGATGATTTTTGTAGCTAAAAATATTTATGTTTTTGTGCCCAACTTGTGCATGCTACCTTGGTATGTCAAACCACACCTCTGGTGAATTAATCATAGTTTTTAGTTTATCAGAAATTTCTGTTCTTAATTTCTGCATGAATTCCCTTGTAAATTAATTAAGCAAGATCAGTAGAGTTTCTAGGTGCACATGCTGGTTCGTTAGGCTTGTTTAGGACCAGAGAGTGTGCATGAGAAAGTTTGGATCATTTTGGTGCTTATTTATTTTTGTATGCATTTAATTTGAATCACTAGCTAGTCTTTGTTATTTTCCATACTATTTAATTTCCTAGCTTCAAGGCCTCACTTGTGGGTCCAGTGGACCAGTGTAGGTGTTGTTATGCTTAAGAAAGACTTCTTTAAATTTTTAGTGATTTATTGCTTAATAAAAAGCTTAAAAGCCCTTTTAAAGATTAAAGAACAATTAATAAGAAAAATCCCTTTTTAATTCATTTCCCTTTTTGGAAAGTTTTACCTAACTTAATTAAAAGATAATAAAATATCCTTGTTGGTAAGGAATTAATTCGTGAATAAAAATATTGTTCATACCTCTGCTAGTGAGAGGAAAAGGATTAAACCTTCACATGAAATAACAAGTACAAAAGAAACATTTATTCAAATGTGCAATAAAAGAATGAATCACATATAACTAATAACCTTCATAAAAGAGATGTACTATCTAGATACTTGGTAAGGTGAATATGACCAACAAGAGTTGGATAGGATAACAAACTGTCACATCACCTGAACTTGCATTGCATTCCGTGTAGATCTTCCGGACGGTGACTACTCCCTCGTCCCGAAAACCGAGGAAGGAGGAGCAGAAGCTTCGCTGCAGTACGTGGAAGTACTCGACGACACTGAGGGTGCCCAGGCTAATCCAGCCGACGAAGGCAAGCTCCGGTGCATCTAACCTAGTTTTCAAATTCTTTATTCAATTATCTATGGATGCTTGTGCATTTAAGTTCAGGAGTTGAATGGAACCCTAGATGCATGATCCCTAGGTACCTTTGGCCTTAATAGTATGATAGGTCGATAGCTGCTAAGCTATAGGACCGTTACAAGTCGGGTGATGACCTCACTCGCGAGAATAGGTTCATAAATAGGAATCACAATATATCCTTAATTGGATTGCTCATGTGGTAAGAGCATGGGATTTGGGCTCCGGTCCAATGGCTATTGTGGGTTAAGTGTTTGAACGTACTAAGCACTTGTCGGGAATGGGACCGGTAAGCCTAGTACCTTAATGAGGCGGCAAGGGATCCTACTATTACTACTCTTGGGATTCGTCTCACGGCTAGCTACCGGTGGTGTACGGTGACTCCGGGTGCCTCGCGGCGTATGCCGGATAGCTGCACCAAAGACTGTAAGATTCGATCCCGACCCGAGGATTTTTGGGAACTGCTTGGGAAGTTGTCCTTGCGGGGGCAGCCTACCGTATGTTTAGGTCTACCTTGCAAGGTTTGAATCAATCGATTGTTGGCCTCTCACCGTTATCTGGGACTGAGATCCCTAATGATGGAAGTTGATGAATACTATGCTTGATTAATTGTATTGTACAACTTTGTCTGTACTAGTTGGCTAATGTAGTAAAGAATAAACCCACTAGAACTTGTGATAAAATCTTGAAAGTAAGGACATACTCTTTGTTACTTTTCAGCAAAAGAAACTCAGTGGCCAAAAGCCTTTCATGTCTAGATTTGGTGAAGTAGTTATCACCGACGGGTAAGTCTTGCGGAGTATTAGTATACTCAGCCTTGCTATAATATGTTGATCCAGGTAATGCTTTCGGTGATGTGTGGCCCGGAGAGATCCCGCCCGGCTGGGAGCTGGAGTGGGTGGAGGACGACTACTGAGAGCATCATGGATGGTCTCCCGTGGTGTTTCCGCTTCCCGTTCGTTTAATCCCGCTGTTTCAAAAACTCCGAACTACTTCTTTATGGCAAAAACTTCGGTTTGTAATAATTAAACCCTTCGGGGTACAAATTTGGATGTTAATGATGATGTATCTCTGGACTCGCCTTCGAGTGAGTTTTAATGCACATATATCGATCCTTGTTGCTATTCAAGTGATTTACCGGGCGTTAACCCGGCGACTAACGACAAGATGATACTTTATTATCGCTTAATGACCAAAGTGGATTGGTTTAGGCGATAGTACGGTATTTTCCTGGGCGGGTTGTCACAGTAGTTGGCCGTAAGGCTTGAGACATTTTTGAAAAGAAACAACACCCGTTTGACGATCTGCATGCTCAACCGGGGAGAAGAAAGCGACCACATCATCAACATGGAGTGAGGCACAGAAGCGGAAGTCGTTCCGACCCAACTCCTACAACAAACCTTGGGGGCCAGTCTTGCGGATCAAGGTGTGGAAGCACTCCATCGCCAACACAAAGAGCATGGGGAGAGGGGATCCCCTTGTTAAAGGTCGCGACCATGGCAAATCCGTTCACTAGGAATACCATTGAGAAGGATTCTGGTGCTAACAGTAGAAAGGAGGGTGGAGATCCAATTTGTCCAAGTTCGTGGACAACCGACCGCGGCAAGAAGGTCGAGAAGCAAGACCCACCCAACTGAATCGAACGCCTTAGCGAGGTTAATCTTACACATGATCCTAGGCAGCTTCCGCCTATACAACGACCTAGTTGTGTCAAGGAAATACCTGAAGTTATCGCGAATGAGACGACCTTCAATAAAAAGCGCTTTGGTTTGGAGAGATGGGAGCAGATAGGTGGAGGGAGAAGCGGTTAGTCGCAACTTTGGAGAAGATTTTCCCAAAACTATGGATGAGACTGATTGGACGGTAGTTAGAGAGGGAGACCGGATTGGGTTTTTTGGGGATCAAGGTGAGGAGGGAACCATTCAGATAGTGGAAGCCACAATAACCCGTATCAGAAATAATGTTAAAAGGCCGAAGGATGCCCCCCCGACCGATAGAAGCAACCAGTGAACCCGTTAGGATGGATCAGAACCACATCCATCGTCAAAGCCATTCAACCATTTTCCATCTAATAGTTTGGAGTTCATAACCCTCTTAATTGCTGGCACAAATGTTATAATAGTCTTAGACACTATGCATATCTATCTCTATAACCTATATAGATGCACCCCACTTACAATTATTAATTGCACATATCTTAACATGTAATCTATTGATGTCATTATGCACTAAGGCCACCTATTTATGTCTCCTATCGATTTTCAGAGTCTACTTACAGTACATAGCGGATCAATTGTTTAAGAGATTTTTCTCTCATATAATGAACATATTTTCATGTATAGTGTTATTTGTACAAACAATTAGATAACCACACTGGCTCATAGTTTATCGAAAAACTCTCTCAAATCCCGCAACAACGTCCGGGGAATGGCCTAGTATTGTATATATATTTACCTAAAAGTCATGCATGATTCTCTTTAGCCATTAAACTCTTTCAAAAAGCTAAGTCAGTTGGTTGTCACTCCATGATGTTTACAAAATATTCTCTAGCGTGACCAAAGCCTTCTAGTCCTAGTTGGCTAGTGAAGCTGAGGTATGGTCGCAACCACCCAAGTTCGATTCCTCGTTGGAGCGAATTATGAGGTTGATTTTAAAAAAATCCCCTCGCCGATGAAACCGGGGTTCGGGATTTTCTAAGCCGGTAGAAGGTTTCTTCTTCTTAATGAAAACCGTGGGGCGGTCTTACCCCACCGCGGCTTAGTTCAAAATATTCTCTAGCGTGTGGTACGAGATAGAGTCATCAAATTAACTAGCAAGTCCAAAAGTCATAATAGTACTGTTCTTTTTGTTGGCCACTCCCTTTAACACATCAAAGTTCCTGATTTTTTCCCACTAACCATCGACAAGATTAGGCGAGCTGGTGCGCCACCTGTTATCCAAAGGCGTCCAGCTCCTCTCCCCACACGCGCACCACAGCAGCCAGCCAGCGCGGCCGCCAGCAGAGGAAGCCACCAAACCGGCTTGAGCCAGTTGCGCCCTCAGCCGCAGCCCAAACTGGTGTGCCGTGCCGTGCGTGCCGTCTCCTCTCCTCTCCTCTCCTCTCTCGTCTCATCCCCAGCCCACCCAGCCAGCAATGCCCTCCCCCTCCTTCCCTCCCACATGACCTGCGCCGCGCCGCGCCGCGCAGCCACCCTGGGTTTGGTCACGGGAGCGCCGCCACGCCCACGCACATCACTCCACGCGGTGGTTGCCCCCCTCCCTCCTCTTCGTAGATTGGAATCGGCGGGCCGGACGATGGCGGCGGGTTCTTGCGCCGCGGCGCCCGTTGCCGGCCTCCCCTCGTTGAGGACGCCGCCGCCAACGAACCTGAGGATTGGCGGATTCTTTCACTGCTCCTCGGCCGCGCGGAGCCCCGGCGGCGCCGTCCTGGGATGGACTCTGGGGGCCAAGAAGCAGGCCCCGACGCCGCCGGCAGTGGCGCGGCTCAACCGGGTACTTGCTTCCTGCGGATGAACTTGATTTCTTGTGTGCTCTGTGTGATATCATGGGGTTGAGTAGAATTTGACCTCCAAAGATAACTTTTTTTTAACCAAACCTTTCTTTCTTGTTAAACCGTTTCTTGATTGCATTGCTGCTGTGATGGCAATTCTGTGATGCTTTATGCAATTTCATCTTCGAAGATAAACAGATAAATGGCAGACAAGATGGTGTGAGATTGAGTGTCTATCGATATTGGTTGCTACCATTTTTCTCGGAATTAACTATTTATTGCAGCTCGGCACAAAACAAGATTGTATGCATGTCAATCTTCTGCATCTATAACACTATATACAGATTTTTTTCACGCCATGATTGCAATAAAAGTCTATCGCATGATAGGTGCCATGAGCTATCAAAATTCTTACCATGGAAGGGAAAAAGTTCGTCGAAATTAGATGTTTTAACAGTCCACTGTAATAACCAATCCTGCTTGTGTTGCTGATGCTTAAATCCTGTGCCTAAAGTTTGTCGAGTGTCACTCACACCTTCCTGCTCTCATCAATCCAAACCGTACGGTTGGGATTAAGGTGTAGAATGAGTCATGGTGGCCTTTGCCTTAGAGTAGGACTGACCTCGATCAGAACTTTCTGGTTGATAGATGATAATGATACACAGTTATCTTTACCTGTCAAAAGTGTTTGTATTATATCTTTTCTTTAGCATGCCCTCAAAGGCTAAACTACTAGATCCCTTTAAATACTTAATTCTCCACTGAATTGGATTTAGCCTGCTTGGGTTCTTTGTCAGTTGTCACCTTTGTTGTTATCTTTTATTCAAAGTTTCTGCTGTGTCTCTGGAAAGTTGGGTTTAAAATGGGGGTATACAAATCTGCTCACTGAATTTAGGTTGTCATGGCTGTGGCCTCTTTTGTGGTTTGGTGTAACTCTAGATCTGGGATTACTTGATGGGTTGTTGATTTTGACGAATCAGCACAGGTGCAAACTAAAATAGTAAAACTGGAAATTTGATTTCCGGATGCTGTAATATATTTGGTTTTCACTAATGATTTACTGCCAGGGGCTGTTTTTATTGTGCTCGTATAGTTGCTTTGCGGATACATGCGAAGAGATGGGCATGAAGGTGATGTGAGGAGTCAAGGAAGAGATGATGCTGTTATGTTTGGGCCAGATGATGATGGTGTAAAGATTCCTACTCAGACAGAGACTCTCGTCAAGGGTACTGCAATGGTTGCTGAACCAGAATACAAGCCTATTCCTGACCTAGATTACCTACAGGTAAACTTTTCTGGTCATTTCACACCGTGTTTTTTTTCTGTTTGGTTTACTCAAAATTAACACTAGTTATTAATCTTTGAAAGTTATTTTTAGTACAAATAGAGTTCAATAATGAATGCTACTTTGCATACATGGCCTTTTGTCTTGCAAACTGGTATAATCTAATTGGTGGTCATGCAGGAGCTGTTGGCTATTCAGCAACAAGGACCTCGTGCAATAGGTTTCTTTGGAACCCGCAACATGGGGTATATGCATCAACAGCTTATTGAGATCCTGAGCTATGCTATGGTCATAACAGTATGTTCCTTATTTATGTGCCATTGTTATTCATATGATCTCCCTGGTTCATTTGAAATTGCTATTCATATGTCTCTGAGTCCTCTAGCATTGTTAGTAATATTTGTGTACATTGCAGAAAAATCATATATTCACATCTGGGGCTTCCGGAACTAATGCAGCTGTTATCAGGGGCGCTTTAAGGGCTGAAAAACCAGAGTTGCTTACTGTAATTTTACCTCAAAGTCTAAAGAAGCAGCCTCCTGAAAGCCAAGAACTGTTGTCCAAAGTAAGACCTCCTGGTATTTCTATTCTGACCTGGTCATTTTCTAGTCAAAATTATTTCAGACCTGTTAGTGGAGATTCCTAGTCATGATGATGCTGGTTGTATGACAAGTGCATAAGATTCCTTAGTTGTGCTTTTCTATTAACGAATTAGTTTGATGATACCTGTTTCACAGCACCTCTGAGTTAGGTCTTTTTTTCCCTCAAACATGCAAGAGAGCTGCACATCTTTATATTATAGATAGGAAAGGGAAAAAGTTCCACACAAAGCAATCTACCTCTCCTCAGAGATAACAGAAGGTTGCAAACTGGTGCAAGAAACTTATCACATTTTGTATAAATATCAAACGACCCGACCTTACTACTCACACTATGAGTTAGGTCTAACAGCTTTTTTTATTGTGAGCTCCCCTATCATACATGTCAGCATCCTTGAGTTGTGCTTCATTATTGTTATGAAAGGGAATTCTGTGTGCATTGTAATATGAAGATAAATAGTTGTCCTGGTTCATCCTTCATAAGGAGAGCATCCTATTTATTTTCACTGCTGACCTCTGAATTAATTCTGCTGTTACCGCTAACCTTCAGTTTCGTTGTATGTCAGTTATTTTATTTTGGATCCTTGGGTTTTTTGTTTGGTATCCTTATCAAGTTTTGATCGTAAATATGCTTAAAAATCAATGTGATCACTTGGTTAGGAATGTCTCACTGTGGCATATGAACTGTTCAGAAAACACCAGCATTATCCTATGATTCTGAGATTCTTGCTAGATAGCTACAGCAGATTATTAGGCATCACTGTCATATGTGTTAATTCCAACTGTATGCATCTGGAGTTAAGTAGCATCTTGCTGATGTTCTATTTCCTTATGGTAAATTTGAAATGTTTCAGTGTCATTTTGTAAACTTTGTAGGTACAAAACTTGATTGAGAAACCACAGTATGACCATTTGCCACTGATTGAGGCTAGCAGGTCAGTCAGCTACCTTTTGCAAATTTCTCATATTTTTCCTATACTGTATATTTTTGTCACCAACAGTATCACTATACATATTTCGTCCATGCTGATAAAGTTAACCTTTGGACGAAACAGACATCATTTTAACTCATTGATCGTTATCCATAACCTCACTATGCCATACCCAACCAACACTAAGTTCTGTAGATTTTGCGGCAAGAGTAT
Source organism: Cenchrus americanus (assembly GCA_947561735.1). Lineage (NCBI taxonomy): Eukaryota > Viridiplantae > Streptophyta > Magnoliopsida > Poales > Poaceae > Cenchrus > Cenchrus americanus. Next base: position 113,554,205 of record OX387245.1, read on the forward strand.
CTGCTGCCTCATTTACAGAACGACTTACATGAATAAAGGACACTGAATCAAAACAAGCATTGGATAGATTGATGCCATGAACTACTCTAAGGTTGGACCTTGGGGTCTGTCAAAGGGTATGCATCTGTAGTTTTAGACTAGTCTATTTGTCTGAGTAGATACTGTGACAGGTCATAATTTTTTGGGTTTATCTGTTGTATTCTAGAAGATGAATGTCAGGCCCCGTGCCCATTTCCACAGTCATGACAATGAGCATCTTTATGCATGCTTCACAGCAACTCTTATAATCTTCAGGTTATGTAACATGGACATCATCTCGAAGGTCCAGCAGGTGATCTGCTTCGCGTTCCATGACAGCAAGCTGCTGATGGAGACATGCCAGGAGGCCAAGAACCTTCGGAAGATCGTGACGCTTTTCTACTTGGATTAGCTCTTCCTCAGTGATCTTCTCCCCTTTTTGTCCGTGGTGGGGTAGGCTGGTGGCTGGGGGGACAAAAAGCAAGCTGAACGGTTTAGTTAGTTTCGGTATAATGGGAATAGGTGTGGCGCGATGACCTCCCACTAAAGAAAGTCATTTTTTGCTTCGCCCATTGTTTGGATTCATGTCGCAAATAATCCGCAGGTAATCTTTTGTTGATACGCCTAGTTTCAGTGGTGAAAGGAATAAGATTATTAAAAGTTTATCTAGTGTTGCTGATGATCTCAGGCTTATAATTAGTTGGGCCCCCAGTTTCATGAGCTCTTTCATGCATGGTTTACTGAAATATTCTTTACCTGTTATCTTTATGAGTATCTTCTTTTAGGAGACATATATAATATTAGGAATTTTTATTCTGTAGCACCAAGTGGTACTGGTAAGTTTGGTTGTGGGCCGTGCTTGAAGGGCCGGCATTTTGGCCCGAAGAAGATGGATGGTTGTCTGCCTTCCTTCGTTTTCTTTCCGATGGGCTTCTTTGCCGACTAGTTCTCGTTTGCCTGGAAGAATCCATGTGCAACAATGTGCGTGTTGCCCAACAGAAACTCCTTGGTATTTTTTTTCCTGTCAGTCTCAGCTGCTCATCCCTCGTAAACTGTGTTGAGGCACAGCGAGGCACAGTAAAAACGAATGAGATGTACCGTACATATATTTGGTGGGGGGTGTTACTGTACCGGCCGGCCATATTGTCGCACAGCACTGATCTGGGGCGCCCGCTGCACTGTCTGCCCTCTCAGGCTCACACGCTGCTAAACTGTGGAGCCGGCCAGTACGCATGCAGCAAGAGGAACAAAATACGGGGTACTACTCCGTATCGCTACCAGCTTGCTGGCATGGCACTCCAGAAGCCAGCGCCAGCAGGTGAGGTCGCGCATCGCATTGATCATCCCTCGCTGCAGAGGACGGGGAGGCAGACCCTTTCGGCCAGCCGGCCGGCCTTGCGATGGACAGAGAACTGATGGTTTTGTTTACGACACGGATTGAGTAGACATTGTTTAGTTCGGCAAATTTATCATCGTATCGAAACGTACTACTCCTTTCTATACACACGGCTTATTACAACAAGTTCCAAACAGATAACCACCGTTTCTCCGTGGAGAGCCAAACAAAACATGGACCTGCAGCAGACGGCTGATGGCCGATGCACACGCTGGCGCTGCGTGCAGCTAGCTGGTCGACTCACGGCCTGAGAACTGAGAAGATATGTCCGGGAACAAGGACGACGACACAGAGAAACATGTGCAGTGAATTGTAGTACCGTCCAATCCGGTCGGCCATTGTTTACAGGGGCATGCCGGCCGCTCCGACCATGCGCCCGCGGCACGTCGTCGAGCAATAGCACCCTGCTGTATCCAGTACGGTACGAGACGCTGCAGCGGTAGCCCTACGGGCTACGCGATGCGAGGTCTGCTGGGATTGGGAATAAAACGTGGCAGCAGGCACGGCAGCGCGTGCGTACAGCGTGAGAGAGAGAGAGAGAGAGGGCGGCCAGCAGCTCAGCTCTCGTTCAGAAATCCTGGTGCTGCTGCTGCCGCACACTGCACGGCACGGCCGGCTTTGACTTTGGCTTTGGCTTTCGACTGTCGCCGGACGGGACCGCCGGCCCGTCGACTGGGCGCCGCCCCCACCCAGGCGGCCAGGCTCTCCCAGCGCGCGGCGCGCCGCGGCCCGCGGGACTGCACAACCCCTACGGCCACCTGCACCGTACCTCTTGGCACTAGCTACGGAGACCGTCGCCGTCAAGTCGCTCGCTCTAGGCCTCTTCCTTTACATTCATATCCATTCAACAGGATCACAAGGTCACAGCTACAAACAGGGTGTGTTTGTTAGGAGGGAGTACGCGGCACTATCGTTGCGCCAGGACCGACGCGTGCAACCGGTGCAGTTGGCTGCTGGTCGGGACGGCCCCCAAACCTCGATCGCCCGCCGGCTTCCACGGCGTCAAACGCAAGGGCGGTGCAGGCCCGCGATGCTGCACGCGCTTTGCTGACTTGCGGAGGGAGTGAGACCGTCTCCGGCGGAGTGTGCAAAGGCCGCTGCATCTGCAGGGCACGTTCTGCGTTTTGCATTTCCGCACAGGGCACGACGAAGCTTGCCCGTGGCCAAATCCCGCGGCGGCGACCCGAGAGGAGGACGCAGCGGCGCACGACCTGGGGAGGAGCACGACGCCGGCCGGGAGAGGAGGAGGCGACCCGGAAGGAGGAGGGGTGCCACCGTGCCAGGGATGCTGCGGGCTCGGGAGGAGGAGGTTGAGATGAAGAAGCAAATGCGGGAAATGTTCAGTTTTTGCATATAACAGACCTAATCTCCCTCCTTAGCGGAAACGGCCTTTTGCACGTTGGGTTGCAGATTTGTTGCTGGAGACGGTCTGAGTTAGGGCTGGAGCCTGGCTCGGCTCGTTAAGGCTCGGCTCGGTCTAGCTCGTTTAGATAACGAGCTGGCTCGGCTCGGTTCGTTATCTTAGCGAGCTAGAAACCCAGCTCAGCTTTGCTCGTTAAGAAGCTCGAGCCGGCTCGTTAAGCTCGCGAGCCGCCCTCGTTACTAGTTATAAATTCCAAAAATCACAATCACATGTAAATTTAAAATCAACAAATACGATATTTTTGCAAACCAACAAACTATCAAATCAAGTAGCCGACAAACAATCTAGTACTTAAGAAAACTACTACTCTATCTACTCGCTAACAAGAATCAATTTGTTTGTTGGTTTCGCACCGGCTCGTTAGGGCTCGCGAGCCGCTCGAGCTCGGCTCGTTATCATAGCGAGCCGAAACCCGAGCTTGGCTCGGTTCAAATTTCCTAACGAGTCAAGCCGAGCCGAGCTACTAACGAGCGAGTTCGAGCGAGCTAACGAGCTTCGAGCTTTTCGTGCGGCCCTAGTCCGAGTAGCGGGAGGCGTCCGCTGGTCCGCGAGTTACCTTCCCTTCCCGCCTCCCTTCCTCCTGGTATAAAGTGGTGGCCACAACAGTTGCAGAGTTAGGATTTCAAAAACTAAATATTCCCATCTTTCGCAAAATAATATGGAGAGCTTTTGGTCGAACGACCGAGTGAATCACTTGTCAGGTTTGTGTTTGAACCGAAGAAACATGATTGAAATCCATAGGTATATGTATATGTCTATAAACATGAAGTATACTTACTGTTTGCAAAAAATGTTGGGTATTCCTGGGCATACACTGGCATTAGTGTAGCTCCGCCCCTGGACCACTGCTGCCGCATTCGCTCCTCCCCGCAGATATGTCGCCTTCACCCGCTCTTCCACTTCTCATTTGAGTTCTTCATTCCTCTCCTCTCAACCCGGCGACTTGGAGGCGACAGGCGTTTGGTGGCAATGCGCCTCATCCGCAGGTGTCTGTGGTGGCCTGCGGAGGGCGACGTCGCAGGACGCAGGTGCTGGTACGTATTCACCGGCGAGCGCAGGGGCTTCGTCAGCAGGAACACTGGATATATGATTTGTCTTCGCCAACTAGCAAATTCGCTACCTCTTCGTCCCTGGTCACTCGAGCAACGTCTTCATCCCGTCATCGTGACTTGCTTCTTGATCTTTACCGAGCAGATCTATCTCACCTTCTTGTTGATGTAGTCGAACCTCGGGTCCTCCACCGGCACACGCTACCTCGTTATCTCCGCACGATGGTTGTCTTCGTCTTCACGCAGTATATCCTGAACCCACTATCTCCTGTAGTTATGGTGGAGGTTTGTCTTGTTTGTGATGCAGTTTTGGTACTGATGTTTGTTGTTTCATGAGTTCTTGAGTGGAATTCTTCGGTTTTGGGATCTGATTTGCATGTTAGGGTACCTTAAGGCTATGTTTAGTTTCCAAAATTTTCTCTGCACATTGAATCTACAGACAGTGATAAAAAGTATTAAATAAGGATTAATGACAAAACTCATTCCATAATCCTCAGTTAATTATGTCATAATTAGACAATGTCGTGCTAATGAATTCGATGTGTAATTAGTTTTGTAATAAATTAATCTATGTTTAATACTCCTAAAAGATCGGGGCCTTCAACTTTTTTTTCCCAAAATTTTTGGCAACTAAATAAGATTTTACATGTTGTTTACGACTGGGTAGGGTCTCCTAAGCTACAATGCTGCTGCAGTGCAAGTAACCAAGTACTGTCCTCCGGTTAAACGCGTGCGCCTGCCAAGAGATCTAGTATCAGAACAAGAGAGATGCACCCACGCATACGGCGCATCCGAGAAGATGGCGAGCATGTACCGCCCACTCCGACTCCAACCCCCTCGATGATCGACCTCGCGGTGCTGCAAGCACGCACGCATATGTGCCGATGCGACGCCTGCCATAGTGCCATGGGCCATGGCCTGTCGGCCATGCCCGGCCATGCGTCGTCGGTGTTCATTACTGTATCCATATTGCAGCGGCAGCATAAGCCGGTAGCCGCGAAGAAGAGACCGATGGACGGCGACACGGGTGCGCACACACTGACACACAGACGCAGGAACACGTACCAACACCGGCACACGGCCTCGGCGTCTCGGTCAGGTGCCATGCCGGCTGGCGATGCCGTTGCGAGCAAACAAAACAAGCCGGGGACGGCGGACACGGCCGGGCCGCCCGGTTTCCGATCGGATCATCAGCTCCATGATTTCGGGGCCAAGGAGCTCTGTTCACCATTTGTTTTACTACTGTTCCCGGCCGGGCGCCGCCTCTCGGCATTGCGATCGACAGCGACGCTCGGTCATGCATCGCGCGTGGCCGTGACCTGCTGTGTATGGGTCGATCGTGTGAATGCTGCTGCTGGCGTCGTCGTCGCAGCCTATAGAATAGCAAATTAGCATGGGCGCGCCGCGCGCGTCTCGGCTCCATCATCTGATCATCTCGCGCACCCGGTATCCATCATTTAAAATATAATGATGATAAAACATGTCATAACAAAATAAATAATATTCTCATAAATTTTTTTGAATAAGACGAGTGGTCAAATACGGTTAGCAAAAGTTAACAAATACTTACATTTAGGGACAGAGGGAGTAGCTAGGGATCGAATTACCGGGCTTCTTTCTTTCTTTTTTTTTTTGCAAGAAATTGCACGAGCACTGCCTACATGTCGTAAGAAGACCGCAGCTGATTTCATTGCGACACAGGGGGCATCATTACCTCTCTCTCAAAGGAGTGTTTCAGAGAATTCAGATCAGACAATTATCTCTCCAGCTCCACCGTACCAGAGACCACAGCTAGCAGTAGCAGCATCCGAAGAGAGATCCGCATGAGTCGTCGTCGTCGTCGTCGTCAGTAGTCATAACGGGCCGGCGGGCCAAGTGCTCAGACAGGCCGGCTAGCTTCCCGTTCGTCAATTACTTCGTCCCTGCCCTGCCGGCTAGATTCACTCGCTCAGCAGTTTAGCTCCAGGACACTCGCTACCTTCTCCATGTTGACAGTAAGTGTTACTGTGTAAGATTATGTTTTTTCAAGAAAAAGTTCCCCGGCCAAGAAATAAAGGAGCGTCTCTAATCTCGTCGGAGCTAGAATAGTAGAATCCAACCCTCACCCAGGCTCAAAGAATATAAGTGATGGATTCTTTAAATCACTCAGGTAATTAAGTTGTATCTTCCCCTTAAATAAATAGTAGTGCTAGCCGTAGAAAATCGGAGAGCAAAAGTTTGGCTCCATAAACAATGCTGCAACGCGCCTACCATGCCATGCGTGATACATGGCGGTCCAGTCCAGGAAGAAGAATCAATCCGCGGACACACAGAGATAACGGCAGAGGGCCTCATCATCACTCGTAAATTATTAAATGCTGATGAAGCAAATTTTAATGCCCGTGCAGTACTGACACTGTTTTAACTACCATTACGTCCACGGTCCATGTGCACGCAGGGGCGATCGTCTTCTCTTATCATCAATCAAGGAGTGCCCTGCACACTCCACGGGCTGCAGCGGCTTCCCACCGGTCCGTCGAGACGCGTGGGGTAATTAAAAGCACCTTTAAGTAATTTGGAGGACTTTTTTGCATGGAACCCTGATCGAATGGGAGGCTCGTCGTGAGAGAAAAATACTATTGATGGGTTAGGGGTAGGTGTCTGATTCTGATTTGGTATAAGAGAAAAGTGCCGCTGTCTGGCGGCTGAAAAGAAGGTAGGCTCGTGATGTCAAGAGGTAATTTCTATACATCCACATACGTTAGACATTATTTTAGACATTACACTCTACCACTCATGATTTGTTAGCGTGACTTCTCTATAAATTCATCATTTCTCCTCTCAACCAATCATATTTGTTCCTCATCAATTACAAAGACATCATTCTTTCCCAACGCAAGATTTGACAATGTCAGTGCAGAGGTTCTCGTGTCAACACTTTGTCTTGCATGAGACTCAGTTTCTTGTTCTTATCGTTCTATCTCTCGTTTAATATAGTGAGGTGTGTTTAGTTTAGTGTAGCAACTGTAAAATGAAGATTACGAGGAGTACACATGATCTAATTAGAGAAACTTCAGCAATACCCCTAGTCACAACCCCTACTTTATTGAATAGGGGCTCTCCCAACATTTTGGGGCTGCTGATTTTGCACACAACTCCAGCAATAGCCCCTTCTCTTGAGTCCCTACTCTTTATATGACATGTGTGCCCTATCTGGCAGTGGGTCAATTTTTCCCCACCTCTCCTCTCTTCCCCCCGTCACATCCTCTCGCAAAAAAATTCTCCATCCATTCTCCCTGGCCGGTCGTCGCGGTGGCGCAGGGAGGGGGCCGTGCGGCCCGCCCGCGCGGCGGGCGGCCGGGCGGCTCGCGTGGCCGGCTTGTGCGGCGACGCGGTGGCACGGGAGGGGGGCGCGCGGCCGGCGTTGCAACCGGGCGGATCTCGGGCGGTGACGGGCGGAGCTCGAGGCCGGCGAAGGGCAGAGCTCGACCGGCGAAGGGCAGAGCTCGGACCGGCAGCAAGAGGGCAAGACACCATGCGGCATGCGGTCGGGCTAGGACCGGCGCATCAGGGCGCGTCTGGGCATGGGTGCTCGATTGGACGACCCCGATGCTCGATTCGACGCCGTGGGCACTCAATTCGATGGCGAGCAGGCTCGATTTGACAGTGAGTAGATGACCACGTCTTCTCCCCTTCTCCCTCCCTTGCTTTTCCTCCTCCATGAGTTCCAGTGGGGGACGGTGCGGTGTGCTGCTCGGGCGGCGCGAAGGAGGGAGGGACGGGCGATCTCGCTCGGGCGGTGCATCCCGGCGGCGAGATCCCGAGCTCCGACGGGGGAGGAGCGGGCTCCGCTCGTGGTGCGCTAGCAAACCGCCCAACGACCGAGTAGGGGCTCCCTTCTCCACCCGCAGGGAGAAGGGGCCGGAGGGGGGGGGGTTTGGGGGGCGTGAACAGTGTTGGGGGCTGAGTAGGGGCTCTATTGGACTGTGATTTTTTGCTTTGGGCACCTATTTTTCGAGTAGGGGGTGGAATACCGCTGGAGTTGCTCTTATAAAACTAATTGCATGAATGGACCGGGAATCGCGAAATGAATCTATTAAGCCTATTTAATCTGTTAGTAGAGATATTTTACTATAACATGACATCATCTAATCGTAGCCTAATTAGCCTCAATAGATCTGTCTTGCTAATTCTCAGAGTTATAAAAAGGGCTTTGTCTTAATTATGTTTAACACTCTTAATTAGAGCGAATGTCATGTGTGGCAATACAATTAATGCTATGGAAACCATTCTAGTTGGAGGGTTGGGACTGGCCTAATGTTGATGTCTAAAGACGCTCGAAGATGACTAATGTTTTGCTTGACGTTGAAAAGTCTTATATCCCATATATGACACTGAGTTTTATATTTTACTTGTTTGAAATTTTTATTACCTTTGTGACACAAGTCGAACTAAACAACCATCAACTAACCTCTAAAATCTTAAAAGATGACCATTTTGCTCACACATGTACCTTTACCGGTTTCAAATTAAAATTCACAAAATATGACAAATTTTAAGCATATTTGAATATTTTATTGTATCAAAATACTTTTTCTAGAAATTACAGAAAATAACTAATATTCATAAATTTTATGTAGTCGTTTATATAGAAAAATCATCATACGTTACAAAGTGAATGACAATGTTCTTGTAAACTTACCCAATAGCCAATACTGTTCTTCATCATTCTCTATGTAAGTTTTTCTAGGCAAGCAACATTAGTTATTTATTATAACTTCTACAACAAATTTGGGTGCCACAAATTGAGATGACTTATAAAGGTAGCTTACGTTAGTGGATTTCAATATTAAAAGTGTAAAGATACATGTGTTGTTTTAATAAATATTGGTTAGTATCAATTTCTTGTGTCACTATAAGAAGTTTCATGATTTTTGGAGGTTTTTTTGGAGATCATTTCTATGGACTTACTAACCCAAGTGATAGAAATACCAAAGAAAAGAATGGAAGTTAGAAGTTAGTGTCATATTATGAAGAAAAAACTTTTTAGATCAAGAAAGGTAACTCAAATTCAGGGTCAGGAAAGGAGCTAGCAGTGTTTTCATGTAGGATGTTCTAAAACTTCATTGTGTAAAATGCTATCGTGGTAGAGCTTCCTGGGTTTTATAGGCATATTTTTATTAAAAGCGTATTGGTTTAGAGTACTCACTGCAAACAGAGAGAAGTGTTCAAGTAGGAAACTACATATCTGCTCTTATCATTCTTGATAAATAAACTGAGCATAAAAAACTATTTATAACTCAAGTTTAAAAGATTGATTGCAAGTAAACCAAATCATCGATCACTTATCTTTGTTTCTAAAATGGTATGGCCAACTTTCAACCATCTGTAGATTTATCTGAAAACTTACAGATGTTGATACAATTGTTACACATCCCAAGAACAAATATGAGCCGATGGTCCTGCTAGAGAACCTAATCCTAGTTTCGGAGTATTTGGATTCCTAGTATTACAACTGATGTGAAAATCATCTTATGTGAGAAAAATTAGTCTAATAACTTCTAAGCGAATTTTGGTGACATAAAAAAATTCATAATAATGATCAAAATAGCCTAAGTTAATAAATTTTAATTTTAAAACTGTAAAGATATATGTGTCATTGTAAATATGAGTTCATATTCATTTGTTGTAGCACTACAAGAAGTTTCACGGCAGAGGCACCTTTGCTCTTGGCACCAACTGACCAGCAAAGGGCTCTTTGCCGAGAGCCGGCCCCAGGACCCACGACATACGTGTGCCGTGAGAAAAAATCGCTCTCAGCAAAGAGTTTTGAAAATGAATTAAAAAGGCAAATCCACAGTGCAAGCCCACCGGCCGACCGTCGCGTGGCCCTCCGTCGCCGCCGCCACAACGCACGTCGTAGTGGAGGAAGATGAGACAACTTCCCCCACCGGGACCGGGCTGCCACTACTACCCGGCTGCCGCACGCCACCACCAGGCCGCCACCACCACCCGGTCGTCATTGCCACGGCCACCTGTGGGAAGAAATAGGGAGGAGGGAGAGATGAGAGAGAGAGAGAGAGAGAGAGAACCTAGATCCAATGGGGAGGGGTCACCACCACCGATCGGGTCAATCCGTGCTCGTTGTCGACATCGCTGCGGGGAAGGAGGTTGAGGTCGCGACGGAGAGGGAGCTCCAGGTCGCGCCGGGGAGGAGCTCCAGGCCGCCGTCCTCAAATCTGCAGCCGCCCGACCTCAGATCTGCCTTCGTCCAGCCTAAAGTTCCTGCCCCGACGGTGGATCTGAGGTCGTCGGAGGCTAGATGAGGGAGTGAAGGGGGCAGTGGCAGAAGGAGGGAGGGAGGTGAGGTGGGGTTTGGAGGGGGGGCTCGCTTTATATAGGTATGGTTTGGTCGGTGAGTGGGCCAGCGGATTTGCTAGGTCAGCGGGCCTTGCCGTGAGCCCAAGTTTAGGCCCACGACAAAGGGATTTTTAAAAAAACATATGCATTTAATTAGTTAAGTATATCAAATAAATTAAAAAAATTACCAAATTTTAATATGGAGTAGCTTATGTTGTTTGTTGAGAGTATAAAAAACTTTGAATTCAAATTCCAATTACTTTGCCTATAATTCTAATTGCCTCCTTCTTAAGTTTAAGAAACTTCTTCGGAAGTGTTTTCAATTTGTAAACAATGTACATGACAAAATGTGTAAAACTCACTCAATTTTTTACCGCGGATTTCATATTTGATATCATGAGATATTGACACATTTCATATTTTTAAACTTCATTTACATATTTAGAATTTAAAAAATCATTTAGACGTGCGTATGTGATCGTGTTTCCTGGACATGATGTTGATTTTTTTCATTTTATTTCCAGGGTCTTAAATTGTTCTAAATAACATTAATATCATTTTAACTCATTTTACTATATTATTTTAATCACTTGTAGTTCAAATTTGACTTGATTTAAAAAATACTTGAAATGCAATTAAGTATTTAAATTCGGAAAACAAATAGATAAATGTACCAAATTTTAACTTGTAGCACCACGTGATGTATGTAGAGAGTAGAAAAAGTTTAGGATGCAGAAGACAAGTATAGCTATGTGTTGCTTTACAAATGTCCCTTCTATATTTAATGAAAAAACAAAACACATAATTAGATTAAAAGTTTTGAAAATACTTTCTTACTAAAAATTGTAGATGTTTGTGAGATGTAAAATTGTGACATAAGGTTGTTCTTCATTAGAAGTTGTATGAAAAAACTATGGAAACATTTTAAAAAGGGAAGAGGCTTTTTTGCCGACGGCCTAAATAAAAGCTCACGACAAAATAGTTGTTCGCCGAGTGTTTTTTATTCGCCGTGCGTTTCTTGACGGTTCTCGGAAAACCGTTTCTTTGCCGAGTGCGGCTCTCGGCTAACACACCGTCGGGGACAGCCACAAGGGTCCCCTAAATAATCGGGGGAAACCCGCTTAAAACCCGCAAAAAACGCAAATCACGAATCAACTCACGCACCTAAAACACGGGCACGACACGACCGCGACCCCGGCGGCCCCCGCGCTTCGCCGGGCGGCACGGCGAAACGCCCCTCGGGTGAGGTCCACCTCGCTCGAGGGATAGACGCCCCTCGAGTAAGGCCCGCCTCGCTCGAGGGTTACGCACCCCCTCGGGCGGGGTCCGCCTCGCTCGAGGCCTCAACACTCCCTCGGGCGGGGTCCGCCTCGCCCGAGGGGCCGAATGCCCCCTCGAGCGGAGTCCTCTTCGCTCGAGGGCCCCCGCACGCACGTTGCCCACGCTCCCGCCCGGTGTACGGGCATTTAATGCCCCGACACCGCAGACGCACGCCGCGACTTTGGCACGCCGGGGAATCGCGCCCGCGCCGTTCCACCAACTCCCCGGGGGAAGCCATCCCCGCCGCCGTGCAACACCGTGCGGCGAGGCCGGTGTCGGCTCCGTGACACCGTGCCGCCTACCCCCGTACGGCTAACACGCCGCGCCCTCGAATGTTTTTCCTTTTCTTACGCAAGGCCGTGCCGTGACGTCAGGCCGGCGGGATCGGTCATCCCCGTCGGCCGTCAACCCCGTACGACCATCCCCGCCACGCGCCGCACCACGCCGACACCGTGGCGACATCCCGACGCCGTTGGGGCACGCGGGGACAAGACGTCGCCACAACAGCCACTGTGCCACGTACGGGTCCCCCGTCAACGACACCCTCGAATTGGCCCACTACGACGGCCGGTCAACCGACCGCTACACCGCCACCCTCGAAGCCGCTCCCCGTACGAGCATAGGACGCGCCATGACGCCTCAACCGGAGCAAGGATTCGCCGGGACGGCCGTCGGTCCGCGACACCGCTCGCCATACCGCCACACATAGGGAAATAGTGCGGCAAGCATGTAAACCGCCCCCTCCTTGGCCTATAAAAGGAGGGGTAGCCCCCGCCCGCGGGGGGATGAGACGACGGACAGCAATCACTCACACGCTCTCCACCTTCTCCACGATATTGGCACTTGCCTCAATCAATACCTCTCGGGACTTGGAGGCCGGGCCTCCTCTCCCACCTCACTTGTAGCCACCCCTCTACGAGCACCACGGTGCAAGCAATACAAAGGCCCCGAGCACACCACTGCGCCGGGACGTACGGCCCCGCCGGAACCAGGATAAACCCAGGTGTCATTAGTTGCTAGCACCGAACCATCAAGAGGTAGATCTCGGCGCTCATTGCTAGTTAGTGTCGGCACTACTTTCCGCACCGACAGTTGGCACGCCGGGTAGGGGGATCGCGCTGAAGATCGGCTCGTCACCAGCCCTCTCGATGGTGATTCGCACCGAGTAGCGCGACCGAGAGGTATTCCATGGGCGGCTCGGACCCCCTCCCGCCGGATTCGAAATCCGGTTCGGGAGCCTGAACTTTCGAGGCTACGGGGAACGGCTACCTCATGCGCCTCACCAACCGTGACGAACTCCGTGCGCGGCGGTAAACCGGGTCGGCCCCGGTTTCGCAAGCACCCGCCGCCACAACACCAACGCCCGCCGGCTCGGATGTTGCGGGCCCCTCGGTGCCTCGACGCCGCCGACGCTCCGGCCGGCGCTCGCGACGGGCGTGGGCGGAGCGCCGCATGCCGCGCGCGTCACCTCACAATGCGACGCGCCCACCGGCGAGACGACGGCCGCCCCGACGGGGGGAGCGCTCGGTCTTAGGACCGCGATTCCCCATCGGTCCGCGTGGCGCTACGACGGCCTACGTCGCCTCCGCCAACACCAACGCGGCAATGCGCGGGGTTCACCCCCGGTCGCCATGTTCCGGTCGCCGGGACCCCGACACTTCCGCCGACGACGAGTCGTCCCACGGCTCCGCCAGCGAGCTGCCACCCGCCACTTCGCACGGGTACGCGGAGTGGGACTTTTCAGGTGTACCCGACCCAGTGATGTTCTAGCGGTTCCTCGACACCACGGACTACTGGTTCGGTTACTCGACGACTCTCCGGTCTTTGGGAGCTACGACCCCGCGCGGGAGTGCTGCGTCGTGATCACCAACGACCGAGGCAAACGCCGCAAACGCGGCGGGCCGGAGACGGAGAGGTTCCCCCCGCCCGGAACCGGACCATGCCGTGGCGCGAGGGCCGAGCGCCCCTCCCTCCTCACCACCGAGGGGAGCCGACGTCAACGCGCGCGGCGGCTCAAGCGTGCGAGCTTGAAGCCAAGCTCGTGGAGGAGTACCGCGCGGTGCGACCGCTTCGAGCCTCCATCACCGGGAAGCCTCCGCGCACGTGAGCCGGGGAGCAAGCCCGCGAGCGCACCAACGCCGACTTCAACGTCGACGACACACCCCCCGCGAGCGAGCCGAAGCTCGTTGCCGGCCGCGACGCCCCGCTACGGGCCATGCCGGCCCCCTCATCGCCCGAAGCGCGAACCCCGCACCGCGAAGCGCGGGCGCTTATCGAGCACGCGGTCGTTCGGTGGGCCGAGAGCTCGGCGTGGCGCATCCGCCGGCGGGGAGCGCGCGGGACGACGAAGGCGCGCAAGGCTCCGAACTCTCGGTACACACGGGAGGCGCGGCGGAACATCCCATCAACCCGGGCGCACGCCGATCAAGGAGCGAGATCCTCGACACGCGCGGGCAAGCCCGAGACCGGCGACGCCCGCAACTTCATCAACGCCGGAGAACGGGCAACGCAGAGAGACGCGGGCGACGGCGGGCTACCACCCTCGACGCGGTGGGGGCTACGATAGCCGGGAGGACCGCTCACCGACGCCGGAGCCTCCGGGAACCCGCGTGTTCAGCCGGGAGATCCGCACGGCGAGCTTCCCCCGGCGCTTCCGCCGCCCCACGTCAATCGACAAGTACAACGGGGAGACGGACCCCCGCGTATGGCTCAACGACTACCGCCCGGCGTGCCGCCCGGGCGGAGCCATGACCGACGAGGTTATCATCCGTAACCTCCCCCTCTACCTCGCCGACTCGGCGCGGACGTGGCTCGAGCACCTACCGGCCGCCCAGATCCACAACTGGGACGATCTGGTCCGCACCTTCGTGGGGAACTTCCAGGTCACGTACGTGCGCCCCGGAAACTCCCGGGGACCGCGCGCGTGCACGCGAAGCCTCGGCGAGTCGCTCCGGACTTCATACGACGCTTTTCCAAGCGCCGCACGGAGCTCCCGAGCGTCGCTCGGTCCGAAATCGTGCACGCCTTCCTCGATGGTACCACGTGCGGGACCTCGTGCGCGAGCTAGGGCGCAGCCCCGCCGGTCGACTCGAACGAGCCGTTCGACATCGCCACCGGCCTTGCCTCCGGCCGAGGAGGCGGTGGGGGCGATCTTCGACGGAAGAAAGGCAAGTGCGTGTGCGACGCGCCCACGGAGGGCAGCAAGTCCAAGGATCCCCGGCGAGAAGAACAAATGGGGCAAGAAAGGAAAGAAACCACGCCGCGAGGCGCGCGAGCGAGGACACGACGACGATGGCGACGAAGCCCTTGCTCGTTGACCAAGCTCGACGGGGCCCTCGACCGCCCCTCGAGGCCCCGGGGTTTTCGATGACATGCCGAAGAAGCCATGTCCGTGACAACCCCACCCGAGATAATTCCGTACTATCGCCTAAACCACTCCACTTGGTCATTAAGCGATAATAAGGAAGCATCCCGTTGAGTGTTGCCGGGTTTACGCCCGGTGAATCACTTGGAAACACAAAGAGGATCGAAGAATGCATTAAAACTCCCACGAAGGAGAGTCCAGAGTGCCTTACAATTTAATACTAATCTCCCCGTAGGGTCCAATTATTACAAACCATTAATTCCAACATGGTAATCAGTCATTCAGAGTTTTACTAAAACAGCGGAAGTTCTAATAACGGTACGTTACAACATCACCGTAGGCCATATGTGACATCGTTACTCGACGTCCTCATCCACCCATTCCAACTCCCAGCCGTGTGGAATCTTACCGGGCCAAACCACTTCACCTCGAAAACAACAATTACAACAAGTCCGAGTATACTAATACTCAAGAAGACTTACCCGACAAAAGTTACCTCTAGTCATGTAGGCCTTTGGCTAGGGGGTTTGTTTTGCTAAAAAGCAACTAAAATCATGGATCCTTACTTTCAATATTTTAGCTCTGTTTCTAGTGAGGTTATCATTACTAAGTGAGAAACGCGATACAAACAAGCATTGTACAACACAATTAATTCACGCGAAGGTTTCACATAGTTCCATCATTACGGGATATCATGGCCACCGATTAAGCGATCTCGGATAACGGTGAGAGGCCGACAATCGATTGATTCATACACCTTGCAAGGTAACCTAAACACACGGAGCGGTGCCTCACGTAGCCGACACCGACCAAACGGTTCCCAAAAATCCTCGGGTTGGGATGATAGCCTACGATCCCGGTACGGGGCTATCCGGAATGCCCCACACACAAGTGCATCCGGCCTCACACATGTACCCTCCTTCCGGTTGCAAGCGGGCGGAGAGACGAATCGAGATTAGTAGTAGTAAATCCCGTACCGTCTCATTAAGGTACTAGGCTTACCGTTCCCATTCCCGACAAGTGCTTAGTACATTCAAAAGCTTAGCCCACGAAGCCACCGGACCGGAGCCCAAATCCCATGCTCTTACCACATGAGCAATTCATTACTTTAATTGGGGATTTCCACAAAGGAAAACCTATTCTCGCGAGTGACGAACATCACTCGACTTGTACCGGATCCTTAGAGCATAGCATCTAGCGACCTAGCATACTAGTGGAAGAACATAGGCACCTAGGGATCATGCGATTAGGGTTTCATCCAATTCCTGAAAGTAAATGCACATAGAATAACATAGGTAGTTGCATAGTTAAGGAAAACATGGGTTAATGATAAAACCGGGGCTTGCCTTCTCTAGCACAAGCAGTTAGACAATCTTTTGGACTTCGGTCCGGGTCTTGCTCTATGGCGACGTAGTGCATGCATCCTCCGGCTCCCTCGTTCACGTCTTCTGACACGAGCGTGTAATTACCGTCGGGCACTTCTACACGGAGGATGCAATGCAAAGCTTGAGTGACCATCCGAATTTAATTAATTTCAAACAACTTATGATAACCAAGAGGTGCATGCTTGAACACATTCCCTAGATACTAATACATTCAAGCATACTCTTCCTATAAAGGAACAATATGTGTTGCTTTATTATCTAGACTTTTACGGCGATCGTGTACATATATATAAACAAATTAATTTAATTTACATCAGCAAAACAGTCGCAAGCTACAAGTTGGATAGGGTTGGTCATATTTCCCCTAAGAAAAGCATTCAAACATTTACTTATTTGAAGCAACACAAAAGACTATGCGACACTTGCATGATGTGAAAAATGGCATGATTATAAAAGAAATTACCTTTACTTACTAACAACAACGAAATTTACTTTTAATACCACCATTTGACTTCCTTAGCTCAAACCCTTAACTTATACACAAAGAATGCATTTTTCCTATTTTTCCCTTTACTAGATTATCCTAGTTTTGAGCTTCTCATGCATAACCAAAACATACAAACTAATCCAGCAACCCCCCACTGGTCCTACTGACCAGGAGGCGTACATGGACAGCAAGGAAGAGGGTTTTAGCACCATTGAATTTAATACACCAAAATAGGAGCATTCCTAGCTAGCATAAAAGGAATAACGCATATTAAAATAATTACAACAGAACTGAGTCCAAACTTCCTCTCACACATGCTTTGGTCCAAAACAAGCTTAAAGATCTAACAAACACACATATAGCCTTTATGACATGCTACACCTATTTATGATTAAAAACAAGCATAAATGAAGAAATAATATTTCTAACAGAGATAAAATCATGGTAAATTCACCAAGGATGCGTTTTCGTAACAAAAGACAATAGCCAGAAGTTGGGATGAAAAATAATTATGTTTGGAGCTACAAAAATCATCTAGGCAGATTTATTAATTTCACAACATGATTTTTATAAAAAGCTTTCTTCAGTAACTTTGTGCAATTTTTGGCACAGATCCTAAACATACTAGTTCCCACAACATATCCAAAGTTCAGCTCCAGATCAGTTGTAGATTTTACAGAATCACAGATCTAGGTATTTTAACTTTGAATTTTTCAAGCAAAATCTAAAGCTCAAAAATATGTACACTTTTGGACAAAGTTGTAGTTTTAAGTACACCGAGCACAAGAAAATTGGGTTTGCTATTTTTGGATTTTTCTACAATTTTTAATCGATTTTACAAATTCCAGCTAAAGCACATCAAAGAGTATAGAATCTTTTAGCACTTGGGTCCCCGAAAGTTTCAAAGCTTTTGCAATCAGATCCTCCCTCCCCCCATGGACCGACGGCGACGACGAGCTCGCCGGCGGCGAGGGCGTGCACGGGTAGGCAAACGAGCGGCGGGGAAGGCGATTGGGCTCACCCGTGGTCGATGGGTGGCGGAGGATCGGCTCGGGGCCGCCGGCGGCGGCGGCGGCGGACCGGTGGTGGCGCGGCCGCGGGCGCTCGAATTCCGGCGAGTACGGGGACGGGGCAGGCCAATGTGTTGCACGGGCAGATTCACTTGGGGTCTAGGGGTCACGCCGAGGTGGTCGGTTGGTTCGGGAGGCGAGCGGAAAGCGAGCTCGCCGACGGCCGTCCGGCGGCGGACGGGAGAGATCACTCCGGCGGGTTGGCCACGCGGGCAGATCAACAAGCGAGGCCGGGAAGCTACTAGGGACTCTAGGGGCGGTAGGAGCAAGACGCGTTGGTGAAGCAGGCGACCGGAGGGTCGGGTTCACCGTGAGCACCAACGGCGGCAATGGCGGCTCGGCGGTGCGGCGTCCCCTCGCGCGAAGGACGGTGAGGCGCTTATGCAGGCAAGCTCCGAGGCGGTTGCGGGTTTTCTTGCACACCAAGGCGAAGGGTGAGGTAGTACAAGCGCGGCGTGGGCGGTGACGCCGCGGCGACGTGCGCGAGCGTTGGCCCGTACGGCGGCGCGGCCAATGGTCGGGCGGCACGGCGTGGGCGCGCGGTGCGTGCGCATTGGGCGAGCGAGGACGGTGGCCCGGCGGTCCCCGGAGCGGCGCACGGACCGGCGGATCAAGGGCGGCCTTGGCGTGCGTGTACGACGTCGTACGGCGGCGGCCGTCGCGACCGGGCGCGACGTCGCGCGCGCGGCGCGAGGCGCGTGTTCCGGCGCCGAACCATTCGGCTTAGCCGTGATCAAACACGATTTTCTCCAAAATCTTCAACTAAAGTGCACCAAGCGATCAACAGCAAAGTTGTAGATCAATTGACCCTCTACCACTTTCACAAAGGGCATCTAGCCTTTTTCTCAATAATTTTTGCACAACTTGTTTGCCAAGATGCAGATTTTCTCGACTCCAGTGAACAGTGCTTACACGTGTTGACTTGAACTTTTCACCAATTTCCACTCCAAACCAGCAATGCCAGTCAACATGAAAAATGTGTCCCTCGACAAAATACACAACTTTTGTATTGGGAGAATTTGAAGTGTTTAGGGAAAAATTGGAGAACGCGGCAAAAGTCCCGGCCGACATGGATGGGTCAACAAGGAGTCAAGGGTTTTTGAGTGGGGTTTTGACCAAGGTGAACTTTGGTTGACCAATAGGTGTCATTAGGGTTTGTCGGGGACGGTTTTGA
Organism: Cenchrus americanus; assembly: GCA_947561735.1. NCBI lineage: Eukaryota > Viridiplantae > Streptophyta > Magnoliopsida > Poales > Poaceae > Cenchrus > Cenchrus americanus. Next base: position 113,573,230 of record OX387245.1, read on the forward strand.
GGTGATGGCCCAGGTTGGCCGTCGTTGGACAAAAGTCAACCCATGTTGATCGGATGATTAGGGTCAATTAACCCGGTCGAAAACCCGGGGCGTCACGGACCTACCCTCCTTAAACAGAATCTCGTCCCGAGATTCGACAACAATAGTGGGGCAACTCTTTCTAGCAGGATAAAGGTTACAAGATGGAATATGTACTCGCTTACATTTCTAGGTGGCGAGAATTCATATATAACAAAAGATACATGGGACTCTCCTCGCTACCTCATCGCGGTTCATGAGGGAGAGGACGATGGATGTGTACATGGAAAACTAAAAGAAGGCAAACTCCGCCGACAATGCAAGAGATACATCGCCGCAAGCGTCCGGCGGAGGGACTCAAACATCTCCCCGATCCGGGACATGGTCGATGATGAAGTCGGGTTCTTCCTCCGGTCTTCTTCGAGCTTCTTCCGGAGGTGGTTGACGAAGACGGCTAACCGCCTTGCTCGGCGAGTGGGCGAAGCGGCGGCCGAAATGGACTAGTAGTGGGTTGGCCAAAACTAGCCGGCCGAGAAAAAAATAAGAGTGGCGACACCGTCCGTCGAACTCGAAGGCGGGCGAGATTTGGCAATGGCAACACCACGGAAAGGTTTCTCCTTTTTATATCCCCACGGGACGCAACGGTCATCCCAACCGACTGAGGTAGGGGCTCGCGGAGCGATCCAGCAGTTGCCACACGGGGCTCGATAATGGTCGGCCTGTGAGGTCTCGACGACGTGATCGTGGTCGCGGGAAAAGAGATGGCAGGGCGACGCTACGGCGTCGTACCGTCGCGGCACTGAAACGAATGGTGTCCAACGGTCCAAAGATCCGACCGTGATTTCTCAAGAAATCTTGGATCCTACTCCTTCAACTTATCCGGTTGATTGATGTGAAACTTGGGGATTCCGGTGGAAGACTAAGTTGAGAAGAGCTGATTACTTTAAGGATTTCTATGAAGAAAGGGAAGGCTAGTAAACAAATGTGTCATTACATTTGTTCACCAAGATTTACGGGTTTAGCTCTTAAAGCAACTAGAAGATGGGGAAAGGCGGTAAGTCCCATCGTAAGGCAAACGGTATGGACGCATGCTCTCGGATAGAAAGGTTACCCGTGAAGTTAAGTCGACCTTGCTTCACTTGAATCATGGGTTGCTTGTCACGATTGCCCTTAGCTATTTCGGGGTTCGGAGTTTGTTGTTCGATTTTGATCCTCTTAGGGTTTGGGCACTCATTGGCATAATGCCCGGGTTGTCTACAATTGTAGCAAACACGGGGTTGAAATTCCTTTGGCTTGAAGTCTTGTGGCCGAGCCCGGTGGTACTGAAAATTTCCCGAAGGCTTATACCGAGATGGAGTCATTCTCCAATGGCCTGGTGCGGATGATTGGAAAGAACCATGCGCATTCTTCTTGACAAAACGAAATTTCTTGCCCGACCCAATTCCCGAAATAAATTCATGAGGCCTCTTCTTCTCCTTCGTACCTTCATCATGGCATCCTCTTGCGAGATAGCTTTGTTCACTAACTCATGATAACTGTTGGGCTCTAATAGGTTTAGTCTTTCGTACAACTCACTCCCCGAGACCATCACGAAAATGTTCCATCTTTTTGGCGTCGGTGTCCACGTGATGTTCTCCATGCGCGAGGCTATTAAACTTCGTGCATACCGATACAAAGTGTCATCACCTTGCTTAAGAGCAAGCAACTCTTTCATTTTTCTAACCATGAGTCCTTTTGGGATGTGGTGGTCCTCGAAAGCTCTCTTGAATTCCGTCCAAGTAACTTCATGCCCAGGCGGGTTGCATGATCTTAAAGTGCTCCCACCACATTAAGGCTTCTCCACGAAGTTGTAAAGCTGCAAATCTAGCCTTATGCTCCTCGAACACGGTAGGACAAATGCGAGAGAATTTGGCCTCAATGGCCCTAACCCATGCATCCGCATCAAGGGGTTCTTCGGCTTTGGTGAAGGTTGGAGGCTTCATCCCGATAAACCGGGAATATGTGGTAACCATCCGCGGTCCATCTTGGTTAGCTCCCACCGGTGGTCTCTCGGTGCATCCGTTGCGCGATTTGCGTTGCGTTTGCAGAATCTGGCGCAACACTTCAGTCTGAGCGGCCATGAAAGTCTCCACTGGCGTCAAGGGTGGCGGCGGCGGTAAATCACCATTACCCGACGCGTCAAAACCGTTGGGGGTGTTACGTGTCGGTCCGACCATCTGAAAATTTTGAGCTCTCATTAAACACATATCCATAAGCTTGCTTATAAAATTAACAAGTAGAATATGTACGACGAAAACTCATTCGAGGCAACTTTTCGAACCGGCCGCACGACGGTCATAAGCATAAAGCTCATAATCCTAGCTTATACACCGAAAATTCTCATTTTTGGTCGGTGGATGCATGATTTCATGTGCTCCATAGTTGGTATTCAACTTTAAGTCAATTTCCAACATTGTCATGCCTGAAAACTTTCCGTAACCGAGACTCCGCCTAGCTGGTTTTCACTTAAGGCCTAGGCGTACGTAAATCACCATAACTTTCAGTACGCACATGCAAACATGATATCCTTCAGTGAGCAAGATCTCCCAATTTTAACATAGATTGATATCCATCACATGGTCCATGTCGATCATAGCCAATGTCATTTCAAGATCCATTCTTACAACACATTACTTTATTGAAAGCGTAACTACATCAACTAGAGACACTTCTAGCCTAAGTTCACTTAAGGTGAAGCGGGTCCAGACTCCACTCCAAATTCTCCTTGGATCTCTTCGGAATCTTCTTCCTCTTCTGGATTAGGAGGTGGAGCTGCTACAACTTCTAGTTGATTCTCTAAGTCAAGCATATATTGATCATTGTCTTGCAACAAGAAGTTCTGTTCATGAATGACTTCGCTTAATTCTTGTATTGTTCTTTTGTCCTTTCTACTTTTCTTCTTAAGATTGGCTATCGTTGCTCGAGTTTCCTTGAACTCTTGGGCGATAGCTTTCGCACCGTCGACCTGCTTGTCTATAAATTTGGTGCCTATAGAACATGCTTTCTCCAACCATTGATTGATAGAGGTCCAACATAGCCTTGGAGAAACGGACTGAGGTGTCAAGTTCGGGGCTATAGTGGGGATTATCCCGAGCGGAGAGAGAAACTTCGCGTTCGGTATCCTGCCCGAATGCGCTTAGGTAATGGAATCTCCTTAGCCGTAGCACTAGCTACCAAATCGGCATGCTTTTCACAAAAAGTTGCGAGTGCTTCGAACGCAGCCTTTTGCATGGTGCCGGCCAATTTCAATCCTTGTGCCTTCACCTCCCACTCTTCCCAAGTAGGATGTGTCGGACACACGGGGATCTTTACATTCACTTCCCAACGAAGCGTTGGCCCGTTGTCATGAGCTCACGTGCCGAGTACTCGGGATACACCGTGTACCCAAAGTCCCTTAGGGTATCCCACAAAAGTGCAGGAAGACCACCCTCCTCGAGGCAGTTCAAGTGAGTCCATGCCTGTGCGTCAACGTTCACGGATCCGGAAGCGGACATCCGGAACAAGTGACACATGTCGAACCGGAGACGATCACGCGTACGGAGGTAAGTTCTCTCGATTACAAGGGAATGCCGCCTATACCGACCATTGCTAAAGGCTTTCAACTTCCACAAGATTTCGATTAGAAAAAGGATAGTTGGATTACTAATTGGTGACACTTTGGACAGCCATTAGCATAAGGTGTAAGATATGCCAAAACTCGGAATGAGTACGCATAAAATGATGGCGTAAAGTTCGGGAGTTGTGTCTCAAAAGTCATAACTAAGAGCCTATAACCCTAAAAATTACCAATCCTTGATAACAACTCGGTGACTTAATTAGGCACACCTTTGGTACTCAATAGCAGGGCTAGATTGGATTGGAACATGATCGAAAAAAATTTCTTTTGCGGTAGGGGGGGGGCTGTTCTGAAAAACAGCAGAACGAGAGACTCGCTAAACTGAGCATAACTTTCTACAGAAAATTCCTAAAATTCTGGAAAATTCACAGTGGATGCTCAACTTCGTAAGGAACAACTTTCCTAAAGGATGCCTATTCAGATTACTTACAGATTTGGCTACAAAAATTGAGAAATGACAGAGACAGAATCTGCCAACCTCTTCCTAAATTCAAAAGAGAGGAAAACCTTTTCTAGGATCACGCAATTCACTCAAGACAAATTATTCCAGCATTTGAGAGCCAATTTTAGGTTCATCAAGATTTTAATTATGCATGCACACGCCTAGAAGCCAGCGCAATCGGGAGCGGCACGAGGTCCTCGCCGCGGAAAAGGCGCCTCCCTCCTTCCACGACTGGTCAGAGGATGCCATCACCTTCAGCTACGAGGATCACCCAAACCGCATCCCCAACCCGGGTCAGTACCCACTGGTGGTCGACCCAGTCATCGGGAACGCGCGGTTCTCGAAGGTGCTGATGCACGGAGGCATCAACCTCAACATCCTCTACACGCACACTCTGCGCCTGTTGGGGATCGGGTTGGATCGAGCCGCGGCCCGGCGTTCCATGGCGTCGCGCCGGCAAGCGCGTCCGGCCCCTCGGACAGATCGACCTGCCAGTCCGGTTCGGCATACTATACAATTTCCGCAAGGAAACACTCACCTTCAAGGTGGTGGGATTCGGGGGCGCGTACCACGCCATCCTTGGGCGGCCGTGCTATGCCAAGTTCATGGCGGTCCCCAATTACACCTACCTAAAGATGAAGATGCGGGGGCCGAAGGGTGTCATCACCGTCGGCTCATCGATCAAGCACGCATTCGACCGCGACGTCAAATGCGTGGAGCACACGGAGGCCCTAGAGCCGGATGAAGCACTCATGGCGAACTTGGAGAAGCCGGTCAACGAGGACCTCGACTCCACCGCCAAGCACGCCGGCGGCTTCGAGGCCGCCGAGCGGACCAAAGAAGTACCCCTCGACCCCCGCCGCCCCGAGGGCAAGGCGTTGAGGGTCGGTTCCACCCTCGACCCGAAATAGGAAGTGGTGCTCGTCGACTTCCTCCGCGCCAACACCGACATTTTTGCGTGGAGCCCCTCGGATATACCGGGCATCCCGAGGGAGGTCGCCGAGCACTCCCTTGATATCCTACCTCACTCTTGCGCCGCACGCAACGCCCGCGCCGCTTCGACGAAGAGCGGTGTCGGGGGACGCCCCTAGGGGTCCCCTTAAACAACGTGGAAATCCTCACTTAAAACTCGCAACAAAGCCAAAACACGGCTTGCCTAACCATGCGAGGATACGGCCCGCGCCACGGGGACCCCGACGGCCCATCAAGGCGGCCTTCTTGGAGATCCCCTCGAGCGAGGCTCCGCCTCGCTCGAGGATGCGCGCCCCCTCGGGCGGACTCCGCCCCGTTCGAGGGGTAGCACTTCCCTCGAGCGGGCTCCGCCTCGCTCGAGGGTCCGCTCCCCCTCGAGCAGGTTCCGCCTCGCTCGAGGGTACATCCCGCCCTCGACCGAGGTCCGCCACGCTCGAGGGAGCCCCTCACGCGTGCGCCGGCCCCCGTACACGGGCATTTAACGCCCGACACCGCGGGACGGCGCCATCACGCGCGCCGGGGCTCGCGCCCGTGCCGCCGCACCAACTCCCCGGGGGAGGAGCCCATCCCCATCACCGTGGGGAGGGAGCGTGCGCCGCGGCGGTGTCGTCCCGTGACGCCGTGCGCCCGCTCCCGGTACGGCTAACGCGCCGAGCCCTCGAAGGGGGGCCGGTTGCACCCTCGATTCACTTTCTTGTGACCCTACGGGGGTTAGGTGGAGGCGCTAGGCGGTGGAACACCATCCCTACCACCGTAACGGCGTGGCCGCCGTCCCCGCGCGTGCGTGCGCAAGCCGGGCGCCGCAGCAACGACTCCGACGCGTGAAGAGCGTTGGGAAAGGGCCGCCGTTTTACCTACTCCCGTATCCCGTACAGGCCAACGTCAGCACCTCCCTCGAAGCCTATCAGAAGGCGTTACCACCATCCGCTGCCCTTCAACCCTCGAACCGCCACTGTTCGGGTACAAGGTAGGCCATGATGGCCAGATCGCCGCAAGGATCGTCCGGACGGCCGCCCATTCTACAGCATAGCACGTCGTGCTTCCTCACGTAGCTAGATAGCGTGGCGTGCATGTGATTCACCTCCTCCTTGATCTATAAAAGGAGGGCGAACCCCCAGCCGCAGGGGAGGGAAAAAAGAGAAACATCAGATAGCACACAGCACACCACGTACTCATTCTCCAATTCCCCCACAATATCTTCAGCCACTCCACCAGGGACTTGGAAGCCACGCTTCCTCTCCCGCCTTGCTTGTAGCAGCCCCCACTACGAGCACCCCGGTGCCGAGCAATATAGTGCCTTGAGCACACCACCGGCTCGGACGTACGGCCCCCTCGGCCGGAACCAGGATAAATCCCGTGTCTCTTATTGCTTAGCATCGACCATTGAGGGATAGACCTCGGCGCTTTCTACTGGTTAGTGTCGGGACCATATTCCGCACCGACAGTTGGCGCCCACCGTGGGGCAATCGAGCGCCTAAGGTCATTCCGTCAACTCCCTCCATGGTGATCCGCACTGAGTACCGTGGTACACGCTACTGCATGGGTAGCTCGGACCCCCTCCCAGCCGGGTTCGAAATTCGCTTCGGGGACCGAACTTTCGGTGCCACGGGGAACGGCTATCTCATGCGCCTCACCAACCGTGAGGAGCTCCGCGCGCGGCGCCAGGCCAGGTCCGCTCTGGTCCCCGCCGCACGCACCACCACGGCGCGGCGCGCCGCCGGACACGGATGCCGCGGGCCCGTCGACGCCACGACGCCACCGTCGCTGCGGGCGCGTTCGCGCCGGGCGCGGTCCGAGCGGCGGCGAGCCGAGCGCGCCGCCACTCGCCGCGGCGTGCCCGCCGTCACGACCGCCACCACCCCCGGCGGGGACGGCGCACGGTCTCGGACCGCGCATTCCCCATCGGCCGCGTGGCGCTACGTCGGCCTACAACACCAACGTCAACACCACGATGCGCGAGGGTTCCACCCGGCCGCCACGTCTTCGTCGCCGGGGACCCCGGCGCCTCGGCCAGGGGACGAGTCGTCCCCGGGTTCCCTCGACGCGTTGCCACCCGCCAACCGCCACGGGTACGCGGAGTGGGACTTCTCGGCGTGCGGGACCCCGGTCATGTTCCGGCGTTTTCTCGACGCTACGGACTACCGGTTCGGTCGCTCCGACGACTCCAAAGCACGGGAGCTACGATCCCGCGCGGGAGTGCTACGCCGTCATCACCAACGACCCGGCCAATGCCGCCGCGCGGTGGGCGCCGGAGACGGGGAAGTCACGCCTACCCGAGGGGATCGCCAAGCGCCCGGCCGCGGGGCCAAGCGCTCCACCGGGGCCGACGCCGACGCGCGGCGGCCCAAGCCCGCGAGCTCGAGGCCAAGCCGGCGGAGGAATACTGGGACGGTGCGGGCTGCTCCGTGCCTCAATGGCGGGGGGGGGAAGCCTCCCCGCGCGCGGCGAACGCGCACGGGAGCCGGGCCGACAGTCCGCGACCGCATCAACATCGCCCCCAACATCGGCAACGCGACGAGCCCCCGCGGGCGAGCCAAAAGCTCATCGCCGCCGCGCGCGCCGGCCGCGGGCCATGCCGGCACCCTCGACCCCCGAGGCTCGAGACCTGCACCGCGAGGTGCAAACTCTCATCGAGCAAGCGGCCGTCCGGCGGCCGAGAGCTCGGCCTCACGCATCCGCCAACAGGGGGGATGCGCGGGACGACGAAGCTGCACCGGGAGGCGAACCCTCGGTCCACGCAGAGGACCGGCGGGGCGACCCGCCAACCAAGGACGCACGCCGGCCAAGGATCGGCTCCTTGACGCACGCAGGCGCCGGATGGCGACGCCCACAACGTCATCAACGCCGGGCGCACAAGCGGGGGGCGGATGCACGGGCGACGGTGGGCTACCACCCTCGACGGGGTGGACGCTACGACAGGCGGCGAGGACCGCTCCCCGACGCCGAGCCCCCCGGGGACCCGTGTGTTCGGACCGGGAGATCCGCGCGATGGCGTTCCCCCAACGCTTCCGCCAACCCTCGACCATCGTCAAGTACAACGGGGAGACGGACCCCCGTGTGTGGCTCAACGACTACCGCTTGGCTTGTTAGGCCGGGCGGGGCCACCGGCCGACGAGGTCATCATCCGCAACTTGCCCCCCGCATCTCGGCGACGCGGCCCGGACATGGCTCGAGCACTTGCCCGCTAGCCAAATCCACAACCGGGATGATGCGGTCCGCACGTTCGTGGGAAACTTCCGGGGCACGTACGTGCGCCCGGAAATTCGTGGGACCGCGCTCCCGCACACGTGGGGGCCGGCGAGTCGCTCGCGGGACTTCATACGACGCTTCTCCAAGCGCCGCACGGAGCTCCCCGGCGTGGCGCGGCCCGAGATCGTGCACGCCTTCCTCGAGGGCACCACGTGCCGGGGACCTCGTGCGGGAGCCGGGACGCAGCCCGCCCGCGGACTCCAACGAGCCGTTCGACATCGCCACCGGCTTCGCCTCGGAGAAGAGGCCGTGGGGGCGATCTTCGACGGCAAGAAGGGCAAGCGCTCGGAGGACGCGCCCGCGGAGGGCGGCAAGTCCAAGGAGCCCCACCGCAGGCGACAAGCGGGGCAAGAAGGGGAAGAAGCCGCGCCGCGAGGCGCGCGAGCGAGGGCGCGCGACGGCGGTAATGCCGAGGCCCTTCTTTGTTGACCCGGCTCGACGGGGCCCTCGACCGGCCCCTCGAGGCCCGGGGTGTTCGACGACATGCGAAAAAACCATGTCCTTACCACAAGACCCCGGTGAACCACACCCTTGAGCAAGGCGATATGCTCAAGAAGTTCTATGGCCGCGCCGCCGCGAAGGAGGCGGAGGCCAAGAAAGACGGGGGCGATGGCGACGCGGGCGGCTTCCCCCGCCGTTGAAAATGTGTTCCTCATCTTTGGGGGGCCAACGGTCGACATGTCGACCCGCCGCCGCAAGAAGGAGCGGCATGAGGTCCTCGCCGCGGAGAGGGCGCCTCCGTCCTTCCTCAATTGGTCGGAGGGACGCCATCACCTTCGGTTGGGAAGACCACCCAAACCTCGTCCCCAACCCGGGCCGCACCCGCCGGTGGTCGACCCCATCATCGGGAACGCACGGTCCTCGAAGGTCCTCATGGACGGGGGCAGCAGCCTCAACATCCTCTACGCGCATACGTTGCGCCCGATGGGGATCGGGTTGGACCGGGCCCGCGGCCCGGCACGAAGCCGTTCCACGGCATTGCGCCGGCAAGCGGTGTCCGGCCCTCGGGCGCATCGACTGCCGCGCTTGGTTTGGCACCCCAAAGAACTTCCGCAAGGAGATCCTCACCTTCGAGGTGGTGGGGTTCAAGGGGGCCTACCACGCTATACTTGGGCGACCCCTGTTACGCCAAATTCATGGCGGTCCCCAATTATACCTACTTGAAGATGAAGATGCGGGACCAAACGGCGTCATCACCGTCGGCTCGTCCATCGAGCACGCATTCGCTCGCGACGTTGAGTGCGTAGAACACGCAAGCACCGGCGTTGGATGAAGCGCCGGTGAACACGTTGGAGAAGATGGTCAACGAAGACCTCGACCCCCGCCGCCAAGCACGCGGCGCACCTTCGAGGCCGCGGAGCGGACCAAGGGGGCCCCCCTCGACCCTTCGCCCCCGAGGGCAAGGCGTTGAGGGTCAGCTCCGCCCTCGATCCCAAATAGGAAATGGTGCTCGTCGACTTCCTCCGCGCCAACGCCGACATCTTCGCGTGGAGCCCCTCGGATATGCCGGGGCATCCCGAGGGAAGTCGCGGGCACTCCCTTGACATCCCGCCAAACGCCCGCGCCGTGCAAAGCAACGGCTCCGCCGCTTCGACGAGGAGCGGCGACGGGCAATCGGAGCGGAGCTGCGGAAGCTTCTCGAGGCCGGATTCATCAAGGAGGTGTTCCACCCAACGTGGCTAGCAAACCCTGTGCTTGTAAAGAAAAAGAATGGGAAGTGGCGGATGTGTATAGACTACACTAGTCTTAATAAAGCATGTCCTAAAGTTCCTTTTCCTTTGCCACGCATTGATCAGATCGTTGATTCAACGGCTGGGTGTGAACTACTTTGCTTCCTTGATGCTTACTCGGGTACCACCAAATAAAGATGAAGGAGTCCGACCAGCTCGCGACTTCGTTCGTCACACCGTTCGGGACGTTCTGCTACGTCACGATGCCGTTTGGCCTCGAAACGCGGGTGCGACATACCGGCGTTGCATGCGGCACGTCTTTGGGGATCACATCGGGCGGACGGTCGAAGCGTACGTTGACGACATCGTCGTTAAAACCGAGGAAGGCGGACGACCCGGTGGGCGACCTTGGCGTCGCGTTCGGCCGCCTACGGGCCAATGGGGTTAAGTTAAACCCCGAAAAATGTGTCTTTGGAGTGCCGCGAGGCATGCTCCCGGGATACATTGTCTCCCGGACGGGGAATCGAGGCCAACCCTGAAAAGGTTGCGGCCCTCGAACGAATGGGTCCGATCCGGGACCCTCAAAGGGGTGCGAAGGTGTTGGGGTGCCTCGCCGCCTTGAGCCGCTTCATCTCGCGGCTCGGTGAGAAGGGCCCGCCCTCTACCGCCTACTTAAGAAGCACGAGCGCTTCTCCTGGACCGCCGAGGCCCAGGATGCGCTCGACAAGCTGAAGGCGTCTCTAACGCACGCCCCGATCCTCACGCCGCCGCAAGACGGCGAACCCCTGCAGCGCTACGTAGCCGCAACCACCCAGGTGGTCAGCGCCGTGATCGTCGTGGAGCGCACGGAGGAAGGGCACGCCTTGCACGTATAGTGGCCGGTCTACTACATCGGCGAGGTCCCGTCGTACACGAAGATGCGCTACCCCCGGGTCCGAGAAGTTGCGTACGCGGTAGTCCTTGCGTGACGCAAGCTCCGCCACTACTTCGAGGCCCACCCCGTCACGGTGGTTTCCTCCTTCCCACTAGGGGAGATCATCCGCAACCCCGACGCCGCGGGCAGGATCGCCAAGTGGTCCGTAGAGCCGATGGGCGAGACGCCGCCACGCCCCGCGCAAGGCCGTCAAATCCCAAATTTTGGCCGATTTCGTCGGCCGAGTGGACGGATACGCAGCTACCGCCGCCGCATCCAAGCGGAGTGCTGGACTCTGTTCTTCGACGGCTCGGTGATGAAAACAGGAGCGGGCGCGGGCCGCTCTTCGTGTCACCCCTCGGGGAACACATGCGGTACGCGGTGCGCCTCCACTTCCCCGCGTCTAACAATATGGCTGAATACGAGGCCCTCCTCTGCGGCCTCAAAATCGCCATTGAGTTAGGCGTCAAGCGCCTCGACGTGCGGGGGGACTCGCAGCTCGTGATCGATCAAGTCATGAAGAACGCGAGCTGCCATGACGACAAGATGGAGGCCTATTGCAAAGCCGTGCGAGCCCTCGAGGACAAGTTCTACGGCATCGAGCTCAACCATGTGCCTCGCCGGTACAACGAGGAGGCGGACGAGCTCGCCAAGATTGCGTCCGGCGGATCACCGTTCCCCCGAACGTTTTCGCACGCGACGTCGCTCAGCCCTCGGTCGTCTTCGAGCCCCACCCCTCGAGTCACGACGAACCCTCGGGGGCTCCCTCGAATCCAGCGGGTGCGGAACCCATGGACGAGGACCCCTCGAACGAGGCGTACGTGCTCTCCCTCCTCGAGGGGTATGGCTCCCACGAGGCCGACGTGATGGACATCGAGCCAGCTCCTGTCAAAGCGGACTGGCGCGACAAATACATCGCCTGGATCGCTCGAGGGGAACTCCCCGCGACCGGCCGCGGCCAGCGCATCGCCGAGATGGCCAAGTCCTTTGCCCTCGTTGACGGCGAGGCCGTACAAGCGCGCCGCCTCCGGCATCCTACAGCGGTGCGTGCCCATTCCCGAGGGGCGCGAGCTCCTACGGGACATTCACGCGGGGATCTGTGGCCACCACGCCGCGTCCCGCACCCCTCGTCGGCAACGCGTTCCGCCGGGCGCTTTTGCGGCCTACCGCGGTCGCGGACGCCGGCGAGATCGTGCACACCTCGCGAAGGGTGCCAGTTCTACGCCCGCAAGTCCAACTTGCCCGCCCATGCCCTGCAAACCATCCCCGTGACATGGCCATTTGCCGTGTGGGGGCCGGACATCGTCGGGCCCCTACGGAAGGCGCCGGGGGGCTTCACCCACTTGTTGGTCGCGATCGACAAATTCTCCAAGTGGGTGGAGGTGCGCCCCCCATCACGAATCTCGGGCGAAGCAGGGCGGTAACATTCTTCATCGACATCGTCTACCGCTTTGGAGTGCCAAACTCCATCATCACCGACAATGGGTCCCAATTCACGGGCAAGAAGTTCTTGGAGTTCGCGACAAGTTCCACATCCGTGTGGATTGGGCGGCCGTGGCGCACCCACAGACCAACGACCAAGTAGAACGTGCCAATGGCATGATCTTACAAGGCCTAAAGCCCAGAATTTTCGACCAGCTGAACAAATCTGGGCGAAAATGGCTCCAAGAGTTACCAGCGGTTGTGTGGAGCCTAAGGACCACCCCGAGCAGAGCCACTGGGTTCACCCCGTTTTTCCTAGTCCACGGCGCGGAGGCCGTCCTCCCCACGGACTTAGAATACGGTTCGCCCAGGGTTCGAGGCTATGACGAGGATGCCAGCCAGCGAGCCCGCGAGGACTCCGCCCGGATCGCCTGGACGAGGCACGCCTCGTGGCCCTGATGCATTCCGCGAGGTACCAGCAGTCCCTCAGGCGCTACCAAGCACGTAAGATACGCCGGCGGGATTTCAGCGAAGGGGATGCGGTCCTAAGGCTACGCCAAGACAACCGAGGGCGCCACAAGCTATCGCCCCCATGGGAGGGACCCTACGTCGTGGTGAAGGTACTCAAGCCCGGCACGTACAAGCTGGCCAACGAGGACGGTGAAGAGCTCACCAACGCTTGGAACATCCAACGCCTACGTCGTTTCTACCCCTAGCTAGGATTCCCAAGCATTTTCTCGTTGTAAAAATCATATGGCCAACGCCCAGCTTGGTGACAACTATGTAAACACCTCAAGTCTAATGGAAAGGGCAACTCGGCTTTCCCCCGAAACCCAAGTTACCCTCGGGGGCTACTGCGGGGGCACCCCCAAAAATGGTCCCATTTTTGCGCAAAATAAAAACAACTCACGCGCGCTGAGTTTGTTTCCTACTTCAACCTCGAGCAACGATTCGAACAGGGCGCAGGCGGCCTAGCGGAAGGAGCGCGCGAGTCAGAGATAGCCTACGCCGCGAGGATACGGCCCTTCTCTCTCGCCTCCAACCCGACGAGCCCCCGCGAAAATCGAACTCCCCCTAAGTAAAATCTACTCAGAAAGAAGGAGAAACAAAAAAGCGCAATAAGCAAAAGACTTCATTTCCTATCATCAAATGTTTACAACTAAGATAATGTGCTTATTTACAAGGCCGCATGGCCGGAATACCGATGCACATACAAAAACGGGCCTAGCGCCCAAGCGTTTTCGGGGCGGGAGGAGCGGCAGCGTCAGCAGCGTCCGAGAAGAGGAACTCTTCGAAGGCTTCAACAAGCGACCCGGCGGCGTCGGCGGCGAGCGCATCCACACGCTCCATCGCTACCTCGTCCTCGACGCCCTCGGGAACGATGTAACCCTCCGCCAGCGCCTCGAAGTTGACCTCGTAGTGGGACCGCACCACTCCGAGGGCCTTACGGACGCCCCGGATACGGCCGCCCGACGCATCCGCTCGGTGACATGACCGCCAAGGGCACGCGGGCGGCCGGCCGGCCGAGCTGCCGCCCGTGCTTCGCCCTCCTCCACGGCACGGCAGGGTCTCGAGGGCCGCACCATGCGGCCCTCCCGGCCTCCCCTGCTCGGAGGAGTTGTAGGAAGCCCGGCAGCCGCGGCCCGTTCGGCCGCATGCCCCGGGCGGTGCGCAAGCCCGGAATCGCCAAGACAAGAAAGAAATCGAAAAGGGGAAGCGAGCCCTCTAACGAAAAACCAACAAAACAAGAGTAAAACAATGGCTCACCTTCGACTTGTTTCCTCTCCACCTCGAGAGCGCGGCGCTCGGCCTCGACCGCCGGCTCGAGACGCTTGATGGCCTCGCCCGCTCCCTGGTGTGCCGGCTCTTGGTTTGCGCTCGCAATACCGAGCACAATGAGCTCGCCCTCGGTCTTGGAGAGCTTGTCGTCCCGCTACGCCAATGACCTTCGCGCCGCCTCGCGAGCGACACGCTCCTGCTCCGGCGCCGTCCGTGCGCGTCGACGAGGGCGGCTCCTCCTCCGCCGGAGCCGCCCCTCGGCCCTTGGCGGGCGGTGCGCTCCCCGCAGAGCTGCTCCTCGCCGATGACGAGCGCCGCGGCCTTGGCGTCGTGGGCGGCCTTCAAGTCGTCGACCTCCTTGGCCCGCCCTCCGGCCCACGCGCCCGCTCCTCGGCCGGCGCCGCCGCGCCCGCGCCCCCTCGAGCGACGAGCGGAGCCCCCGGTTCTCGCGCGCGGACGTTGGCCACCTCCGCCTCCCAATTGGTTGCCGCCGTCCGCATCTTCTCCAAGTCCAGCGCGCACCGCCGCGCGCCTCATCACGATCGATGAGGGTGTGCGGACCCGCTCGAGGCTCGGCGGCACGGCGGATCTGCCTCGAGCTCTCGGGGAGTTCGTCGCGCCGAGCCATGGCCGGGACGCGGCCGGCCGTCGGGGACCCGAGGGCGTTGGCAAGCGCGTCGAAAGCGCCGCACCGCTCCCCCCCCGAGGGCCGGTGGACCTCGGCGTTCACCCGGCCGAAGGCGTCATACTTGTCGTGGGCACGACGCTCGAGCTCCCGGCACCCACAAATCAAAACCCGTAAGCACTACGACACGGAGGCAAGACACAAAAACGAGAGATGGAAGAAAGCGAGCAACCACGCCCTACCGGAAGACGCGCCATGCGGCCGCCATGGACCCGCAACGCCTCGTTTAGCGCGTGGTCGAGCGTGGTGCCGTGGCCCGAGCTCGCCCCGAGCCCCCGCCCGGCGCGCAAACGCAGGGGGATCGTCAACGGCCCCCTCCACCTGGGCGGGGTGGCCGGCGGCGGAGGACGAGGCCTCGCACCGTGTCCTCGGTCCCCCGCCACCATGTGCCCCTCGTGCCGCCTCACGAGGGCCCCCTCTCCCCGGGGCTCGGGGGGAGCGTGTGGGGAAGCTAGCCCCCCGATCCCACCCGGGCGGCGGGGAGTCGTCATCCGGGACCTCCACCACCTCCGCCGGGAACCGCCGGCGGGCACCGGCCCTTGCGCCGCCTCCACCGGCGCCTCCACCCGCGCCTCCGTGGCCGCGGGCGCCGACGCGGCGCCGCGGCCACCACCCCTCGCCGCGCCTCTCGCGAACCACGGCGCCGCCACGGGTTGCCCCGCTCCGCCTCCCCTCTCCGCAACTGGCGCCACGGACGGCGCCTCCGTAGAAACGGCCTCTCGCGGGCCGCACCTCCGCCACGACCGCCGCCGTGGGCCGCGCCTCGCCACGGCCGCACCGGCCGCCCCTCTCGCAACCACGGGCTGCGCCGTGGCGTGCCGATCCGCCGGTCGAGGCCTCGGGGCCCCGCCCGCGCCCTCGCGAGCTCTCGCCCGCCGCCGCCGTGCTTGCCCCGCCCGTGACGCCCTCGACGAGCGCCGCGCGGTGGGGATGGACAGCGTCCGTCCTCGGCACCTTGGGCGGTGCGAGGGGGAGGCACGGTTGGCACCACCCCTGCGCGAGGGCACAAACGGAGGGTTAGAACGCCCCGATCATCAAAAAATCAAACCAAGTAGAGGATCGAACCCCTTACCTCGAGGAGGAAAAGGCGCGCTTCCTTTTCCTCGAAGTCTCGGCGGATGAGGCCGGCGGCGGCCGCGCGCCCGCCGCCGCGCCTCCCCGGCGTCGCCACCGCGCGCGCGCCCCGCGCCGCGCGGCGCGCGCGCGCCGCGCGCGCGCGCGCCGCCGCGCGCGTCCCCCGTGGTGCGCGCCGGCGCCTACGCGGCGCGCGCCGCCCCCGATGTCGATTGCACGGCGGTGGGCACCGTTGCGCCCGCCCCCAGCGATGCGCCCTTGCCGCGGAGCCGGCTCCGGCGACCTGGGCGAGGGCTCCCACCTATCGAGGGGGCCCCGCCCCTCGCCCTCTTCATTTTCGTCCTCCTCGAGGACGAGTACTCCTCGGTCCCGGGGAGGAGAGCCCTCGCCTTCCCGCGCCGCTGCACCGCGTTCGGCCGCTCACGGCGCTCGTTGTCCGCCTCGCGCGCTCCCTCCGCGCGCGCCGCCCGCTCCCCCCGCTCCCGCCGCTGCGCCGCCCGACCAAGCGCGCGGGAGTCGGGGTGGGCGGAACGGACTTTCGAGGCGGTAAAGCTCACCACCGCACACACGGGAACATCAAGGACGCGTCAGGAGGCAGAAGCAACACCAAGAACTAAAGCAAAATCAAGAATCACACTCACCGGGGGGCCGGTGGGGAGCATCTCGAGGTCCCACGAAACCGGGTCCGGATGCATCGGCATCCGGGTGTCGACGGCGTTCCGCGCCCGAGTGAGCGCATACGGCCGCCCGAGGGGGCGTGAGCATCCGCGACCTCGCCGCCGCGACGGGGTCGGCCGCCTCCGTCATCTCGTAGATGTAGAGCGGCCTCTCCATCGAGGCACGATCCGCCGTGATGGAGGAAGGCGAGGACGCCCAACGCGGTCGGCCCTTGCGCCGCCAAGCTCTTCGGGGCGGCCAGACCGAGTCCCGCCGCCTCCGATCTTGGGGCGTGGACACCCCGTAGCCCCAAGAGCCGGGCTTCTCCTTGAACACCCGACCGGTGTAGGGGGAGGCCGGGCTCGGCGTTGCGCGGGGGTAGAACCATCCCGCTCCCGGCCCGGCGTTGTTCGTCGTCATGGTGCGGGGGATGTAGTCGTCTGAACCGCCCCCGCAGGCAGCGACATCCCGCCGGCGCGCACCGCGCGCGCGGGGTTCTTGGCTCCGTCGTGGGCTGCGTGAAGAGCTCCGCGCGGAAGAGGTGCACCCGCAGCTCCCGGTTGGCCGGGGATCCCCCAGTACCCCTCGCGGATGCCCACGAACGTGGCCGCCGCGAGATCGCGTTGGGCGCGAGTTGTGCGGCTCCACGCCGTAGTAGGTGGCCGCGCGCGCCGCATGAAGCGGCTCGGCCGCGCGTTGAAGCCTCGCTCGTGGAAGCGGATAAAAAGCTCACCACGTAGCCTTCCGGCGGGTTGGGCACGCGGTCCCCCGCCGGCGGCACTATCCACTCCGCCGGCGGCCGTCCTCGTTCGCCGTCGCCGGCCGGCGGCGACCGGCTCGCCAAGGGCCGGCGGAGTCACCGTCGACCGCTCCCGGTGCGTACGGGTCAAGGATCGTGAGGGGCGGAAGTGGTGCCATGAGAAGAAGGCAAAGGAATGCGAGAGCGGAGGACGAGAAGAGGAAGAAGAACTCAAATGGCGCAGCCGCACGGTGGCGAAGGCAAGGCGAAGACGAAAGCACAAGAGCCCGAAATGGCGGAGCGCTAAGGTAAAAAACCGCAGTCTCCCCCCCCCTCGCATTTATAAGCCGCGGGCGAGCTCTCGCGGAGCGGATGTCCCGCGCGCATTAACCGCAGTGGAAGCTCCGCTTCACGCCGACGAACGGGCCCCGCCACGACCACGGCGGCCACATCACCGCGAGCGGGCCATCATCACGGCGAAGACTAGCGGGGGACGAGGCGGGCGGTCACGTCCGTTCGCCATGCCGCCCACTACGCGCGCGCGCGGGCGCAACGCCTAAAAAGGCGCGCCCGCGTTTGCAAAACCGCGGCCCCCAGCGGAGGGGCATTTAATGACCTGGGCCCCTTGCCAAGCAAGGAGAACCCTCGGCAGGGCGAGCCCCCGGCTCGAGACAATGTCAGCCCTCGAAGGGACATCGGCGTGAGAAGGTCGCCCGGGCCTCGCTTGAAGTAAAGGGGCACCACGAGCACCCATGCCACGCAAAACCCTCGAGCGGCACGAGCCCCTGGCTCGAGACAAATATCAGCCCTCGAAGGGACATCGGCGTGAGAAGGGTCGCCCGGGGGCTCGCTTGAAGTAAAAGCAGGCACCACGAGCACCCATGCCACACAAAACCCCGAGCAGCACGAGCCCCCCCCGGCTCGAGACAAATATCAGCCCGAAGGGACATCGGCAGTGAGAAGGTCGCCCGGGCCCGCTGAAATCGCGGGCACCACGAGCACCCATGCCACGCAAAACCCCGAGCGGCACAGCCCCGGCTCCCGAGACAACATCCCGCCCTGAAGGGACATCGGCGTGAGAAGGGCGCCGCGGGCCCGCTTGAAGTAAAGCGCTGCACCGCGAGCACCCATGCCACGCAAAACCCTCGAGCGGCACGAGCCCCTGGCTCGAGACGATATCAACTCTAAAAAGGGCACATGCGTGAGAAGGTCGCCGGGGCCCGCTTGAAGTACAGCGGTGCACCACAAGCACCCATGCCGCGGCCGTGCTACCAACCCGCCCTCGAGGGTGGCTCGCCCAGACCCCTCGACGGCCGCAAACGCAAAAGACGGGGCCGCCCAGGCGCCGCCCCGCACGGCCCTACTGATCAAAGGTTCGAAGCCTGACCCTCGACGGGTTCGAACGAGCGCCTCGCATCGCGTAGCCGTGGACGACGAAGGCACGCGCATTCGAGCCGTTCCTCGAGCCCGTCGGCTCAGGGTGCCCCACATGTCGTGTTCGAGAGCCGCGAGGGCAGCTAGTCGGGGGATCCCACCGAGGAGAGCTTCCGCGCCCTCGGTCCCTATCGAACGGACCGAGCCCCACCTAGCAAACCCACGCAAGCGCTTCCATGGACGTGTCTCCGGACCACGCAGCCCTACACTTCCCGAACGGGGCATGGGCGTCCACTCGGAGCCACCCACTAGCCGGCCCAAAAGAGGACTCCAACGGGTCGCGACCCGCTCGAGGGGGTTGCGGGGAAACCTCACCCTACCGTCCCGCGGAGGACGCGCGAGGGCGCGTTAAGAAACAAGTCGTAAGGCTCTACGCGATCGCCTCGACCGGGCCCGGCCCGGTGCTCGGGGAGATGAACGCATGAGCGCTACACCTCGCGCCCGGCCCGCACCCGCCGAGAGCCGGCGCCGGCCAAAGCACGTGCGTCACCGAAGCCGGGCGAGACACTCGCCGATGCCGGTTGAAACATGTGCCACGCCCTCCGACCGGTTCCCGCGGTTAACCCTGCAGAGCACCCACACTCTGCGGCTACGGAGGCTGAGCGCGGGTCGCCGGACGGGGCCCCACGAGAAGCATTCGCAAAACAAGGAGGGAAGAATGTCCTATCGGTAGGTTCCAGCATCCGCGGGAGCCTCACGGAAGCAAGCCGCGCGGATGCTCGGGAGCCCTGCGTCGGGGACGACCCTCAGGGTCCCCTCAAACAACGGGGAAATCCTCACTGAAAACCCGCAACAAAGCCAAAACACAAACTTGCCTAACCATCCAGATACGGCCCACGCCGGCGGGACCCCACGGCCCATCAGGCGGCGGCCTTCTTGGAGATCCCCTCGGCGGTGCCCGCCTCGCTCGAGGATGCGCGCCCCTCGGGCGGACTCCGCCCCGTTCGAGGGGTAGCACTTCCCTCGAGCCGGGATCCGCCGCTGCTCGAGGGTCCGCTCCCCCTCGAAGCCGGAGCTCCGCCTTCGCTCGAGGGTACATCCCGCCCTCGAGCGAGGTCCGCCACGCTCGATGGGGCGCCCCTCACGCGTGCGCGGCCCCCCGTACACGCGCATTTAACGCCCCGACACCGGCGGGACGGCGCCATCATGCGCCGGGGCTCGCGCCTCGGTGCCGCCGCACTAACTCCCGAGGGAGGAGCCCATCCCCATCACTCGTAGGGGAGGGAGCGTGCGAGCGCGGCCGGTGTCCGGTCCCGTGACGCCGTGCGCCTGCTCTAGTACGGCTTAACGCGCAGGAGCCCTCGAAGGGGGCCGGTTGCACCCTCGATTCACTTTCTTGTGACCCTACGGGGGGTTAGGTGGAGGCGCTAGGCCGGTGGAACACCATCTCGCCCCCGTACCGCCGTGGCCGCCGTCCCCCGCGCGCGAGGGCGCACGCCGGGCGCTGTAGCAACGACTCCAGCACTGTGAAGAGCGTTGGGAAGGGACGCCGTTTTACCTACTCCCCGTATCCCGACGAGCCAACGTCGACACCTCCCCTCGAAGCCTATCGAAGGCGTTACCACCATCCCGGCTGCCCTTCAACCCTCGAACCGCCCTTGTTCGGGTACAAGGTAGGCCATGATGGCCAGGATCGCTGGAAGGATCGTCCGGACGGCCGCCCATTCCTCAAACATAGCACGTCGTGCTTCCTCACGTAGCTAGATAGCGCGGCGTGCAGTATGATTCGCCTCCTCCTTGGATCTATAAAAGGAGGGAGAACCCCCCCGCCGCGAGGGGACGAGGGGCGAGAAAAACATCGAGATAGCACACAACACATCACGTACTCATTCTCCAATTCTCCCACAATATCTTGCCCACCCCACTGTGGGGGACTTGGAAGCCACGCTTCCTCTCCCGCCTTGCTTGTAGCAGCCCTTACCCGCTGGGCACCCCGGTCTAGTCGAGCATATAGTGCCTTGAGCACCCCCACGCGCTGGACGTACGGCCCCCTCGGCGGGAACCAGGATAAATCCCGTGTCTCTTATTGCTTAGCATCGACCATTGAGGGATAGACCTCGGCGCTTTCCTCTTGGTTAGTGTCGGGGACCATATTCCGCACCGACAATGATCGACGGAGATTTAAATCCCACATAGTGTCGGGCATACTCCCCGAGTACTCATGCAAGGAAGGAGGAAGAGTAGAAGACGAACTCTTACTAGAATTCCCCGTACTCCTACTAGGACTTGTTCCGTGTAATCCTACTAGGACTCCTGCCTTGTAACCGACTAGGAACCCACCCCTGGACTATATAAAGGAGGGTCGGGTACCTACGAGGACATCCACAATCCCTCCGGGGACAACACCAAGCGCAGGGCGCAATACTACTCCAAACAGGACGTAGGGTAGCTACTCCGGCTACCCAAACCTGTATAAATCTTGTGTCTCGTGTCCTCGCGCGTACCTTCGGGTTCCAGATCATGACGATCCCCACCTTCTACCTTGTTGCGAGTACCTCCCATGGAGGTCGAGAGGTTTAAACACCGACAGCTGGCGCCCACCGTGGGGCCAATCGTCACGATCACCGGGTGAATTCGAAGGACCTTCGTCAACAAGATCAATCTACTCAGCGTGTGGCTAGTATATTCGGCAACTCGACGACTTCCTACCAGGGCAGAATTGAATTTCTATCTACATGGTAGAAAAAATCGCCGAGTCACGTCAACTTACGTGCGGTTTTTTCCACGATCTCTCCCGGATGAGACAGAGTCCGGAACAGAGTCCAACTGCAAGCAGGAGGCACAACTTTTGGCTGTTGCTGGTAGAGCGCATACTTCGCCGGTCCAAAACGGAGTCAGCTCCTGCCTTACATCCCGTACAAACAGCGGTTCCAACACTTCAAAGCAGCAAATCGATTTTTCTAAGTCCACCGAAGTACTCCGTACGTGCATGCGGCTGCTCCATATGCAAAGCTAATTGGTTGATAAGTTGCTACACGCGCAAGTCAAGCTGACAAGCTCCCACAAGACTTCTTCAAGATCTTTGCTTCATGCACTTGGAATTCGTACGCGAGTACAAGTACTTCAACCTTGCCGTGCACCGCTAGTATTCGTCACTCGTCCACGGGCTCTACGTCAACCTTGCCGTGCGCCGCGACTACTCGTCTCCGGCCGCACGCGCTCTACGTCGACCTCGCCGTGCGCCGCGAATACTCGTCTCCGTTCGCACGCGCTCTACGTCAACCTCGTCGTGCACCGTGAGTACTCGTCATCACTCTCCCGAGCCGCGAGCGATCTACCTCGACTTCGTCGCGCATCCGAGTGCCTCGGCACGTCGCGCGGCTCGTCACGTGGCTCGTCGCGTCGCTCGTCGTCGACTACTCCGCCTCGCGCGAGCTCGTCGTCGTCGACTACTTTGCCTCCGCCGCGCGTCCGGGTGCCTCGGCACGTCGCGCGGCTCGTCATGCGGCTCGTCGCGCCGCTTGTCGTCGACTACTCCGCCTCTCGCAAGCTCGTCGTCATTGACTACTTTGCCTCCGCCGCGCGTCCCGGTGCCTCGGCACGTTGCGCGAGCTCGTCATGCGGCTCGTCGCGCCGCTCGTCATCGACTACTCCGCCTCGCGCGAGCTCGTCGTCGTCGACTACTTTGCCTCCACCGCGCGTCCCGGTGCCTTGACACGTTGCGCGGCTCGTCATGCGGCTCGTCGCGCCGCTCGTCGTCGACTACTCGCCTCGCGCGAGCTCGTCGTCGTCGACTATGCCTCCGCCGCGCGTCCGGGTGGCTCGGCACGTCGCGCGGCTCGTCGGGCGGCTCGTCACGCCGCTCGTCGTCGACTACTCCGCCTCGCGCGAGCTCATCGTCAACTACTTCGCCTCCGTGCGCCGCGCGTCCGAGTGCCTCGGCACGCCGCGCGGCTCGTCGTGCGGCTCGTCACGCGGCTCGTCGCGCCGCTCGTCGTCGACTACCCGCCTCGCGCAGGCTCGTCGTCGACTACTCCGCCTCGCCCAGGCTCGTCGTCGACTACTCCGTGCGCCGCGACTTCGTCTTGCGGCCACGCTGGCTCTACTTCATCCACGCCGTGCGTCGTGACTACTTGTCTCGCGGCAACACTGGCTCTACTTCGAGTATGCCGCGCGCCACCACGACGTTGTCTTCCGGTCACATCGCGTCGACCTTTCATCTCGACTAGTTTTCCAAACTAGTCGAGAACGGCAGTCACGCCCCCAACAACTAGTCGGAATCAACTCTGATTAGTCAACTTTAACAACAACCGTCGCGGCTCCATCGCCAATCGCCACGGCTTCATCATCAGTCTGCCCAGGCAGCAACAGCTAAGTCATTTATCTAAATGATTGCTGTTTTCTTAGCTTGTTCTCCTTATCATGTAGGACTACTTGCCGACTACTCATTTGTGTATGCTTCTCGGCGGGTTTTCACGGGAGCTACACTCTGCTGACTACTCTTGGGGTATATCAATCAAGTCGCCACGAGTCTACTTCATCAACTCGGGGGCTATCCCTAGGAGGCAGTTTCTAAAGTCCACTACGCGCGGCAATCTAAAGTCGACTTCAAAAGTCGCATTCTAAAGTCCGCTCCGTGCGGCAACTTAAAGTCGACTCCGGTCGCATCTTCGCCTACTTCGATGGCATACTACGTGTGTAAGCTTTGATGGAACATAGCTGTAAGCGGCCCTCGGGTCCTGGCGACGATGGAACCTAGCTGCACGTGGTCTTCATGCTCTGTACCATGGGTCCAAGTACCCTAAGTACTCGCGCTCCGTACCTTGGGTCTGAAATCCATGGCCCAGGTACGCAGGTCGACTTCGGTCGCACCTTCAAGTCCACTGCGGTGGCAACCATACCTTGGGTCTGAAATCCATGGCCTAGGTACACAAGCCGACTCCGGTCGCACCCTCAAGCCCGCTCTGGCGGCAATCGTACCTTGGGTCTGAAATCCATGGCTCAGGTACTCAAGCCCACTCCGGTGGCACAAGTCGACGCTAACGGTCGCACCCAAGCCCACTCCGGTGGCACAAGTCGACGCTAACGGTCGCATCCAAGCCCACTCCGGTGGCACAAGCCGACTTTGGTCGCAATCTTAAGCCCGCTCCGGCGGCAAAACTATTCGTTTTCTCTGATTTTTCATTCGCTTTGGCTTTCCGGAAAGTGCTTTTCGTTTTTTGCATCTTAAGTCCACCTCGTGTGGCGCAAAGTCGACTACTGTAGTCGCATCTTAAAGTCCGCTCCGCGTGGCAAACTAAAGTCGACTTCCAAAGTTGCATTTCAAAAGTCCGCTTCGCGCGGCCCAAAGTCGACTATTGTAGTCGCATCTCAAAGTCCGCTACGCGCGGCAATCTAAAGTCGACTTCCAAAGTCGCATATTAAAGTCCGCTTCGCGCGGCAACTAAAGTCGACTTCGGTTTTCAAGTCGCATCTCAAAGTCCGCTCCACGCGCCACAAAGTTGACTTCGGTTTTCAAGTCGCATTCTAAAAGACCACTCTGCCGGCATCTAAAGTCGACTCCGGTCGCATTTAGAGTCCGCTCTGACGGCACGACTACTTCTCATGCTCCACGGCTCGACGCCAAACTACTATTTGGAATCTCTCCAGCTCGGGGGCTGCACTTAACATACTACTCGAAGATAACTTCGAGCATGCTTCACTCGCTCTCAAGCTCGGGGGCTCCTCACCAATCACTACTCGACGTGGCTCATACGACTCTCTTATCTCGGGGGCTACACGGCTGCGGAGTACTTGGATGATGGCTTCCGCGAACACTGAAGACCCTTGGATTGATTACCTAATCATTTTAAGGCTCGGGGGCTACTATGCTACACCCATCTTTCAATTTTTGCAAGACGGAAGATTCGGAGTCAAGACTGACCCTCAGCTAGAGTTTGCAGCTCAAACTAAGGCTCGGGGGCTACTCCATATGGAGTGCGATTTTGCAATCGCACTTCCATATAATCTCGACTTCAAGATCGATGAGCTGGACCACCTTCCGGCCCTCGCGGCGGTTCAAGTACAACATTTTAATAATTCCACACTATAATTAAATAGTAGCTTCGGCTTGAGACAATTTATTCCAAGTCTCCAAGCATGTCGTTTGAGGTGAACTCCACGAGCATGTCATCGGTAGTGGGAAGCTTCTCCTTCATGAGATCTAGGTTTTCATTGTTGTTTGAACAACCCACTTCCTTGTTCGCAGCAGGTGCAAGATTGAAGTGTGCTTCATATCTTGGCTCTTTTTTCTTGCTTTGCTTTGCATCCTTTAAGAACTTTTGGTAGAGAGCTACCAAATGCTTTGGAGTGTGGCAATCTTTAGCAAGGTGATTAAAAGTGCCACATCTATGACATTTAGAGTCATTTTTGGCCTTAGCATCACCACCTCTCTTACCCTTATGATAAGGCTTGTGCTTTTTATTGAAAGTTTTCTTCTCGGGCTTGTTCTTTGGGTCACCAAAATTGGATCCCTTGAACTTTCTCTTATTTTTCTTTCCCTTACCACCGCACATTATGAACTTCGGGAAGAGGTGCCTGCACCTATCGGGTGCTTATGATGGTTCTTCATTAGAAGCTCATCATGTTTCTCGGCATGAGTCAATGTGTGAATAAGTTAAGAATATTGAGTGAATTTATTAGCCCGATACTCGCTGTTGCAAGACTCTATCCGCAAGAGTTTTCTCAATCTTATCAGCATCCGTTGGTTCTTTCTCACAAAACTTCAACTTAGAGCAAATTTTATGAACAGCATGATTGTAGTCTGCAACAGACTTGAAGTCCTGCAAACACAAATGGTTCCACTCATGATTAGCCTCCGGCCAAATGAGTTCCTTTTGCTGATCATAACGCTCTTTAAGCACAAGCCATAAAACATGAGGATTCATCTCCATAAGGTACTCTTGTTTGAGATCCTTGTGGATGTAAAACCTCAATAGCATTAGGGCGCCAAACTTCTTTTTGTTCATCCAAAGTGACACCTACAGGAGGCTCGCTAAGGTATGGCAAAAGCCCACGGGATGCAAAGTTAATCTTCATATCCGAAGCCCAAGTGGGGTAATTGTGACCATCAATAGAGAGATCATCGAACTCTTTTGCCATGGCCATAGCCTACAAAGTAGGACCACATGATTCAATAATTCATGCATGAAGTATAATCAGGTGGTTAAATAATGTTGTAATAAATGCAAATTAATTTAAATAACATAACTCTTAAAGGATTAATAAAAGTACAAGGGAAACAAATAGCATGTAAACCCTCAAATTTTAATCTCATCAACTTGTATACATGGTAGAGAGTCTCAAATGCCATAGGACATAGAGTAGATCAAAATGATAGGCAAATAATTTGTTGCCAAAGCATAGTCTTAATGCAAATAATTCATCATGAATTAAATGCATCCTTTGCTAAGGTCTCCATCACACCATATGTATACTCAAGTTAATGATTGAGCATTGAATTTGCGAGTCACTACAATAGTGTAAACCAAAATCCTCAATGGTAGTCACTTTTATAGTGTAAGCCATTGTGATATTTTCATAATTAATCCTTGTTTTTTGGAACATTATATAGGTAATCATCAACCTTCAAAATGAGCATGATGTAGACCTTTAGTGATAGATCGTCAAAATCCACATTCATGGATATGATCTCTATCACCTAATGTTTGTATCCCAAAATTTTGAGGGAAATGTATAATTATTTGCAAGAAATCACTAGTAATATTTTACTAATGAAGAAAATCACAGCAATGAGTTGATGTATGTGAACCAAAAACATAGCAATAACGAAATTAAGTATGAAAGTGATAAGATTTACACAAACATACTAACATTAATATTCGAAATTGCAAAAGTACATAAGTGGTAAAAACACATTTGTACATAACCATCACATGATCTATACTTAATAAAGTAGCAAGACTAAACAGTGATAAACAGCAGTAACTCACATAGGCTAATATCTATGAATTGAAATATAAACTGCTGGAAATTTCTAAATGAAATAAAGAAAAGAAAATAGATAAACAAGGCCAGAAATCATGGCCGCATGGCCCGACCCAGGTAGCTGGCATCGCCTCGGCCCGCCCGGGCCGCGACGGGCCGTTGCCGCCGCCCGGCCCATCTAGCCGTGCGGGCGCGCGACCCGGCGAGGCTTGGCGGCCCGCGCGTTGCGCACGGCGACCCAACGGGCCGCGCCGCCGCCTAGCCCGACGAACCGGTGTGGCGGCCCGCGCGTCGCGCACGACGGTCCAACAAGCCGGCCCGGGCCGCCCGGCCCGGCCTAGCCGGCCCGCGGCTGCCGCGGTATAAGAAGGGGTGGTTAGGGTTTCCAACCCTAACCGCGACCTCCCAACCGCGATGGGCCGGCGTCGCCGCCGCTTCCTCCACCGGATCCCACTGCCTCCTCGCCGTCCGAGCAATACGTACTCCACCACAACATGTACTTCCGCGCAGCCCCGCCACCGGTCCCGACGCGTGGCTAAAGGTCAAGATGGCCGCCGCCGCCGCCGTTCGCCGGCGCGACTCCCGCCGCGTCTCCTCGGCCTCTCGTACCGCCAGAGCTCGTGCTCCGGCGGAGATCGAAGATGGGGGCCGCCCGAGCGCCCGAAGCGCGACGAGCGGCCAAGCATGGCCGTCGGCGCGCCGGCCGTCCGCGCGACCCCCCCTTTCCCCCCGCCGCCGTCCGGAGAAGATCGTCCCCGCCGCCGTCCTCCTTGCCACCGAGCGCTGCCCGCGCAGCTCGGATGGGGGCCGCCGCCGGCTCCCGCACCGTCACCGTCGACGAGGTCGAGCGCCCCCGCGCTCCCACCCACCGCGTTGCCGGCCAAGAAGGTGGAGGCGCGCGCCTCCCCCCGAAGGAGAAGCACGGTCCCCATCGCGCTCACCGACGCGTCCGGGCCGGCCGGGGGCCCCCGTGAGTTCGGCTCCCGCGAGCGAACGACGACGTGTGCAAGTGCCGGCGACGAGGAGCCGGGGACGGTCCGTGCGGGACGTTGATCCACCCTCCCACGAGCGTGGGACCGACCGGGCGGCGATGACCGAGGTGGTGGAGGCGGGGGCCTCGCAACGTCGGCCCGACGACGGCGTCGCCGCGTCCCCGAGAAGAGCCGCACGCGGCATGCCCCTCCGGCGCAAGGGTCCCCGGGCGCGGGACCATTGGTGAGCGGCTTCCGCCGCAAGAGCCGGCCCGTTCACCCTTGGTGCCGAACGAGGAGGTGGTGATGGCGGCGAGGATGGAGATCTCGCCGCGGCGGTTGCCCGTCAAGGTGAGGCAACCGCGCATCGCATCCATGTGCACTTCCACTCGGTTCACCCTCCGATGTTGCGTGCCGGCCTCCGTGATCGGCGGCGTGGACTCCTCCAGTGGCAAGGCACAGAGGACCACCGGCGCCTGGAACACGGCCGTCCACCCGTGCGCTTCGCAGTAGGCCACATTGGCCACCTGGATGCGAGCGGGTGGGGTCTGCGTCAAGGTTGGGGCCGGCGCCGAGGAGGCGACGACGTCGCTGCCTCCGGGACATCGACGCGCCGTCCCCGAAAGGGTCGCGGCTCCACGGCGTTCCAGAGGCAGGCTCCTCCTCGGGACCCGCGTCGGGGCGACACCATGTAGTTGTAGAGGAGGGTGGCGGCATTAGTGCCGCGCAGTCCTCAAGCGAGGAGCACGGCGAGGAAGAGGAAGATGCATGACATCGCCAACAAGTTCGTCGATGGTAGGCATGGTACCTTCTTCTCCGCGAACTCGCCGGCGGAATCCCCCGCCTACGAACCGCTTCCGGCCTCTTTCTTTTCTTCTCGCGGGCTTGAGCGTGCCGATAACGTGTTGAATGTAAAGTGGAACAAGAGGATGTAAAAGGAACAAGAGATGTAAAAGTGAAAGTTATTCTCTTTATCACGAACAAAGAGATCTTTTTATACAACGCTGGGCTACTACTTTCTGCAGGCGCGACGCTTCCCACGCTTTCCTTCGGGATTCAGAATCGCAATTGCGAGTTGCTAATTACTTCACTAATTGATCATTAGAATATTAGAGAATATTCTCAACATCATTCTCGAATCCTCAAGCGTTACCGTTGTTTTTCCTCCATTTCCACCGGCAGAAGCATCCCGGCGCCGGCGACGTGTCCTCCCCGGCCATACGTGCCCCGCCGCATGCGCGGACACGTACGCGCCTCGCCTGCACACGCGCCCCAGAGCGAACCCCAAAGAAGCCCAACCCCATCTCGGCTTCGTCGATCGCCGCGAGTAGATAACGCCGCCTCCTCCCGCTCTCCCTCCCTCCTGCTAAATCCTTCTTCTTCCTTCTCATCCATCCTCCACCGACTCCACGTCGTCGCCGGCCGGCTAGCTCCTCGATCACACTTCTTGCCTGCTGATCTCTCCTGTTCGTTGTACAATAATGTCGGGGATCTCGCTGGCGGTGGCGCCGCGGTCGGACCCGGAGCACGGGGCGGAGCGGCAGCCGACGGCGATGCTGGGCGGCGTGATGGGTTCGCTCCGCGTGATCGAGCTCCAGCTCGTGGCCTTCATCATGGTGTTCTCCGCCTCCGGCCTCGTCCCGCTCATCGACCTCGCCTTCCCCGTCGCCACCACGCTCTACCTCCTCGTCATCTCCCGCCTCGCCTTCCCGCCGCTCCACTCCAAGCTCCACGCCGCCGGCGCGGGCGACTCGCCCGCCGCCTCCCAAGAGATCTTCCGCGGCAGCAAGTAATGATCCATCGATTCGTTCCTTTTGGTTATTACTACATCGTGCGCTGACATGGACACGGTCCGTCCGGTCGTCGTCGCAGGTTGTTCCAGGCGTACGTGGTGATGGGCACGACGGGTGGGGCTGTTCCCGCCGCTGGCGCAGCACGTGTGCTGGGCGGGTTCGCGCGGGGCGACGACGGCGCGGTGCGGCGGCGACGCCGCACCTGTTCCTGCTGTCCTGCCAGATCCTGACGGAGAACGGTGGGCTCCCTCAACGCCTTCTCGCCGCCGGTGCGGGCGCTGGTGCCGCTGCTCTACACGGTGCGCCGGGTGTTCGTCATCCTCGACTGGGCGTACGACGTGTGGGCCAACAGGACGCTCACCAGGGCGTCCACCACGCAGGAGGCCGCCTGGCTCTGGTTCGGCCGCTACCTCGCCGCCGCCAACCTGCTCTACTTCTCCGCCAACCTCTTCGTCTTCCTCATCCCCAAGTTCCTCCCCCGCGCGTTCGAGAAGTACTTCCGCATGCGCGACGAGGTCTGCGCAAAGACCGCCGAGGACAAGCATGCGCGCGCCCGCACGGCGGCGCCGGCGCCGGAGCAGCGCGGTGGAGTCGCCAAGCCGGTGGAGTCCAAGAAGGCGGACTAGGAAGGTTGCTTTGGCATGTGTGTCTTGGCCAGCATTCGATCGGTGGGCTCTCTGCCTTGTACTAATTTCTTTCTCGCTTCAATTCGGAAGACCAGCCGCGTGTACGTGTCATGGCACTTTGGGCCGTTGGGGTATAGAGGACAATGAATCCTGCATTGCCAGTTTGCCACGTTGCAAATTCGTGCCAGTTTATTCGAGCCACGATCCCCGTGCCAGTTTATTCGTGGTTCGAGTACGTGTGCTGCCACGCGGCCCCGAACCACGAAGCACAAGAACACGAGAGCGTCGAATGCGTGTCGCCGCCGGTTTGGTTCTTCGCGCTCCCGTGCCCGTGCATCCATCCTCTGTCTCGGCCCCGCAAAGAGCAAATTATTTCCAAGTTTCATCAAGCTATTTGAAGTTTATTTGATCAAGCTGTGTCCGGTATGTGCATCGTACTCTCCGTTTCGAAAAAGTGTCCATTTTGATTTCTTTCCAATCAAATTTTTTGAAGTTTGATAAGTTTACAAAGTTAACAATGAATCTCATGTTTCTGTTTCAGTTACAATGTTCGATAGACCAGTTATCAATATGAAGATTTTGATTTTCGGGTTCACATTACCCAATTGGACCCACTGTTATTATTGATTTTGAATTTTGGTTATTGATTTTTTATCACGAGTATGGAAAAGATTATTCCATAATATCATATATTAATTATTATCATATAAATATATAGCGCACAAGCATTGCTGCTAGTCACACAAAATATGTGGTATTTGACCGCTGTTGGAGGCATAGTTTGGGTGGTAGAAGATGACATCAACAAATATGAACAATTAATGGCATACAAAGAAATTGCGAGGAAAAGGTTCCTGACTTCATCCTTGCCAAAGGGGAAAAAAGAATGCTAAGAATGGGATCCCAACAATTACCCGAAGGTTATTTTACTAGAATATGCATACATATAGTTCAGAGTAACAGTATTTGTAAAAAGCATCTACGCTAAATCTTGTGCTCCTACAAATCTAAGTATTCTTTTTGGGTTTTGGCCATGCCAAAACTTTGGCCATGTATAATTGATCTCAAAAAATAAAATGAGTTTTTAACCACATTGTTGCTTTGCCAACTATAAATTATAAAATACTGAGTGAAATAATAAAAGAGATAATGGTGAAAGCATAGCATATTTCAAAACTAAAAAAGAGGGCTACTAGGGGGATATATAGGGCCCTGATTAATCAATCAGGAACCCACCAACCAACCCTATCCTGGGAGGGGCATCCCACGCAAGGCATCGGTGCTTGTGTTATCAAGGCCAAAGCACCGGCAGAAAGCCTTTCAGGAACACAAAGGGATATAAACTCTCCCCCTCTGCAACTCGACCCCACATGGAAGGGAGTGCAGAGTGGTTTAGGGTTTCAGACGCACAGGAGCGTGCGTTGTGTTACGTCAGAGCCCCGTAGGACGTAGGTCATCACTTCACCCTCTTGCTGGTGGCCCTGACCCCTCAGCTCGGCCTTTTAAGCTGGTCATGCTCGGTGCAGGTGAGCAGTGGGGATTAAAGATTCCTACTCCCCTGCTCACTCGGAACTTCGGAAGAGTGAATTAAATGGGCTGCCCTGCCAGCATTTGCCATCGGCCTGTACCTCGTCGTGCTCGAGCTGCTAGAATTTTTTTATACTTGCTTAAAATCATTTTGCAAAATACTACGGTGTGAAAATTTCACACTTTTGACATCCGCCGCGGCCCACAACGGGCTTCAGCACTTACCGCCGTGTGTCGCCGGGGCGGTAAGAGACGCAACGCAACCGACGGACGACGACGCAACGGAAGAACCGCCGTGTCGACGATGGCTGTGATTATACATACTCACGCGACCCACATGCGTTAGTTTTTTAAATTAACAAGCAGAACATACAATCGCAATGGCATGTACAGTGCTAGTACCCAGAGATAAGATGCCTTAGGGAATTAAAAATTTATATTGCAACATTCCTAATTAATCTAGTTGTGCGAGAACTGCCCAGAGAGCATAGAGCCGCCGGAGTGTTGCGGCGGCAAGTAGTACCCCGGTGGGGTGGAGGTGGTGAAGGTAGAGGGGACCGATCTTTCTTGTGGCATTCACAAGTGTAAGTCGAACATTTGCAGCACCGGTCTTCTCCTGTGCTAGACGGATCTGGAGAAGCCAATGCCTCTGACTACTCCCGCTTCAGATTGTAGATGACGACGTCCTCGAGTTAGTTGATGTACTGTTGATATGGATCAATAGCTAGCGGATCCACCCATTGCGAGAAATTGCATTTCGCTTGGGTGGAGTACCACAAAAGGCAAGAAAATGTTACCAAAACCAAAGAAAGATATGATGAAATTCAGTGGACATTGCTTACCCATGCATATGGGCAAAGGCTAAGCGACGACCATAATCAGTGGACAACTACAGATCTATAAACTACAACTACAGATCTACAAACTACAAATCTACAAACTACAACTACACCGAAATAAAAATTACTAAGGCCTTGTTTAGTTTGGTAGAATTCCTCCTTTCCACTCTCTCTCCCCCACATTAAATACACCAAAAGACATATGTTCGGAATACTAAATGTATATGAAATCAAAAACTAATTACACGGTTGTGATGGCTTTTGCGACACGA
Source organism: Cenchrus americanus (assembly GCA_947561735.1). Classification (NCBI taxonomy): domain Eukaryota; kingdom Viridiplantae; phylum Streptophyta; class Magnoliopsida; order Poales; family Poaceae; genus Cenchrus; species Cenchrus americanus. The sequence goes on from OX387245.1 coordinate 113,605,893, forward strand.
ATCTTTTGAGTCTAGTTACACTATGGTAGGACAATATTTACCAAAAAAGCCGAAATTTACCTTTTGCTACAGTGCGTTAAAAAGCCAATTTTTCTGACATCTAAACAAGACCTAAAATTACTAGAATCAGTGAACTACCTGCAAAGCGAAGAAGTAGCGTAGCGCTCTTTTTATTACTCCGCACCCTCCACCTCCCCTCTCCTCCTCCTCAACCCTAACCCTACAGAATACGAAATTTTTAATACCACAAATCTAAAGAAACGCAAGGAATCACTAAATATAGTTTCTAAGAGTTGAAATCGTCGAAATACTTACAATGAAGCGAAGAACTCCAAGGAGCTTCGCTACTTCACCCCTCACTCTCCTCCCTCTCCTTCCCAACCCTCTCTTTCTTTTTTCCCGAATCATTATGAAATTTTCCGGGCTATTTTTCACCTTATATAAAGGTGGGGGAACTCGTCGGTAGCCACGGGCGTCGGTGGGGGCCATACCGCCGCTGCCACAAATGCAGAAGTGCTGAAACCGCCGTGAGCCAAAAGTGCAAACGAAACGTCGTATATTTTTGCAAAATAATTTTAAAAGAATATAAAAAAACCGAGCTGCTAGGATGAAACCGGCCCATACTCCTTGACCCCAAAAGGCCCCACTGCGCACAACCTCTATGTCGTGTAGGCCTCAAAGGCATGCATCCATCTGATCATTCATCTCCAACAAGAAAATCATCTTTTTTTTGAGCGAGAGAAGCAAGAAAATCATCTCTACTGGAAGTATGTCTCCGAGGCACACAAGCATAGGCAATATTTACGAAACTGCTACCAGAAAATTTTTATTAAAACTTTAATTTGTGTGGTTTGTCAAGCATCTGTGATTATATAAATTCAAGTAGATGTGTTCAGTAATCAAAATGACGCTAATCTCGATCGAATTCTAAAGTATATATGTTTGACATTCGCTAATAATGTCTATTGCTCCTAACCAGTAGATAAAAACACCACTAGCTCGTATATAAAGTATATGCCATACATACATATACTCGTTTCAATAAGAGTCACATTAGTCTTCCATACCTACTACGTACTCCATGTCTCCATCACCTTCACAATGAAATAATATTCTAGACAGCTTATAGTATTATTAGGGATGAACAGAATAAAAACCTTAAGACCAACCATTTGCTCTGACCATTTCACTCTCTCCCATTTCTCTTCATGCTGCAATGGTAGGATTTTTCCTAGTTTCATGCCATCGTGTGGTAAGCATCTGTTTCATTCTGTGTTCTCTTCTCTCTCACTCTCGCTGATCTTCGTCACATACAATCTCCTCATATTACTCCATCCGTATCAAAATATTATTTTATGTATCAAAATATCTGCCGTTTGCTGAATTTTTTTTTACAATCTCGGAGCCATTCGTCTTATTCAAACAATTATCAGAAATACATAAAAGGCTAAGTCAAACTTAAAATGCCTACAATAATGAATTATGTAGCAAAAAAATAGACGATACTTGGCGTAATTTTTTCGGTCAGCATTTTAACGATCAAAGTATAAAAGGTCAATGACGATAAAAAGATTGGATACTTGGCTTGAGATAATGTTATAACATTTTAAGACCATTTGATCACTTTCTAACAAAAAATTATTAATACTCAGTGCATAAAATGATTATGTAGATTGAGAATCGATGTGTATGTCACAAGAAATCTTTTTGTAATTTGTAGTTTATTTGTCATAAACAATATTCTTTTATAATAAAATTTAAATAACTAGCAAACATGTTTGTGCATTTATCAAAGCGTCTTTTATCGTGGAAACAAAAATACTTCCTCCGTATCAAAATATTTGTCGCAGTTTCTGACTTTTTTTCTTACAACTTTGATCATTCGCCTTCTTCAAAATTATTGCAAACATGTAAAACGATAAATGTTCTTAAAATACACACAACAATAAACATATGTTGTAAACAAAATAAGATTTCATTTAATTTTTTCAATAGCATCGACACAAAGTCAGAAAAGAATGTTTGACAAGTATTTCGATAATACGTAGTACCTCATTGTTGCCATCCATTATTACTGCAAAATCTGGTACCTTATTTGTAGGAGTTCCTGGTACAGTAATCTCACGTATGGAGAAAATATGTTTGCTCTATAGTACAGTACAAATACAACTCGATCTTACTCCACGTGCACCACTACGCGCGCCTGCATGCATGCAGAGATGCATCTGCCAATAGCTAGTGGAGATCCACGGAGTAGCAGCAGTCCTTGAAGGCGTCCATGTGACGGCTTATGAGCGGGACGTAGGCGTCGACGCTGCCGTCGCCGTAGCATGACGGCAGGAGGATGAGGAGGCCCTCCACCGGCAGGTAGCTCGGCATGAAGAAGCACGGCCGGCCGCCGCCGAAGTCGAGGTCGTAGAACGGGATCCGCAGCCAGCCGTCGACCTCGATGTTAGGCTCAGCACCATCTCCACTCGCCGGCCGCCGGCACCAGCCCCTCCTCCTCCACGGCGCCCGAGGTGGCGAAGTCGACGAAGGACCCGAAGTTACGTATTGCTTCAAGGGGTCTAAAAGGTGTTGGGGTGTCCTTGCCGCCTTGAGCCACTTCAACGCGCTCGGCAGAGAAAGGCCTGCCCCCACCGCCCCCGAAGAAACACGAGCGGTTCTCCCTGGACCGTCGAGGCCCGGGAGGCCCTTGACAAGGCTCGAAGGTGACGCTCGCCCACGCCCCGATCCTTACGCCACCTCGCACGGCGAGCCGGGTGGCGGCGCCGTCATCGTGGTAGAGCGCACGAAGGAGGGGCACGCCCCGCGCGGCCAGCGGCCCGGATACTCACCGCCGGGGTCCCCCGTCCGAGACGAAGCGCATTATCCGCAAGTCCGTAGGCTGCTCTACGCAAGGTCCTCGCGCGACGTAAGCTCGCCACTACTTGAGGCTCACCCCGGCCACGCGTGGTCCTCCTCCTTCTACGTTGGGAGAGATCATCCGCAACCCCGATGCGGAAGGCGGGGATTGCCCCCAGTGGTCGGTAGAGGCCGAGGGGCGAGACGCTCGCCACACGCGCGCACGGCAAGCCAAGTCCCAAATCTCGCGATTTCGTCGGCGAGTAGACGACACGCGGCTGCCGCCGCCGCGATCCGGGCCGAGGCTGGGACCCCGGACTTCGACGGGTTAGTGATGAAGACGGCGCGGGCGCGGGCGCTGCTTTTCGTCTCACCCCTCGTGAGCACATGAGATACGTAGTGCGTCTCCACTTAACGCGTCAAACAACATGGCCGAGTACGAGGCCCTCCTTTGCGGCCTCAAAATCGCCATCGTGAGATAAGGGGATCAGAAGCGCGCCGACGTGAGAGGAGACTCGGCTCGTGATCGACCAGGTCATGAAGAACGCGAGTCGCCACGACGACAAGATGGAGGCGTCGCAAGGTCTGTGCGAGCCCTCGAGGACAAGTTCTACAACATAGAACTTGACCACGTGCCTCGCCCCGACAACAAAGAGGCGGGACAAGCTCGCCAAAAATCACGTCGGGGCGAATCACCGTTTCCCCGAACGCTTTGCTCTGGGACGCCGCCCCGGCCCGTCCGTCAACCTCGCGCCAAACCCCTCGAGCCGAAGACCCTCGGGGCTCCCTCCGAGTCCAACGAGCGCAGCCTATGGACGAGGATCCCTCGAACGAGGCGTACGTGCCTCTCCCGCTCGCGGGAGGTACGGCACCGACGAGGCCGAGGCCATGGATATAGAGCCGGCCCCCAACGAGGGGACCGGCGCGATAAGTACATCGCCCGGATGGACCCGGGGGAGCTCCCCTAGGACCGATCCGAGGCGAGACGCATCGCCGGATGACCAAGTCGTTCGCTCTCGTCTACGGCGAGCCGTGCAAGCGCGGCGCGGCCGACCCTCCTGCAGGCGATGCGTACCCATCCCGCGGCCGGCACCACGCGCCGCCACGCACCCTCGTGGGCAATGCGTTCGCCTAGTTTCTATTGGCCCACCACGGTGGCCGACGCCGTGGAGATCGTACGCACCTGCGAGGGGTGCCGAGCTCTACACCCGCAAGTCCAACCTCCCCGCGCACGTCCCGCACCATCCCCGTCACGTGGACTTTCGCCGTGTGGCGACCGGACATCGTCGGGCCTTTGCGAAAAGCGCCCGAAGGCACCCACCCTGCCGGTCGCCATCGACAACCTTTTCCAAATGGGTGGAGGTGCGCCCCATTGTTCTGGGACCGCCCTAGGGGTCCCCTCAAACAATGGGGGAACCCTCACTTAAATTCCCCGCATCAAAATGAGCTAAGCCTAACCATGCAGAACTAACCATGCAGACGTGGCCCATGCGAGCAGGACTCCCCGGAGGCCCACCAAGACGGCTCACCTATGAGACCCCTCGAGCAGTGCTCCGCCGCCCGAGGGTACGCTCCTCCTCGAACGGCTCCGCCCCCGCTCGAGGGGCAACCCCCTCCTCGAACGGGTTCCGCCCCCGTTCGAGGGGCGACCCTTCCCTCGAGCGGCCCCGCCCCCGCCGAGGGCTGCCTCCCTCGAGCGGGCCTCGCCTCGCTCGAGGGTTCGCTCCACCCTGGCCGGGGCCCGCCACGCTCACGGCGCCCCGCACGCGTGCGCCGGCCCCGTACTTGGGCATTGAACGCCCCGACGCCGCAGGACGGCGCCATCATGCGCCCGGGGCTCACGCCCCGTGCCGCCGCACCAACTCCCCAGGGAGGAGCCCATCCCCGCCACCGTGGGGTGGACCGTGCGTACGGCCCGCCGGCCCCATGACACCGCGCGCACGCCACCGTACGGCTAACGCGCCGACCCTCGAAAGGGGGCCGGCGCACCCTCGACTCCACTTTCCCGTGACCCCGCAGCGGTTAGGTGAGGGGACGCTAGGCCGGTGGGTGGCCATCCCGGCCACCGTAACGCGCGCGCCGCCGTACCCACGCGCGCGGGCACACGCCCGACTCCGCAGCGCACGCCCGAACACCGCAGCAACCACTCCACCACCGCAGCTCATTGGGAAGGAACGCCGTTCCGCCCGCTCCCCGTGCCCCGTACCGGCCATCATCGCACCCCCTCGAAGCCTATCGGGGACGCCATCGCCATCCGCCGCCTCCTACCCCTCGAACCGCCACTGCTCGGTACAAGGTAGGCCATCATGGCCGGATCGCAGCGAAGATCGACCGACGGCCGCCCGCTCTACACCGTAGCACGACGTGCTCCCACACGCGAGCCTAGGTAGCGCGGCGTGCATGTAACTCGCCGCTCCCTTGGCCTATAAAAAGGGAAGGCGAGCCCCCGGCCCGGGGGGACGGATCCGAGGAACACAGCGCACCGTGCACTCACTCTCTTATTCTCCCACAACATCTTCGCCTACTCACCAGGGACTTGGGAGCCACGCTTCCTCTCCCGCCTTGCTTGTATTTGCCCCACTACAAGCACCCCGTGCCGAGCAATATAGTGCCACGAGCACACCACCGGCCGGACGTACGGCCCCCTCGGCCGAACCAGGATAAATCCTTGTGTCATTTGTTGCTTAGCATCGACCATTGAGGGATAGACCTAGGCGTTATCTACATCGGTTAGTGTCGGGACCATATTCCGCACCGACAGCTGGCGCCCACCGTGGGGCAAACGAGCGCCTAAGGTCATTTCGCTAACTCCCTCCATGGTGATTCGCACTGAGTACCGTAGCACCCGCTACAACATGGGTAGCTCGTACCCCTTCCGGCCGGGTTCGAGATCCGCTTCGGGGACTTGAACTTCCAGGCCACGGGGAATGGCTATCTCATGCGCCTCACCAACCGTGAGGAGCTACGCGCGCGGCCGGGAGGCCGGGTCCGCCCGGTCTCCGCCGCACGCACGACACCGCGCAGGGCGCCCACAGGCACGGATGCCGCGGACCGCCGACGCCGCGACGCCGTCGCCGCTCCGGGCTACGCCGCGTCGGGCGCGCGGCCCGAGCGGCGGCAGCCGAGCGCGCCGCCGCCCAGCCGCGGTGCGCCCACCGTCACGACGCCGCCACCGCCCCGCCGGGACCGCGGCGGTCTCCGGACCGCGCGTCCCCATCGGGCCGCGTGGCGCCACCACGGCCTACAACGCCAACGTCAACACGACAATGCGCAGGTTCCGCCCGGTCGCGCACGTCTTCGTCGCCAGGATCCCGCACCCCCGCCAGCGGACGAGTCGTCCCCGGGCTCCGTCGACACGATGCCACCCGCCAACCGTCATGGGTACGCGGGAGTGGGGACTCCTCCGGCGGTGCCGACCCGCCGCGTTCGTGCGCTTCCTCGACGCCACCGACCACCGGTTCGGCCGCTCCGACGACTCCAAAGACCGGGAGCTACGACCCCACGCGGGAATGCCGCGCCGTCATCACCAACGACCCGCCAACGCCGCCGTGCGGCGGCGCCGGAGATGGGGAAGTCACGCCAGCCCCCCGGGGTTGCCACGCGCCCGGCCGCGGGCCGAGCGCCCCGCCGGGGCCGACGTCGACGCGCAGCTCGGCCCAAGCTCGCGAGCTCGAGGCCAAGCCGGCAGAGGAGTACGGACCGTGCGGCTACTCCGCGCCTCGATGGGCAGGGGAGGCCTCCGCGCGCGGCGAACGCGCGCGGGAGCTAGGCCGACAAGTCCGCGACCGCCTCAACCCCGTCCCCAACGTCGACAACGCGGATACCCGCCGCGAGCGAGCCAAAAGCTCATCGCCGCCGCGACACTGCTGCGCGCCATGCCGGCACCCTCGACCCCCGAGGCTCGAGACATGCACCGCGAGGTGCAGACCCTCCTTGAGCAAGCGGCCGTCCGGCCAGGCCGAAAGCTCCGCCTCACGCATCCGCCAACAAAGGGGGACGCGCGGGGTGATGATCCGCACCGGGGGCGAACCCCTCGGTGCATGTGGGTCGACCTGCTGACCAGGGACGCACGCCGGCCAAGGAACGGCTCCTCGACACACGCAGGGCGCTGGATGGCGACGCCCGCAACGTCATCAACGCCGAGCGCACCAGCCAAGGCGGACGCGCGAGCGGCCGAGGGCTACCACCCTCGAAGGGGTGGACGCTACGGCGGCCGGTGAGGATCGCTCCCCGACGCCGAGCCCCCGGCACCCGTGTGTTCAGCCGGGGAGATCCGCACGGCGGCGTTCCCCCGCCGCTTCCGTCAACCCTCGACGATCGTCAAATACAACGGGGAGACGGACCCTCGTGTTTGGCTCAACGATTACCGCCCGGCTCGCCACCGGGCGGGGCCACCAACGACGAAGTGATCATCCGCAACTTGCCCCCGCATCCGGGCGACGCGGCCCGACATGGCTCGAGCACTTGCCCGCCGCCCCGCATCCATAACCGGGACGATCTAGTCCACACCTTTCGTGGGCAACTTCCGTGGGCACATACGTGCGCCCCGGGAACTCCCGGGATCCGCGCTCCCCGCACGCAAGCCGGGCGAGCCGCCGCGGACTTCATACGGCGCTTCTCCAAGCGCCGCACAGAGCTCCCCGCCGTGGCACAAGCCGTAGATCGTGCACGCGTTCCTCGAGGGCACCACGTGCCGGGACCTTGTGCGCGAGCCGGGGACGCAGCCCGCCCACGGACTCGAACGAGCCGTTCGACATTGCCACCGCCTTCGCCTCCGGGAGAGGAGGCCGTGGGGGCAATCTTCGATGGCAAGAAGGGCAAGCGCTCCGAGGACACGCCCCGCGAGGGCAGCCGGGGTCCAAGGAGCCGCGCCGCAATGACAAGCGGGGCAAGAAGGGGAAGAAGCCGCGCCGCGAGGCGCGCGAGCGGGGGCGCAACGGCGGCAACGCCGAGGCCCTCGCCGTTGACCCGCCCGACGGGGCCCTCGACCGGCTCCTCGAGGCCCGGGGTGTTCGACGACATGATGAAGAAGCCATGCCCCTACCACAAGACCCCCGTGAATCACACTCTTGAGCAAGGCGACATGCTCAAGAAGTTCTATGGCCGTGCCGCCGCGAAGGAGGCAGAGGCCAAGAAGGATGGGGGCGACGGCGACGCAGTGGCTTCCCCGCCGTCGAAAATGTGTTCCTCATTTTTGGGGGACCTACCGTCGACATGTCAACCCGACAGCCGCAAGAAGGAGCGAGCACGAAGTCCTCGCCGCAAAGAGGGCGCCTCCGGCCTTTCTCAACCGGTCGAAGGATGCCATCACCTTTAGCCGGGATGATCACCCAAACCGCATCCCGAACCCGGCCAAGATTTCCCTCGGTGGTCGATCCCATCATTGGGAACGCCCGGTTTTCGAAGGTCCTTATGGACGGAGTGCGTAGCCTCAATATCCTCTTCGCGCATACATTGCGCCTAATGGGGATTGGGCTGGACCAGCCGCGGCCCGCACGAAGCCGTTTCACCGCATCGCGCCCGAAAGCGAGTTCAACCCCTCGGGCGCATCGATCCGCCCGTCCGGTTCGGGACCCCCAAGAATTTCCGCAAGGAAACCCTCACCTTCGAGGTGGTGGGATTCAAAGGGGCCTACCATGCCATCCTTGGGCGACCATGCTATGCCAAGTTCATGGCGGTTCCCAACTACACGTACCGAAGATGAAGATGCCGGTCCAAACGGCGTCATCACCGTCGGTCGTCGATCGAGCATGCATTCGATCGCGATGTCGAGTGCGTGGAACATGCAGAGGCGCTAGCGCCGGATGAAGCGCCGGTAAACACACCGGAGAAGATGGTCAATGACGACCCCGCCTCCGCCACCAAGCACGTCGGCACGTTCGAGGCCGCCGAGCAAACCAAAGGGGTCCCACTCGACCCATCGGCCCCCGAGGGCAAAGCATTGAGGGTCGCACGACCCTCGATCCTAAATAGGAAGCAAGGCTCGTCGACTTCCTCCGCGCCAACGCCGACGTTTTCGCGTGGAGCCCCCTGGACATGCCGTGCATCCCGAGGGAGGTCGCCGAGCACTCCCTTGATATCCCCGCCTAACGCCGCGCGGCGTTCGGGGCCAGCCGGCCGCGCCGCTTCGACGAGGAACGGCGACGGCGATCGGAGTGGAGCCGCGGAAGCTCCTCGAGGCCGGATTCATCAAGGAAGTGTTCCACCCGACATGGTTAGCTAATCCCGTGCTTGTAAAAAAGAAAAATGGGAAGTGGAGGATGTGTATTGACTACACCGGGCCTCAATAAAGCATGTCCAAAAGTTCCTTTTCCTTTGCCGCGCATAGATCGATCGTTGATTCCACCGCCGGGTGTGAACTACTCGTTTCCTTGATGCCTATTCGGGATATCATCAAATAAAAATGAAGGAGTCCGACCAGCTCGCGACTTCGTTCATCACACCGTTCGGGACGTTCGTTACGTCACGATGCCTTTTGGCCTCGTAAACGCGGCGCAACATATCGCCGCCGCATGCAAGCACGTTTTTGGGGACCATATCGGGCGACGGTCGAGGCTTACGTAGACGACATCGTCGTCAAAACCAGGAAGGCGACGACCCGGTCGCCGATCTTGGCATCGCATTCGACCGCTCGCGGGCCAACGGGGGTCAAGCTCAACCCCGAAAAATGTGTCTTTGGAGTGCCGCGGGGCATGCTCCTAGGATACATCGTCTCCCGCCGGGGAATCGAGGCCAACCCCGAAAAGGTCGCGGCCCTCGAGCGAATGGGTCCAACCCGGGACCTCAAAGGGGTGCAGAAGGTGTTGGGGTGCCTTGCCGCCCTGAGCCGCTTCGTCTCGAGGCTCGGTGAGAAGGGCCCTCGCCCTCTACCGGCCGCTCAAGAAGCACGAGCGCTTCTCTTGGACCGCCGAGGCCCAGGAAGCGCTCGACAAGCTGAAGGCATCTCTGACGCACGCCCCAATCCTTACGCCGCCGCGAGACGGCGAACCCCTCCAACTCTACGTGGCCGCAACCACCCGGTGGTCGCCGCCGTGATCGTTGTGGAGCGCACGGAGGAAGGACATGCCTTGCCCGTGCAGGCCGGTCTACTACATCGCCGAAGTCCTATCGGACACGAAGACGCGCTACCCCCGTGTCCGTAGTCGTTGTATGCGGTAGTCCCCGCGCGGCGCAAGCTCCGCCACTACTTCGAGGCCCACCCGGGCTACGGTGGTCTCTTCCTTCCCGTTAGGAGAGATCATTCGCAACCCCGACGCGGCAGTGCGTAACTGCCAAGTGGTCCGTGGAGTTGATGGGCGAGACGCTCGCCTACGCCCGCGCAAGGCCATCAAATCGCAAATCCTAGCCGATTTCGTCGCCGAATGGACGGACACGCACCGCCGCCCCCTCGCATTCGCGCAGGCCGGACTCTCGTTCTTCGACGGCTCGCGGATGAAGACAGAGCGGCGCGGGCCTCGCTCTTCGTGTCACCCCTCGGGGAGCACATGCGCTACGCAAGGCGTCTCCACTTCCCCGCGTCTAACAATATGGCGGAATACGAGGCCCTCCTCTCGCGGCCTCAAAATCGCCATTGAGTTGGGCATCAAGCGCCTCGATGTGCGAGGGGATTCGCAGCCTCGTGATCGACCAAGTCATGAAGAACGCGAGCCGCCACGACGACAAGATGGAGGCCTACCGTAAAGCCGTGCGAGCCCCTCGAGGACAAATTTTACGCGCATCGAGCTTAATCATGTACCCCGCCGTACAACGAGGAAGCGTACGAGCCGGCAAAGATAGCGTCCGGCGGATCACCGTTCCCCCCGAATGTTTTCGCGCGCGACATCGCGCAGCCCTCGCAACCTTCGAGCCCTACCCCTCGAGCGACGGCGGACCCTCGGGGCTCCCTCGAATCCGGGCCGGTGCGGACCCCATGGAAGAGGACCCCTCGAACGAGGCGTACGTACTCTCCCTTCTCGAGGGGTACGGCTCCCACGAGGCCGTCGCAATGGACATCGAGCCGCTCCCGTCCGTGCGGACCGGCGGGAGAAGTACATCGCCCGGATTGCTCGAGGGGAGCTCCCCGCGTACCGGGCCACGGCCAGGCGCATCGCCGGATGGCCAAGTCATTCACCCTCGTCGACGGCGAGCCGTACAAGCGCGCCGCGGCGGGCATCCTCCGCCGGTGTATACCCATTCCCGAGGGGCGCGAGCTCCTACGGGACATCCACGCGGGGATCCGTGGCCACCACGCCGCGCCGCGCACCCTCGTCGGCAACGCGTTCCGCCAAGGCTTCTATTGGCCTACCGCGGCCGCGACGCCAACGAAACCGTGCGCACTTGCGAAGGGTGCCGCTCTACGCCCGCAAGACCAACTTGCCGCCAAGCCTCGCAAACGATCCCCGTAACATGGCCGTTCGCCGTGTGGGGATTAGACATCGTCGGCCCCCGCGAAGGCGCCGGGGGCTTCACCCACCTCGCTCGTCGCGATCGACAAGTTCTCCAAGTGGGTGGAGGTGCGCCCCATTACGAATTTGAGGGCCGAGCAGCAAATACGTTCTTCACCGACATCGTCTACCGCTTTGGAGTGCCAAACTCCATCATCACGTACAACGGTCCCGGTCACGGCCGAAGTTCTTGGAGTTCTCGCGACAAGTTCCACATCCGAGTGGATTGGGCACCGTGGCGCACCCACGTACCAACGGCCAAGTGGAACGTGCCAACGGCATGATCCTACAGGCCTCAAACCCAGAATTTTCGACCAACTCAACAAATCTGGCCGAAAATGGCTCCAAGAACTGCCAGCAGTCGTGTGGAGCCTAAGGACTACCCCAAGCAGAGCCACCGGTTCACCCCGTTTTTCCTAGTCCATGGCGCGGAGGCCATCCTCCCCACGGATCTGGAATACGGGTCGCCCAAGGTTCGGGGCTACAACGAGGATGCTAACCGGGCCGAGCCCGCGAGGACTCACCGGACCGCCTAGACGAAGTACGCCTTGTGGCGTTGATGCACTCCGCAAGGTATCAACAGCCCCTACGACGCTACCAAGCGCGCAAGATACGTCGCAGGATTTCGGCCGAGGGGGATTTGGTCCTAAGGCTACGCCAAGACAACCGAGGGCGCCACAAGCTATCGCCCCCCATGGGAGGGACCCTACGTCGTGGTGAAGGTGCTCAAACCGGCACGTACAAGCTTGCCAACGAGGACGGCGAAGAACTCACCAACGCTTGGAACATCCAACGCCTACGCCGCTTCTACCCTTAGCTAGGATTCCCAAGTATTTTCCGTTGTAAAAACGCACGGCCAACGCCCCCGCCTGGTGTCACCTATGTAAATACTCCGAACCTAATAAAAGGGCAACTCGGCTTTCCCCCCGAAACCCAAGTTACCCTCGGGGCTACCGCGGGGGGCACCCCCCCCCCAAATGGTCCCATTTTTTCGCGCAAAAAAACGTAATAACACGCGCTAAGTTTGTTTCCTACTTCAACCACGAGCCACGATTCGAATAGGGCGTAGGTGGCACACGGGAAGGAGCGCGCGAGCCGAGACGCCCACGCCGCGTGGCTATGGCCCGTCTCTCTCGCCTCCAACCCGCGGGCCCCCGCGAAAGGCGAACTCCCCTAACTAGAATCTACTCAGAAGAAGAAGAAGCAAAAAGCGCAATAAGCAAGCGATTTCATTTACAAACCGACCATGTTCACGAAACGACTTGTTTATTTACAAGAGGCCACGAGGCCGCAGTCTCCGATACACATAAACAAAAAACGGCCTAGCGCCCTGTGTGCTTTCGGGGCGGGTGGAGCGGCGCGATCGCCGGCGTCCGGAAGAGGAATTCTTCGAAGGCCTCGGCGAGCGACTCCGGCGGCGTCGGCAGCAAGCGCGTCCGCACGCTCCATGGCCACCTCGTCCTCGACGCCCTCGGCACGATGTAGCCTTCCGCTACCGCCTCGAGGTTGACCTCGTAGTGGGATCGCACCACTCCGAGGGCCTTCTCGCACGCCCGTGTGCAACGCCCGACGCACCCGCCCCGTGACGTGGCCGCCGAGGGCGCGTAGGCGGCCGGCCGCCGAGCCGCCGCCCGGGCCTCGCCTTCCTCGACGACGCGACGAGTCTCGAGGGCCGCGTCCCGCGCCCTCCCGCAGCCTCCCGCTCCGAGGAGTTGTAAGAAGCTTGCAGGCCTCGCCCGCCCAACAAGCCGTGCCCCAAAGCGGTGCGCAAGCCTCGGAAGCGACAAGACGACAAGAAATCGAAAGGGGGAAAACGAACCCCCTAAAGCAAGAACTAACAAGCAGGTCGACAAGAGCTTACCTTCGATTTGTCTCCTCCCCGCATCGAGGTCGCGGCGCGCGACTCGAGCGCCGCCGAGGTGCTCGGGACGGTCTCGCCTTGCTCGACGAGGGCCATCTCTTGGGCGCATTGCCGATGCCGAGCGCCAACGCCTCATCCTCAACCTCGGAGAATGCGGCGTTCCGCTCCTCCGGGGCCGACTTCTCCGCCGCCCCCGCGAGCAACGCGCTCCCCGCTCCGCCGCCGTCCCGGCGTCGCCAAGGGCGCCCGCTCCCCGCCGGGAGCCGCCCCTCGCCCCCCCGGGCGGCGATGCGCTCCCCGCCGGAGCCGCCCCTCGCCGGCGACGAGAGCCGCAGCCTCGACGTCGAGGGCGGCCTTCGTGTCATCGGCCTCCTTGGCGCGCCGCTCCAGCCCGCGCGCCCGCTCCTCGCCCCCGGCGCCGCCGCGCCCGCGCTCCTCGAGCGACGTGCGGAGCTCCCGGCCCTCGCGCGAGCGGTGGCCACCTCCGCCTCCCGTGTGGCGGCCAACGTCCGCGTCTTGTCCGTGTCCTCGCGCGCGCCTCCACGCGTCTCGTCACGATCGACGAGGGCCGCGCGGATCCGCCCGAGACTCGAGTCACGCGCCGCGTCCCCCGCCCGAGCTCTCGGGGAGCACGTCGCACCACGCCATCGCCGGCACACCCGGCCCACCGTCCGGCGTCCCGAGAGCATCCGCAAGCGCGTCGTAAGCGCCGCATCGCTCCCGAGCCGGCGGGACCTCGGCGTTCACCTCGGTCGAACGCGCTATACTTTTCACGAGCGCGGCGCTCGAGCTCCCCGGCATCCACACATCGAATCTCGCAAATGTCAAGGCTTGAATGCGACGCGAAAACGAAATAAGGAAGGGAGACGAGCAACCGTGGCTCACCCGGAAGACGATCCGTGCCGGCCGCCGTGGACCCGCGCCGCCTCGTTCAACGCGCGGCTGAGCGTGGCGCCGTGGCTCGGAGCTCGCCCGCAGCCCCGCTCCCTCCGGGCGCGGCGAACGCCGGGGGATCCTCCACGGCCCCCCCCCCCGGGCGGGGCGGCCGGCGTGGGAGGACGAGGCCTCGGCATCGTGCCCCCGGCCCCCCACTATCATGTGACCCTCGTGTCGCCCCTCACGAGGGCCCCCCCCCCGGGGCTCGGGGAGAGTTCGGGGGCCGCCCGGCCCATCGGTTCCACCCTGTGCGGCGGGGAGTCATCCGAGAGCTCCACCACCTCCGCCCGGGGACCGCCGGCGGCGGAGCCGCCCCGCTCCGCCTCCGCCGGCGCCCCCACCGCGCCTCCGCGGCCGCGGCGCCCGTTGTGGCGCCGTTGCCGCCACCTCCGTCCGTGCCGCCACATCCGCGGCGCTCCCGCGGTGGCGCCCGCTCCGCCTCCTCCGCAAAGGGCCGCCACCGCGGCGCACCCTCCACCGTAGCCGCCGCCGCGCCCGCGCCTCCATGGCGACCGGCGCCGGCCGCCCCCGCGCGACCTCTCGGCCGCGCCGCGGCGGGCCGATCCACCGGCCGGGCCTCGAAGCCCCGCCCGGCCTTGCGCGCTCGTGCCCGCCGCCGCGCCCGTCCCCGGGCGCGACCCCCTCGACGAACGCCGCCGGTGGGGATCGACGCGTCCGTCCTCGCACCTTGGCCGTGCAAGAGGAGGGACGGTCCGGCACCGCCCGCGCAAACACGAACGGAGGATTAGAGCGTCTAATAACCAGCAAACTAAGGCCAAGCAAAGGAAGAACAAGTTCCTTACCTCGCGGAGGAAAAGGCCCGCTTCCTTTTCCTCGAGGCCTCCGACGAGGCCGGCGGCGCGGGCGCCGCGCCGCCGCGGCACCTCCCGACGGCGCCGCCGCACGCGCGGCACGCCCGCCTCACGCGTGGGCGCGCCCGACGCCGCCACCACGCGCGGGGGCACGCTAGCCCCGCGCGCGCGGCGCGCCCACCAACGCGCCCCTCGACGAGGACGCCGCGCGCGCGGACGCGCTCCCGCCATGCGCGGGCACGCTTGACGCGCGCGCAGCACGTCCGCCGCGCGCGCCTCCGTGGCGCGCGCCGGCACCCCGCGCGCGCGTGCCGCCCCCGACGATGACCGCCCGGCGGCGGACGCCGACGCGCCCGCCCCGTGCAAAGCCACCCCCGACGCCGCGCGAGATCCGGCGACGGGGCGCGGCCGCCACCGTCCGAGGGGCCCCTCCCCCTCGTACTCTTCCTCCTCGTCCCGGTCCGAGGACGAGGGCTCCTCGATGTCCGGGAGGAGAGCCCCGCCTCCTCCCGCCGCCGCACTCCGCGGACCGTGCGTCGCGCGCGCTTGGCGCCGCCTTGCGTGCTCTCTCCCCGCGCGCCGCCCGCTCCCCGCCGCTCCCGCCGCGCCGCCCGGCCGAGCGCACGGGAGTCGGGGGGGTGGGTGGAACGGACTTGGCGGCGTTGAACCGCACCCGCGCGCGCGCGAGGACAACGATGACGCATCGGAGAAACGGAAGCAAGGACAAGGATTAAAACGGAAACCAAAAACCCACACTCACCAACGGCCGATGGGGAGCATCTCGATGTCCCACGGGGTCCGACCCGCGGGTGGCGGCGTCCCCGGTGTCGACGGCGCTCCGCGCCCGGTGAGCGCGTACGGCCGCTCCGGCGGCGTCGGGAGCATCCGCGACCTCGCCACGTCGACGGGGTTGGCCGCCTCCGTCATCTCGAAGATGCAGAGCGGCCTCTCCATCACCCGCACGATTCGCCGGTGATGGAGGAAGGCGAGGACGCCCATCGCGTTAAGCCCTTCCCTCGCCAGCCGCTGCAAGGCGGCGAGGACGGACCCCTCGGCGCGCCCGATGGTTGGCCGTGGGCAACCCGTAGCCCCGCAGTCCGCCTCTTCTTGAACACCCGGCCGGTGTAGGGAGGAAGGCCGGCTCGGCGTTGCGCGAGATAAAACCATCCCCGCTCCCGGCCCGGCGTTGTTCGTCGTCATGGTGCAGGGGATGTAGAACTCCTTGAGCCGCCCCCCGCAGGCGAGCGACATCCCGCCGGCGCGCACCGCGCGGCGGGTCCTCGCTCCGACGTGGGCTGCGTGATGAGCTCCGCGCGGAAGAGGTGTACCCGCAGCTCCCGCTGATCGGGGATCCCCTGTGTACCCTTCGCGATGCCCACGAACGTGGCCGCTCGCGAGATCGCATTGGGGGCAAAATTGTGCGCCTCCACCCCATAGTGGTAGCACAATGCCCGCATGAATGTGCTCGCCGGCGCGTTGAAGCCGCGCTCGTGGTAGCGGAGGAAGCTCACCACGTAACCCTCCGGCGGATTGGGCTCAAGGTGCGACGATGGCGGCACGATCCACTCCGCCGGCGCCCTTCTTCGTTGGCCGAGAGCCGGCCGGCGGCGACCGCCGCCCGTGGCGAGCCGGTCACGGCCGACCTCTCCCATGCGTACGGCTCCGGGACCCTAATCGGAAGCCGAGGCGGCGCCATGAGGGGGGGCGAACGAGTGCGAGGGCGGAGGACAAGGGGACAAGGAAGAAGCTCTAGGGGGCCGAGGCCCGCACGACGGCAAGAGCGAGGCGAAGGCGAAGGGACTGGAGGACCGAAAACGGTGAGGAGCCAAGGTAGAAAACCGCCGCCCCTTCCTCACCGCAGCTTTATAGGCGACGGCGAGTTCTCCGAGCGCACGCCCCGCCAACATTAACCGCAGGAATCTTTCCATCGCGTCGACGGGCGGGCCCCACCACGACCGGCAGCCGGCTCTAACACCGCAGCGGGTAATCATCACGGCAAGACCGGCGACGACCGAGGCGAAACCGTCACGTCCGCCGGCCACGACGCCCACTACGCGCGCGCGCGCGGCCGCGGCGCCAAAAAGGCGCGCCCGCGCCGCAAAACCCGCGGCCACGCCCGCAAGGCACCAAATGCCCGGCCCCTTGCCAAGCAAGGAGAGCCCTCGAGCGAGGCGAATCCTCGGCCGAGACAAGGGTGACCCTCGATGGGATGACGGCGTGAGAAGGTCGCCCGGACCTCGCTCGGTGCAGAGCAAGGCCCGCGGTGCCCATGCCACGTAGGACCCTCGAGCGGCATGACCCCAACTCGAAACAAGGCGACCCTCGATGGGATATCGGCGTGAGAAGGTCGCCCGGACCTCGCTCGATGTAGAGCGTACCACCGCGGCACCCATGCCACGTAGGACCCTCGAGCGGCATGACCCCCAACTCGAGACGATGTCAACCCCCTAAAGAAGGCACGCGCATAAGAGGATCGCCCGTGTCACGCTTGAAATAGAGCGACACCGAAAGCACTCACACCGCGCCATGCCACCAACCAAGCCACCTCGAGGGTCCGCACGCCCCGTACCCCTCGACGGCCGCAAACGCGAAAAGACGGGGCCGGCCAAGGCACGGCCCCGCACGGCCTTACCGATCGCAGGTTCGAAGCCCGACCCTCGACGGGTTCGAACAGCGCCCCGCATCACGCAGTTAGGGACGACGAGGGCACGCGCATTCGAGCCGTTCCTCGAGCCCGTCGGCTCGAGGGTGCCCCACATGTCGTGTTCGAGAGCCGCCGAGGGCGGCCAGCTCGGGGGATCCCACCGAGGGAGAGCTTCCGCGCCCTCGGTCCCTAGCGAACGGGACCGAGCCCCACCTAGCAAACCCACGCAAGCGCTTCCATGGACGTGTCTCCGACCGCGCAGCCCTACCCTTATCGAACGGGGCATGGACGTCCACTTGAACCACCCGCTAGCAGCCTCGAAGAGGAATCCGCGATTCGCGACCCGCTCGATGGGAGTCGTGGAAACCTCACCTCCCGACCCGCGGAGGGACGGCGAGGGCGCGATAAAAAACAAGACGTCGGGGGCTCGACCCGATCGCCTCGAACGAGCCAAGGCTCGGGGCTTGACGCACGGCTACACCTCCTTGGAATTGCACCCGCCGGGAGACAAGGATGGGGAGCGTGCACCCCCGATGCCGGGCCGAAATACCGCCGATGCCGGTTGGCATATGTGCCACGCCTTTCGACCGAATTGCTCGCGGTTAACCCCCCCCCGCAGAGAGCCCACACTCCCCGCAGGCTTCGGGGCTAGACCCGCGGGCCCGCTAGCGCGGCCCCACGGAAAGCGTTCGCAAACAAGGAGGGAAGAACGTCCCATCGCAGGTTCCCGCACCGCGGGAGCCTCAATGGCAAACCCGCAGATGCTCGGGGGCTACTGTCGGGGACCGCCCTAGGGGTCCCCTCATACAATGGGGGAACCCTCACTTAAATTCCTGCATCAAAATGAGCTAAGCCTAACCATGCAGAGAACTAACCATGCAGACGTGGCCCATGCAACAGACTTCGGAGGCCCACCAAGACGACTCACCTACGAAACCCCTCGAGCTGTGCTCCGCCTCGCCCGAGGGTACACTCCCCTCCTCGAACGGGCTCCGCCCCGCTCGAGGGGCAACCCCCTCCTCGAACGGGTTCCGCCCCGTTCGAGGGGCGACCCTTCCCTCGAGCGGCCCCGCCCCCGCTCGAGGGCTCGCCCTCCCCCTCGAGCGGGCCTCGCCTCGCCGGCCTCGAGGGATCGCTCCACCCTCGGGCCGGGGCCCGCCACGCTCACGGCGCCCCCGCACGCGTGCGCCGGCCCCGTACTTGGGCATTGAACGCCCCGACGCCGCAGACGGCGCCATCATGCGCCGGGGCTCACGCCCGGTGCCGCCGCACCAACTCCCCCGGGAGGAGCCCATCCCCGCCACCGTGGGGTGGACCGTGCGGCACGGCCGGCGTCGGTCCCATGACACCGCGCGCACGCCACCGTACGGCTAACGCGCTCGACCCTCGAAAGGGGGCCGGCGCACCCTCGACTCCACTTTCCCGTGACCCCGCAGGTTAGGTGAAGGACGCTAGGCCGGTGGGTGGCCATCCCGCCACCGTAACGGCGCGGCCGCCGTACCCACGCGCGCGGGCACACGCCCCGACTCGCGCAGCGCACGCCCGAACACCGGCAGCAACCACTCCACCACCGCAGCACATTGGGAAGGAACGCCGTTCCGCCCGCTCCCCGTGCCCCGTACCGGCCATCATCAACACCCCCCTCGAAGCCTATCGGGGGACGCCATCGCCATCCGCCGCCTCCTACCCTCGAACCGCCACCGTTCGGCACAAGGTAGGCCATCATGGCCGGATCGCGGCGAAGATCGACCGGACGGTCGCCCGCCCTACACCGTAGCACGACGTGCTCCCACACGCCGCTAGGTAGCGCGCATGCATGTAACTCGCCGCTCCCTTGGCCTATAAAAGGGAAGGCGAGCCCCCGGCCCGCGGGGACGGATCCGAGGAACACGGCGCATTGTGCACTCACTCTCTTATTCTCCCACAACATCTTCGCCTACTCACCAGGGACTTGGGAGCCACGCTTCCTCTCCCGCCTTGCTTGTATTTGCCCCACTACAAGCACCCCGGTGCCGAGCAATATAGTGCCACGAGCACACCACCGCCGGACGTACGGCCCCCTCGGCACGGAACCAGGATAAATCCTTGTGTCATTTGTTGCTTAGCATCGACCATTGAGGGATAGACCTAGGCGTTATCTACCGGTTAGTGTCGGGACCATATTCCGCACCGACACCCCATCACGAATCTCGCGGCAGCAAAGCCGTGACGTTCTTCACCGACATCGTCTACCGCTTTGGAGTGCCCAACTCCATCATCACCGACAACGGGTCCCAATTCATGGGCAGGAAATTCCTAGAGTTCTGCGACAAATTCCACATCCGCGTGGGCCGGCGGCCGTGGCGCATCCACGTACCAACGACCAAGTGGAGCGCGCCAACGCATGATCCTACAAGGCCTCAAGCCCAAGATTTTCGACCGACCGAACAAGTCCGGTCGAAAATGGCTCCAAGAGCCGCCAGGGGTTGTGTGGAGTCTCGGTGACCACCCCAAGCAGAGCCACTGGGTTCACCCCGTTCTTCCTGGTCTACGGCGCGGAGGCTATCCTCCCTACAAATTTGGAGTACGGGTCGCCCATAGTTCGAGGCTACGACGAGGGCGCCAACCAGCGACCGCGAGGACTCGCTGGACCAGCTAGACGAGGCCCAAGTCGTGGCTCTAATGCACGCCGCGAGGTACCAGCAAACCCTAAGGCGTTACCAAGCCCGGAAGGTGTGGCGTCGAAACTTCGGCCGAGGGGGACCTCGGTCCCGAGGCTACGCCGAGACAATCGAGGCCGCCACAAGCCGTCGCCCCCGTGGGAAGGACCCTACATCGTGGTGAAGGTGCTCAAGCCCGGCACATACAAGCCGGCCAACAAAGATGGAGAAGAACTCACCAATGCTTGGAACATCCAAGAGCTACGTCGCTTCTACCCTTAGCGAGGATTTCCAAGTTTTTTTGTTGTAAATTACATGCCCAACACCCCGGTTGGCGCTTTAGATGTAAATATCAACAAGTCAATAAAGTTAAAGGGCAACTTGGCTTTCCCCGTAAAACCAAGCCACCCTCGGGGGCTACTACGGGGGGCATGCCCCCCCCCCGAAAAAAATAGTCCCATTTTTTCGCAAAAAACTCGCAAGTTCGCCAACTACGCCTCAACCTAAGCCTCGGGCAAGATCGGATAGAGCGCGGGTGGCCAAGCGGGAAAGACACGCAAGTCGAGATAGCCTACACCTCCGACAGGATACGACCCTTGATAGCGGGCCACTCGCGAAATCGAATTTCTTTACGACAGATTTGCCTAAGTCTCGAAAAAGAGTAGCGAGAATGGCGTGACAAGCGAAATAAGAAACTTTACTTATATTCACAAAAAAGATGTCTCAATAAAGTTATTGTACGTTACATGGCCGCGAGGCCCAAACACTAACACTCAAAACAAAAGGGCTCGACGCCCGTTGGTCTTCGTGCCCGAGGATCGTCGGCGCCGGGGCATCCGGAACAAGAACTCCATGAAGTCCTCGGCAAGCGCGTCGGCCAGCGAGGGCGGCGAGCGCTTCCGCGCGGTTCATTGCCTCCTCGTCCTCGACGCCGACCGGACGACGTAGCCGGGAGGACACGTCTTCGAAATCCACCCGGCGGTGCGACCCACCACACCGAGGGCCTTCCCCGATGCCAAGGTGGAGGGCACGGCGCATCGGGCCGGGAGACGTGCCCCCCGAGGGCGCGCAGGCGGCTTGCCAGCGAGCTCCCGGCCTGCGCCTCGCCCTCCTCGATCCCTTGGCGGTGTCTCGAGGGTGGCGGCTGCCGCGCCGCCTCCAACTCCCGTTGAGAGAAGTTGTAGGCCGTCCGCATCGCCTCGGCCTTGGAAGTCATGTTCCCCGTGGCGGTCCGCAAGCCCGAAAGCCACGAACAAAGAGGAACAGAGTTGGGAGCGAATCCCAAAAAGAACAAGTTGACAAGCAAAAGGCGGGTGGAAGTAAACTCACCTTCGACCGCTTCTTCTCCCCCCTCGAGGGACCGGCGCGCCTCCTCGGCCCGGCACCGCGGCCTGAGAACCGAGGCCTCCTCGCTCCTCAAGGGACCGGCGCGCATCCTCGTGCAAGATGCCGATCTCGAACCCGGCCTCACCGTTGAGCCTCGAGACCTCCTCCTCGCCGCCGCTCGAGCGTGGCCCGCGCCCCTCGAGCGCGCGCGCGCTCCCACCGGAGTTGGCTCGCCGCCTCCTCCCGCGCCATGCGCTCCTACTCGAGCGTGGCCCGGGCCTCGATGAGTGCCGTCCGCTCCGCCGAAGCCGGCCTTCCGCCTCCGGCGTGCGGCTCGCTCCCCGCCGGAGTTGCTCCTCCGCCGCAGGGAGTGCGATAACCGTGTCCGCCGGGGGCCGTCTTCGCCGCCCCTCGCCCCTCGAGAGCCGCGCGGCCCCGTTGAAGCCGGGCGAGGGCGGCGGACGACCTCGGCCTCCCACGCCGCCGCGACAGAGCATGCCCCCTCCGGGTCCTCGCGAGCCCGCGCGGCGCGCGTCGTCCCGCTCCACCGCCGCGCGTCCGCACCCTCTCGACCGCGGAGGCGCCTCCCGCGGCCCGGGTGCCTTGCTCCGAGGTAGGTCCGGCGCAGCCCTCAGCCCCCGTACGCCGCCCATCGATCCGGCGACCTCGGGGCCTCGACGAGGGCATCCGGGGCCTCGCATCGCCGGCCCGCACGCGAGGGTCGGCGTCGAGGCGGTCGAGGGCGTTGTACCTCTCCCGAGCCTCGGCGCTCCGCCTCCCGCCGCCAACAAGCGAGGCGAGAAGAACGGGCGTCGTCGGGAAAATCATGAACACAAAGAGAACGAGGAGAAAGAACTCGCGAAACCCGACGGAACCCAACCAACCTAGAAGACGCGCCACGCGGGACCACCGTGGATCCGCGCCGCCTCGTTCAACGCACGGTTGAGCCGAAGCACCGTGGTCACGAGCTCCTACTACAGCCCCCGCTCCGCCCGAGCGTCAACGAAGTGGGCCGGGGGGCGTCGCATGCTCCCCTCGCTCCCGCTCCGGCGCGCCGAGGGTCCGGCGCGCGACGACGAGGCCCCGACGCCGTCCGTTGGGCGTCCTAGCGCCGTGCCAACACCGCCCCCGACCACGAGTGCCCTCGCCGAGGCCTCGGGGCCGACGCAGTGGGCTCGCCCACCGGTCCCGCCCCGGCGGCGGACGTCGTCGTCGTCGGGGATCTCCACCACCACCGCCCTCGGCCGCCGGCCGCGGCGGGCGCCGGCGCGGTCGGCGGCGCGGCGACCGCCACGGCCGCGGTTGCCGCCGTGGCCGACGCCGCCGGCCGCAGCCTCCACAACCGTCGCCGGTTGATGCGGCTCCGCAACCGCCGCCGCCCGTTGTGCCTCCGCGGCCACCGGCAGCCGGCCCGAAGTCGCCGCCGCCGGGCCGCGGCTCCGTGGCTTCGGCCGCACCACGCGAACCCCCACTCGCCGCCGCCGCCGTGCTCGCGACCGCCCGCGACGCCCTCGACCCCGCGCCGCCCGGGTGGGGACCGGCCGCGTCCGACCTCGGCACCTTAGCGTGTGCGAGAGGAGGCACGGAAGGCGCCACCGCGGACACGAAGAGGAGAAAATTAGGCCCCTCTAGCCGATTTAAAAAATGCGGTTGAGGGGAAGCAATCGCCTACCTCGGGGTGGAAAACCCTCGTTTCCTCTTCCTCGGGGGCTCGGCGGGCGTTGTAGCCACCGCCGGCGTGGCCACCGCCTCGCCCCCCGCCCATTTCCCCGCGCGCACGCTCCGCGGCGCGCGTCGCCTCTCTCGTAGGATGCCCGGCGGCGGGCGCTCCCGTGCCCGCCCCATGCGCCGTCTCCTCCGCCGCCTCCGCGGCTCTAGGCGAGGGGGGCGAAGGCTCCCATCTCTCCGGGCGGAGCCCGTCCCCCATCGCTCTCCTCCTCCTCCTCCTCGCCCGACAACAAGAACTCCGAGGTTGCCGGGGAGGAGAGCCCCTCGCTTCTCGCGCGAGACGGAACTCCTCACTCCCCTCCGTTCCCGTGCTCCCGCCGCCGGATCCCCTTCTCCTTCTTACGCGCCGCCCGCTCTTTCTCCCCGTCGCCGCGCCGTGCGCGCGTGCTTGGGCTCGGGCGTGGGCGGGCCGGACCGCGTGGCGTTCCGCGGCCCATCACCCCAGTGGGGGTGAGTGAAACTCCGGATCACGACAAATGCCCCACTAATCAAAAGACCAAAGAAGGGCAGAACCCTACTCACCCGTTGGCCCCTCGGGGAGCATGGTGAACGCCCGCAGCGCGATGTCGCCGGTCCTCATGGCCTTGAGGTTGACCGGCGCACCTCGCCCTCGTGGGCCGCGTACTCACGCGGGAAGAGATCATGCCACGCCCGCGATCGCGCCGGGGCGCCACGGGGTCGGCCGTCTCCTCCATCTCGAAGATGCGGAGCCGCCTCTCCATGAGAGGGACGATCCGCCGTGGTGGAGGTTGGCGAGAACCGAGGCCGCGGTCGCCCCACCGTCCGCCAACGCCTTCAACGCCTTCAAGGCCGAGTCCGGCCCGCCTTGGCGCGAGGGAGGCGACAAGTCGTGCTACCAGAGCTCGGCTTTCTCCCTCACTACCTTGCCGGTCCGGGCGGCGGGCCGTGCTCGTCATTGCGGAGGTAGAACCACCCCCCGCTCCCGCCGCCGTTGTTGGAGGTCATCGTGCGGGGGATGTAGAACTCCCCCGCGCGTCTCCCGCAAGCCGAGATCGTCACGCCACCGGGCCGCGCACCACGCGGCGCTTCTTCGCTCCGGCGTGGTGACGGTGTGCGGCTCCGCGCGGAAGAGGTGGATCTAAAGATCCCGGGTCACCGGGATCCCTAGGAACCCCCTCGCGACACCGACGAATGTGGCCGCCCGTGAGATGGCGTTCGGCGTGAAGTTGTGCGGCTCCACGCCGTAGTGGAAGCACAACCCACACGGGGAAGCGGCTCGCCGCCGCCGCGAAGCCGCGCTCGTGGAAGTGAACGAAGCCGACGACGTACCCGTACGGCGGGTTGGGCTCCCGTCCGTCGGCGGCGGGTCAATCCACGCCATGGGGCGCCCATCCTCATTTGCCGCCGCCAGCCGGCGGTCACCGGCCGCTCGGGGCTAGCCTCGTCGCCGTTGAGCGCGGCCACGGCAGCCGGGTCGACAACGGTGATGGGCCGCGGGGGGAGCCATGCGGATTGGCGAAGAGGTGTGGAGCGCGAAGCGAGTGTTATGCGACGGCGAAGGAGCGAGCGCGCCTCCGGGTCGGGCGAAGGGGCGAGGACGACAAACGCTAAGTCTTGAGGTAAAGATTCGCCTCGCCCCCGGATTTATAGACCCATGGAGCCACGCTCCCCGAACGCACGCCCGCGTGCATTAACCGCAGGCGAACGGCCCGCCCACTTACGGGCGGGGACCCACAACGACCGGGCAACCGGGCACACGCACGCGCGCTATCATTACGGTGCAACAACCGAAGAGCCACGGCGGGCCGTCACGTCCCCCCGCCCACGTCGCCGACTACGCACGCGGCCCGTGGCGCCTAAAAAAAGGCGCGTCCGCGGCGCGGAACCGTGGCGCGACTATGGGCATTAAATGGCCCGGTCCCTTACCAAGTAAGGATGACCCTCGAGCGGCCCGACCACCGTGCTCGAAAACCCGACCCACGAAGGCCGCGATTACCGACCGCGTGGCCTCGAAGCCCGCACAATGTGAACGGGTGCCACGGGTGTCCTCGATCCTCAAAAATTACCGATCGGCGGCTCGAGGGCCGGCCCGCCGCAAGCCCTTGAAAACCCGCCGATGCAAAAAGTCGGGGGCACCCACCGCTACCCCCCGCGACGCCCCCTACCGATCGGGGGTTCGAAACCCGACTCTCGAAGGGTTCAAACAGTGCCCCGCATTGCCGCAGTCGGGCACGACGAGGGCGTGCGCATTCGAGACTATCCTCGAGCCCACCGGCCGAGGGCGCCCCACATGTCGTGTTCAAGAGCCGGCCGAGGGCGCCTAGTCGGGGGATCCCATCGAGGGAGAGCTTCCGCGCCCTCGGTCCCTAGTGAACGGGACCGAGCCCCACCTAGAAAACCCACACAAGCGCTTTTTATGGACGAGTCTCCGGACCACGAGCCAACCCTTATCGAACGGGGCATGGGCGTCCACTTGAACCACCCGATCACGGCTCAACGAGGAATCCGCAATCCGCGACCCGATCGATGGGGGTTGTGGAAACCTTACCCCCCCGTCCCGCGGAGGGACGGCGGGGGCGCGTTTAAAATAAGACGGAGAGCTCGCTCCGATCGCCTCAAACGGGCCCGTGCTCGGGGGCTTGACGCACCGGCTACACCTCCCGGGGTGCACCGAACGCGAGAAGTACCGGTCATGCGCGCATGACCGAGGCCGGCCGGAACATCGCCGATGCCGGTTGAAACAAAGGCCCCACACACCGGTGAAAACTCGCGAAAAAACCCCCCGCAGAGCACTCACGCCCCCGCAGGCGTCGTGGGCTAGACCCGCGGGTCCGCCGACGCGGCCCACGAAAGGCATTGGCAACTAGGAGGGAAGAACGTCCTATCGCAGGCTCCGGCACCGCGGGACCCCGACGGGTACACCCACGCATGCTCGGGGGGCTACCGTCGGGGACGACCACAAGGGTCCCCTAAATAACCGGGAAACCCGCTTAAAACCTACAAAAACTCAAATCACGAATCAACTCACGCACCTAAAACACGGGCACGACACGACCGCGACCCCCGGCGCCCCCCGCGGCTCGCCGGGGCGGCACAACGAAACGCCCCTCGGGTGAGGTCCGCCTCGCTCAAGGGATAGACGCCCCTCGAGTAAGGTCCGCCCGCTCGAGGGTTACACACCCCTCGGGCGGGGTCCGCCTCGCTCGAGGCCTCAACGCTCCCTCGGGCGGGGTCCGCCTCGCCCGAGGGCCGAACGCCCCCCTCGAGCGGAGTCCGCCTCGCTCGAGGGCCCCTACACGCACGTTGCCCACGCTCCCCGTCCCCGTGTACGAGCATTTAATGCCCCGACACCGGCAGACGCACGCCGCGACTTTGGCACGCCGGGAATCGCGCCCGGCGCCGTTCCGAAGCAACTCCATGGGGGAGGCCATCCCCGCCGCTGTGCAGCACTGTGCGGCGAGGCCGGTGTCAGCTCCGTGACACTGTGCCGCCTACCCCCGTATGGCTAACATGCCGCGCCCTCGAAGGGGGGCCGACAAAGACCCTCGAATGTCTTTCCTTTGCTTACGCAGGGCCATGCCGTGACGTCAGGCCGGCGGGATCGGTCATCCCCGTCGCTGTCAACCCTGTGCGACCATCCCCGCCACTGCCGCACCACGCCGGACACTGTGGCGACATCCCGACGCCGTTGGGGCACGCGGGGACAAGACGTCGCCACAACGGCCACCGTACCACGTACGGGTCCCCCGTCAACGGCACCCTCGAATCGGCCCACTACGGCGGCCAGTCAACCAACCGCTACACCGCCACCCTCGAAGCCGCTCCCCGTACGAGCACGGTACGCGCCATGACGCCTCAACCGAGCAGGATTTGCCGGGACGGCCGTCGGGTCCGCGGCATCGCTCGCCATACCGCCACACGTAGGGAAATAGTGCGGCATGCATGTAAAACGCCCCCTCCTTCGCCTACAAAAGGAGGGGCGGCCCCCGCCCCGGGGGGGACGGGACGACGGACATCAATCACTCACACGCTCTCCGCCTTCTCCACGATATTGGCACTTGCCTTAATCAATACCTCGGGACTTGGAGGCCGTGTCTCCTCTCCCACCTCACTAGTAGCCACCCCTCTACGAGCACCATAGTGCAAGCAATACGATGCCCCGAGCACACCACCGCCGTACGTACGGCCCCTACGGAACCGGGATAAACCCAAAGTGTCATTAGTTGCTAGCACCGAACCATCAAGAGGCAGATCTCGCCGCTTATTGCTAGTTAGTGCCGGGATTACTTTCCGCACCGACACACATTTTCCGGTAGTGTGATTCGGAGATCGTTTCTCCTGACTTGACTAACACAAGTGACGGATGCCAAATAAGTAATGGAAGTTTGAAGTTAGTGTTACATTATGAAAGAAAAAATTTAGGGTCAAGAAAGAAATTAACTCGTCTTCATGATCATCAAGAAATAAAGGAACTAATACATTGTTTTAATGTAGGGTGTTCTTGAACTTCGTTGTGTAAAATGCTATCGTGGTAGTGCTTGCTGTGTTTTATAGGCATATTTTTAATAAATGCATATGGGTTTAGAGAGTACTCACTGCAATGGGAAACTATCCGAGTGGGCGCTTGACGAGATGTACAAGGGTATTAACAGCGTACATTTAGTGTTCATTTAGTAGAAATTCGCGTTGGTAGGAGGGTGATCGCATTCACGACAAACAAATTCAACATAAAAAATCTGATTGTACGTACGCAAACTCAGAAGGAGTATCTTGGTTTCTAAAATTATATGGTCAATTCTTAACCATCTGTAGATATTGAGATAATTGCTACTTCCCAGTAACAAATATAGCCGCTGGTGCCGCTAGAAAACCTAAATTTAGTTTCAAATTTTTTTTGCCCAGCTTGCGCGTAGTACGCTTAAAAAAGGATAGATCCAGACGCGATTGGCACGCATTCATTTCCCGGCACATGGGAGTGCCCAAAAAGCTTGGACACTTGGCAATGGCGCGCATGCTCTCGTCCCCGTCGTCTCCCTTCTCGTTTGCCTATAAATATAGCACATCCTACACGCTATCCTTACGCCAGGAGGTGCACTTGACACTCCACAGTCAACAGTGCACTCTAGCAAGCTTTTTACAGTACCTCAGAGCTAGCGAGCTAGAGCTCGGTGGCATGTCGTCGTCGACGTCGAGCACGGCCTCCGCGGCGGCGGCGGCGGCCCTGGCGTCGCTGCGCACCCTCCCTCTCCCGTTGCTCGTGGCCCTCGTCGTCTCGGCGCTGGCCTTCGTCGCCACCGTCCTCCGGCGCGTCCTGCGTCGGCAGCGGCCCGTGTACCTGCTCAACTACAGCTGCCACCTCCCCGACGTGGACCGGCAGGTGAACCTGGAGGTGTGCGAGTACTTCGGCCTCAAGTGCCGGCGCTACTCCGACGACATCGCCGACTTCATGCGCCTCATCTACAGCAAGTCCGGCCTCGGGCAGGAGACGTTCGCGCCGCCCTTCATCTTCTCCGGCAAGTTCGAGAAGACGCTGGCGTTCGCGGTACAGGAGGCCGAGGAGGGCCTGTTCGCCGTGGTCGGGCAGCTCCTGGCGAAAGCCGACGTGACCGCCGCCGACATCGACGTCCTCATCGTGGCGTGTTCCATGTTCTCCCCGATGCCGTCGCTGGCGTCCATGATCGCGCACCGGTTCAAGATGCGCCCCGACGTGAAGGCCTACAGCGTCGCCGGGATGGGTTGCAGCGCCGGCACCGTGGGCATCGACACGGCGGCGCGGTCGCTCCGGTGCCAGCGCCGGCCCGGGTACGCGCTGGTGGTGGTGACGGAGAACACCAGCCTCAACTGGTACTTCGGCGAGAACAAGCACATGCTGGTGACCAACTGCATCTTCCGCGTCGGCACGGCGGCGGCGCTGGTGACCGACGTCCCGGCGCGGCGTGCCCACGCCAAGTACGAGCTGGTGCGCACCCTCCGGACGCACCACGGCGCCGACGACGCGGCGTTCCACGCGGCGACGCAGATGGAGGACGAGAAGGGCAACCTCGGCGTGGCGCTGACCAAGGACCTGGTCCGCGTCGCCGGCGCGGCGCTCCGGCGGCACATCACGACGCTGGGGCCCCGCGTTCTCCCGGTGGCCGAGATGCTCCGGTACGCGTGGCGCGTGGCGCGCGCGCACGCCGCCGGGAACACGAAGGCGGCGGCCGCAGCGGTCCCCGACTTCCAGCGCGCGTTCGAGCACATGTGCATCCACTCCGGCGGGAAGGCGGTGATCGACCAGGTGGCGCGGCTGATGGGGTTCGGGCCGTCGGTGGTGGAGCCGGCGCGGGCGACGCTGCACCGGTTCGGGAACACGTCGAGCAGCCTGGTGTTCTACGAGCTGGCCTACTTCGAGGCGAAGCGGCGGGTGCGCGCCGGCGACAGGCTGTGGATGCTGGCGTTCGGGACGGGGTTCAAGGCGTGCAGCAACGTGTGGCGCGCGCTCAGGGACTGCGGGCCCGACGCCGACAACCCCTGGAACGGCTGCGTCCACCGCTACCCCATGCCGCTCCCGCCGCCGTCCAGGACGCACAAGCACGCCGTCGCCGCTTAGGCTAGCGGCGGGGCGGCCGCCGTGCGCGGCCGAGAGAAATAAGGAATATGTGCTAGACCGATGCATTCATTGTTTGTTGTTTGTTTTGTTTGCAGCGGACGACATACTGTGTACCACATCATCACTTGCTAATTGCAATATTTGGATCGAAGAAGATGCGCTCTGTTTCGAATTGGAGCGTGAAATCGTATACACTCTGGCCTACTTCAGAGGAGGAACAGTTGTTTACTTCTTGTGAAAATGCTGTGTTGTAGACTTGTAGTTGCAGGTTTCTACATGAGAGTAAGGCTAAGTCCAACAAGGAGAGTTATTTCGGAGAGGCAAATCATCATTTGCCTCGCGTTCATAGTGCTTTGCACTTCCTACGACTCCAACGTATGAATCGCAAACACATTTCCCTGCCCTGCTCCTCTGCTTTGCTTTGCCCGCCCCACACGGCGCTGCCATCGGCCAACCGCCGCTCCGCCCGACGCTAGCCCCTCCACCGGCAGGGGTCTCGGCTGCTCCATGCCCATCTCCGCGCCAGACGCTCGCGCCGCAGGGCGAGCAGGGGCGACAGTCTCAGCTGCTCCACCCCTATCCACGCGCTCGCGCGGCAGGGCGGTTGGCGAGGCGATGGGCGGTGTCGGTGCGGAAAGTAGTCCCGACACTAACTAGTAAGGAGCGCTGAGATCTGCCTCTTGATGATTCGGTGCTAGCAATGAATTGACACCGGGTTTATCCCCGATTCCGGCCGGGCCGTACATCCCACGCAGCGTGGTGTGCTCGGCATCGGATTGCTTTGCACCGTGGTGCTCGTAGAGGGGTGGCTACAAGCGAAGGGGGAGAGGAGGCCTGGCCTCCATGTCCCAGAGCTATTGATTGAGGCAAGTGCCAATATCGTGGAGAAGACGGAGAGCATGCGAGTGTTCGCTGTCCGTCGTCCTGTGTCCCCGCGGCTGGGGGACTGCCCCTCCTTTTATAGGCCAAGGAGGGAGCAGTTTACATGCGTGCCACACTATTTCCCTACGTGTGGCGGCATGGCGAGCAGTGTCATGGAGCTGACGTCCGTCCTGGCGAATCCTGCTCTGGTTGGGGCGTCGTGGCGCGTCCTGTGCTAGTACAGGAGCGACTTCGAGGGTCGTAGAGCAGCGGTTGGTCGTCCGGCCGCCGTAGTGGGCCGATTTGAAGTGCTGTTGACGGGGGGCCCGTACGTGGCGCAGTGGCCGTCGTGGCGACGTCTTGTCCCCGTGTTCTCCAACAGCGTCGGGATGTCTTCATAGTGCCCGACGTGGTGCAGCAGTGGTGGGGATGGCCGCACAGGGTTGACAGCGACGGGGATGACCGATCCCGCCAGCCTGATGTCACGGCATGGCCCTGCGTAAGCACAGAAAAGACATTCGAGGGTTATGCCGGCCCCCTTCGAGGGCTCGACGTGTTAGCCGTACGGGGGTAGGCAGCACAGCGTCACGGAGCTGACACCGGCCTCACCGCACGCGTGCTACACGGCGGCGGGGACGGCCTCCCCCGGGGAGTTGGTGGAACGCCGCCGGACGCGATTCCCGGCGTGCCAAAGTCGCGGCGTGCGTCCTTGAAAGTGCATCTTGGCCCCTAATTATTTTGGTGATAATGACAAGCACGATTTGTGGTATTAAATGCTTTGTCAAGATGTGTGCATGTCTTAAATGAATGAAACTCATATGGTTGATCAAATGAAGGCCCCCAAATTTCAAGTCGTTGCTTTCAACTCGAATCAAGACTTTATTTGATTTTACTTTTGAATTTGAGTATAGGAAACACCGTACTATAAAGGGGGATGCAAATCGATAGTCAAGAGATGCTAAAAGTGCTCTAGAAGGTAATCCAAGTGAGTGAGAAGAGTTGAGAGTTGGCACGTGCACAAATGCTATTCTTTCCCCCAAATTCTCAGCCCTGGTTGGTTGTACCGATGCCATGTCGGTACTACCGGCAATCACCCATCGGTAGTACCGGCGTAGGGCTGGTATACCGATATGGCTTCACTAGCGAGTTTTAGCCAGGGGGGCGGTACTACGGACCACTCGCGTCGGTACTACCGATAAGCCGGTACTATTAGGGTTCTCGAAACCCCCCTCGGTAGTACCGACGCCGTATCGGTAGTACCGGGTTACACGATTCCGCACGGTAACGGCTAGTTTTTGTCCCTTGGTATTTAAGCCCCCTCTCCCTCCTCACTCATTGCCGACCAACCGCGAGACAAACACTTCCTTGAGCATTCACTCCACCTCTCCCCTCTCCTCTAGAGCTAATCCTTGGTTCCCTTGAGCTAGGGTTTGAGTAGAGGTGAATTCTAGTGAAGTGTGGACAAGCTTTGAGAGCATCATCATCCTTCTCCTTCTCAAAAGCACTTGAAGCATCTCCGGGCTTTTGGTTTGCATTTCTTACTCTTGGAGCTTGCTTCTAGATGGTTAGGCGTTGCCCGCGAGTGCCCTCTTTGTGTGGTGCACCCGGGATCGTTTGTATTGCCCTCTACTTGGTAAAGAATTCTTAGTGAGCACCAATCTTCCTTTGTGGGGGTTGGAAGAGGAAAAGAGGCTCTTGGTGATAGCCCTCCCTTTGTGGGATCCTCAACGGAGACGTAGCATCCTTTGTGGGTGTGAACTTCGGATTAAATCTTGTGTCTCCTTTTGCTTCCTTGAATTCTTTGTTTCTAACGAACCCTAGAACTTGTTTTAGCCCGATCTATCAATTGGTTGCTATCCAACTCATCTCTCGTGGTTGCGGGTGGTTCTTAGCCTCTAAACTAAGACTTTGATTCAATTAGAATTGCTAGAAACCCCGCGGAATTCAAATTTCGTTTTAAGTCAACTCCGCCCGTGTCGGTAGTACCGACCCCGTCTGGCAGAACCGACACCACGTCGGTAGTACCGACGGGAGTTTTAACCGCCGCTTTTGTTTCGTAAATTTGAAGTGATCCTATTCACCCCCCCCTCTAGGCATCACAAGGTCCTTTCAATTGGTATCGAGCCTAATCCCTTGATTTAGGCTTAACCGCTAAGGGATCAAGATGTCGGGGATTGGAAGCAATCCAACCGCCGAAGAAATTGCCGCAAAAGAAGCTCAAGAGAGAGAGCTCAAGGCAGCTCAAGTCGGCGACCTCGTCGGCAGGGCCCCAAGCCGTACACCATCCAACGTTGATAGCTCCGACGACTCATCATCGGATTCCGACTCCGACTCGGATTCCGACTCAAGCGATGAGGATGTCAAGGACGATGATCATGCGACAAAGAAGGCGGCAAAGAAGAGAAGAAAGGCCAAGAAGAAGAAGAAGGCCAAGAAGATGGTAAAGAAGCTCCTCAAGAAGATGATCAAGAAGGAGCAAGCCAAGTACTCTCACTCCGGCTTCTACGAAGTGCACCACAACTACGGGCAAATTCCGGGCAACAATTCTAACGACAAATTTTATTCCGTGCATTTGGGAAAGCCTCCTCATTTCGATGGGAAGGACTATCCCAAATGGGCTTATGATATGCAAATGCACCTTTACAGGCTTCACCCTTCTCTTTGGAAGATTGTGGTTGTAGGTGTGACAATTCCCGCCGAAGGAGAAGCCCTCACTATTGAGCATGAGCAAGACCTTCACCACAATGTGCAAGCCACAAGAGTCATCACGAGATCCTTGTGTGCACAAGAGTTCAACAAGGTGCGGAACATCCAAATTGCCAAGGTAATTTGGGATACACTCAAGGAAGCACATGAGGGAACCGAGCATGTGAGACAAGGGAAGATGGACCTAATCAACGGAGAGCTTGAGCTTTTCTTCATGAAGGATGGAGAGACCGTACAAGAAATGTATGATAGGCTCATGGTACTTGTCTCGGACATTAGAGCTCTCGGAAGTAAAGATTGGGATGACTCAAAGGTCACAAAGAAGTTGCTAAGAGCCTTTGCCCCAAGGACAAGAACTTGACACAAATGATAAGAAGAGATCCAAGATATCCAACAATGACTCCCACTCAACTTCTTGGAGAAATATTGCATCAAGAACTTGTTGACCAAGATGTGAAGAAGTCTCTAACCTTGAAGATGGGCAAGATTCTAGCTCTCAAAGCTAGCTCTAGTGAAGTAGTTGAAGAGAAGCCCAAGCCCTCCAAGAGAAAAAAGGAGGACACTAGCGATGAAGAAAGCACGGATGAAGAAACCGCCTTTGCTATAAGGAAGTACAAGAAATTCTTGAAGTCAAGAAACTCAAGAAAAGGTGGAGATGATAGAAGGAAGAAGTCACAAAGGAAGTGTTATGAGTGTGGAGAGTATGGACACTTCATTGCCGAGTGCCCCAAGAACAAGAACAAGAATGAGGAAGAGAAGAGGTTCAAGGAGAGGAGCAAGGAGTACAAGAACAAGTACCAAGGGCGTGCACACGTGGGTCAACAATGGGACTCAAGTGATGAAGATGAAGAACCAAAGAAGCAAGGGATGGCAACAATTGCCATGGCACAAGGCTCATCTTCACCACGCCTCTTCAGCAACCTCTCCGATGATGAAGACCACTCTCACTTTTGCCTCATGGCAAGGGGGAGCAAGGTACAAGAATCTTCCGTCTCATCTTCTCCAACATCCTCTTCATCCACTCCTAGTAGTGACATAGATGAGGAAAAGGAAATAGAGAACAACATGATAAAGAAATTCGGTAAAAATGGCCACAAGGAAATTAAAAGGCTTTTGGACAAACTAGAGAAAAAGAAAGAGATTCTTCATGAGCAAGAAGACTTGCTTATCCTTGAAAAGGAAAGAAACCTTGCTCTAGAAAAATCTCTTGCCGAAGAGAAGGCTAAGGTTGAAAAGTTGACCATGGACTTGTCCTTGATCAATGCTTCTAATAAGAGGATGTCAAAGGATTACACCTTGGCAAATGAATCTTTAGCTTCCCTAAAGGCTACTCATAGTGAGCTTCAATCAAGCTTCTCATGCTTGACGGAGAAGTACAAATCTCTTGAAACTAACTTTAGTAGTCTTTGGGAAAGCACCAAAGCCACTCCATCGGCAAGATTGGACTCTAGTGCCTCCACTAGCAAAACTTGCTCTTCTTGCGCTAACATTGATATGAATGCTATCAAGACTAACCATGCAAGGCTTGAAGAGAAAATTAAGAGCAAGGACAAGGAAATTGCCCGATTGAACATGTTGTTTACATAAGGCAACATTAGTGCCAAGTCCATACCCAAGGTAGTGGACAAGCAAGGACTTGGACACCGCAAGAACAACAAGGCCAATGGTAGAGTGACGGTGAAAGGGCATGAGATTCCCTTATGGAACAAGGGAGGCTACCTCAAAACGATAATGGATACTGCCCATGGAGTCACCACATCTACCACAACCAAGGAAATTCCAAATATAGTGCAAACCACAAAGGGAATTGGTGGGAGTAACACCCCACCTAAGGCATCGAAGAATGTGGTTGAGCACAAATCCACACCCAACTAAACTTGTGATTACATTGTAACCTTGGACCATAATGGTAAAATGGTCGTCAAGTATGTTGGGGCCTATGCCATGAAGGCCATGAGAAAGAGTGTGTGGGTTCCAAAAGTTTATGCATCTAACCTCCAAGGACCCAAATCCTTTTGGGTACCTAAACCAAGAGCTTAAACTTGTTTTATAGGACTACTCCTCCGATGGAAGCGCATGGTTGATTGATAGTGGTGCCACTAATCATATGACCGGGGATGAAGGCTTGTTTGCATCCCTTGATCATTATGACAACCCTACGGAAACTATCATCTATGGAGACAATGGTCAAGGGGATGTCATTGGTTTAGGTAAAATTGCTATCTCAACAACAAATTCAATTGAAGATGTTTATCATGTGCAAGGGTTGGGATACAACTCGTTGTCGGTTTCACAACTTTTTGAGAAAGGCTACAATTGTCTCTTTACTCATGAGGGTGTGTCGGTCTCTAGAAGGGAGGATTCCTCTATTGTCTTTGCGGGTCATTTACGGAGAAAGCTTTACTATGTGGATTTCACAAAAGTAAAGGTGGATCCTAAGGCTTGCTTAGTGGCAAAATCCGACTTGGGTTGGCTATGGCATCGCCGTCTAGCCCATGTTGGCATGAGGAACTTGGCCAAACTTCAAAAGGACGAGCACATCCTAGGACTAACGAATGTTGTTTTTGAGAAAGATAGGTTGTTTAGCGCATGTCAAGCCGGGAAGCAAGTTGGAGCTCATCATCCCGCCAAGAACATTCTATCCTCATCAAGACCATTGAAGCTACTACACATGGATTTATTTGGACCAATTGCCTACATAAGCATCGGTGGTAACAAATATGGTTTAGTAATTGTTGATGACTTTTCCCGTTTCACTTGGGTATTCTTTTTGCAAGATAAAAGTGAGGCAAAGGGAATTGTGAAGAAGTTCATTAGAAGAGTTCAAAATGAGTTCGAGCTCAAGGTCAAGAACATAAGGAGTGACAACGGCTCAGAGTTTAGGAACACACAAGTTGAAGAGTTCCTAGATGAAGAAGGCATCAAGCATGAACTCTCCGCTCCATATACACCACAACAAAATGGCATCGTTGAGAGGAAGAACCGTACATTGATAGAAGCGGCAAGGACAATGCTTGATGAGTACAAGACTCCAGACTCATTTTGGGCGGAAGCCATCAACACCGCATGCCATGCCGTCAACCGACTCTACCTCCACAAGTACTTGAACAAGACTCCCTATGAAATCATCACCGGTAAGAAGCTCGGTGTGCATTACTTTAGAGTCTTTGGGTGTAAGTGTTTCATACTTAACAAGAAACCCAAAGCCTCAAAGTTTGCATCCAAGGTTGATGAAGGTTTTCTACTTGGTTATGGAACTAACGAGCATGCCTATCGTGTTTTCAACAAAACCACCGGTTGTGTTGAGACCACGGTAGACGTGAAATTTGATGAATCCAACGGCTCTCAATGAGAGCAAGTTAGTGAAAACCTTGTAGATGATGAAGAGCCCCCAAGCATATCCATCTTTAGAATGGGAACCGGTGAAGCCTCGGGAGATTCAAGCGCAAACTCCGATGACACAAGCACTCAAGATCCATCATCATCAACAAGAGTGGAACCACCTAGTTCTCAAGTTCATCAAGATGAGAGTCAAGTTCATGGTGACGATCATGGACGGGGCTTTGATCAAGGGGGTGAACTAAGTGATGAAGCTCAAGAAGATACTCCCGAAGTTGAAGATGATGATGATGGACCTATCCAACGTCAATCACAAGAACCACACCCAAGGGTGCATCAAATGGTTCAACGAGATCATCCCGTTGACAACATTTTTGGGAGTATTCAAAGAGGGGTAACAACTCGATCTAGATTGTCAAATTTTTGTGCATTTTACTCGTTTGTTTCCTCTTTGGAACCTCTTAGTGTGGAACAAGCTCTTGAGGATCCGGATTGGATTATTGCCATGGAGAAAGAATGGAACAACTTCAAGAGAAATGAAGTTTGGGAGTTGGTACCAAGACCCAAGCAAAATGTGATCGACACCAAATGGGTTTTTAGGAACAAGCAAGATGAATTTGGTGTCGTCACGAAGAACAAGGAAAGGCTTGTTGGCAAGGGTTACACGCAAGTTGAAGGCTTGGACTTTGGAGAGACTTATGCACCGGTAGCAAGGCTTGAGTCAATTCGTATTCTTTTGGCCTATGCCACTCATCATGATTTCAAGCTTCATCAAATGGATGTGAAGAGTGCCTTCTTGAATGGACCTCTTCAAGAAGAAGTGTATGTGGATCAACCACCGGGCTTTGAAGACTAAAGATTTCCAAATCATGTGTACAAGCTCCATAAGGCACTCTACGGGCTTAAACAAGCTCCTAGAGCATGGTATGAATGCCTTAAGGATTTTCTTCTCAAGAACGGCTTTGAGATAGGCAAAGCCGATTCTACTCTCTTCATACAAAGAAATGGAAAAGATATTTTCGTTTGTCAAATTTATGTCGATGATATCATCTTTGGGTCTACTAATGATAAATTTTGTGAGGAATTTAGTAGGATCATGACCAAGAGGTTTGAGATGTCTATGATGGGAGAATTGAAGTTCTTTCTTGGATTTCAAATCAAGCAAATGAAGGAAGGGACTTTCTTGTGTCAAACCAAGTATGTGATGGATATGCTCAAGAGGTTTGACATGGCCGATCCAAGCCCATCAAAACTCCCACGGCATTAAATGGACATCTTGATCTCAATGAAGAAGGGAAGTCGGTCGACCAAAAGGTATTCCGTTCCATGATTGGCTCCCTCCTTTACCTTTGTGCATCTAGGCCCGATATAATGCTTAGTGTGTGCATGTGTGCAAGATTTCAAGCCAATCCTAAGGAGTGCCATCTAATGGCTGTTAAGAGGATCTTTAGATATTTAGTTCATACTCCTAATCTAGGCTTGTGGTATCCCAAAGGTTCCACTTTTGATCTACTTGGCTACTCCGATTCGGATTATGCCGGTTGCAAAGTAGATCGAAAGAGCACTACTGGGACTTGCCAATTTCTTGGTAGGTCTTTGGTGTCATGGAGCTCAAAGAAGCAAAATTCGGTTGCTTTATCCACGGCTGAAGCCGAATATGTGGCGGCCGGTGCTTGTTGTGCACAACTCTTGTGGGTGAAGCAAACGTTGAGTGATTATGGTTGCGAGTTTAGTAAGATTCCACTCTTGTGTGACAACGAGAGTGCTATCAAACTAGCGAACAATCCTGTCCAACACTCTAGAACAAAGCACATAGACATTAGACACCACTTCTTAC
Source organism: Cenchrus americanus (assembly GCA_947561735.1). Lineage (NCBI taxonomy): Eukaryota > Viridiplantae > Streptophyta > Magnoliopsida > Poales > Poaceae > Cenchrus > Cenchrus americanus. The sequence goes on from OX387245.1 coordinate 113,644,399, forward strand.
GGGATCATGAGGCTAAGGGTGACATTGCTTTACGGCATGTTTGCACCGAAAGGCAACTTGCCGACATTTTCACCAAGCCTCTCGACGAGCATAGGTTTTGTGCTTTGAGGAGTGAGCTAAACATCTTAGATTCTCGTAACTTGGCTTGATCTTTTGCACATAAACCTATTTGTTGCCTAGATAGGAAGCAAAATGTTTTATTTTAATTCTCCTTGTGTGTGTCTTACAAAACTTTGGATCTTTACATAGTGAGCGGTGACTATAGCTTTGATTGATTGTTTGTGACTAGTCACCAACTCCTATGGGTTCTCTACATGTCCATACTTCCCTCTACCAAAAATCTCAATCTAGACTCTCAATCAATCTCAAAATCTGGTCAAACTGCCGGTACAACCGACACAAGGTCGGTAGTACCGATAAGAGCCCACTGTTGGAATTACTGGCGTTTCACGGTAGAACCGACGCCGTGTCGGTACTACCGGACCCCCCGGTAGAACCGACCCGGGGTCGGTATACCGATAAGACATCTCTGTCACAATTTCCACGGACCGCCGGTAGTACGGACACCCTGTCGGTACTACCGATAAACTCCGCTGGGCTATATAAGGCCCGCGGCCAGAGCCAAGGGTTTCAGTTTCTTCCAACCGTTAGCCGCGCCCCTCCTTCATCCCCTTGCTCAATCCTTGTGGGGATTTCAAAAACCAACCATGCAAAGTGATTCTAGTCCACTTCTTACGATTCTCCACCCTTCGGAGCATCCGATCCTCGCCGGAAGCTCGTCGATTCGCGCGGGAAGCATCTCAAGGTATTCATTCAAAATCTCTGTCGATCGATCTCCAAATGTAGTTGTTTCTAGAGGGAATGCTTTAGGGAATCATCATCTTATCCAGCCTATAACTCGTACCTATGATTTCGTAGCATTTGGTTGGATAAATCTCACGGATTCAAATTTGTTCACCCAAAATCGACCCCCATCGGTAGTACCGACCCTGCGTCGGTAGTACCAATGGGGGGATGTCAATAGAGCCCCTCCCTTGTTTTGAGCCATCTCTTTCCATAATCAAAACACTCGTCTTATGCACTCATTTCTAATTCTCCAGATGGGTCGTGCCGGCAAGCAAGTGGTTCGCGAGGGATCCGATGAAGATGATGTTCCTCTCGCTCAAAGGAAGAGGAAAGGGGGAGCTAGCTCTCAAGCTCCTCGTGGACATGGTCGTACCAATCCACCAGCTGCTCCTCGTCAATCCAAGGGACAAGGTCATCGCGCCCGTACAAAGCAAGCTCACCAACCCGATGATCACTATGATGATTATGAGGACATCTCTTTGGACACCCTCTCATCCTTCATCCTTCGGCCATCCATCCCTCCTCGTCTGGCTACTCAAATGGGGATTGTCAGGATGGTAGATTACACAAGGGGGTCACACAACGTGTACAAGGAAAGGTATTCCGACCCCGCTCTTTGGCAAAAAGAGTTTGACGCGGACATCCGCTTTTGACTTAAGTTCAATGCCGATTGCTATGAGTCTGTCATTCTCAGCAAGGACCACATGACCATTGATATGAAGTCAATCAATTGGGATCTTCTTAGGTCTCTTGACATTTCGACCGTCAATGATGCGATTGATATTTGTCATGCCAAGGGGATGACCAATGTGATGGCAATCAACTATGATTGGAATGAAGAAGTGGTCGCCCAATTCTATGCCAACCTCTACATCCGTCGTGAGACAAGGACATTTCATTGGCTCCTCCAAGGCAAGTCCCCTCTCCGTCTCATATGAGCGTTTTGCTCAAATCCTTGGTTTCGGTGAGGAGGATCTCGCTCGTCCCAAGCTTCATGGTGGGGAGTTTCCGTTTCCGCCGACAGTGAGATGGCCTTCATGTATGATTCCGTGTATGGAAAGGTGGAGTTTGGTACCACACATGGGATGAAACCGGTCTATAGGATGTTGAACCAACTCTTCCGCTACACTCTCACTCCTAAGATCGGTGACAACACCAACATCTCCAATGTGGCAAAAGAGATTCTTGTGAGGATGGCACCGGGAAAGGAGGACTTTAGCATTTTCAATTTCATTTGGGAGGAAATCATTGTGTGTTCCGTGTCCACCAACAAGAGTTGCCAATATGCTCCTTGGATCTTCAAGATGATTTGTGAGGTGGCGGGAGTTGATATTCTCCCCGACAAAACTCATTCTTGGTACAAGCCAAACAAGGGGAACATTGAGCGTCTTCTCAAGTTGGGCAAGCATGCCCCTCCTCGTCCCGCTACTGTGGGTGGCTCTTCTTCCGGTGGCCCATCCTCCTATGAGCCACCTTCCTCCTCTCGTGGGCCATCCGCATCTCGCGGCACAGTTCCCCCCGGCAAGAAAAAGAGTATTTTCAACTTTCTCTCTCAAGGTCTCTTTGCTTGCTTCAATGTGGGAAAGCACAATGCACAGCAGATTCGTGCACATAGGCAGCATGTTGATGAGCAGCTCCTTAAGTTGGAGACACGTCAAAAGGCTTTGCTCGCTCAACACAACATCGAGCACTCTCCCGTCCGCGAGCCCATGGATTTTCCTCCCCCACCAAACTTCTACAACCCTTGGGAGATCTACGGCGACACCTCCATGATGTATGGAGCTCCTCCACTGACATCGACGATGAGGACTTTGGTGGTGGTGAGACCGACGACGACGACTCTCCTCCGGTTGCCCACTCTCCACATGACTATGATGATTGAAGGGCCTCCTCCTTTTGGCGCTTGATGCCAAAGGGGGAGTGAGCTCACAATTTACTCATGTGTGGTGTGGGCTTGTATCTCCATCTATCTATCTATCCTTTAGTTGTGGACATGTATGGACTATTTGTGTATTTGTGTGGTGTAATGCTTGGTGAAGAACCTAGAACTCTTTAAATTTGTAAGACCTAAATTGTGCTTGTGGTGTGAGGAACCTTGTCTATCTATTTGTGATGCTTGTTGTTTCTCACTTTATTGTTTTGTATATCATGTCATATGCATCACGATTTATATATCACACTCATGCACTTGTGTATACAATTTGAGAGTGAAAAGTCCTCTAAGTGTGTGTTAGGCATTTGAGACCTTCATAAAAGTCAAAGCACACATTTAGGGGGAGTTTCATTTTCAAAATTGTCAAATACACACATCTTTCATAAAAACAAATTGTGGTTGTCATCAATCACCAAAAAGGGGGAGATTGAAAGTGCATCTTGGCCCCTAATTATTTTGGTGATAATGACAAGCACAATTTGTGGTATTTAATGCTTTGTCAAGATGTGTGCAGGTCTTAAATGAATGAAACTCATATGATTGATCAAAGGAAGGCCCCCAATTTCAAGACGTTGCTTTCAACTCGAATCAAGGCTTTATTTCATTTTACTTTTGAATTTGAGTATAGGAAACACCGTACTATAAAGGGGGATGCAAATCGATAGCCAAGAGATGCTAAAAGTGCTCTAGAAGGTAATCCAAGTGAGTGAGAAGAGTTGAGAGTTGGCATGTGCACAAATGCTATTCTTTTCCCAAATTCTCAGCCCTGGTCGGTTGTACCGACGCCATGTCGGTACTACCGGCGATCACCCCTCGGTAGTACCGGCGTAGGGCCGGTATACCGATATGGCTTCACTAGCGAGTTTTAGCCAGGGGGTCGGTACTACCGACCCTGCGTCGGTACTACCGATAAGCCGGTACTATTAGGGTTCTGAAACCCCCCCTCGGTAGTACCGACGCCGTGTCGGTAGTACCGGGGTTACACGATTCTGCACAGTAACGGCTAGTTTTTGGCCCTTGGTATTTAAGCCCCCTTCTCCCTCCTCACTCATTGCTGACCAACCACGAGACAAACACTTCCTTAAGCATTCACTCCACCTCTCCCCTCTCCTCTAGAGCTAATCCTTGGTTCCCTTGAGCTAGGGTTTGAGTAGAGAGGTGAATTCTAGTGAAGTGTGGACAAGCTTTGAGAGCATCGTCATCCTTCTCCTTCTCAAGAGCACTTGAAGCATCTTCGGGCTTTTGGTTTGCATTTCTTACTCTTGGAGCTTGCTTCTAGATGGTTAGGCGTCGCCCGCGAGTGCCCTCTTTGTGTGGTGCACCCGGGATCGTTTGTATTGCCCTCTACTTGGTGGAGAATTCTTAGTGAGCACCAATCTTCCTTTGTGGGGGTTGGAAGAGGAAAAGAGGTTGTTGGTGATAGCCCTCCCTTTGTGGGATCCTCAACGGAGACGTAGCATCCTTTGTGGGTGTGAACTTCGGATTAAATCTTGTGTCTCCTTTTGCTTCCTTGAATTCTTTGTTTCTAACGAGCCCTAGAACTTGTTTTAGCCCGATCTATCAATTGGTTGCTATCCAACTCATCTCGTGGTTGCGGGTGGTTCTTAGCCTCTAAACTAAGACTTTGATTCAAGTAGAATTGCTAGAAACCCCCGCAGAATTCAAATTTCGTTTTAAGTCAACTGCGCCCTGTCGGTAGTACCGATCTAGTACCGGTAGTACCGATCCCGTTGGTAGAACCGGCACCACGTCGGTAGTACCGACGGGGAGTTTTAACCGCCGCTTTTGTTTTAGAAATTTGAAGTGATCCTATTCACCCCCCTCTAGGCATCACAAGGTCCTTTCGGTCCGCGGTGTCAGGGCATTAAATGTCCGTACAAGGGGGCTGGAGCGCGGGCAACGTGCGTGCAGGTACCCTCGAGCGAGACGGTCCTCGCCGAAGGGACGCTGAACCCTCGAGCGAGGCGGACCTCGCCCGAGGGGTGGGGTTGAGTCCTCGGGCGAGGCGGACCCCGCCCGAGGGGGCGTTAAGGCCTCGAGCGAGGCGGAACTCGTCCGAGGGAGCGTCTAACCCTCGAGCGAGGCGGACCTCACTCGAGGGGCGTCCCGCTGAGTCGCCCGGCGGGGGTCGCGGTCGTGTCGTGCATGTGTTTTAGGTGAGTGAGTTGATTCGTGATTTGCGTTTTTTGCAGGTTTTAAGCGGGTTTCCCCCGATTATTTAGGGGACCCTTACGGCTGTTCCCGACAGTAGCCCCCGAGCATCTGTGGGTGTACCCGTCAGGGTCCCGCAGATGCTGGAGCCTGCTGATGGGACGTTCTTCCCTCCTGGTTGCCGATGCCTTTCCGCGGGGCCGCGTCAGCGGACCCGCGGGTCTAGCCCCCGAAGCCCTGCAGGATCGTGAGTGCTCCTACAGGGGTTTTTCGTGAGTTTTACCAGTGTGCGGGGTATTTGTTTCAACCGGCATCGGCGATGTTCCAGCCGACTTCGGTCACGCGCGCATGACTGGTACCTCTCGCATTCGGTGCACCCCAGGAGGTGTAGCCGTGCGTCAAGCCCCCGAGCTGGGCCCGTTTGAGGCGATCGGGGTGAGCTCTCCGTCTTGTTTTAAATGCGCCCTCGCCGTCCCTCCGCGGGACGGAGGGTGAGGTTTCCACAACCCCCATCGATCAGGTCGCGGATTTGGGATTTCTCGTTGAGCTGCTATCGGGTGGTTCAAGTGGACGCACATGCCCCGTTCGATAAGGGTTGGCTCGTGGTCCGGAGACTCGTCCATAAAAGCACTTGCGCGGATTTGCTAGGTGGGGCTCGGTCCCGTTCGGAAGCTCTCCCTCGATGGGACCCCCCGACTAGCTGCCCTCGGTGGCTCTCGAACACGACATGTGGGGCGCCCTCGAGCGGTGGGCTCGAGGATAGGCTCGAATGTGCGCGCCCTCATCGTCCCCGTTGACGGTGTATTTTGGTGCACCTAGCATGTTCATTACACTTTGGTTTGGATTTGATTATTGAACTAACCCGCCACTAGGCACACTAATCATATAACAAGTTCATCTTTGTGCATGCATTTGGAAGTGTTGTGTTTATGTAGGAAATCATGGACATAAAGGACGGATTTGCAATAAGTTCAAAGGAGCATTCATGGAGTCTTGTTCGTGTTCATGAGCTCGCTGAAATTACTTCCAATGGTGGTGAGGACCGAAGTGCTACGAGGAACACCCCGGGGATTGAAGCGTAAAAGATCAAACTTCATGCAAAGAGAGCCTTCATCTTGATCGCGAGGATAACGGCGTCAAAATCATCCAAGTGGAGGGGGCGAAGTAGATAAGTGCATGAGGACCCACGGAGCAAAAAGGGCGACCGAACCGGCCGAACCGGGCACTGGGCCGGCCGGCCCGGTCGGATCGGCCCGGCCCACTTCGGGCACCGGTTCGGTCCCGTCTTCCTTGCCCTCGAAGGATCTTCGACCCTAAAACCCCCCGACGCGCCGCCAACAGACGGAGAGGAGTTTATTCGCACCAGAAGGTCATCTACAAGCTAGAGAGAGAGGAGGAGGATCTCTGGCTGGAGATCAACCACCTCGAAGGAAGCATTCTCTCGTGGAGAAGGAGGAAGACACCGGCGGAAGGGAAACCATGATCAACGGTGCCATGATCAGCACCTTGATGGGGTAATCTTCTCATTCGTCCATGGGTTGTAATCGATCGTGAGATGTAATCGCACTTTGTCGGATTATCCGTCTATCATCTTGTGTTGAATATACTTTAATGCTTAAAGGTTAGCTACCATGCCGTAAAGGGAGTACGAGCTCCAATGCTTCCTTGGACCCATTCAATACGCCGTGGCCATCAAAGGTCTAGTCATGAATACCTTCGCGTAGTGACAGTACGAGAGGAGGGAAAGGGCGAAACCGTGGTCACATCCCCGATAGATTAGATTGGTTTTTCATGTCTTTAAGCGATTGCATGTTCTAGTATCGTAGACCCGTGGGCGAGTGTCTTCTCTCTTGATCGTTTATCATTCTCTCTAGTGTAGTTTAGTGTTTTTCTAGTATAATAGTAGTTAGGGTTTTAGTAGCTAGTGTGTCGTTGTTAATCGAACGCTTGTAATCCCCTTGCTCCGCGGATTGACAAGAACCTTGGGAATCCCGTGGTGAAGAAGGTGTGGGGTCCGTACGCTTGCGGATCGTAGAGGGATACGTCTTTTATCCGTCAACAAGCCCCCTTTTTCTGGCACCGTTGCCGGGGAGCAAGTTAGTTTACATCGTTTGATTTGCATCTAACTTAGTTTTATATTTTAGTTTATCTTTTATTTGCTTTATCTAACATATATTATCAGAAAAACACTTGTTTCTTTTTGTTTTTGTTTTTATCTTATTGTCTAGATGGAGTTCGTTAATCAACCCGTGGAAGAACCGGAGAAATCATTAAGGGATTACGCTAGCCCTCGATGTGAAGACATAAAGGTACAAGAGTCGGATTCGAAGCTCGAAGCGACCAAGTATGAAATTAAATCCAAGATCATGAAGATGGTGGCGGAAAACCCATTTGAAGGGATGGTTACGGAGAACCCATATAGACACATAAGGGATTTCACGACAATATGCAACACGGTGCGTCAAGAAGGAGTTCCCGATGAATGGTTCAAATGGAATCTCTTTCCCTACTCACTTGCCGGCAAAGCAAAGACATGGTATTCGGTTGCGTCCTTTGAAGTTGAAGGCAATTGGAACAAGTTGACAAAGAAGTTTTGCGAGAAGTTCTTTCCAATGAGCAAGGTTCAACATCTAAGGAGGCAAGTGATCAATTTTATGCAAGGAGAAGAGGAAGGGATAGACCAAGCCCGGGAAAGGTTTAATGAATTAATCGAACAAGGACCAAAACTCGGCTTCACCGGCGACGTACTCTTGCATACATTTTTCTTTTCCCTAACCCCTAGTTGCATGCGACACGTCGAAATGTGTGCGGTGGGGATCTCATGGAGAAAACACTCACGGAAGCCGCCCAACTTCTACAAAAAGTTAGCAAAGCGGCTGCCATGCGAAGAGATTGGGAAACAAGACTTGCGGAAGAGCCGGAATTCAATTCAAGGAAGAAAAAGCTTGCTGATTTTTCTAAAGAGGCAACCCCGGAAGTCACAAAAGAGGAGCCAATCATGGAGAAGCTTAAACAAGAACACATCAAGTCAAGAACTACACCAAACGTCGACTTCGCCGCACCAAATGAGACGAATAAGAGAAGCATGTCAAGCGCGAAGCCACTAAGGGAGTTCGAGCCAATGGATTGGGTTCCTATTGATTACGGAGAAGTATTCGACAAGAGAAGACCGTTCCCTAATCAAAAGGGGATGGCAAGAGCATTGGAAGTCGATTTCCCACCGGAGAGGAAAGCTGAAAATTCATACGACCTCGAAACCACCGGTGAGATTTTTGAAAAGCTCTTTGGAGATGACGTGGTGGATCCGAACATATTGCCGAGGTGAAGAGGATCATGGGGATCAAGCCCGAAGCATCACCATACGCTCGCCTTGCTGAAATTTATTCGATCGGATCCGAAGAAGAAGAGAAGATGACGCCGCACTTGAGTTGCGAGATCAACGGAGTTCAATGCAAAGCTTTATGCGACATCGGAGCCCAAGTAAGTGTCCTATCTTCTAAAATTTACGATAAAGTTCAATACCACAACCTAGACTTAGCTCCAACATCAACGAAATTAATTATGGGAGATGGTAGAACTATCAAACCTCTAGGTATTGCTTGCAACATGAAAGTAAAAATCTCTAGAAACTATATACCAACCGATTTCTTTGTTATTGATGCTTACCATGGTAATTCTGATCATATAATCTTAGGTAGGCCTTTTCTTAAGTTGGTTGATGCCGTGTTAGATGCGGAGAAGGCAAAGTAACAATGAACCTTAATGGAACAAAGTACACATATAACTTTCTTCGTGCTTCTAAGCACCTTACTCCTTTTCCTCCCGAAGATGAAGAAATAGAAGAGATAGATAGTCTTTGTTTTGTTGAAACCCTTAGAGACCCGCTGCAAAGAGCGATGGAAAATCAAATTAGTAATCAACAAGATGAAGAACTAGAGGAAGCAACAAAAGGCTTAGAGCCGCATGATGGTAGCGTGGAGGAAGAAAAGTTCGAAGACATAGGAGAAATCAAACCCGAGGAGCCACAAGTGCCCGAAGTAGACCTTAAACCTTTGCCCAAGGGATTAAAATATGAATTTTTGGGGCCGGACAAAACTTATCCGGTCATTGTGAGCGACGAGTTGAGTCCCGAAGAAAATGAAGCGTTGCTGATTTTATTAAAAAAACATAGGAAGGTGATTGGATATTCAATTAACGATCTCAAAGGTATTAGCCCACCTTTTGCACTCATCGTATACCAATGGAAGACCAATGTAAGCCTGTAGTGGACCATCAAAGGAGGCTAACCCATGCCATGCGAGAGGTAGTAAAGAAAGAGGTTATCAAGTTACTTGATGCCGGAATCATCTACCGGTTCCGCATAGCGAATGGGTGAGCCCGTACATTGTGTGCCGAAGAAAGGAGGTTTAACCGTGGTGAAGAATGAGAAGAATGAATTAATACCGCAAAGAACCGTGACCGGGTGGCGGATGTGTATCGATTACCGTAAGCTTAACAAAGCGACGAAGAAAGATCACTTCCCCTTACCGTTCATAGACGAGATGCTCGAGAGGTTAGCAAACCACGCTTATTTTTGCTTTCTCGATGGATACTCGGGGTTCATGCAAATTCCCATTCACCGGAAGATCAACATAAGACAACATTTACATGTCCTTACGGAACGTTTGCATATAGGAGGATGCCCTTCGGCCTATGCAACGCTCCGGCCTCTTTTCAACGTTGCATGATGGCCGTGTTTTCGGAATTCATCGAAGAAATTGTTGAAGTGTTTATGGATGATTTTTCCGTTTACGGGAAGACGTTCATGGATTGCTTAGCAAACTTAGAAAAGGTCCTTACAAGGTGTGCGGAGGTAGATTTGGTTTTAAATTGGGAAAAGTGCCACTTCATGGTTAAGCAAGGCATAGTGCTCGGACATGTTATATCCGAGAGAGGAATTGAAGTGGACAAGGCTAAGGTAGAGACGGTTGAGCAACTCCCACCTCCTACGGATGTTAAGTCCTTAAGGAGCTTTCTAGGCCATGCCGGATTCTATAGAAGATTTATAAAGGACTTCTCGAAGATCACTAAGCCTTTAACACACCTTCTTCAAAAAGATGTGGCTTTCGACTTTGATGAGAAGTGTCTAGCGGCATTCCGGACCTTGAAAAATGCGTTGGTGAGTGCTCCCATCATCCAACCTCCGGATTGGAGCCAACCTTTCGAGATCATGTGTGACGCGAGTGGCTACGCCGTAGGCGCGGTCTTGGGACAAAGAAAGGAAGGCCGAGTTCACGCCGTTTACTACGCTAGCAAAACTCTTAGTGGGGCACAATTAAATTACGCTACTACGGAAAAAGAGTTGCTAGCGGTGGTATTCGCTTTCGAAAAATTCAGATCCTACATCGTGAACTCGAAAGTCATTGTTTACACCGATCACGCGGCTATAAAGTATCTCTTGGCTAAGAAGGAAGCTAAACCTCGTTTGATTCGTTGGATCCTTCTTCTCCAAGAGTTCGATGTTGAAATTCGTGATAAAAAGGGGGTGGAAAATGTTGTGGCCGATCATTTGTCTAGGATGAATCGTGGGCAAGATGATAAAGAGCCCATAGAAGATAAGATGAGAGACGACCACCTCTATAGAGTGCTTGATAAAGATACTTGGATGATCGACATCATTCGAGCAATTCGAAAGATGCCCCTCGATCATCTAGACAAAAACACTCAAAGGAAGATAATTTCGAAAGTAAGAAATATTTTTGGGATGCACCATACCTCTTCAAGCTTGGCAATGATGGAGTGATGAGAAGATGCGTGCCAAGAGAAGAGAGGCTTGAGATTCTAAGGAAGTGCCACTCGGCGGAGTACGGTGGGCACTATAGCCATTTTCGAACCGAAGCCAAAGTATGGTCAAGCGGATTCTATTGGCCGGAGATGCATGAAGATACTAAAAGATATGTTGCGTCATGCCCCGAATGCCAAAGAACCGGAAACATCTCTCAAAGAAATTCTATGCCTTTGAAATACAACTTGCAAGTCGACATATTCGATGTATGGGGCATAGACTTCATGGGGCCTTTTAAAAACTCATTTGGATTCGAGTATATACTTGTTATGGTTGATTATGTATCCAAGTGGGTAGAGGCTATACCATGTCGTAAAGCTTCCACGGAGGAGTCCATCACTATGATCAAGAACGTGATTTTTCCCCGTTTCGGTACACCGAGAATCTTGATAAGTGATGGAGGAACTCATTTCACCGGGAAGAACTTCAAAAAGTGCTTGTCCAAGTTGGGAATTGAGCATAGGGTCTCCACGGCCTATCACCCACAAACCAACGGACAAGCGGAGACGTCAAATAGGCAATTAAAAAGCATACTTAACAAGACCATAGAGAAGGGAGGCAAGGATTGGTCAAAGAAATTAGACGGAGCTTTATGGGCTTATCGAACGGCGTTTAAAACACCGATAGGTATGACCCCCTATCAATTCGTCTATGGAAAGGCTTGCCACCTTCCGGTTGAGTTGGAACATAAAGCCTATTGGGCGATTAAAGAGATGAACCTTGATCTCGATGCCGCGGTGGTGAAACGGAGAATTCAAATAAGCGAGCTAGAGGAGTTGAGGTTGAAAGCTTATGAAAACGCAAGCATATACAAGGAGAGAATCAAAAGGTGGTATGATAAAAGATTGAAGAAAAAAGAATTTAAAGAAGGAGATAAGGTCCTCCTCTACAATTCGAGGTTTAAAACCTTCGGAAAGGGGAAATTGCAAAGCAAGTGGGACGGACCTTATGTTGTGCATTCGGTGTTCTCCAACGGAGCGGTAACCATTATGGATATAAACGGCGATCAATTTGTGGTGAATGGACAGCGGCTTAAGGTTTACTACGAACCCGACATCGTGCCCATTCATCATGTTGACGTCTTTACCATGGAGGAAGAGCCCGAACGTCCCGCCTAGGACGAAAAACAAGGCACCAACTTCTGTAAATAATTTTTCTTTTAGCTTTCTGGAGTTTTTCGCGAAGATTAACTGGGCCAACTTTTTCCCACGGGCTGAGGACGAAAAAAATAGGGCGGTGTGCAAAAAACCGGACCGGCCCGGCCCCCGAGGCAGGGTGGGCCGGCCGGCCCAGTCGGATCGGCCCAGGGGTGGCCCGACGCCCGATGTCCCCGAATTTCGCCCGAATTGCTCCTTTTCGACTTCCTTGTTTGGTCAGAAAATTTTAAGGGAAGTGTAAAAAAGGAAAATAAGGTTCCCAGGGCTTTTCTCTCAGGACTATATATTTGGCCGAATTGGGAGCTCGAGAATCAAACCTTTCAAGCAATGTGTTGCACCCTTGTAGCAGCCATTGAGCCTCCAAAAAGCTTAGAGTTGAAGGTAGAAGCCAATAAGCCATCGATGGAGGAGGCGATGCGATGCGAGGTCAAGCTACCCGTCAAGAGGACCGCACGTATCCGTTGCGGAGGACGTGTCCCGACCGGAGCTCTTGCATCTCGCAACCCCGTCAAAGGAGAGAAGGTCCCTACACCCGTTCGAAGGTCGGCACGTCTCCAAGGCATCAAGCGCAAGGATTACAAGGAGATGTCGCCGGAGCCTAAGGATTATGGGGATAGCGACTACTCCGACGATCGTAGCCCGAGCTCGTGGGCGGCTGCCGGTAGAGACGATGATGATTGGGGCGAGCAGCCCTATGAAAGGACTCCCGAGGGCCCCAACGGCAACGGCGGTGGCGAAGGCGACAACAACGGTGGTGGCGAAGGCGACAACAATGGAGGTGGCGACGACGGTGGTGACAACGGTGGAGATTATGGCGACGACGACCCCTTCGGATTGCATCCGGTGTGCTGTCGAGTTTGCCGTCAATCCATCGCAGCTCTCTACGCGTCGGCCGACGAATGTCTTCAAACCATGGAAGCGATGAAGCGGCGTATGGAGGACTTGGAGCGCGTAGTTGAAGATGACTACAAGTTCCTTAACCGTAACGTGCGCAAACTTTTCGGCATGGTTGGAAACATGAGAGGCAAGTGGTGCAAAGCTTGCTCGAAGTACCATTAGATCTAGTTTTCCCCTTTGGTTTTTGTAAGATACGACGAGGACGTCGTATGTTTTAAGTGTGGGGGAGAGCTAGCTCGCTAGCCTTAGCTTTTGAACTTCAAGTTTAGGTTCGGTTTAATCTTCGTGTGAGAGTCTTAGCGTTTTAATGAGTTTTTAGTTTTCGAGTCAGTTTTTAAATTTTTGCAAGAGTCTTAAATTAGTGTTGAGTCAAGAAAACCAAATAAAAAGAGTCTTATATATATCTTTGTGTTTTATGTATTGTTTATCTTTATTTACTTGTTTGTTTAATCTTCGATTCTTGATATATGAGCACAAGTATGTGGTTTGAAAATCGTTTACCGTGGTGCTTAGTGGAATCGCTGCTACTTAAAGTACCCATACCGCACTTCGATCTTGAGCTTCACATGCTAGTTGTGCTATGTTCGATGCTAAAAATTGGAGGATTTCAGTTCTGAAAATTATATTAAAACCCGTGTAATAAAGGTTAGCAAAATCTCTTTTTCCAAGTTGAGAGTATAAAAAAATTCCTATCCAAAGCCAAGTTTGTTTTTTTCGCTCCACTATAAGTGTGATTAGCACGATGAGTTAGGCTAGGACCCTTCTCTCTTGGTGAGTTTTAATTTCAAGCAATGATCATGTCCTTGTGCTTATCTTTTGTTGCTAGCCTCGTCATTCATTCGGTAACATGTCTTTCACAGCGGAAGTCATGTACATCGCCGAATTCCATACCCAAACCTATACATCTCTTTTGAACATCGTATTCCTTGAACACAACCTATTTTCAAAGTTTCGTCTCGTCTCTAGCATGATTTATTTAAAATTTCAGATTGTATGCATGCGAGGAAAGAGAGAATTGAAAGCTTTGAAAAGTCGTCAAGAGAGAGAAAAATAAAGAGAAAAAGTATGTGTATGGAAAAGAAAGAAAGAAAGGAAGAAAGAAAAATCATATGTGAATGAAAAAAAAAAAGATGAGTTAGCAATGAAGATATGAGAGGGATAGATCAAGTGAAAGAAAAGAAAAAATAATAAAGTGTAAGGAAGGATGTCACGTTGATTGTGAGACGAAACTTTTACTCTATTTCCAACCATGTGCAATCCGACAACGAGGACATCATCGGTGCCTTGAAGTCACAATTTTCTTTTGCCCTTGCACATGTCCACCATTCTAAATCTTCTCGTCCTTGATATCCCTACATATGGTTAATTCTCATGATCATTGGCTCGAAAGGTAGACAACCATTAGAGGAAGTTCTTAGTTTGACAATACTTGTGTTGATTGCGCTAGCCCTACCTATAGCTCCACTTTTACATGATATATGAGAGATTAATGGGAGGTGAGAGTTTTATAAAATTTGGTTAGGATAGACACTTCATATGAGTGACTTGAGAGAGCTTGGAGAAAGGTTTTTGTCTAACACTTGTTGCAGGAATTTTTGTTTTGAAAACCATAAAAACCCTCCGATGGAAGCAAAGAAGTAAGTATGGCTGAAATTGAAGGCTTCGAGTGAAGAGTTTGAGTTGTGGGGTAAATCTTGACGTGGTAAAAATTCTAAACGCCCATGTTTATGTTTGATTATCATTACTTTGTGTTTATGTATTAAAGATGAAGGGATTGACTAACTTGTGAAGAAGGATAAGTGATACACGATTACACTCCTTGGACGAAGTTCTTTTACGAGTACTTGCTCGAGGACGAGCAAGAGCTAAGTGTGGGGGAGATGTTGACGGTGTATTTTGGTGCACCTAGCATGTTCATTACACTTTGGTTTGGATTTGATTATTGAACTAACCCGCCACTAGGCACACTAATCATATAACAAGTTCATCTTTGTGCATGCATTTGGAAGTGTTGTGTTTATGTAGGAAATCATGGACATAAAGGACGGATTTGCAATAAGTTCAAAGGAGCATTCATGGAGTCTTGTTCGTGTTCATGAGCTCGCTGAAATTACTTCCAATGGTGGTGAGGACCGAAGTGCTACGAGGAACACCCCCGGGGATTGAAGCGTAAAAGATCAAACTTCATGCAAAGAGAGCCTTCATCTTGATCGCGAGGATAACAGCGTCAAAATCATCCAAGTGGAGGGGGCGAAGTAGATAAGTGCATGAGGACCCACGGAGCAAAAAGGGCGACCGAACCGGGCCGAAAGCGGGCTGGGCCGGCCGGCCCGATCGGATCGGCCCAGCCCACTTCGGGCACCGGTTCGGTCCCGTCTTCCTTGCCCTCGAAGGATCTTCGACCCTAAAACCCCCGACGCGCCGCCAACAGACGGAGAGGAGTTTATTCGCACCAGAAGGTCATCTACAAGCTAGAGAGAGAGGAGGAGGATCTCTGGCTGGAGATCAACCACCTCGAAGGAAGCATTCTCTCGTGGAGAAGGAGGAAGACACCGGCGGAAGGGAAACCATGATCAACGGTGCCATGATCAGCACCTTGATGGGGTAATCTTCTCATTCGTCCATGGGTTGTAATCGATCATGAGATGTAATCGCACTTTGTCGGATTATCTGTCTATCATCTTGTGTTGAATATACTTTAATGCTTAAAGGTTAGCTACCATGCCGTAAAGGGAGTACGAGCTCCAATGCTTCCTTGGACCCATTCAATACGCCGTGGCCATCAAAGGTCTAGTCATGAATACCTTCGCGTAGTGACAGTACGAGAGGAGGGAAAGGGCGAAACCGTGGTCACATCCCCGATAGATTAGATTGGTTTTTCATGTCTTTAAGCGATTGCATGTTCTAGTATCGTAGACCCGTGGGCGAGTGTCTTCTCTCTTGATCGTTTATCATTCTCTCTAGTGTAGTTTAGTGTTTTTCTAGTATAATAGTAGTTAGGGTTTTAGTAGCTAGTGTGTCGTTGTTGATCGAACGCTTGTAATCCCCTTGCTCCGCGGATTGACAAGAACCTTGGGAATCCCGTGGTGAAGAAGGTGTGGGGTCCGTACGCTTGCGGATCGTAGAGGGATACGTCTTTTATCCGTCAACGGTCCACGACTGCGGCGATCCGGGGCACTGTTCGAACCCTTCGAGGGTCAGGTTTCGAATCCCTGATCAGTAGGGCTGTTGCGGGGTGGCAGCTGGGTGCCCCCGACTTTTCGCATCTGCTGGTTTCGAGGGTTCGCAGACGGGCCGGCCCTCGAACCGCTGATCAGTAATTTTTGAAGATTGAGGGCACCTGTGGCGCCCGTTCACGGCGAGCGGGCTTCGAGGCTATAGGTGTACAAACGGCGCATGGGCCGGCGGCACGGCCCACGACACGGCCTTTTGGCACGGCCCATGGGCGGCACGGCACGGCCGGCGGCGTGCCGTGCGGCACGGCACGAAGGGCCGTGCGGGTCATGGGCCGCCGGCCCGGCCCATGACACGGCCTTGGCACGGCACGGCGGCACGGCGGCACGGTGCGGCACGGCCACACCTCGCCTCCTCTCCTCGCATCCCCCACGCCGGACCGCATCTCCTTCGCCTCCGCCCGCATCTTCTCCGCCTCGCCTCCTCTCCTCTCCTTCCACGGCCGGCGTGCTCCCTTTCCTTCCACGGCCGCCCGCCGAGCTCGCACGCGTGCACCGCGGCCCATGGGCGGCACGGGCGGCACGGCACGGGTAAATGGCCCATGTGCCGTGTCATGGGGCGAAGGCCCGGTCCATAGCACGGTCCGGCACGGCACGGTCGGCACGGCGCGGCACGTCGTCGTGCGTGGCCGGCACGGCACGGCCGTGCCGCGTGTCTTGCCGACACGGCACGGTGGCCACCTATATTCGAGGCCACCGGTCGGTAATCGCACCATTCGAGGGTTAGGATTTTTTTGAGCTTCGTGCTCGGGCTGCTCGAGGGTCGTCCTTACTTGGTAAGGGATCATGCCATTTAGTGCCCACGGTCGCGGCCACGGTTCCGTGCCGCGGGTGCGCCGTTTCGGGCGCGCGCGGCCGCGCGCATAGTGGGCGACGTGGGTAGGCGGACGTGACGGCCCACCGCGGCTCTTCGGTTGCCACGCCGTAATGATAGCGCGCGTGCGTGCGCCCTGTTGCCCCGGTCGTGGTGGGTCCCGCTCGTCAGTGGCTGGGCCGTTCGCCGGCAGTTAATGCACGCAGGGCGTGCGTTCCGGGGAGCGTGGCTCCATGGATCTATAAATCCGAGGGGGGAGGCAAGGCGAATCTTTACCTCAACACTTAGCGCCTGTCATCCTCGCCCCTTCCGCTTCCGACCCAGAGCTGCGCTCGCTCCTTCGCTGTCGCATAGCACTTGCTTCGCGCTCCACGTCCCTTCGCCAACCCGCATGGCTCCTCCACAGTCCATCACCATCATCGACCCGCTGCCGTGGCCGCGCTCGATGGCGACAAGGCTAGCTCTCAGCGAGTTGGTGACCGCCGGCCAACTGGCGGTGAACGAGGACGGGCGCCCCACAGCGTGGATTGACCCGCCGGCGACGGACCGGGAGCCCAACGTGCCGCACGGGTACGTCGTCAGCTTCATCCGCTTTCACGAGCGCGGCTTCGCGGCGCCGGCAAGCCGCTTCTTGCGCAGGTTGTGCTTCCACTACGGCGTGGAGCTGCACAATTTTGCGCCGAACGCGATCTCGTAGGCGGCCACATTCGTCGGTGTCTGTGAGGGATTCCTGGGGATCCCAGTGAACTGGGATCTCTGGGTCTCCCTCTTCCATGTGGAGCTGCACACCGCCACCACGCCGGAGCCGAAGACCCGCCACGCGATGCGCGCCGGCGGCGTGATGATCGCGGTGCGGGAGTCGCGCAGGGAGCTCTACATCCCCTGCACGATGACCTCCAACAACGCCGAGTGGGAGTGGGGGTGGTTCTACCTTCGCAACGACGAGCCTGGTCTGCCACCCTGGACCGGCAAAGTCGTGAAGGAGAAGGCCGACTCCTGGTGGCACGGCCTATCGCCCTCCTCGCGTCAAGTCCGGCTGGCCTCAGCCTTGAAGGCACTGAAGGCGCTGGCGGACACCGGGCTGACCGCGGCCTTAGTTCTCGCCAACCTCCACCACCGGTGGATCGTCCCTCTCATGGAGAGGTGGCTCCGCATCTTCGAGATGAAGGAGACGGCAGACCCCGTGGTGCTGGTGCAGTCGCGGCTGATGCCCGATCTCCTTCTGCAGGAGTATGCCGCCACGAGGGCAAGGCGCGCCATCAACCTCAGGGCCATGAGGGTCGACGACACCGCGCTTTGGGAATTCACCATGCTCCCCGAGGGTCCACTGGTGAGTAGGGTTCCCACCCCCTTTGGTTTTTTGGTTCGCGGAGCGTCGTCGTGATCTGGGGTTCCACTCGCCCCCTGCAGGTGATCGCCGTGAACGCCGCGCGGTCCGACCCGCCCACGCCCCGAGCCCGAGCACGCGCGCGCGCAGCGCAGCGGCGAGAGCAAGAGCGGGCGGCACGCAAGAAGGAGAGGAGTATCCGGCAGCGGGAGCGCCGGGAACAGAGGAGCGAGAAGTTCGGTTGCGCGAGCGACGGGGGTCTCTCCTCCCCGGGACTTCGGAGTACTCGTCGTCAGACGAGGAGGAGGAGGAAGAGAGTGATGGGGGTCGGGCTCCCCCCGAGATGTGGGAGCCTTCGCCCCCCTCGCCCAGAGCCGCGGAGGCGGCGGAAGAGACGAGCGCCTAGGGCGGGCGCGGGAGCGCCCGCCGCCGGGCATCCTACGAGAGAGGCGACGCGTGCGCGGAGGCACCGCCGCGTGCGCGCAGATGGGCGGGGGCGAGGCGGCGGCTACGCCGGTGGCGGCTATAGCGCCTGCTGAGCCCCCGAGGAAGAGGAAACGAGGGTTTTCCACCCTGAGGTAGGCGATTTCTTCCCCTTAGCCGCGCCTTTTAGATCGGTTAGGGCCTAACTTTCTCACCTTCGTGTTCGCAGGGTGGCGCCCACCGTGCCCCCTCTCGCACCTGCCAAGGTGCTGAGGTCGGACGCGGCCGTCCCTACCAGGCGGCGCTCGTCGAGGGCGTCGCGGGCGGCCGCGAGCACGACGACAGCGGTGAGCGGGGACTCACGTGGTGCGGCCGAAGTCTCGGAGACGCGGCCGGCGGTGACGACTACGGAGCCGCCGCGGGTGGCCGCGGAGGCGCGGCAGGCGGTGACGGTTGTGGAGCCGCGGCAACCGGCGATGATCGTGGAGCCGCAGCGGGCGGAGTCGGTCACGGCGGCGACCACGGCCGTGGCGGTTGTTGCGTCACCGACTTTGCCGCGCCCACCGCGGCCGGCGGCCCGAGGGCGGTGGTGGTGGAGATCCCCGACGACGACGTCCCCACCGCCGGGCCGGGATCGGTGGGCGAGCCCGCTTGTGTCGGCCCCCGAGGCCTCGGCGGGGGGCGCTCGTGTCCGGGGGCGACGTCGGCGCGGCCGAGGCGCCCGGCGAACGGCGTCGGAGCCTCGTTGTCGCGTGCCGCACCCGCGGCGCGCGCCCGGGAGCAAGAGTGGGGAGCATGCCGACGCCCCGCCGGCCCACTTCGTCGAGGCCCAGGCAGAGCAAGGGCTCTGGCAGGAGCTCCGTGATCACAGCACCTCACTCAATCGGGCGCTGAACGAGGCATTGCGGATCCACAGCGGTCCTGTATGGTGCGTCTTCCAGGTTAGTTGGGTTTCGTCGAGTTTCGCAGTTCCTTCTCCTGCTCTATTTGCGTTCGTGCTTTTCCTGACGTCCGTTCTTCTCGCCTTGCTCGTTGGCAGCAGGAGCTGGAGCGCCGGGCCCGGGTGCGATACGACGCCCTCGACCGTCTCGACGCCGACCTTCACTGGTAGCGGGGGCAGTACGAGGCGCTGGAAGCCCTCGTCGAGGCCCTGAGGTCGCCGGACTGTGGGCGGCGTATAGGGCCGAGGTCTCGCCGGACCGCCCCCGCAGCGGGGCACCCGGGCCGCGGGGAGGCGCCTCCACGGTCGAGAGGGTGCGGACGGCGTTGGTGGAGCGGGACGATGCGGCCGCGCCGGGCTCGCGAGGACCTCGGACGGGGCGCGCTCCGTCGCGGCGGCATGGGAGGCCGAGGTCGTCACCGCCCGTGCCCGGCTCCAACGGGGCCGCGCGACCCTCGAAGAGACCGAGAGGCCGAAGACAGCCCACGGCGGACAAGGCTACCGCGCTCACCGCCGCGGAGGAGCAACTCCGGCGGGGAGCGAGCTACAAGCCAAGAGGCGGAAGGCCGGCTTCGGCGGGGAGCGTGCCGCTCTCGTCGAGGCCCGGCCGTGCTCGAGTCGGAGCGCATGGCGCGGGAGGAGGCGATGGGCCAACTCCAGCAGGAGCGCGCCGCGCACAAGGGGGCGTAGGCCACGCTCAAGCAGCAGGAGGACGAGGTGTCGAGGCTCAACGGGGAGCTGGTGCAGATCAGCATTTCGCACGAAGATCTGCGCCAGTCCCTTGAGGAGCAGGAGGCCACGGTCCTCAACTTGCAGCGCCAGGCCGAGGAGGCGCGCGAGTCCCTCGAGGGGGAGAAGAAGCAGGTTGAAGGTGAGTTTGTTTTCGCCCGTTTTTCGCTTGTCGATTTGTTCTTTTTGGGATTCGCTCGCAACTCTGTTTCTCTTTGTTCGTGGCTTTCAGGCTTGCGGACCGCCCTGGGGAACATGACTACCCAGGCCGAGGTGGTGCAGACGGCCTACAACTCCTCTCAATAGGAGTTGGAGGCACCGCAGCCGCCGCCCTCGAGACTTGCCAAGGGATCGAGGAGGGTGAGGCGCAGGCCGGGAGCTCTCTGGCGAGCCGCCTGCGCGCCCTCGGGGGGCACGTCTCCCAGCGGATGCGCCGTGCCCTCCAGCTTGGTGTCAGGAAGGCCCTCGGCGTGGTGGGTTCGCATTACCAGGTGGACTTCGAGGCTGTGTCTTCCGGCTACGTCGTCCCGGTCGGCGTTGAGGACGAGAAGGCAATGAACCGCGCGGACGCGCTCGCCGCCCCTGCTGCTGACGCGCTTGCCGAGGACTTCATGGAGTTCTTGTTCCCAGATGCCCCCGGCGCCGACGATCCTCAAGCCTGAAGACCAACGTGCGTCAAGCCCTTTTGTTTTAAGTGGTAGTGTTTGGGCCTCGTGGCCATGTAACATACAATCACTTTATTGAGACGTCTTTTTTGTAAATATAAGTAAAGTTTCTTATTTCTCTTGTCACGCCATTCCGCTATTCCTTCCTAGACTTAGGCAAATCTGTCGTAGAGAATTTCGATTTCGCGAGTGGCCCGCTGGTCCAGAGGCGAGGGAGAAGGGCCATATCCTGTTGGAAGCGTAGGCTATCTCCGACTCGCGCGTCTTTCCCGCTTAGCTACCCGCGCTCTATCTAAACTTTTTCGAGGCTTAGGTTGAGGCGCAGTTGGCGAACTTGCAATTTTTTTTTGCGAAAAAATGGGACCATTTTTTCGGGGGGGGGGGGGGGGATGCCCCCAGTAGTAGCCCCCGAGGGTGACTTGGTTTTCTGGGGAAAGCCAAGTTGCCCTTTAACTTTATTAACTTGCTGATATTTACATCTAGGCTGCCAACTGGGGTGTTGGGCCTGTAATTTACAACAAAAAACTTGGAAATCCTCGCTAAGGGTAGAAGCGACGTAGCTGCTGGATGTTCCAAGCGTTGGTGAGTTCTTCTCCATCTTCGTTGGCCAGCTTGTATGTGTCGGGCTTGAGCACCTTCACCATGATGTAGGGTCCCTCCCATGGGGGAGACAGCTTGTGGCGGCCTCGATTGTCCTGGCGCAGCCTCAGGACCAGGTCCCCCTCGCTGAAGTCTCGGCACCGTACCTTTCGAGCTTGGTAGCACCTTAGGGCTTGCTGGTATCTTGCGGAGTGCATCAGAGCCACGATGTGGGCCTCGTCCAGTTGGTCCGGCGTGTAAAACCCCGGATTTTCATAGAAAACCCGAATCCTCGTACCATCGCGATAGTCCCCGGATCGGTGGCTATCGCGTACGTAACGTCTCACGGATAGATACACAAAGTCATACATCGCATCACATAAAGTTAATAGTACATTAATTTATTACATGTCCATTATGGAGTACATCATTACAAGCCTCTTGGCTGAATCGAGTGAAAATTCTACGCAACGGTAGCTATCTTCTCAGAAGGGTCTCCATCTTTATTCTTCCCGCCACAGGCAACTCGAGCGAAGCGACGTATCCCTCAGTCGTACCATCCGTCGGCGTTGCAGTCGAACTCGGACTCGTACCCTGCACACCCAAAGTCTATCCCCAAGGAGCGGGATAGGTCCACGTCACCAACCGTATGCAGCTTTAAGTGGCCTAACTTCTAAAGGGGAAAAGAGTATAGACAAGGAAACGGCTGGGGTTTCCTATGCGATAGCGACGCGAGTATAAACAAGGTATCTCCATCATTATCCCAAAACCCAAGTCTCTCAACACAACCCGGATCCAAGCTGGTCACCCAGAAGACCCGTCACTGGCTCCTACTCCTGTCTAGGGTCGATGCGAGAACTTCCTCTCCTCGCACCTCAATGATTACAACCGGATCGACGAGGTAGATGGAGCCTCTCTCCTCTAGCCGGCTGTAACCACGGCTCACCACACTCTCACCTATAGGGGGAGGTAGAAATCCCAAAACATGAGGAACGAACATGTCTTCTAGGCGAGTGTCCATAACCGAGGACGCGGCTATAGCTATAGATCGAACAACAACCGTAGAGCGTGTACACACCGTACCCATCCCGGAATAGCACCGGTCGGTGTACGGCCGACCGAGCCCATCCTACCGGCGAACTCTCGGTAGTTACGAACCCATCCTGCATCCGGCCCTCAAAGCTGCCCCCCTCGGAAGGGACTACACCGAACCGTGAAATGCTCCCGTGTGGCCACACGGGGAGTCGCTCTAAGAGGGTGGTCTCACCTCCACCGCTCCCCCCAACGATACCCCCGCTATCCATCCTAAGCGAGGTATGGTTCCGCACTTGCCGAGCTCAACACGGCCCTATCCCCACTCTCGGCGGGGTGGTGTGTACGATGTCCTATAAACAAGTTGATCCACTCGGTTTCGGACGGGGCGAGCTCATGTCCTCCAAGCGCACGTAAAACACCAACACCTAGGCTCCGAAAACCGTAACAGGAGGGATGCACTGAGGAGTGCACCCCTATCCCCGATCCCAGATCGGTTGTTTCGAGCTCACCCCCGCCAAAGTACCCAAAACGCCTTCTCCCCGCCGGTTTTTACCCCACACACGCCAAGAACCACTACTCCCTTCCCAACACATGCATCGCGAAGCTCGGCGCACATACACGCCCGCATAAACATATATAGTAGTAGTAGGACAATCAAGGACGGGGGTAAATAAAGAGGCAAGTGCAAGGTTCATCATCATGCATACATAAAGTAAAGCGCTAGCAATACTACTCGGCAATGCATAATGGGTATTTCGGGAATCGGTCGGGCGTGAACCCGGGGTCGGGTAGTCCTCCGCGGCGAAGTCGTCGGCGTAGTCGTACTCCCGACTCGCTCTCTCGGCTCCCTCCCGCTCCTAGTGGCGCGAAAAAGAAAATAAATAGCGGTCCTAAGGCAGCTTAAATCCAAATAAGAGCATTGAAGAACCAACAAGGGGACAAACACCAACCCATCCGGAGTTTGAGATTTTAGAAATTTTTACGGAAGAGATTTCGTAATTTTCGGAGTAAAAATGGATTTTCTAGGATTTTTAAAAGAGGAAAAAGGATTTTACGGAATTTTAAATAAAAAGAAAACCCCCCTCTACGGCCGGCCGCACGGGATCCCCGGATCCCGAGCCGCGGCCGGGGTCCCCCGTGGCCCGCGCCGCGGCTCGGCCGGCCAACGGCCGGCCGCAACCGATCCGGCGGCGGGCGTGTGGCGGGCCGCGGTGTAGGCCACCGTGTGGCCCGGTCTCCGGTGGCGGGCCGCACCGGATCCCGCGGATCATTTGCGGCCACGCGCACGTGTGGGCTCGGCCGTGTCCAGGTGCCCCTCCTTCCCTCGCGATCACTAGAACGCCGCCTCCGTGCTCGACGAAAAGCCCAAGAAGAAGAGGGCGGCGGCGCGTGGGGGGTCTCGCCGGCGGCGAGGGCCATCGACTCTGGGTGGCCGGCCCGCAAGACGCTCCTACACGCGATCCTCGGGTCGGGGCTCGGAGACCGCTAGGGCGGCGGTGGGCGTTGCGCGCGCGGCCGCCGGCGTGGGCGCGGCGGCGGCGCGGCGGCGTGTAGGGCTCATCCCGTGCGGGTGCGGCGGCGCGAAGGAAAGGATGGACGTGCACGGGTGCGCGGGCACGCTAGGCCAAATCTAGCCGGGTACGGCTCGGGTTCGCGACGGCGTGCGGCGGTGGTGCTACGGCGGTGACCGGCTCGGCGCCATGGGCGGCTGCGAGCGAGGTGCCGCGGCTGGGGTTGGCGCGTGCGCGGTCGGGGGCACGGCAAGGTGTAGTGGTGACCCTCGACACACGGCGCTTCTGCGGGCCACGGTGACACGGACAGCCCCCGCATGGCGGCGACGCGGCGAGCACGGGGGTGCGGCGGCCGCGGCGGCGCTCAAGTGGAAAGGTCAAGGCTCGGCCTCGCCGTTACGGTCGCGACGCGCGTGTGCTGGGGTGCATGCGTGCGTGCTCCGTGGTGTGCACGGGCGCGCGCGTGAGGGCATGTTCGCGCCGCGAACGCGACGCGGCGCTCGACACGGCGCGGCGGCGACGGGGACGGCACCGGAACCGAACGCAAATGGAAGAAGGGAACTAGGCGGGCGGCGCGCGCGTTGACGACGGCAGCGGCACCTGCAAGATTCGTCCCGGCCTGGCACGAAGGCCGGCTTCACCAGCGATGGCGCGGCGGCGCGGGCACGGTGCGTTCCACCTCGGCGCGATGGCCGGGGCATCCACGAGGGACGGGGAAGCGAATGCCCTCACCTAGGTGGCCACGGGCCGGAGTGTAGACGCGTCGGTGAAGGGCGGCGGTGCGGTGACAAGGAGGGAGGCGGCGGGTAGGGGGCGCGAGCGGTATGGCGGCGAGGAAGTCGAGCGGGCCGAGGTCGAGGGCGTTCGTGGCTCCCGCGGGTCCGGCTCCTCCTCGCGGGCGGCTCCGGCGTCGCGGTGGCGGCGCAGGTACGGCTCCGCGGTGGCGGCGCTGCTCCTGGCTCCCCCTCCTCCTCTTCTTCCCCCTCTCCTCTGGCGGCGGGTAGGTGAGCAGGGGATTGGTTCTCCCGGGCGGCTAGGGTTGGGGAGATTCCAGCAGGCGGCGGCGGCGGCTACTTATAGCGGCGGGGCGCGAGGGGGCACGTGGACGGCGCCGATGCGACGGGAGGCCGCGGGGGCGCGTCGCGACGGCGCCATGACCGGCGCGCTCCGGCTTTCCCCTTTCGACGCCGGCAAAAGAGAAAGGAGGAGGGTGACGACGCCGACGTCGGCATGACGCGGGGGGGTGGCCCACTTGGCGGCCGCCGCGGCGCGGCGGTAGGTGGGCGGCGTGGTGGTGGCCGGGCCGGCCAACGGGCCGAAGACGAGTTGGGCCGAAGTGAGGTTGGCGGCCCGCGGTGCAATAGTGTAGCTTTCCAATTTCTCTTAGGCCTCAAAAATGGATTCAAATTTGAATTCCAACTCAAATTTGAATTCACCCAAATAAAACCCAAATAAAATTCAATTGAAGAACCAAATTTCCACACTAGCAGGTTATAAACCCTAAAAGCATCGTCGAAGCCAAAATTAAATCTAGGAATTGTGGGGGAAAGAAACAGGAAGACAACCTTATTCGATTTACGAGCACTCCACTTCAATTCAAGTTTTTGAAATTCGACATTTTGAATACAAGTCAAAACTAAGGATGTTACGAGAACTCCCCCCCCCCCTCACAAGAATCTCGTCCCCGAGATTAGGAAGTTACCTCCGCTTCGAAGAGATGAGGGTATTTCTCCCTCAACGCCGACTCCTTCTCCCCACGTAGCTTCGCGCTCGGAGTGATTACTCCATAGCACCTTGCAGAAGCGCGTGGTGGTGTTCCTGGTCGACTTCTCCGCCCAGTCCAGGATCCGAACCGGGTACTCCAAGTACTCCAGGGTTTCCTGGACGTCGAGCGCCTGAGCAGGCACTCTCTTCTCGACGACCACACACTTCCGAAGTTGGGAAACATGGAACACCGGGTGAACTACCGCAAGCTCCGGAGGTAGCTCGAGTTTGTACGCTACCCTCCCGACCTTACTCACAATAGGGTAGGGCCCAACGTACCTAGGGAACAGCTTCCCCCTGATGTGACACCTTCAAGTAGAAGTGATCCCCTACTTCAAACGAGACGTCCTTCCGTTTCGCGTCGGCATAGCTCTTCTGCCTGCTCTGAGCTATCTTCAGGTTCTCTCGTACCTTGGTGACATTTTCCTCGGCTTCGACAATGGTGGCGGGACCGAAAAAGGTTCGCTCCCCCACCTCGGACCACATCAAAGGCGTCCGACACTTCCTGCCATACAGGGCTTCGAACGGAGCCATCTTCAAGCTGGCCTGGTAGCCGTTGTTGTAAGAGAACTCGGCATATGATAGGCTCTTTTCCCAATCGGACCCATAGGTTAACACACAAGCTCTCAGCAAGTCTTCTAGTACCTGATTCACCCTCTCTGTCTGACCGTCAGTCTGTGGGTGGAACGCGATGCTGTAGTTCAGCTGGGTACCCATGGATGCGTGCAAACTTTTCCAGAACTGAGCAGTGAACTGGGGCCCTCTGTCTGACACAATGCTCCTCGGAGCCCCATGAAGCTTCAGGATGTTGTCCACATACAGTTCCGCAAGTCGGCTCACGCTGTAGTTCGTTTTCACTGGCAAGAAATGTGCTACCTTGGTTAATCGATCCACAATCACCCAAATAGAGTCGTTTCCTTTACGCGTGCGCGGCAACCCCACAATGAAGTCCATACTGATATCATCCCACTTCCACGTGGGTATCTCGAGCGGTTGCAGCAGCCCGGCAGGCCTCTGGTGCTCGGCCTTCACTCGCTGACACGTGTCGCATCGAGCGACGTATTCAGCAATGTCTTCCCTCATCTTCTCCCACCAAAACCGTACCTTCAGGTCTTTGTACATCTTGGTACAACCAGGGTGGATCGAGTATCGAGAGTCGTGGGCCTCTTTAAGGATCGTCCGGATTTCCTTGTCCTGAGGCACGCAGATGCGGTCCTTCAGCCACAGTGTACCCTGTTCGTCGAGGCGATAGTCAGCTGCTTTGCCATTCTCCATCAGGCGCTTCACCTCTTGAATCTCTGGGCACTCCTTCTGAGCTTGGCGGATCTGGTCTTCGAGTGTGTATTTTACTCGCAATCGGTTCAACTCGCCCCTCCTCTACAATCTCTAAGCTCAGCTTTTCCAGCTCTTCATGTAAGGCGGGTTGCTCCTCTCGCACCATCAGGTTGTTGCAGTAGTGCTTGCGGCTCAGAGCGTCGGCTACGACGTTTGCCTTACCAGGGTGGTAGTGAATGCTCAGGTCGTAGTCCTTGATCAGCTCTAGCCATCTCCTTTGCCTCAGGTTCAACTCCGACTGGGTGAAGATATACTTCAGACTCTTGTGATCCGTGTAGATGTCGCACTTGTTCCCCATCAGATAGTGCCTCCATATCTTCAACGCATGAATGACAGCGGCTAGCTCGAGGTCGTGCGTAGGGTAGTTCTCCTCATGCTTCCTTAGCTGTCGTGAAGCGTAGGCCACTACCTTGCCTCCTTGCATCAACACGCAGCCGAGTCCTTGCCTCGACGCATCACAGTACACCACGAAATCCTTGCTCGCGTCGGGCAGGGTCAGGACCGGGGTAGTGGTGAGACGAGTTTTGAGCTCCTGGAAACTGGCTTCACACTTGTCCGACCACACATACGGCGTGTTGCTCTTCAACAGCTCTGTCATGGGCTTGGCGATCTTCGAGAAGTTCTCGATGAATCGGCGGTAGTATCCGGCCAAACCGAGAAAGCTGCGGATCTCTGTCACGGACTTCGGTGACTGCCACTTGGACACTGCCTCAATCTTGCTCGGATCTACTGCTACTCCTTTAGCTGACAACACATGACCCAGAAACGCGACTTCCTCCATCCAGAACTCACACTTGCTGAACTTGGCGTACAACTGATGCTGTCTGAGCTTCCCCAGTACGATCCTCAGGTGCTCCTCGTGCTCTTCTGCTGTCTGGGAGTAGACCAGTATATCGTCAATGAAGACGACGACACACTTGTCCAACTCATCCATGAAGACCTTGTTCATCATGTTCATGAAGTATGCCGGGGCATTGGTCAGGCCAAACGACACGACTGTGTACTCATACTGCCCATACCGGGTTACGAATGCCGTCTTGTGGATGTCCTCCGGGCGGATCTTCATCTGGTGGTAACCCGACCGGAGATCAATCTTGCTGAAGTACTTGGCTTGTCTCAGCTGATCCATCAAATCATCAATCCTGGGCAGTGGGTACTTGTTCTTGATGGTCACCGCGTTCAGGGCGCGGTAATCGACGCACAGACGTTGCGTTCCATCCTTCTTCGGTACGAATAGTGCCGGTGAACCCCAGGGTGAGGCACTTGGCCGGATGAACCCTTTCTCAAGTAGTGAGTCGAGCTCTGCCTTCAACAGTTTCAGCTCAACCTCGCCATACGGTACGGACTCGGGCTATCGGCGCCGTTCCCCGGCACCAGGTTAATCACGAACTCCACATCACGGTCGGGAGGCAACCCGGTAACTCCCTGCGGAAACACATCCTCATACTCACAGACCACCGGTACGTCCGATATGGCCTTCGTGTGAAGGCTGTACACGGCCGGTATGTCTCGAGACTTCATCGGCTCGAAGGTCACCCTTGTCCCGTCAGGGTGCAGTAGTGTCACCAGCCTCGGCGAAGTGGAGATGACACCTTTGTGGGCAGTGATCCAATCCATTCCCAGTATCACGTCGATACCATGGGAAGGCAGCACGGTAAGATCCCCATAGAATGTGTGACCTTGGATGACCACTTCCACCCCTTTGCACAGCAGGGTGCATCGGATATCCCCGAGCGGAGAGCTCGTGATGATGGGCATCGTTCGGGTGGTTGTAGGGAGGGAAAGTTTATTCACGAACCGAGAGGTGATATAAGACCCGGTTGCACCGGTGTCAAAGAGAACCAGAGCAGAAGTACCACAAACCAAAAACTTACCGATCACGACGTCGGGGGCATCGGCAGCCTCCTCCTCAGTGAGGTGGTTCAGCCTCCCACGGCCGGCGGCCGGGGGCGGCGCAGCCTGAGGAGGTCGGCCCCTCCGGGAGGGGTGCCCTCGCGGGAGTGGCAGCCGCCTTCTTGTCGGGGCAGTCGTAGGACTTGTGGCCTGGCTTGCCACACGCGAAGCAGGTGACGGTGAAGCCTCCTGCGGCGGGTCGCGCGGTGCTCGGTGGAGCACGGGTGTAGCCTCCGTCCGCCGGGGGTAGCCGGGGTTCCTCCCTCCGGGGGAACGGGCTACGTCCACTTCCCTCCGAAGCCACGCCCGGGCCGGTTGTGCCCGGGCGGTAGCTCCCCCCTCGGCATGTTGCTCCGTCCGCTTCTCGGCTTCCGGGAAGGATCGGTCGGGCCGATCCCGATCTCCCATCCTCTTCTTGCCCCTCATGCATTCCTCGTGGCCCCTCCTCTCGTCCTCGACCGCGATGGCGCGGTTGACGAGATGGCGCGAGGACTTGTGCTCACTTGCCTTCGCCGCCGGGCGGCGAAGGCCGTGGTGAAGACCTCGCGAGAACCGGAACTCGGCTTCTTCGGTCGGTGTTGGTGTCGTCGGGGGCGTACCGCATCATCTTCATGAAGTGACGCTCGTACTCCTCGACCCTCATCGCACCCCCGAGTCATGGTGCGGAACTCCTACGCTTTCCGGGACCGGCGGCTCATCGGGAAGGTACCGCTCGCGGAACGCCTCGCGAACTCCGCCCAGTGTGATGAAAGCCGGGTTCGGTGGGTGGCGTGTAGTTGTCCCACCATGCCTTGGCAGACCCCCTCCACCGGGTGCGCGCCGATAGCGACGCACTCCTCGTCGGAGCGCACGGTGAGGTCGAGCTTGGTCTCGATCACCCTCAACCGCGCGTCGGCCCCCGAGTGGGTCATCCGAGTAGCCGAAGGTGGGGGCCTTCGAGCGGATGAACCTCTCGATCTTCCTCGTGAGATCCTCGTCCCGCGGAGCGACGCGGTTCCCACCGTTGCCACGGTGCTCCATGGCCTCCGCCATCCTCTCGCATCGCCCGAGTCCGGAGCGCCATCACTTCCACCAAGTTAGGGTGGGGGTGGTGGTGGCCGCTCCGGCTCAGCCGGCCTTGCTCGTCGCCGCTCCTTGCTCAACCTCGGCCTCGGGGTTCTCGGGCGGTGGTGGCGGTGCTCCGTCACCTCGGGCCCTAGCCCCCAAGGCTCCTCCACGCCAGGGGTGGACGGCCACGGCCACGACCGCGTCCACGCCCCCGCCGGGCTTCCTCCTCGGCCAGCCGCCTCCTCGAGGCGGGCTATCGCCGGCTGGAGCGGCGGATCGACATCCTTCGAAAACATAAGGGAAAAGGAAGAAGTTTACGCACATCACTCACCAACTCACTCATGAGTCTTAAGCATTCAAGAAAATAGTTCTAATTATAACCTACACTCAAGTAGAAGAAGCATTAAGACACAATAACACCATTAAGATCCAAGCACACATCAAACATGATTATTACACTTGCTCCCCCGAGGCCGACTCGGACCTTGGGGTAGCAAAGAACAAGTCAACGATCTAATACATCGGTACAATCTCAAAAGGGTAGTGTCTACATGGTGTGGCATGACTCTCTCCACGCACCGGAACATGCTCGCGGCCGCATGGAACATCTCATGGAAACTACTAGCATAAAACACTACTCTAGGTCATGCCTCCCGCTCGCCCCTCTCTACTCCGTGCGTGCCCGCCGGTACGTGACGGGTAGCGGTCCTCGGTGGGGTAGTCCCGCGGAAAGATCCGGACACCAAGGCGTGAGCCTCTCGAACCTCCTCGTTCTCGACGGGCCGGTAGACGGGCCATCGGGCACGGTGAAGCTTGGAGGCGTGACCGGTGCCTCGAAGGTCTCGGTGCGAATCTCTCGCCGAGACTCGGGGGGTAGCTCCCCGTTGAGCTCGAAGAGCTCGTCCACGCGAAGCGAGTCGGCGTCCTCCCAAGTCCTCCTCGGCCTCTCGGCCTTGTCCCTCGGGTAGACGGCCGTGCGCGTGAGCCACGCGATGTTGGCGACGTTGTCCGCTCGGCTCTTCTCCGGCCTTCTCCACCTTGAGCCTCTCACACCCGAGCAGTGTGAGCGCGCACCGTGAGCGAGGTGTCGTCCTTGCGCTTGAGCTTGTCCCTCGACTGTTCGACTCGGCCGTCGGCCCGCGTAGGTCCTCCTTGGCGTGCGCATCTCCTCCCCGGTGTCCACCCCTCTCTCTCTCGGGACCGCAAGCGAGACGGTGGTCGCGCGGTCGAGGCTCAACTCAAGGCCGGCGAACACGGTGGCGTAGAGCGGTGTTCTCCCGCTCCGGCCCGGCACGGCGGGGCCGGTACCGGAGCGCGTCGATGGTGGCGTCCCCCGACCCGGCCGTAGAGGGTACGTGACTCGCTCCTCCGGGCCGGCGCGCGTACTTGTCGAGGTCGACCAAGTAGCCGGCGGTCTCCACCAGGGTCTCGTCGGTCTCGCGGAAGGGAGCGCGTCGACGTCGTCCCGGATCCCCCTCGTATGAAGGAACTCCGTCCACGAGCGGTGCGAGGCCCCGTAGTCCCGGGTAGCAGCTCGAAGAGTCCCTGGCCTCGAAGGAGGCGCGGTGACCGTGCGAGTAGGCGACCCCGGGGCCGGCGGCGGCGACGTCGAGCGCGGTCGCGGACAAGGAGAGCGCCCGCCGTAGCATACCTCTCCCTTGAACCCGGGGAGACTCGGGTGAGGGAGCACAGCGACCGTGCAGAGCACCATCCGCCCGATACGGCGGGTACGTACTCGGCGCGGTACGTGACGTAGGTCGGAGGGACTCCAAGCCCGAGAAGGGCCCTCTCCATCCGGGGCGCATCGCCCCGCAGGTCTCGGGGGTGATCTCCGCGACCTGGTGCTCCATCTCCTGTGAAACGCAAGAAATTTCTGTCAGCGCAGGTGAGTAAGAAATTTTCAAAGAGGGAACGAGTTTTATAACATAGCTCAAGGGTATAACTATAAAAGTAGAGCGCATAGAGTCCTATCTCTATCGACCTTTCCTAGGGATACGTGCTACGGTCAAGCATGGCTCTGGTACCACCTGTAAAACCCCCGGATTTTCATAGAAAACCCGAATCCGTGTACCATCGCGATAGTCCCTGGATCAGTGGCTATCGCGTACAGAACGTCTCACAGATAGATACACAAAGTCATACATCGCATCACATAAAGTTAATAGTACATTAATTTATTACATGTCCATTATGGAGTACATCATTACAAGCCTCTTGGCTGAATCAGAGTGAAAATTCTACGCAACGGTAGCTATCTTCTCAGAAGGGTCTCCATCTTTATTCTTCCCGCCACAGGCAACTCGAGCGAAGCGACGTATCCCTCAGTCGTACCATCCGTCGGCGTTGCAGTCGAACTCGGACTCGTACCCTGCACACCCAAAGTCTATCCCCAAGGAGCGGGATAGGTCCACGTCACCAACCGTATGGCCTTTAAGTGGCCTAACTTCTAAAGGGGAAAAGGGTATAGACAAGGAAACGGCTGGGGTTTCCTATGCAAGACGAACAGAGTATAAACAAGGTATCTCCTTCATTATCCCAAAACCCAAGTCTCTCAACACAACCCGGATCCAACCGGTCACCCGAAGACCCGTCACCGGCTCCTACTCTCGTCTAGGGTCGATGCGAGAACTTCCTCTCCTCGCACCTCAATGATTACAACCGGATCGACGAGGTAGATGGAGCCTCTCTCCTCTAGCCGGCCGTAACCACGGCTCACCACACTCTCACCTATAGGGGGAGGTAGAAATCCCAAAACATGAGGAACGAACATGTCTTCTAGGCGTGTCCATAACCGAGGATGCGGCTATAGCTTTAGATCGAACAACACCGCAGAGCGTGTACACCCGTACCCATCCCGAATAGCACCCGGTCGGTGTACGGCCGACCGAGCCCATCCTACCGGCGAACTCTCGGTAGTTACGAACCCATCCCTGCATCCGGCCCTCAAAGCTGCCCCCCTCGGAAGGGACTACACCGAACTGTGAAATGCTCCCGTGTGGCCACACGGGAGTCGCTCTAAGAGGGTGGTCTCACCTCCACCGCTCCCCCACCGATACGCCACTATCCATCCTAGGCGGTATGGTTCCGCACTTGCCGAGCTCAACACGGCCCTATCCCCACTCTCGGCGGGGTGGTGTGTACGATGTCCTATAAACAAGTTGATCCACTCGGTTTCGCACGGGCGAGCTCATGTCCTCCAAGCGCACGTAAAACCCCAACACCTAGGCTCCGAAAACCGTAACGAGAGGGATGCACTAAGGAGTGCACCCCTATCCCCGATCCCGGATCGGTTGTTTCGAGCTCACCCCCGCCAAAGTACCCAAAACGCCTTCTCCCGCCGGTTTTTACCCCCACACACGCCAAGAACCACTACTCCCTTCCCAACACATGCATCGCGAAGCTCGGCGCACATACACGCTCGCATAAACATATATAGTAGTAGTAGGACAATCAAGGACAAGGGTAAATAAAGAGGCAGCAAGGTTCATCATCATGCATACATAAAGTAAAGCGCTAGCAATACTACTCAGGCAATGCATAATGGGTATTTCGGGAATCGGTCGGGCGTGAACCCGGGGTCGGGTAGTCCTCCGCGGCGAAGTCGTCGGCGTAGTCGTACTCCCCGACTCGGCCTCTCCGCTCCCTCTCGCTCCTAGTGGCGCGAAAAAGAAAATAAATAGCGGTCCTAAGGCAAATTTTAAATCCAAATAAGAGCATTGAAGAACCAACAAGGGGACAAACACCAACCCATCCCGGAGTTTGAGATTTTAGAAATTTTACGGAAGAGATTTCGTAATTTTCGGAGTAAAAATGGATTTTCTAGGATTTTTAAAAGAGGAAAAAGGATTTTCCGGAATTTTAAATAAAAAGAAAACCCCCCTCTACGGCCGGCCGCACGGGATCCCCGGATCCCGCCCGCGGCCGGGTCCCCCGTGGCTCGCGCCGCGGCTCGGCCGCCCACCGGCCGCCGCAACCGATCCGGCCGGCGCAGGCGTGTGGCGGGCCGCGGTGTAGGCCACCGTGTGGCCCGGTCTCCCCGGTGGCGGGCCGCACCGGATCCCGCGGATCATTTGCGGCCACGCGCACGTGTGGGCTCGGCCGTGTCCAGTGCCCCTCCTTCCCCTCGCGATCACTAGAACGCCGCCTCGTGCTCGACGAAAAGCCCAAGAAGAAGAGGGCGGCGGCGCGTGGGGGTCTCGCCGGCGGCGAGGGCCATCGACTCTCGGGTGGCCGGCCCGCAAGACGCTCCTACACGCGATCCTCGGGTCGGGGCTCGGAGACCGCTAGGGCGGCCGGTGGGCGTTGCGCGCGCCGGCCGGCGGGGCGCGCGGCGGCGCGCGGCGGCGTGTAGGGCTCATCCCGCGCGGGTGCGGCGGCGCGAAGGAAAGGATGGACGTGCACGAATGCGCGGGCACGCTGGGCCAAATCTAGCCGGGCACGGCTCGGGTTCGCGACGGCGTGCGGCGGTGGTGCTACGGCGGTGACCGGCCCGGCGCCATGGGCGGTGGCGAGCGAGGTGCCGCGGTCGGGGTTGGCGCGTGCGTGGTCGGGGGGCACGGCAAGGTGTTAGTGGTGACCCTCGACACACGGCACTTCTCTCGGGCCACCGGTGACACGGACGGCCCCGTGCATGGCGGCGACGCGGCGAGCACGGGGGGGTGCGGCGGCCGCGGCGGCGCTCGGGCGGGAAAGGTCAAGGCTCGGCCTCGCCGTTACGGTCGCGACGCGCGTGTGCGGGGTGCACGCGTGCGTGCTCCGTGGCGTGCACGCGCGCGCGCGTGAGGGCATGTTTGCGCCGCGAACGCGACGCGGCGCTCGACACGGCGCGGCGGCGACGGACGGAACCGGAACCGAACGCAAATGGAAAAAGGGAACTAGGCGGGCGGCGTGCGCGTTGATGACGGCGGCGGCACCTGCAAGATTCGTCCCGGCCGGGCACGAAGGCCGGCTTCACCGACGATGGCGCGGCGGCGCGGGCACGGTGCGTTCCACCTCGGCGCGATGGCCGGGGCATCCACGAGGGACGGGAAGCGAATGCCCTCACCTAGGTGGCCACGGGCCGGAGTGTAGACGCGTCGGTGAAGGGCGGCGGTGCGGTGGACGAGGAGGGAGGCGGCGCGGTAGGGGTCGCGGAGCGGTACGGCGGCGAGGAAGTCGAGCGGGCCGAGGTCGAGGGCGTTCGTGGCTCCCGCGGGTCCGGCTCCTCCTCGCGGGCGGCTCCGGCGTCGCGGCGGTGGCGCGAGGTACGGCTCCGCGGTGGCGGCGCTCGCTCCGGCTCCCCCCTCCTCCTCTTCTTCCCCCTCTCCTGCGGCGGCGGGTAGGCGAGCGGGGGATTGGTTTTCCCGGGCGGCTAGGGTTGGGGAGATTCCGCAGGCGGCGGCGGCGGCTACTTATAGCGGCGGGCGCGAGGGCACGTGGACCGGCGCCGATGCGACGGAGGCCGCGGGGGGGCGCGTCGCGGCCGGCGCCATGACCGGCGCGCTCCGGCTTTCCCCTTTCGACGCCAGCAAAAGAGAAAGGAGGAGGGTGACGACGCCGACGTCGGCATGACGCGGGGGGGGGGGGGGGGTGGCCCACTTGGCGGCGGCGCGCGCGCGGCGGTAGGTGGGCGGCGCGGTGGTCGGGCCGGGCCGGCCAACGGGCCGAAAACAGAGTTGGGCCAGAAGTGAGGTTGGCGGCTCGCGGTGCAATAGTGTAGCTTACCAATTTCTCTAAGGCCTCAAAAAAGGATTCAAATTTGAATTCCAACTCAAACTTGAATTCACCCAAATAAAACCCAAATAAAATTCAATTGAAGAACCAAATTTCCACACTAGTAGGTTATAAACCCTAAAAGCATCGTCGAAGCCAAAACTAAATCTAGGAATTGTGGGGGAAAGAAACAGGAAGACAACCTTATTCGATTTACGAGCACTCCACTTCAATTCAAGTTTTTGAAATTCGACATTTTGTTTTCAAGCCAAAACTGAGGATGTTACACGGCGAGTCCTCGCGGGCTCGCTGGTTGGCGCCCTCATCGTAGCCTCGAACTCTGGGCGACCCGTATTCCAAGTCCGTGGGGAGGATGGCCTCCGCTCCATAGACGAGGAAGAACGGGGTGAATCCGGTGGCCCTGCTTGGGGTGGTCCTGAGACTCCACACGACCGCTGGCAGCTCTTGGAGCCATGTTCGACCAGACTTGTTCAGTCGGTCCAAAATTCTGGGCTTGAGACTGTCTCCAACGGCTTGTGCAAAACATGTTGTATCCCTAAAATGCACAAAGATAGGCTACTGTAGAGGCTCCAGTAGGTTGTGCAAACCTTGCTGCAAAATGAAGCAGCCCCTCCCCGTCGCGCAACCCTGGGGACACCGCATCTCAACCGCCCCCGCTGGCTCCACTCTCCCTCCCTCCTCTCTGGCTCCTCCGCGCGCCCTCCCTCTCCTCGTCTCCTCCATCACCTGCTCGCGCTGCCCCCGCCGGCCGTCTCCAGCACGCTCCCCTGCCCGCGCCGCCGGTGTAGATCCACGCGGGAGGAGGCCGCACCGCCACTGGAACAACGACGGCGGCGCTCGAGCTCCGGATCCGGCGACGACGCGCCAAGGTGGAGGGAGAGCTCCACGGTCGATGTCGCAGAGCTCCTCCTTCCCCGGGCTCCTCGCAGCTGGTGCCCGGGCCTCCTGCTCCTTACCCGGGCTGACCGCGAGATCTGGCCGCGGCGGAGACGTCGGTGCCAGCCGTCCTCCACGGCGAGCACGACAAAGCAGGGGGGAGGGGAGGCGTTGGAGCACGGGAGTAGAGGAGCGGCGTCCACACCAGCGATGGTGTGCTCCCCGCCACCTCCTTCCTCGCCGTGCAGATCCGGCCAGGCACGCTGCTCCGTTTCGCTCCTCCCCAAGCCGGCAGCGACCTCGAGGTCCACGGCCGGTGGTGCGTGTCGGTGTTTAAACCTCTCGACCTCCATGGGAGGTACCCGCAGGAAGGTAGAAGGTGGGGATCGCCATGATGCGGAACCCAAAGGTACGCACGAGGACACAAGACACAAGATTTATACGGGTTCGGTAGCCAAAGTAGCTACCCTACGTCCGTTTGGAGTAGTATTGCGCCCCGCGCTTGGGTGTTGTTCCCCGGAGGGATTGTGGATGATCGGCTAGGTACCCGACCCTCCTTTATATAGTCCGGGGGCGAGAACCTAGTCGGTTACAAGGTAGGAGTCCTAGTAGGATTACATGGCATGAGTCCTAGTAGGAGTACAGGGGAATTCTACTAGGAGTCCGTCCGCTTCCTTCCTTGCGGTACCGGGGTGTATGCCGACAAGCCCCCGAGCACGTTGTAGTCGAGAGTAGTAGTTTGAGTAGTCTTGAAGCCTTTTCGAGTAGTTCTTGAGCGTCCTCGAGTACTACTTGGAGAAGCCTTCAATAGTACTTGAACTGCCGCGAAGCTGGAAGGTGGTCCAGCTCATTAGTCTTGAAGTCGAGATTATATGGAAGTGCGGTTGCAAAATCGCGCTCCATATGGAGTAGCCCCCGAGCCTTAGGTTGAGTTGTAGACTCTGGTTGAGGGGCAATCTTGATTCTGCTTCCGTCTTGAAAAAATCAACTGATGGGTGTAGCATAGCAGCCCCCGAGCCTTGAAATGATTAGGCAATCAATCCAAGGGTCTTCAGTGTTCGCGAAAGCCATCATCCGAGTACTCTTGCAGCGCGCATGGGAGGTACCCGCAGCAAGGTAGAAGGTGGGGATCGCCATGATCTGGAACCCGAAGGTAAGCACGAGGACACAAGACACAAGATTTATACAGGTTCGGGTAGCCAGAGTAGCTACCCTACGTCCTGTTTGGAGTAGTATTGCGCCCTGCGCTTGGGTGTTGTTCCCCGGAGGGATTGTGGATGATCGGCTAGGTACCCGGCCCTCCTTTATATAGTCCAGGGGGCGGGAACCTAGTTGGTTACAAGGTAGGAGTCCTAATAGGATTACATGGCACGAGTCCTAGTAGGAGTACAGGGGAATTCTACTAGGAGTTTGTCTGCTTCCTTCCTTGCGGTACCCGGGGTGTATGCCCGACAGTGCGCGAGGCGGATCCAGGGCCGGCGACGGCCTCCCCAAGCCTGACCTCGCCATATGCGCCCCGCCTCGAGCTCGGGCCAGCGACGCCCCTTCTTTCTCGGTGACGGCGTCGTCCTCGTGTCGCAAGGGCCCGATGATGTCCAACCCCCACACGGCGAAGGGCCATGTGACGGGGATGGTCCGTAGGATGTGCGCGAGGGAGGTTGGCCTTGCGGGCATAGAACCGGCACCCTTCGCGGTGCGCACGATCTCGCCGGCGTCGGCGACCGCGGTGGGCCGGCAGAAGCCCCGGAGGAACGCACCGCCCACGAGGGTGTGTGGCGCCGCATGGTGGCCGCAAACGCCCGTATGTATGTCCCGAAGGAGCTCGCGCCCCCGAGGGATGGTTACACATCGGCGCGGCAGACGCCGGACGCGGTGCGCTTGTACGGCCTTGCCGTCGACGAGAGCGAATGACTTGGCCATCCTGGTGATGCATCTCGCCTCGGATCGGTCCGAGGGGAGCTCCCCTCGGTCCATCCGAGGTGATGTACTTGTCGCACCGGTCCCCCTCGTTGGGGGCGGCTTTATATCCATGGCCTCGGCCTCATCGGCGCCGTACCCTTTGAGCGAGGGGAGAGCACGTACGCCTCGTTCGAGGGGTCCTCGTCCATAGGCTCCGCGCCTGTTGGACCCGAGGGAGCCCCCGAGGGGTCTTCGGCTCGGCTCGAGGGACACGACTCGAGGTTGACGGACGTCTGGGCGACGTCCCGCGCAAAAACGTTCGGGGGAACAGTGATTCACCCCGACGCGATTTTGGCGAGTTCGTCCGCCTCCTCGTTGTACCGGCGAGGCACGTGGTTGAGTTCTATGCCGTAGAACTTGTCCTCGAGGGCTCGCACAACCTTGCAGTACGCCTCCATCTTGTCGTTGTGGCAGCTCGCGTTCTTCATGATCTGGTTGATCACGAGCTGCGAGTCTCCTCTCACGTCGAGGCGCTTGATGCCTTTCTCAATGGCGATTTTGAGGTCGCAAAGGAGGGCCTCGTACTCAGCCATATTGTTTGACGTGGGGAAGTGGAGACGCACTGCGTATCTCATGTGCTCCCCGAGGGGTGAGACGAAAAGCAGGCCAGCGCCCGCGCCTGTCTTCATCACTGACACGTCGAAGTACGGGGGTCCGCACTCGGCCGGATGCCGCGGCGGCGGCAAGCGCGTGTCCGTCCACTCGGCGACGAAGTCCGCCAAGATCTGGGACTTGATTGCCTTGCGCGGCGCGTAGGCGAGCGTCTCGCCCATTAGCTCTACCGACCACTTGGCAATCCTGCCTGCTGCATCCAGGTTGTGGATGATCTCTCCGAACGGAAAGGGGGAGATCACCGTGACCGAGTGAGCCTCGAAGTAGTGATGGAGCTTGCGCCGCGCGAGGACCACTGCGTAGAGCAGCTTCTGGACCTGCGGGTAACGCGCCTTCGTCTCGGACAGAACCTCGCTGATGTAGTAGACCGACCGCTGGACTGGCAGGGCGTGCCCCTCCTCCGTGCGCTCTACCACGATGACAGTGCTGACCACTTGGGTGGTCGCGACTACGTAGAGGTACAGAGGCTCGCCGTCCTGAGGCGGCGTGAGAATCGAGGCGTGAGCGAGCGTCGCCTTCAGCTTGTCAAGGGCCTCCTGGGCCTCGACGGTCCAGGAGAACCGCTCGTGTTTTTTCAGGAGCCGATAGAGGGGCAGGCCCTTCTCGCCGAGCCGCGAAATGAAGAGGCTCAAGGCGACGAGGCACCCCAACACCTTTTGGACCCCCTTGAGGTCTCGAATCGGACCCATTCGTTCAAGGGCAGCAACCTTTTTGGGGTTGGCCTCGATGCCTTGCTGGGAGACAATGTATCCTAACAACATGCCCCGCGGCACACCAAAGACACATTTTCGGGGTTCAATTTCACCTCGTTGGCCCGTAGGCAGCCGAACGCGATGCGAAGGTCGTCAACTAGGTCGTCCGCCTCCCTGGTTTTCACGACTATATCGTCTACGTATGCCTCAACGGTTTGCCTGATGTGATCTCCGAAAACGTGCTGCATACATCGCTGGTATGTAGCGCCCGCGTTTCAGAGACTGAATGGAATTGTTACGTAGCAATACATCTCGAATGGCGTGATGAACGAAGTCGTGAGCTGGTCGGACTCCTTCATCTTTATTTGGTGGTACCCGGAATAGGCGTCAAGGAAACACAAAAGTTCGCACCCGGCGGTCGAGTCAACGATTTGATCGATCCGTGGCAATGGAAAAGGAACTTTAGGAAATGTTTTATTTAAACTAGTACAGTCTACACACATCTGCCACTTCCTATTCTTTTTCTTAACTAAGACAGGGTTAGCTAGCCACGTAGGGTGGAACACTTCCTTGATGAATCCGGCCTCGAGGAGCTTCCGCAGCTCTACTCCGATCGCCCGGCGCTGCTCTTTGTCGAAGCGGCGCAGCCGTTGCTGCACGGCGTGAGAATGAGGTATGATGTCAAGGGAGTGCTCGGCGACCTCCCTCAGAATGCCTGGCATATCCGAGGGGCTCCACGCAAAGATGTCAGCGTTGGCGCGGAGGAAGTCGACGAGCACCACTTCCTATTTCGGGTCGAGAGTGGAACTAACCCTCAACGCCTTGCCCTCGGGGGCAGCAGGGTCGAGGGGCACCTCTTTGGTCTGCTCGGCGGCCTCGAAGCTGCCGGCGTGCTTAGCGGTGGAGTTGAGGTCCTCGTTGACCAGCTTCTCCATGATCGCCACGAGCGCTTCATCCAGTGCTAGAGCCTCCGCATGCTCCACGCACTCGACGTCGCAGTCTAATGCGTGCTCGATCGACGAGCCGACGGTGATGACACCCTTCGGCCCCAACATCTTCATCTTGAGGTAGGTGTAATTGGGGACCGTCATGAACTTGGCGTAGCACGGCCGCCCAAGGATGGCGTGGTACGCGCCCCGGAATCCCACCACCTCAAAGGTGAGTGTTTCCTTGCGAAAATTGTCTGGCGTGCCAAACCGGACCGGGCAGTCGATGCGCCCGAGGGGCCGGACGCGCTTGCTCGGCGCAACACCATGGAACACGTCGTCGTGCCGGGCCGCAGCTCGATCCAACCCAATCCCCAACGAGCGCGAGTGTGCGCGTAGAGTTTGTTGAGGCCGCCCTCCGTCCATCGGTACCTTCGAGAACCGTGCGTTCCCGATGACCGGGTCGACCACCAGCGGATACTGACCCGGTTGGGGATGCGGTTCGGGTGGTCCTCGCGGCTGAAGGTGATGGCGTCCTCCGACCAGTCGAGGAAGGAGGGAGGCGCCTTTTCCACGGCGAGGACCTCGTGCCGCTCCCATTTGCGCTGGCTGTTGGACATGTCGACGGTCGACCCCCCGAAGATGAGGAAGACATTCTCCACCGCGGGGAAGCCACCGGCGTCGTTATCACCCCCATCCTTGGCCTCTCCGTCCTTCGCGACGGCGCGGCCGTAGAACCTCTTGAGCATGTTGCACTGCTCGAGGGTGCGATTGACCGGCGTCTTGTGGTAGGGACATGGCTTCTTCAGCATGTCATCGAAAACCCTAGGGCCTCGAGGGGCCAGTCGAGGGCCCCGTCGAGCTGGGTCAATAGCGAGAGCTTCATCGCCGTCGTCGTCGCGCCCCTGCTCGCGCGCCTCGCGACGCAGCTTCTTTCCCTTCTTACCCCGCTTATGCTTCTGCTGGGGCTCCTTGGACTTGCTGCCCTCCGCGGGCGCGTCGTCCACACACTTGCCTTTCTTTCCGTCGAAGATCGCCCCTACCGCCTCTTCGTCTGAGGCAAAGCTGGTGGCAATATCGAACAACTCGTTCGAATCGACCGGCGGGCTGCGCCCGAGCTCGCGTACGAGGTCCCGGCACGTGGTGCCTTCGAGGAAGGCGTGCACGATCTCGGACTGGGCCACGCTCGGGAGCTCCGTGCAGTGCTTGGAGAAGCGCCGTATGAAGTCCCGGTGCGATTCGCCGGCGCCCGGGTGCATGCGCGCGAGTCCCGGGGAGTTTCCGGGGCGCACGTACGTGCCCCGGAAGTTCCCCACAAAGGTGCGGACCGGATCGTCCCGGTTGTGGATCCGGGGCGGCCGAAGGTGTTCAAGCCACGTCCGCGCCGAGTCGGCGAGGTGCGGGGGGAGGTTACGGATGATAACCTCGTCGGTGGTGGCTCCGCTCGGTGGCACACCAGGAGGTAGTCGTTGAGCCATACGCGAGGGTCCATCTCCCCGTTGTATTTGTCGATCGACGTGGGGCCGGCGGAACCGCCGGGGGAAGCTCGCCGTGCGGATCTCCCCGACTCGAACACGCGGGTTCCCGGGGGGCTCCGACGTCGGTGAACGGTCCTCCCCGGCTATCGTAGCGCACACCCCGTCGAGGGTGGTAGCCCGCCGTCGCCCGCGTCTCCGCGTTGCTCGTCCGCGGGCGTTGATGAAGTTGCGGGCGTCACCGTCTTGGGCTTGCCCGCACGTGTCAAGGATCCGCTCCTTGACCGGCGTGCCCCCGGGTTGGCGGGGCGTTCCGCCGCGGCTCCCCGTATGTACCGATGGCTCGGGGCCTTGCACACCCCGTTCATCCCGCGCGCTCCGCCGCCGGCGGATGCGGGACGCCGAGCTTTCGGCCTACTGAACGACCGCTTGCTCGATGAGCGCTTGCGCCTCGCGGTGCAGGTTCCGCGCCTCGGGAGATGAGGGGGGCCGCATGGCTCGTAGCAGCGTCGCAGCGGCAACGAGCTTCTGGCTTGCTCGCGGGGGTGTGTCGTCGACGTTGAAGTCGGCGTTGATGCGCTTGCGAGCTTGCCTGCCTAGTTCTTGTGCGCGTTCGCCGCGCGCGGAGGCTTCTCCGGCGATGGAGGCTCGAAGCAGTCACACCACGCGGTACTCCTCGGCGA
The DNA here is from genome assembly GCA_947561735.1 of Cenchrus americanus. Taxonomy (NCBI): domain Eukaryota; kingdom Viridiplantae; phylum Streptophyta; class Magnoliopsida; order Poales; family Poaceae; genus Cenchrus; species Cenchrus americanus. The sequence goes on from OX387245.1 coordinate 113,687,437, forward strand.
GCTTGGCTTCGAGCTCGCGTGCTTGAGCCAGCTGCGCATTGACGTCGCCCCCCCCGGCGGTGAGGAGGGAGGAGCGCTTGGCCCCGCACCCTGGCGTAGTCCAGTTTTCGAGCCAGGGGGAACCTCTCCGTCGCAAGATTCTGCCGCGTTCGTGGCGTTTGCTTGGTCATTGGTGATCACGACGCGGCACTCCCGTGCGGGGTGGTAGCTCCCAGCACTGGAGTCGTCGGAGTAGCCGAACCAGTAGTCCGTGGTGTCTAGGAACCGTCGAAACATCACTGGGTCCGGCACCCCGGAGAAGTCCCACTCCGCGTATCCGTGCGAAGTGGCAGGTGGCAGTTTGCTGGCGGAGCCGTGGGACGACTCGTCGTCGGCGGAAGCGCTTGGATCCCTGGCGGCCGAAACATGGCGACCGGGGGTGAACCCCGCGCGTCGCCGCGTCGGTGTTGGCGGAGGCGACATACGCCGTCATAGTGCCACACGGATCGATGGGGAGGCGTGGCCCCCGAGACCGAGCGCTCCCCCGTCGGAGCGGGCGTCGTCTCGCCGGTGGGCGCGTCGCGTTGCAAGGCGACGCTTGCAGCATGTCGGCGCTCTGTCCGCGCCTACCGCGAGTGCTAGCCAGAGCATCAGTGGCGCCGAGCCACCTAGGGGCCCGCAATGTCTGTGCTGGCAAGCGTTGGTGTCGCGGTGACAAGTGCGACGGGGACCGGGGCTGGCCCGGTTTGCCGCCGCGCACGGAGTTCGTCGCGGTTGGTGATATGCATGAGGTAGACGTTCCCCGTGGGGGGCCGAAACTTCGAGCTCCCGAACCGGATTTCGAATCCGGCCGGGGGGTCCGAGCCGCCCATGGAATACCTGCGGCCGCGGTACTCGGTGCGAATCACCATCGAGAGGGCTGGTGACGAGCCGATCTTCAGCGCGATCCCCTACCGGCGCGCCAACTGTCGGTGCGGAAAGTAGTCCCGACACTAACAAATAATTGACACTCGGGTTTGGTGCTAGCAATGAATTGACACCGGGTTTATCCTGCTTCCGGCCAGGGCTGTACGTCCAGCAGTGGTGTGCTCGGGGCACTGTATTGCTTTGCACCGTGGTGCTCGTAGAGGGGTGGCTACAAGCGAAGGGGGAGAGGAGGCCTGGCCTCCATGTCCCAGAGCTATTGATTGAGGCAAGTGCCAATATCGTGGAGAAGACGGAGAGCATGCGAGTGTTCGCTGTCCGTCGTCCTGTGTCCCCGCGGCTGGGGGACTGCCCCTCCTTTTATAGGCCAAGGAGGGAGCAGTTTACATGCGTGCCACACTATTTCCCTACGTGTGGCGGCATGGCGAGCAGTGTCATGGAGCTGACGTCCGTCCTGGCGAATCCTGCTCTGGTTGGGGCGTCGTGGCGCGTCCTGTGCTAGTACAGGAGCGACTTCGAGGGTCGTAGAGCAGCGGTTGGTCGTCCGGCCGCCGTAGTGGGCCGATTTGAAGTGCTGTTGACGGGGGGCCCGTACGTGGCGTAGTGGCCGTCGTGGCGACGTCTTGTCCCCGTGTTCTCCAACAGTGTCGGGATGTTGTCACAGTGCCCGGCGTGGTGCAGCAGTGGTGGGGATGGCCACATAGGGTTGACAGCGACGGGGATGACCGATCCCGCCGGCCTGACGTCACGGCATGGCCCTGCGTAAGCACAGAAAAGACATTCGAGGGTTATGCCGGCCCCCTACGAGGGCTCGGCGTGTTAGCCGTACGGGGGTAGCCAGTACAGCGTCACGGAGCTGACACCGGCCTCACCGCACAGTGCTACACAGCGGCGGGGATGGCCTCCCCCAGGGAGTTGGTGGAATAGCGCCGGGACGCGATTCCCGGGCATGCCAAAGTCGCGGCGTGCGTCCTGCGGTGTCAGGGCATTAAATGTCCGTACACGGGGGCAGGAGCGCGATCAACGTGCGTGCAGGTACCCTCGAGCGAGACGGTCCTCGTCGAGGGGACACTGAACCCTCGAGCGAGGCGGACCTCGCCCGAGGGCTCAACCCCACCCCTCGGGTGAGGCGGACCTCACCCGAGGGGGCGTTAAGGCCTCGAGCGAGGCAGAACTCGTCCGAGGGAGCATCTAACCCTCGAGCGAGGCGGACCTCACTCGAGGGGCGTCCCGCTGTGTCGCCCTGGTAGGCTGCGGGGGCCACCAGGGTCGCGATCGTGTCGTGCATGTGTTTTAGGTGCATGAGTTGATTCGTGATTTGCGTTTTTTGCAGGTTTTAAGCGGGTTTCCCCTGGTTATTTAGGGGACCCTTATGGCTGTCCCCGACAGGCGGGGCCGCACACGATGCTACCGGAGCTCCTCAGCGTCGTTGCCATCGTTGGGGAGGCAGTCGTAGCAGCATCAACCGTATGTTGTGGGGAAGGAAGAGGGAGGGGCCCGGCGAGGAATGGGGATGGGTATGGGGCCATCTTTTGTCGGGGACGGCCATAAGGGGTCCCCTAACTAAGGGGAAAATCACCCTCTTGAAACGCAAATCACACCCGAACTCCCACGGGCTGACAAGGGATAAAACTCACGCAAGGCCCAAGGCCTACCACGGCCATCAACCGCACGAACCCATCCAACGAGGGCTTCCGCCCGCACATCCAGTCTTCGCCTCGCTCGAGGGTGCCCACCGCCCTCGAGCCGATCTCTGCCTCGCTCGAGGGTCCAACGCCCCTCGTGCCGATTTCCACCTCGCTCGAGGGATCAGCACCCCTCGAGCGAATCTCTGCCTCGCTCGAGGCCAACCCTCGACTGACGACGCCTCGCTCGTTCCACCCGACAGGGGCCACAAGCTCCATAGTCAAAAGGCAAATCCTCTCTCATGCCGCACCACTGACACGCCTAGGGCTCTGACCCCGTCACTGTGTGGCTGAACCCTGTCACTATGCAAGCCATCTCTGGCACCATGCAGGTACCACGCAACCCTGTGCGGACAGGCCAGTGTCATTCCCAGGCACTGTGCCGCCAACTCCTGTCCTCCTCCCACAACGAGCCCCTCGAATTGGCATGGAGACACCCTCGAGAGGTGTACGGGCGGTGACCGAGCGCACGCAGTGGGCGGCGCACAGCACGGATTACGCGGAGCACGTCCTCTCCACCACCACCGGCACTGTGCGGCCATCCTCGACGCTGTGGAGCCATCCCCGGCGCTATGGCGCCCTGTGCTGATGAGACGTCGCCACGTCGATGCCTGTGTCGCCAGAACTCTCCCCTGTGGGGAGACTCTTGAATAGGCACGGGCACACCCGCGATCGGCGTACAGACGCCGACGAAGCATAGACGCCGATCATAACACCCCTCGAAGCCATTCCCTGACAAGCACAGGAGTTGCCATGCCGCCCGCGGGAGCCGGGATTCGCCATCAACCCGCATCGAAGGCAAAAATTCACAAGGACAACCATCACACCTGACGTACCGTACACCAGTACACCACCACTGTACATATCGCTATGCAGCATGCTTGTAAGCTGCCTCCCCTTGGCCTATAAAAGGAGGAGGCAGACACCCAGCCGCGGGAAGATGCTAGAGCGCACACGCGACCTCACACCACTCTCACATTCCCAATATTGGCACTTACCACAATCATCCTAGCTGAGACTTGGAGGCTTCTCCTCCTCTCCCGCCTTTCTTGTAATCCCCCTCTACGAGCACCACCGGTGCAAATCAATACAGTGCGCACGCACACTCTGCTGAATGTACGACCCCATTGTCAGAACTAGGATAAACCCGTGTGACTGTGTTGTCATTAGCACGAACCATTGAGAGGCTTATCACAATGTGATTCACTAGTTAGTGTTGGGACTAATCCTAACACCGACAACCTTGGTGGCTCCCGCCTTGTCCTTGGCGCGACCCCGACGGAGTGAGGCAGCGGTACCCAGTGGTGCAGGTGACCAACTGGCTCCAACCCGACCTCGGCAGCGGATCCGGAGAGGGAGGGCGCCGTGCCTCGGAGGGGCGGCTCGCCGACGAAGGAAGGGAGGGCAGGAAGACACCGATTTCTTCGCCGCTCAAGGATGTTGTTGGACCTCAACCGACTGCCGCTGCCGCCACCTTGCCCCGCCAGCCATGCTCACCTGCCCGCATACGCATATGCATTCGAGGAGAGAGGGAGTGTAAATTTGCATCGCCTGTCCTCGTTTTGCATTTTGCCTTCTGGTTTGCATCATCTGTTGGAGGGGATGCATCCATGATCAGTAGATCGGTGAGAGGCAAAAAATGTGTTTGCCATAGCTGTTGGAGTAAGTCTAACTGAGGTATTCACTGCTTAGAAGACATCATCATCATCGCCCTATCACCTCAGTTTTCGTCGACCCAACAGTGATTAGTAGATTGTCAAATAGCCACTAGTCATCCGGCACATTGAGTCGCATCATCTCTCTTAACCTAGTGGTGGACGTCCTCCGTTCGCGACCAAGAGAAATAAGGAATATGTGTTAGATTGATGCATTGCTTGTTGTTTGTTTGGTGCAGACGACATGCCACGTACCACATCATCACTTGATAATTGTTATATGCCTATGAGTCTATTCGGTAGATCTTATGTTCTTTTGTACAATAGTTTATTTTGAAAGAAAAGTATTGTACGACAGATTTGTTATGAGATAAAAGTATTGTGCAAGAAGCGAAAAGATGAGAAGCTGAACAGAGCAATATCATGAGATGGAAGAAGATGCGGCTCTGTTTGGAATTGGAGCGTGAAATCGTATACACTCCTGCTATGGAGGAGGAATGGTCACTTTACTTGTGATGTGTGTACTTGTAGGCTTCTCTCCGAGTAATTGAGGATTCAATGTATTCACTGCTTAGAAGACGTCATCAGTATCGGCTTATCACCTCCAATTTTCATCGACATTTATAAGAAGTTATCATAGTTGGGTTTTAACATGACCCGAGGTGATGAGGGGCCTCCAACTCGAAATTTTTATCAACTTTAGTGGTATTTATCCTCTTCCCTCTTCCTTTCCCCGTGTCCAACCCTCTCTCTCCCAATTCCTCTCCCATTGTTGGTCCCTCTTTGTCCCCTCCCTCCCTCCCTCCCTCCCTCACTCCCTCCTCTGCCGTCAGTTCCTTTCACTCCTCTGCCTTGTAGGTGTGCTGAATCTTTGAGGCGTGCGACTAGGTGGGGTTCCGGCGGTCGGGGACACAAGGTCAAGTGTAGAATTCGACTGCTGCAGGACAGAGGCGTGGAGCGGGATGGAGGCGCCGACAGGGCGGGGCAGAGGTGGAGGAGGAGGCGGTGGGGCAGGGCAGGGGGAGCCCGGCCGGTGGCGGGAGCAAGCTGCAGATGAGGCGGGACGGGAGGCCGGCGGCGGATGCGAGGCAGGGTAGAGAAGAAAGGATAAGGTGAGAGGGAAGGGAAGAAGGATGTTGTGGTCATTTTACACTTTTATTTATGTATTTTAACATCTAGAGGAAGCTGTTTTACCAAACGTTTACTCAAAAACACGGCTTTAGCTTTGTAAAAAAACTGCACCACCTGAGGAGTTGGAACCGCAGTCGTTTTTGAGAAGCCGGACCTGCCAAACAGCAAATAGCTTTTTAAAACCGCACCAGCGCTCACCTTACCAATTCAGCTAGGCACACTTTCGCACCCATTAGTACGTTATATTTATTACCGGATCTATCCGTCACAACCATTTGTACGTGACAGAATCTATCTGGAGATTGGGGTCATATTAGCTGATGGACAGCAGGGACGTCCAATGATGCATGCGGTCGTCCACAGACCACAGCATCTGAACACTGATTTACAAACAACGCCTTAACCCGCGCCACGTGACTCGTCCAGAGGTGCTCCACTTTTGCTCTTCTGTTCACCTGATCGACCGTAGCACTCTTTCCCTTATATGGAGTTGAACTAAGATTTGCCTGCTGCTTGAGATTTGCCTCGACGCCAGTAAGTAACAACGACGTACCGTGTGTCCGTGTCACAGCGTGGAGAGTAGTACTAGAGGACCATGCACTGCATGAACAGCTCACAGCTAGCTATGCGGAGGCGATGCAGATCGAGAGAGCTCGCACAGCAAGGGTCCGTGTGGGCGCACCAACACAAATTGTTTTCGCGCGCGATGAATGCCGATCAGTACGGCGATCGGCGACGACGACGTTGCCGACGATCATGACCGTGACGAGGCGCTCGCGCGCGCAGGGATGATTTGCGTTGCATGCATGCATGGGCGATTTGGACAGCGCAGTAACGCGCGCGGTGACCACTGCACCTTGCCTCCCATGCCGACAGCGATCTATCGGTCTCGTCTCCCGTTGCGATAGCGACCTCCCTCCTCTCAGTTCTTCTTCGGCTTGTTCGTGACAGACGGTTGGTTGCTGATTTGTTGGTGGCTGGTGAGTTGGTGCTAATTTGATGTGAAACAAAAGTACTAGCTAGTGTGTAAATGGTAGTAAATAATAAAGGCCAACGCGGTAGTGTGCATAGAAAGAGCGGTACGCTTCAATGTGAGAGATGAATAGTGGCAATTTGACAAACTAAACAAGGCTTAATTTATGCTGTCTCTTTTCCTTGCGTTCTTCCAATGTCAATCGAAGGAAATTAGCTAGGAAATTAAAGAAAAAATAGACACTCATGCACCATAATCTAGCCGGCCCGTTCCTAATTGACGGAGAGTAAGTAGCCATATATAAGGACCATGCATGTATGGCTTTGAGGGACCAGCACGCTGGCATGCAGCTACAAATAAAAATCAAACCTTGCAGATCGAGAAGACGATGGGATAAGGTCGTTGGCCATTGGCCAGCCAACATAAATCGCTTTGATGATCAATGCCGCGCCGGCGTGCCGGACGACGGACGGGACGACGCGAGGAGGCCGGACCCGGGACGAAACCAACCCGATGGATCGCTGCCTCCTGTGTCGGTCGACAGGGCAACGTGCCAGTCAGTCTGTAACAGACTACAGTACGCGCAAACCACCACACGCGCGTATAGTAACTAATAACAGTGCCAGCGTGTCAGCACGCTGTCGCGTCAGGGACACATGGACAGTGCGAGCGAGGGAGTCAGAGACTTAGACCACACGCACAACAGGAAACTTTGGCTTCGCCAACAGCCCAACGCTTTCCCAACAGCCAAGACCTGAGCTGTTGACGAAGAAACTCTTTCCCAACAGGAAAATTCCGCTGTCGGGAAATAAATCTTCGCCAACAGCCCAAAATCCAATGACTGATGGCAAAGTTCGGTTGTTGGCGAAGAGGTTATTTCCCAACAGCATTCCTGTTGGGAAAGAAAAGCTGTTGGCGAAGCTCCGACGCGGCCAAACGGTACCGCCGCCGTCAGCTTCGCCAACAGCTTCGCCGTTAGCTGTTGGCAAAGGGAGCAGCCCTTCGCCAACAGGGCTACCAAACTGTTGGCGAAGAGCCTTCTTTCCCAACAGCCTTGTAGGGGCTGTTGGGGAAGATTGCGGATGTTGGCAAAGAATTTTCATTTTTTTCGAATTTTGAATTCAAACTTTTTTGGTAGCCTTGCTACATTGTTTAGAAGCACATTGTTAAATGTGGGCCCATTTTTCAACATTTAGCTATATTTCATTAATTATTTTCGTTCACTTGAATTTTCCGGCATAATTCAAATTTGAACTGCAGGTGCGTGAAATAATGAAACTTAGGCGTTCGAAAAATGATATTCATGTCGGGGAGTGTATTTTGAGGCCGTGTCCCAAAGCTCACCCGAAATTTCGAAGTCCTTGTGCACGTAACACGACGGTTCAGGCGTGGTACAACTGTTTTTTAATTATATAAAATCCAAACGAAGTCGAAAAATCACGAAACTTGTCGGGGTGTCTTGTGATCGCATGTGGAGGCTGCGATAAACATTTGAGAAAGTTTGGAGCAACTTACCGCGTCGGATGCTCAAAACCTAGACAGCTCCACATGTGCTCCACAAGTGATCACATGGTAGAGATGTCTAGGTTTTGAGCATTTGACGCGACAACTTGCTCCAAACTTTCTCAAATGTTTATCGTAGCCTCCACATGCGATAACAATACACCCCGACAAGTTTCGTGATTTTTCGACTTCGTTTGGATTTTATATAATTAAAAAACAGTTGTACCACGCCTGGACCGTCGTGTTACGTGGACAAGGACTTCGAAATTTCGGGTGAGCTTTGGGACACGGCCTCAAAACACACTCCCCGACATGAATATCATTTTTTGAACGCCTAAGTTTCATTATTTCACGCACTGCGTTAGTTCAAATTTGAATTATGCCGGAAAATTCAAGTGAACGAAAATAATTAACGAAATATAGCTAAATAGCTCAAAACATCCCCAAGTTTTGAAGTTGAGATGTAGTTATAGTAGGAAGGACCCACAAAAAATTTGAAAGGAAAAAAAACAAAAATGCAAAAATTCTTTCCCAACAGCCTTGTGGGGCTGTTGGCAAAGTGGCTTCGCCAACAGCATTAATACCTGAGCTGTTGGCGAAGGACGGCGCAATAAAAAAATAAAAAAAGACTTTGCCAACGGCCGCACCTATAGGCCGTTGGCAAAGAACTTAACCCTAAAACAAAGCGACCCATCCCTCCCCACCGGACCCCGCCCCCTCCCTCGGCTCCCCACCCGACCCGCGCCCACCCCCGCTCCGCCGCCGCCCACCCCCCGCGCGCCGGCGCGCGGATCCGCGCCGGCCGGCCCCGCCCGCCGACCCCGCGCCGCCCCGCCCGCCGGCCGCCCCCGCCCCGCCGCCCACCCCCCTCGCGCGCGCGCCGGAGGATCCGCGGCCGCCGGCCCCGCCCGCCGACCTGCCGCGCGGCCGCCGCCCCCGCCGCGCCCCACCCCCGCCCCGCCGCACCGCCCCCGCCCCGCCGGCCCGCCGCCCCCGCCGGCCCCCGCCCGCCGACCCCGCGGCGCCCGCCGCGCCCCACCCCGCCCCGCCGCCCCACCACGCCGACGGTTTCAGGTAACATTCTACTGCCATGCAAATCAGTTTATGGATCTCACTGGTAAACAATCCATTGGTAAACAATCAAAGGTTGGTCTGATATCCTAGATGAGGTGGATGTAATTCACCAACACACGACCTCCTTATCTTTGTCTATCGACTAGAATGCTCTTGATAACTGGATAGATAGATAGGAGGCCGTGGCAGCTCTATCGTGGTGCCTTTTGTTTTGATTTTATATACTAGTCATCAAATCGTGCTTCTGCATGGGCTAATATCTTTTAAAAAATATTGTATTTGAAAAATATTTAGAAATTAAACTCCTAGCTAGTAATCAAATTTGTTTACGTACTACTCTCTCATTTTTTTAATACATCAACATAATACTCATATAACTGTGTACATATCTTTTGTTCAGTTATTACTCTAATAATTAGAAATTACTCTATACACTTATCCATATTCACACATTTTCCATTTGGTATCGCACATCCATACAATGTGTTTCGCATAAAAATCGATATTTTTCAATAGTTCCCCACATACACATATAAATGGTATGCATGATGATACTAACATGAATAGTTACTTTTGGACAATTCTATATAATGCTCATGACGAAAATTACATTAAGATTTAGGCGGTCAGTTTAGGTTATTTTTAATAATGATGTACGTGGGTAACTTACATGCACATATAGAATGTCATTTTAAATTAAACTATAAAGTCCTAGCCGTATGTGCTTCTTTGGAAAATGGGGTGCGTATATATATATCAAGTGATCACATGCTTCTATATCTGTTACTTAAGGTCAATTATTTCACTATCTCAGATTATTTTCTCTTATGCTAGGTACTTGTTAAGGTGTTGCTGGGCAGCTTCAAGAAGGGTGCAAGGAACTGATATGATGAGGAATTGATACATTGTAAGTTCAAAGAGTTGTGAATGGATCCTTTTAGGTGAAAATCATAGTTTTTGGTCCTTTTGAAATGTCACCTCCAAAATGTGATGGTTGTCAAATTTGTGGATGTGTGTGCCTTTGTGCCGTGAATTGTGGATGTCGGCCTTCGTGTCGACTTTTCTTGCAGGTTTTGGGAAACCTCCCCATGCAGGGGAGGTTCTGCCGAAAATTTTACTTATAGTATTGTTTTTCTTCTTTTGCAGAGCGGGAGCTACGGAGGGGATTCGGAGGACCCAAAGGACCCGCTAGCTTCACCGGCCCCCTAGGTATAACCCCTCTATCCGTATCATGGTCTTAGGTTGCGTAACTGAGTTAGGCGTCTCCCGTCCGAAAGTGATACGCGGTCGTTGGTATGCTGATCAGTGCATATTCGCGACAGTATCTCTTTCGGATTGTCCACGTTTTTTGGACAGCCTGAGGATGCGTAGATGGGTTAGCTTCCATGTTCCGCCCCCGTCATAGTCGGAGTTTCGGCAGCACCTCCCCGTTGTTCTTCGGATGCACACTCTCCCCGCCGAGACGTGTATCGGGAGAACAGCGGGGAGGTGCTGCCGAAATTCCATCTCGGACGGGCGCAGAGCGTGGAAGCTAACCTCATCTACGCATCATCGGGTGGGATTAGGCCTATCCTTCACCTATTAGATGGTAGGAACGCCTTGTAGATGCAGATGGTGGTTTTATTGCTCGCTTACCTTAGCGCATGGCAGAGGATGGCTGACCGTCAGTGGATGTACACTGGTTGGACAAGGGAGAAACAGAGCAATGAATGGGTTAGGGGGACTAGCGCTTTCTTGGACCAGGCATTTGGCCTAGCTGCTAGAGGGTCGATTCGGATGCGGTGTCCGTGTAGCCAGTGTAAGAACAAGAAATGGAGAGAAAGGCGTATTGTTATGCAAGATCTTTTCAAGAATGGATACGTTCGAAACTATACACGCTGGGTCCACCATGGTGAACCCGATGTTATTAGGCAAGAGTCGGTGAGACCCCTCCTCGAGGAGTTGGATGCAGATGCCGGGATGGCAGACATGTTAGAAGACTTCCAGGAAGGGGCATTCCCTCGAGGAATGGAGGCGGAGGAGGATCCGGAGGAAACCGCAAAGGCGTTCTACACCATGCTGGACTCGGCACAGAAGCCCCTTCACGAGAAAACAAGGGTTTCACAGCTAGATGGCATATCACGCCTAATAGCGTTGAAGTCGCAGCTTGGGATTAGTCGAGACGGCTTCGATCTCGTGTTGTCAGTTTTTGGCGGGCTGCTTCCGGAGGACCACATCCTACCGAAGAACACGTACGAGTCACAGAGGCTCCTTCGTGCACTTAAGATGCCGTACGAGCCGATCCATGCTTGTCCGAATGGGTGCGTCTTGTTCAGGGACGACCACGAGGACGCAACACACTGTCCAACGTGCAAAGTCTCTAGGTATGTGGAGGTAGAAGGCAGTGATGGCATCAAGAGACAGTCAAAAATCCCCGAGATGGTCATCCGGCACCTTCCTTTCACACATCGGCTCTAACGGATGTTTATGACAGAGGATACCGCGAAAATGATGATGTGGCACAAGAAAGGCAAGAGGTACACTAACAAGATGGTACACCCATCGGATGGTGATGCATGGAGGTACTTCAATGCCATGTATCCTGACAAGGCAGAGGATGCCCGGAATGTACGCGTAGCGGCCGGCGACGGATGGGTTCAACCCGTTTGGAATGATGGCGGCCCCGTACACTTGTTGGCGGTGTTCGTGATCCCCCTCAATCTTCCCCCGGCGTCATGTTCGAACCCGGGAACGTGTTCTTAATGCGATAATACCTGGACACCCGGGAAAAAATATGGGTGTGTTCATGCAGCCAGTGTGGGATGAATTGCAACATGCTTGGGACGAGGGGGTGCGGACGTATGATCGAGCTACGAAGAGAAACTTCACAATGCATGTGTGGTACCAGTATTCGTTGCATGACTTCTTGGCGTATGGCTTGTTCAGCACGTGGTGTGTTCACGGGAAGTTCCCTTGCCCAACATGCAAGACAGATGTGATCTTCACCTGGCTGAAAAAGGGTGGCAAGTATTCTTCTTTCGACAAACATCGGCAATTCCTGCCCGAGGACCATGAATTGAGGCGAGATGAAAAGCACTTCACAAAAGGTGTTCAAGTCACCGACCCCATTCCCGAGCCTAGGAGCCCCGAGGATGTTCTTGCTGAGTTAGAGGCTCTCCAAGTTGATGAAGTGAATGGTGGTTTTATTGGATATGGTACCACGTACTTCAAGCACCTTCTTCTTCCACACAACATCGATGTAATGCACACAGAAAAGAATGTCGCTGAGGCACTCTGGGCAACACTCATGGACACCGGTAAGAAGTCGAAGGACAACGTTAAGGCTAGACTGGACATCGAAACGATGTGTGATAGACCAAAGCTTGTGATGAAGACCCTGCGCCAGGCAAGAGGTGGAAAAGGGGCCCGGCCGATTACGTCCTCAAAAGGCCAGTTAGGAAGGACATACTGAGGTGGATGAAGACGGTGCGGTTCCCTGATGGGTATGCTGCGAATCTGGCTCGGGGAGTGAACGTGGACACTATGAAAGTGCTAGGGATGAAGAGTCACGACTTCCACATATGGATTCAGCGGATCCTTCCCGCGATGACCCGTGGATACCTCCCCGAGCCGGTGTGGCGCGTCTGGCGGAGTTGAGCTATTTCTTCCGATAGCTTTGTGCCAAGCGATTATCTCGATAAGTGTGTCTTGAACTGGAGAAGGCTGCACCTCTGTTGCTCTGCAAATTGGAGATGATATTTCCACCCGGCTTCTTCCTATCTATGCAGCATCTGATTCTGCACCTACCCCACGAGGCACGGCTCGGGGGTCCCGTGCAGGCCCGTTGGTGCTATCCAATCGAGAGGTGTCTGAAGTTACTTCGGCAAAAGTGTAAAAATAAAGCCAAAATCGAGGCTTCTGTGGTGGAGGCATTCGTTATTGAGGAGGTGTCGACCTTCACACAGGCGTACTATACTGAGAAACTTCCTAGTGTGCATAATCCAACCTCTCGTTACAACGTCGAGGAGAACTCATCGACCCTTAGCCTTTTCAAAGGGGATCTCGGAAAAGGAAGCGCAGGTGTCAACAAGAACTTGACCCATGAGGAGTGGACCAGTATCATGATGTACTTGTTGTTGAACCTTGATGAGTGCACGGATTATCAGAAGTAAGTTCTCAGTATGCTTGTTTCATACGCCGTCACTATAACCTCTTACCTAGCAATTCAACCCCCATGTCTCTTGTTTTTCAGGGAATTCATTAATATTCATTGGAGCGGCAATACTGCTCCTACCTCGGAACAAGAGGACCATCTTCTTAGACATGGCAAGCCCAACTTCGTTTCCTGGTTCTGTTCAAAGGTACCATCCGAGTAACCTCGTTTCCACTTTGCTCCTAGGAGCGAGTAATTTAATGATCGAACCGTCGTAACCCTGCAGGCCCAGGAAGATGCGCTAATGAGTGCTGAATTGAGAGAGGTGGGCCTTGGCATCAACCGTAAGGTCAAGTCATTCACCGTTTATGATGTCAATGGCTATCGCTTTCGCACTAGAGGCTACGAGGAGAGCAGGCCCCAACAGAAAACCACATGCAGCGGTGTTTGTACGCCCGACAATGATAAGAAGAACTATTACGGCATAGTTGAAGAGATATACGAGCTCGAATTCAGGGGTGGCAGTTCTTTGAAGCCAGTGGTATTCAAATGCCATTGGTTCGATCCTAATGTCATGAGAGAAGACCTTAAGATTGGGCTAACCGAAATTCGACAGGATTCCAAATATAATGGAGATGGTGTTTATATTGTGGCTAACTGAGATGCCACGCAAGTTTATTACCTTCCATGGGCGTGCCCAACTGACCCAAGGCTTGCGGGTTGGAGCCTTGTGCACATGGTATCGCTGCGCAGTAAAGCGCCTCTCCCAAATAATGATGATTACAACTTTGACCCAACGACAGATGAGTTATATCAACCTGAGGGGCTAGATGGGTGATTCGAGATAGACATTTCTGCGCTAATGATGATGAGCATGGAAGAAGACAACGACATCGATGAGGAGGAGGGTGATGACGTCTTGGATGCTAAGGACTTACAACTCCTTGAGCGATGGCGAGAGGAAGCGCGATGGAGCCGTTTCCGGACGATGACGATGACTCGGCGATGACGATGGCGATGACGATGAGGATGATCGAGAGCTCGACAATATTGATAGTGATGACGAGGACAGTGGTGATGAAGTCGCACAAGTCATATTGCCATACGCGGAGATTATGTCGCCTCCACGTAATACAACTACTTGTCATTTGCAATTATATTTCTTTATTTACAACTAATTGTCATTTACAATTATGTTTCTTTATTTACAATTATTATTTTCACCTTGCAATTATAAATGCTAATTGTTTTAATCGTCGTCATTGCGGGGCACTCGACGAAATGCCGAGCGGCGGGAAGAAGCCGCCGAAGCGGACCGCCCCTCGCTCTACGGCGGTCGCGGCGAGCGGGGAGGTAGACATGGAGGAGCGGGCCGGTAGGGAGGAGGAGCCGGCCCGGACGGAGGAGCCGGCCCGCGGCGGACGTCTCCGACAGAGGAGGCCGGAGTTCGTGATGAGGACGGCGACGACGATGAGCGGGGGACGGTGGCGGCGGTGGCGGCGGTGGCGGCGGTGGCGGCGGCGACGACGACGACGACGAGGGCCACGACGCTGGGTGTGGCGGTGGCGGCCACGATGACGAGGACGAGTGTCACGGTGCCGTGGTGCCTTCCTCAGGTTTGAGGAAGCCCTACGAGCGCGGGCCCTCGATGCTCCCTAGACAGAAGCCGCTCCCCCACCAGCGCAAGGTGATTGCGCCCGTCGGGAAAGAGTAAGTGAACTACTTTTTTCATATTGTTCACATAGCATGTTGAAAACCGAATTTCAGACTAATAATTTTTGTTAATGACTCGTGCAGGGCCTGGGTGTTTACGGAGGGGGGTGCGGGTGCACGCCATATCAATGGCATCCTCTCCCCTGCCGATTAAGGAGTACTACCCTGGCTTGGTCACCATCGACGGCGTTCGAAAGCCGCCCATGAAGTGGGAACACTTCCACCTGCACACCGTCCCCGCGCTTGAGCCCGAAGGCAGCGATCTTGCTGGTTCACCTGCACGCGAGTCACTTGCGGAGAAGATCAAGAGGGAGTTTTGGGTGAGTGTTTTCATCGCAACACATTTTTCAATACTACACATTCGTTGGACATTCTTGAAATAATGAAATGATACATGATGTGTGCGTGCAGGGGGTACCGGAAGTGCGCGAGATGGGAAAGAGGCGGGAGGCGGCAATCGTGTTGGAGAACGCCCGCCATGCACGTCTCGGGGACATGTACCACGATGCGCGCATCCAGGTGCGTCATCAACCACTACCGCACTTGTCTTGGCGAGGTGATCAAGAAGGAACGAGTCGGGCGAGGAGATCATCCTCCGAGAGGGAGACCGACCTCACCGAGGATGAGTACTTGACGGTAATTAAGCGAGTAAACATTCGTTCGTTTGCTTCCATGAAACATTCAATTCATCTTCGACATGTCAAATACTTGATGTTTCTTAGTGGATACGGGGTGGTGCGACAAGGACCCGAAATGCCGGGAGGCCATTGTGCGGCTGGTGGAGATCGGACAAGTGCTACGAGGAGAAGAAAGAGCGTCGGGAGCGCCGGGCAAAGGCTGCAAGGGTGGCACACCACCAAGGGAACCGGTCCCTCCCGCAGTTCATGGACGCATGGGTATGATAATGTTGATCTATTTACTGTAGTGCTCAATCTATTTACTTGTAACCATGTTTGTGTTTTCTTCGCAGAGGGCATCTCATGGTGGGGAGGAGATCAACGAGGTGGTGGGGTACGCCCTTTCTCACAAGGGCAAAGCGAAGGACCCGCCAACGGGTGGAACCGGAGGACGGGCCGGACGCGTACACCAACACGAACGTGCGGCCCAAGCTCGTCGAGTACAGCGTTGCGTTTCGCCAGAGCCATCCGGAAGAAGACAAGGACCCCTTCAAGGAGCCCCTAGACACGGAGATCGTGATGAGGTTGGGGAGGAGGGAAGCAAGCACGGCTCCTCTTGGATGGCCAACGAGCCGCCATCGGCCCGTCCACTACTCCCACGGCGAGGGAGATTCGAAAGGCGGGTCCGGTAGCTCCTCCGGCATCCCGATAGCGCCCCGACGGCCGACCACGTACCCGGCGGATGGAGGTAAGTGCGGTTTCATTCGTTGTGCACTCATTTCAAACACCTTGGCTTCACATACCATGCGGGTGTAATATTGCAGGCCAGGTTCCGGGAGATGATGCCGGCCCGGTGGCGGCCCGGGACGCGGCCCACCAGCAGAGCTTAGCGGTTATGGCGGGGCACTACCAGCGTCAGATAGCGGACCCGGCCGGCTTCGTCAAGTCCAAGTTCCCGGACGAGCGGGAGCTTCCTCCCTCGCTCTTTGTCGCACCACCACTCCCGGTGCTCGCTCCCCCGTTCACGCTCCGTCGGTATATTACCTTTTTGCTTTAGCTTGTGCGGCCATCCTGCGGTACTAATTACATCACTTGTCCTTTGTGCGAGGCTTAGTCGGCGGGTTCGAACCCGACTCCGTGTGCTAGCCCTCCACCGGGTCTTTCTCCACAAAGACCCGACCTACCCCACACGGCCGTACACGTGGCCTCCACCGTCGCGGACCTACTCGTCGTGGCCGGGGGCGCGGATGCGGCGGGGGCCTCGCCCGCCCCTCCGGCACTACGACCCGCCGCGAGGGGTCGGGGTGGACTCGGGCACGGCCACGGCCACAAGCTCGGTCGGGGTGGTGTGCGTTGGAGCAAGGTGGGGGCGCCGGGACCTGCGGGGGACGGCGCCGGGACCCCGGGGACGACGCCACGAGCTAGGTACCTGTGACTACCTCTTATGGACTAGTAGCGATGCATGTTAGACCCCTGGACATTTATGTTGCGACTTGTCGGACATTTTGGACATGTGTGTTGGACATCCTGGTGTATGTTGGACATGTATGCACTCGTTTCATGACTTTATGTGTATTATGGACATGTATCGAAGATTTGGTGTGTGGATTCATGTTGAGATCGAAACCGATGCTGAAATATGGTTTATATGCTATATTGTTGATATATATGTGGTATTCTGGTTCATATGCTGATGTGTGGATTTGATATGTGAATTAAATGCTAGAAAAGAGAAAAAGAGGGGGGGGGGGAATTCCCGGCTTTGCCAACAAAGATAGGCCAAAGGCGTTGGCAAAGCCGGGCTTCCCTCACCGGCCTTCCCGGCTTTGCCAACGGCTTTGGGGCCAGGTTGGCAAAGATAGGCTTCCCCGAAGCACGCGCCCAACTTTGCCAACGACTGGGCCAAAGGCGTTGGCAAAGCTAGCCGTTGGCAAAGGCGGGCTTCTTTGCCAACGACCTTGTCCGGCGGATTTGCCAACAAAGCTTCACCCAATGCCGTTGGCAAAGCTAAGCTGTTGGCAAAGCTGCCATTCCCTTTGCCAACCGAACTTTGCCAACGGCCGTCGCTTCCCCGTTGGCGAAGGTAACGACATCCGAGCCGACGGCGTCCCCTCTTCGCCAACGGCACACATGGCTATTGGCAAAGCTTTCCCAACAGGGCCGGAATTCCTGTTGGCGAAGAGCTCTTTCCCATCACTTAAAACGCCAACGGTTCTTTCCCAACAGGAACTCAGAAACCCTGTTGGGAAAGCCTTCGCCAACAGGGTTGGAGTCTTCGCCAACAGCTCTAAGCTGTTGGCGAAGCACGCGTTTCCTGTAGTGGCGCACCGTTCTCCTTCAAAAGGGTGTTGTCCCTTTCCCGTCGGCTTTTGAAGGAGAAACCGCTGGCTTTTGAAGGAGAAACCGCTGCAGCGGTGTCTTTCAAAACCAACGTCTCCTCTAGATCTCGAGGGATCGAGAGGCTCCTTCATCCCCCACTGGCCCCACCATGGTCTCGCTGCCGCAGCATCGCCCCAACCGCCGCAGTCATCCCCGTCACGCCGTTGCGCATCCCGCCGCCTGCCGTGTCGGCCTCTGCACCTCGAACCACCGCAGCTCGAGCTCGACCAGGAGGAAGAGGATGACCACGCCAGGGAGCTCGATTCGAGGAAGACGGGAGGCCGGCCGTGGTGGATTCGCCGCCGAGTCCCTATCCGCCAGATCCACGGGAGGAGGAGCTCATGTCGGGTGCCGGCCTCGCCTCTCCTTCGTGTCACCCTGCTCGCGCCGGGAGCTCTGCTTGGGCTTCTCCGGCTTCTGTCCGCCGGCGGGCAGCATGAGGAGGCGCCGGCGGGCGCACGAGGAGGCGTCGTGCGCGTGGAGCTGGGGGTGGGCGAGCGTCGGTGCGTGCCACCTCCCGGATCTGCGAGGCCGACGATGGCGAGACGGTGGCAGAGCGGACG
Source organism: Cenchrus americanus (assembly GCA_947561735.1). Lineage (NCBI taxonomy): Eukaryota > Viridiplantae > Streptophyta > Magnoliopsida > Poales > Poaceae > Cenchrus > Cenchrus americanus. The sequence continues at coordinate 113,705,765 of OX387245.1, forward strand.
ATATGAGTGGGCGGAGTGGCACCAGCTTCATCTCCTCGCTGACATGGATGCGCGTGCGGTAGGGGAGGTCGCCGGTGGAGGAATCGAGGAGGGCGGGTGCCGCACCCCTGCTCCGGCGCCACCGCGGGCGGGCGGGCGGGCACCGAGTCGCCGGGAGCCCGTGAAGAAGACTCCTCCACCGCCCCTACCTCTCTCCGGCCATGGCCATGGCCGCACCCTCCGCCTGAGCTTGAGCTTCACCACCTCACCGCTGCGTCCCGACCTCACCGCCTCGCCGCTGCGTCCCGGCCTCATTGGCGGAGGAGCACCACGGGGCCGGTGGAGGAGCGTCGTGCGGAGGAGTCGGGGGCGTAGGGGCGCTACGCCAGTGGAGGAGGGAGAGATGGGGTGGGGTATGTGGGGAGAGCCGGAGAGGAAGTAGGCAGGTGGGAGGGGAGAAGGGGATACAAAAAATTTAGTGGGCCCAGTTGTTGGGATGAAGGAAAGATATGAAGTATGATGGATGCGGGAGAAGTGGGGATAAAGGAGAGAATCTCGATGATTAGGATGGCAGATTCCCTTTTGAAGGAGGAAAGAAAGGAGTATGAGTGTGGATGGTCTTAGGCTGGTGGTACTAAGTGCGATAAAAGCAAGGCCACCGGACACAGTGGATCTGTGGCGTAGCCTTTTACCGTTCCCACCCCTTCACCGGGGGACGGACGTACTGGGCGTCCCGCTGTTGACGGATAAAACTCATATCCACCTACGATCCGCAAGCGTACGGACCTACACCTTTTTCACCACGGGATTCCCAAGGTTCTTGTCAATCCGCGGAGCAAAGGGATTAGTAGCGCTTAACCAAGTACTAATCTAGTTGACTAAGGAAACCTTTAAAGAGAGAATTAATCTAAAAGTAAAGACAATCTAACCTGAGTTAATCTAAGTTAAGTTGATCAAACAAATCTAGGGTTAAACTAGATGGTAAAGGGTGAACACAAGAGAGTGAGTAAGAAAGATAAGCGTTCCCTCCCTAGGATCTAGGATAACATGGTTTGCATCTACTAAACGAAAGCGGTAGACCAATCTACCAGGGGTTGTGACCACGGTTTCGCCCTTTCCCTCCTCTCGTACTGTCACTACGTGAAGGTATTCGTGACTAGACCTATGATGGACACAGTATGTTGATGGAATCTATGGGAGTAGCGGATATCATACACCCGAAAAAACACGGTGGCCTACCTTAATCATCATAGCATCATCAACATGAAAACAATAGATTGAAACCACGAATCAAGTAGCGATCACATAGCATGTATCCATCTAATCCTAGGGATGAACAGAGACATTACCCCATCATCTTACACGGATTGAAGCACATAGGGGTGATGGAGACTCCGGAGAATGTCGTCGATGAAGATGGCGGCGATGGAGCTTGGGAACACCCCTAGGCCAGCGGCTTGGAGTCCTCCTCTTGCTTCCTTCTCTCCGCCGACGTTGATCCTTGCGACGAGCTCATCTAACTCTCTCCCTCATCTTGCGGTGGCGATTTTCTGGTGATTGGCGTCGGTAGGATGATTTGTTCGATGTGGCGGCCGATGGCGGCGGAGGCAATAAATAGACAAACACCTAGGGCAAAGGGGGACCGAACCGACCCCGGAGTGGGCTGGGCCGGTCGGCCCAGGCCCATTTCGGCCCGGTTTGGCCCCGGTTTCCTCCCCGGTTGCTTCTCGCGTGATCCCTTATTTGTGTGCACTTGCATGTGGGCCTTTGACGTTGTTTCCTTCACGGTTAAGGCTTGAATCCTTTCTATGCAAGCTTCGTTGTTTTCTGGTTGAGTCCCTGAAGATTTGCACGTTGACGCTTCGGTCCTCGGGTCATTTGGAGTCATGTTCATCGCGTGTCTTGACTCTTGTCGGGCTTCATGATCTTCTTCCAAAGTGCTTGGTGAACTTATCCCGAAAGTCTCCTCATTAGCGTAGATTTCCTGCGTAAACAACAAACTCCAAAATCGACATGCAAGTGTGAACTTGTTATATCATTAGTATGCCTAGTGGCGGGTTAGTTGCAAATCATAATCGAAACCAATGTATAACAAGTACTCTAGGTTGACGGAAATTCACCGTCAACATCTCCCCCATGCTTAAACCTTGCTCGTCCTCGAGTAAGTAATCCTTGCTTAAAAGGGAAATCAGCGTTGCCTTCCAATGTTATCCCTGCACTTAGTCATTCATGACGAGACAAATTGCTCTCTCTTAAGAATTTATTTTTAAAGTTCAAGTTGTGACCGGCTTCTTTTTCATTATGGAAGATAGACTAACAATAAAGAACAAGCCACATGTAACACGATGCTCTCAAACTTGAGTGAACTTCAAACCATTACTTTGTCACATGGAAGATTTTCAAAAAGATGCATATCCAACATAAGTGAAAATCTCTTGCAAAAGCTCATGGAAACACTCATCTCAGCAAGTCACTCAAGCCTATACTAGATTATTTTCAACCTACTCTACTCATATTTGATAGTGGAAGGCTTATGTGGAGCTTGGAAGGTTAAAAACAATCCTAGTAAAACATACATCCGAAATATTGTCAAATTAAGAGAGAGATCTATTGGAATTACCGAGACTCGTCAAAAAGGCCATGGAAAATAAATGTTGGAAAGAGAGAGGGACGAAACACACACATTTAAATAAGTGGACATGTGCAAGTGGCAAATGGATGATCTCGAGGCACGAATGAAGTCCTTGTTATCGGATTGCACATGGTTGGAAGATTTGAGTATGGATGTGTCATCAAGGCACTTGAGAACTTATGAAGCAAAAAGAACGAGGAGCATCTTTATTTTTTTTACTTTTATTCTATTTCCTTCTCATTTTTCTCTCTTTCTTTCTTTCTCTTTTTTCTTTATTCTTCCTTTTTTCCTTACTTTTCTTTTCTTCTCATCATAATAATTTTTTTCTTCTCTTTTTTTCTTTTTTTTTCTCTTTTTTTTGCTCCTCAAAACTTTTTGCAACATAATACTTACATAGCATTTGTGTCAGAGAATTACTCCTCCCCCATGCTTGAACGATGCTCGTCCTCGAGCATAAAAGAGAGGGGAAATGATTGCTAAAGTAAGTATAAATTTCATAATCTTGCGGAATATTTGAATCTCCATCGAGAATTTTACTCCATACTCAAATTGGGTTGTGGACAAGGAGGTGATCACAAAAAGATGTTTTTGGTTTAGGGTGGATGCCCAGCGAAGTTTCTGAAATTTTCGATGTGAAAACCCACAATGCATGGACAAAAAGGCTAGCATGAAAAAGTTACACAAAGGAATGACCAACTTCTTAGTCTCGAACCATAGAAATCAATCCTAATCCAACTCATCAAAACATATGTTTGCAATCTACGGGTTTTGTTATCATAAAACATATATGTATATGGCTTTGGTAGGTAGAACTTTGCAAGAGCATCACAAATATGTAGATAGCATAAAAGTTAAGTTTTCATAAAAACAACAAGTTATCCGGCTATCTATAAACTTAAATCAAAGAGCAAAGATATGTATGTGGGTCTAGAGCATAGTCATTTCACCTCTACAAATAAAAGAGCCGGTATTTAAATTAATTTCAGATCATATATAGAGAGCAATTAGCCAAGACATGTATAACTTCATGTAGGTAAAACAAAGCGGCAACTTTCATCATCTTTCCGTAAGCATAGGCAATATAGAACATCGAGGTGAACACATGGTCATGCTTATCTATTGAAAGTAAAAAAAGAAACCTAGGTTGTCCTCCTAGTAGCCATGTTGTTGTTTGAAGAGAAAAACAAAAGGTTGCACCTAGTTGAGGTTGAAGGCATACTTACAAGCATTTGTGTTTGGAAAAGAGAAGGTCCATGGAGATGTTACCATCCTTTGTAATTTTTCGTTGCCTTCTTCCGACATCTCCATGTATCGATGTGGCTTTTGCTTTTGTCTTGATTTATCAACACTCCTAGACTTCTGAATTTAATCTTGTATTCATAATGGAGTCATTGGTCGCCCTTCTCTTCAATGTTGTCATCACCATCTCCTCTTTCTTGTTCTCATCATCTCCTTGCTGTCTCTTTTTCATGGATTTCCCCCTCTGTCCAGAACAGAACATATATCTAAATATAGCTCTATTGAAAAGTTTATGAAATTACCTTTCCAACGTGTGGTCATTCATCGAAAACGGAGTTCAAACAAGGGAGCTATGTCCGTTTTACTTCAGCGTTGTGTGCTGTCCAAAACTGATTTCAGGACGTATTGCACTCGGTGATTCGGGCATAACCGCTTGTAGGAACCTCCGATTGTCTTGATTCTTGATTTGTTGGAATCGTAACTTCATTTGGCTTATAAATATCCAAAAATATCCAGTGTTTTTCCTTCGAGACCATGCAGAATTTTGATGAGATTAGTGGCTTCTTGCGCATTGATCCGGAGATGTTAACGATCTTTATCATTCTATCTTCTAGAGTGTCATGTTGCACTTCCGTGTTGAAGATTCAGGGTCTCCCCCATGCTTAGCATTTTGATAGTCATGGAAGAAGAAGACAAAGCACTTCTTATCCATCCTTCAATTTCCTTGTAGTGAGAGTCTTTATCTTGCCTGTAAGACGTTTTAAACGCACATTCTACCCCCAAGGTGACGGTTGGGAGTAGATAGAATTGCCAACAATCCAACAATGTCTCCTAAGATTCTTAACTTGTGGCATAATTAGTCTAATGAGGAATAAAAACCTAATGAGTGTACATGGTGCAAGGTGTGTATGCACATGATAGGAAAGCATATAAACAAAGACAATGTTTTCACCTAGTTCTAAACACCATGTTTACAACTAGGTTGCCGAATTTCTCCATAGCCATAAAGGTTTATTTATCAAGGGTTAAAACACCATGTCTATCCTTAAATCAATAACTCTTATAGCACAAGAAAAATTAAGCGCACTGCAAAGCTTATAAACCAACCAAAGCAACATGAAAACATATGAAAAGCTAGCTAGGTTTATCGAACTTAACGATGATGGTCCGCAATCTTGTTTAAACACCATGTTTACACAAGATCACAAAAGGAAAATACCCATAGGGCCCTATGAAGCATTAACATGGAAACTGAAGCATACATCATTAAGTATATAAAACAATCAAGCCAACTATGTGCAAAACATGTATATGCAAAGAAACATCACGAGGACAACAAAATGCAATGCATGCAAATAAATAAATATGAGCATGAACATGATGGTGGTTCTAAAAAGTAAAACTGAACTTAGATTAATAACCACAAGTTGATCATCATAAGATAGTGCCATTCTTTATTCTCTCTAATAAAGTAGTAAAAATATAAATAAACGGGTTGCCTCCCGAAAAGCGCTTCATTTAAAGTCATAAAGCTCGACTTTCTCACATACCTTCTTTTCGTTGCATAGCCATGGCCCTTCATGCAAGAAGAAAAGGTACCAATGCAGCTTTAATTTACTTCCCATGTTGTGCTTGATCACTTATAGAAGACTTGCCCAAAGCATCCTTTTGTTTCATCGTTATCTCCTTCTCTATCATCCTTCGGTGCTGCCTTCACTCTATTATTTTTTAATGTCCAGAACAGAAAGTATACTCAAGCTCTACTCCATTGCACAGTGCACAAAATTTCCTTTCCAAGGAGTCTTTATTTGCTCAAATCGGACTCCGGACAAGAGAGTTACGTCCATTTTACTTCGGCGATGAAATCTGTCCAGAAATTTCAGAACGCGCAACGCTCAATGTTTCCTCCATAACTTCTTGCACGGGTCTTCAAACTTGTTGGTTCTTGATGCATTGGAATGGTAATTTGATGGAGCTTCTGAATATCTCATTTTCTTCATTTGTACACCTCTGAACAAGCTCTCAAATTGATGAAGACAGCAGCATCCATCGCAGGATTCGGAGAGGTTGATGATTTATCTTGCAACTCTTTTAGGCATGAGTTCTTTTTTTTCATTATTCAAGCCTTGTCTACATGGTTAGTGAAAATCGGGCCTTTCTCGTCATATGATTTTTTTAAGGTCATTAGATTGACCAAGCGCAAAGCATGATCGAGATTTACAAATCTTATTGTAAACATACGCGTCCATAATTAACACCACATGTGAATTGTAGCAACAAGTCAAGGTGTAAATAAAAGAAGCATATGTTTCATGCATAGCACTTAGCTCATCATTAGGCAAAGGTTCTTTAGGTGTGAGATTAATTGGATCAAAAATAAATGTTTCTTCTTTTTCATTCTCAAGAAAATCTAGCCTATCAACATGATCACTATTGGAACAAGGCATAGACATTAAACTATCATTCATACTATTGGTTGAGCATGAGTATTTGAATTTATCAACATCAATACCAATAATATCTTGAGATTTCAGCGCGTACCTTGGCCTTAGAGATTTTTCAACAAGAGTGATATTTGGTTCATCAAGCGGTGTTGAAGGCGAATCGATCTCAACAAGTGTAGTTGCCTCTTCATCACCATCTTGCAATTTCTTCAACTCATCATGTGGAACATGTAATCCTTCAACTATGTACGCATTCGTCTCTTCTTTGAAGTCTTCTTTACCAACCAGATCTTCATATTCAAAGACTTGTATGTTGCTTTCTTTATCTTCCACGTACCACATGTCGTCAAGATCGCTCATTGTTGATTCACTCTTTCCTTCATCCTTGAGTACTTCCATGTCTTGATTTGCTAGTGTGTAGGCTTCGATAGCACACAAGCTATCATCTAGCTTGAGTCCTATCTCCTCCCATTTATCCTTTGAGTCACTAGGCTCATCACGGTTGTACTCTTCTCTTCCTTCATCATAAATCTTTGAGTTGTCAAACCGGTCGATCCATCCTTCTTCTCCTTCTCTTTCTTCTTCAAACATCTTTTGGATCGACTCCCTACTCATCTCTTGATCAAATATATCTTCAACTAGTTTGGCAACGTGTCGGCGTTCCTCCTTCCTTCGGTAGTTAATTAGTGGGGCGAAATCAACTTGAACCCAACCGGATTGAATGAACTCCGCCAATGGTCTAGCATTCCACATACTTCGGCCTACATTCATGTTAGTTTCAACATTTTTAACATCCGAAATGACTTCTCTTACCTTGGGAAGTGGATCTTCACTTTCTTGTATGGTCGGTTCATCTTCCTTGACCTTCGGTTCATCTTTTTCAGAAATTTCAGCAAGCACCTTGGGCTTGCTTTTGTCATTTTGCTCCTCTCGACAACATCTTTGCCAATCTCGTAGTGTTCTTTGTCCATTGCTTATCCTTTGTAAGATTTGTGTGGCTTCACTAATTGTTTTATCCATTATATCACCACCTGCACACATGCTTACAAAACGAGACGAGTTAGGGGTTAGTGAAAAATAAAAGGTATGCAACATCAAGTCACCGGAAAATCCCAAGTTCGGGCCTCGCTCAAGTAGCTCATTAAAATGGTCCCATGCTTCATCAATTCCTTCATCCTCTCCTTGCTTGAAATTGAGCACTTGCCTCCTTAAGTCTTGGACCTTGCTTATGGGAAAGAACTTCAAAAGAAACTTCTTCACTAGCTCATCACAATTTCCTTTTGCTTCAACAGACGCAAGTGTGTACCATCTTCGCGCTTCATCTTCGAGAGAGAATGGAAAAAGATTCCACTTGAACCAAGCGGCTGTAACTCCTTTTTGTTGCACCGTGTTGCATAACATCGTGAATTCCTTAATGTGTCTATATGGGTTGTCATCCTCCAATCCTCTAAATGGTTTTGTCGCCACTAACTTGATGATTCCAGGCTTCACTTCATAGTGGGTTGTAGCAAGCGCCAAATCTGATTTTTGCATCTCAATGTCTTCCATTGACGGCATTGCTAGCTCCCTTAGCGACATCTCTTCGTCTTCCAATGGTGAGGTGAACAAATCCATCTAGGCACAAGAAAAGTAGAAAGAAAAACAAAAACAATTTTTTTCTTTTTTTTAGAAAATAAGGGTTAGATGTTAGTAATCAACAAAACTAATACAAGATTAAACGTAGCAAACTGGCTTGCTCCCCGGCAACGGCGCCAGAAAAAGGGGCTTGTTGACGGATAAAACTCGTATCCACCTACGATCCGCAAGCGTACGGACCTACACCTTTTTCACCACGGGATTCCCAAGGTTCTTGTCAATCCGCGGAGCAAGGGGATTAGTAGCGCTTAACCAAGTACTAATCTAGTTGACTAAGGAAACCTTTAAAGAGAGAATTAATCTAAAAGTAAAGACAATCTAACCTGAGTTAATCTAAGTTAAGTTTATCAATCAAATCTAGGGTTAAACTAGATGGTAAAGGGTGAACACAAGAGAGTGAGTAAGAAAGATAAGCGTTCCCTCCCTAGGATCTAGGATAACATGGTTTGCATCTACTAAACGAAAGCGGTAGACCAATCTACCGGGGGTTGTGACCACGGTTTCGCCCTTTCCCTCCTCTCGTACTATCACTACGCGAAGGTATTCGTGACTAGACCTATGATGGACACGGTATGTTGATGGAATCTATGGGAGTAGCGGATATCATACGCCCGAAAAAACATGGTGGCCTACCTTAATCATCAAAGCATCATCAACATGAAAACGATAGATTGAAACCACGAATCAAGTAGCGATCACATAGCATGTATCCATCTAATCCTATGGATGAACAGAGACATTACCCCATCATCTTACATGGATTGAAGCACATAGGGGTGATGGAGACTCCGGAGAACGTCGTCGATGAAGATGGCGGCGATGGAGCTTGGGAACACCCCTAGGCCAGCGGCTTGGAGTCCTCCTCTTGCTTCCTTCTCTCCGCCGGCGTTGATCCTTGCGACGAGCTCATCTAACTCTCTCCCTCATCTTGCGGCGGCGGTTTTCTGGTGATTGGCGTCGGTAGGATGATTTGTTCGATGTGGCGGCCGACGGCGGCGGAGGCAATAAATAGACAAACACCTAGGGCAAAGGGGGGACCGAACCGACCCCGGAGTGGGCTGGGCCGGTCGGCCCAGGCCGGCCGGCCCAGGCCCATTTCGGCCCGGTTCGGCCCCGGTTTCCTCCCCGGTTGCTTCTCGCGTGATCCCTTATTTGTGTGCACTTGCATGTGGGCCTTTGACGTCGTTTCCTTCACGGTTAAGGCTTGAATCCTTTCTATGCAAGCTTCGCATTTGTTTTACGGTTGAGTCCACGAAGATTTGCACGTTGACGTTTCGGTCCTCGGGTCATTTGGAGTTATGTTCATCGCGTGTCTTGACTCTTGTCGGGCTTCATGATCTTCTTCCAAAGTGCTTGGTGAACTTATCCCGAAAGTCTCCTCATTAGCGTAGATTTCCTGCGTAAACAACAAACTCCAAAATCGACATGCAAGTGTGAACTTGTTATATCATTAGTATGCCTAGTGGCGGGTTAGTTGCAAATCATAATCGAAACCAATGTATAACAAGTACTCTAGGTTGATGGAAATTCACCGTCAACATCCGCACAGACGCCGTCTTCACCAAATACAGCACGGTACAGGGCGTGCGCTACGCCTGGCACTGGCCCCTCCTCGGGTCTAGAGCAATGCCTCCGCGCGCGAAGCTGGAAACAAGGGAGCAGCCGCCTCATGCCAGGGACGACGTCTCGTCGCCGGTGACCGGAAGCAGGGGATCTACAGGAAGGAGAGAAAAGGCGGAGGGCCACACCGTTGAAGAGAGGAGGACACGCGCACGGAGTTCCGTCGGTAGGGGCGGGCACCGCTGACTACCCTCGCGGGAGGGCCACCAGAGGGAGGCTCGCCGCCGCCGCCATGGGAGGAGGAGCGCGGGAGAAGGAGCTCCAAGATCTGGCTGCCACGGGTGTGTACTCCACACCACCGCGCACCGGCTCCACCACCATGGGGAGAGTGGAGCAGGGGAAGGGGTGTCCAAGATCCATGGTCGTCGGAGTGGTTGGTGGGCTTGTCGCCGTGGGAGGGAGGCGGTGATGGTGGTGCCCCTATCTCGTCGTGCACTCCTCTACCCCTACCTCACCTCGCCGTGGAGGAGCCACACTAGGGAAGAGAGATAAGGGGGTCACGATCGCCCTTGCTCACCATGGATGTTGCGCCGTGCTCGGTGTCTGTGTAGGCGGGCGGCGGGTGGCTTGTAGCAGGTGGCAGGGGCAGGGAGCTCCCCCGCGGTTGCGTTCGCGCGAGCTCCAGGACCTCCTTCCACCGCCGGGAGGGAGGAACAGCAGGGGGCAGTAGCGCTTGGACGGTTGGGCAGAGGAGCAGAGGAGGAAGGAGTGAGAGGAGAGAGAGACCGAAGAATGAGGGATGGAAGAGTTTTAAAAAAGAGAGAGACTGACATATGGGTCCTACAGGTGGGTTGTTGGTATGGATTATGAGATAAAGGGGATGACGGATGCGGGCAAACTCATGTTGTACCAGAAAATCTCGATGACCAGGCAGGATATTCTCTTTTAGGGTATGCAAATGGAGTACGACGAGTGCGACCAACCTAAGGCTAGTCACACTCGTTCTGCATGGTAATCGAGATTCTTTAGTACAACACCAGTTTTCCCGCACCCTTTATCCCATATATCTCATACTTCATACTAACCACCATGTGTGGGTCCCATACGTCATACTCTACCTCTTAATTTCCCCCAACCCCTCCCCTTCCCTCTCCATTCTCTCTCCCCCCACCTACCCTGTCGCCTCCTCTCCTACCTATGGCACCGACGGCTCCTGCTCCCTTCGCCCGCCTCTCCGCTCCCCCACCAGTGACGTACGACGGAGCCCGTGCGGCCCGACAGACCTGTGTGACGCCATGGACGAACTGCGGTGGAGCAGAGCCGAGCAGGCGTGACGATAGGTGGCGGCTGGTAGAGATCCAGGGCCCCTGGCGGTAGTGGAGCTCCAGGAGGCCTCAGGGCGACAACGCAAGTGGAGGGTAGCTGCCCCTCCGCTCAGCGCTGCATCCATGGTGAGAAATGGTGGTCGGGATCCCCTTCTCTCCCTTCCTCGGCGCGGGTTCTTCCCCACCGGCGGTGGTGAGATGACTTGCTGCTACCAACCCACGAGGACGATGCCGACAGGATCAACAGAGTAGTGCGGATCTGGATGAGGATGATCTCCCTCTTCGGAGGCCGCCTCGGCTCCTTTGTAGCGAGGCAAGGTAGGGGCAGAGGAGCGCGCTGCAAGGCTGGCACTACCCATGGCGACACTGTGAGACCACGACGACCGCCGCCATCTCCGCCTCCCTCTCACGGCGATGACGGGACAACGGGCTCTGTGGTGGGCAGCAGCGACGACCATGGTGGTGTGTCATGGAGGTCGTGTGCCAGCCGGAGATGTCGTGATTGAATTCGTTGTTTTCCCTGTGCATATCGTCGAGCCGGGTGCTACTTAGTTCATAGAGGAGTTCGTGGGTCGCGCTCGCCTCGAGTGTGGTGCAGTGCAGCGATGGGCGGGGATGGAGGGAGTGATGTGGAATCTGTAGCTCGACAGCCCTCGATTCGCTCTGTGTTGGCCTCCACCCCTCTCCCTGTCTCAGCCCCTCTGCGTTGTGGTGGCCTCGAGGGCCATGATGGTGGTCGTCCCCTTCTCCTCGGGGATACAACGGTAGAGGTGGAGCGCGAGGACCAGGGTGGCTTCCGGCTCCCCAGCGTGGAGGGGCCTGGCGCTGGCGGCAGCTAATAGGCTCGGGGCAGCAGCTCTCGACAGCTTCCTCCCTCCCCTCCTCCTCCCCCTCTCTACGGCTCTGCCTCCCTCCCACGGAGGGATGCGCGGGATGGTTGGGCTCCCTGTCCGACGTGGCGCTTGGCGTTCGTTCGACAAGCACGCCAGGAGTGGCGTCTGTGGGATTGAACTGGGAGGTGGAGCACGACTTGCAGTACCCTGGTGCAGCCTCTTCGTGCGCTATGATGTACTGGAGCGCCCTGTTGCGCACGGGGTGGAGTACCTAGTGTGACCATCCTTAGAGGGATCGACTTGCTGGCTTATTTACTGTTTAGGCTTTGGTCCTCTTCTCTTCTTTTAGCTTTATGTAGTATTTTTCGCACCTACCAAATCTACCATACAAATCAGCACACAGTACTTTCCATTCATAACAAGTTTGTACAAATCAACCTAATATTTACCGAATAGAGTCGTAGATAGAATGCTCGGACACGACTATTAAACGTGGATTAATGACAAAATTTATTCCATAACTCTCATCTCAAATCTCAAGACCAATCTAACGATCCTAACTATGTCATAATTATACAATGTTATGCTACAGTAAACAATCCCTAATAAAATATTAATTGGGTGTAGGTAGCATTTGGATGTATGCATTGATCTTTGAGATTAGGAATCGACATTTGAACCCTTGAATAACAAGTATTTGTATGTCTTAGAATTTGTAATTGAAAACCAGCTTCAATGCCAAGCGAGATTCAACCAGCCCTCAGTCGCTTGCGCTCAATATGGAACGCTCCCCTCGATATTCTTCCTCTGCGCCGACCGCTCCAGCTCCCCCTGTCGGTGGCCATGCTTTGCCTTACACCCCATGACGGCACTCCGTTTTCCAGCCACGACAACCCTTCTCCATATTCCACCACATCGTGTCCCTCTGCCATCTGCCGACATGCCGGAGTGGGAGGAGAAGAAGGCCATAGGGCGACCGAGGAGCCGCGCCACCCCTCGAGCTCCCTCTGCCAACCGTCCCTCCATCACCTTCCTCCTTCTTCCACCTTCAGGGAGGCGCTCATGCCTATCGCGCTGGCACCGACAATCCTAAAGGAGGCTAAGACCTAAGCGCACAGGTGCTTCCTTCCGCTCGCTTTCCTTCTTGGTGTGTGGCCTTTGAGGCCGTTGTAATCTCTCTCTCTCTCTCTCTCTCTCTCTCCCCCTCTCATTTCCTAGCTTAGCTTTTTTCCCCATTTTTTGTCCGGCAATGCCGCTCCATGTGCTTGTACTACAACTTTCTCTCCTCTTAATGAAAAACATGCTTTGCATGTCTTAAAACAAACCCTCCGGTGGACCTCCGTTGTCTTCCTCCCCAACAGTGAGCCCATGCCCCTCTGCCAGTGAGCCGTGCAGCTCCTCCCCTTCCTCCCTCCCTCTGTAGGCGCCTCTCTCCACGGCGAGCCATGGGGCCCTTGCAGGTGAGCCATAGGGCCCTCCGCCGGTAAGCACCCTGCCCGCCCCCTCCGATGTTGTTGTGGATCCATGGTGGAAGAAGAGAACAAATACCATTTCCATGTGTATCCATCCAAACAGAAAATTGAATTTGAGTTCTTTCCAAAGATTCCAAACTTTGAAACAATGACATCCAAACAATAGAAATGTAATTGCATCTCATTTCAATACTACACCTGATTTGGTATTGAAGCCAATTCAATTTCTTACCCTCCAATATCAACATCCAAATGAAGTCGTAATGGATTCGTCTCGCGATTTCACATCGATCTGTGTAATTAGTTTGGTGTTATCATTCTACTCATATTATACTACACATAGTGTAAATCATTTTTTGAGGCTCTAAATGGATTCAAATTAAAAACTTGTCAACTACAAAGTTTAATAACTTTCTGACATCTACAACTTTCATGTTGGGAGTTTTTTTCCATTTGAAGTCGTTTATGATATTTGAATTTCAAATTTGAGAGATTCAAATTTTTAGACAATATGATTTCAAATAAAAAAGTTGTAAACTACAAAGGTTTATAAGTTCTTAGGTGTTTCTCCATTTGAGATCATTTGAAAAATTCAAAAATTCAAATTTCAAAAATTTAGACATACTTTACCTTGAGAAAAGTAATTCAAATACAAAGTTCAACTACAAAGTTCTATGACTTTTGAAGATGAACAACTTTTATTTTGGTTATTTGGTCATCCGGTACAGTGGTAGTAACGTTCTTCACAAATCTTATGCATCTCTTATATAGTTTCATGAAACTATATAAGAGATATTGATTTTTGCAAATAATCTCTTAGTACTTAAATAGATATTTTGAAATATTAAACAATCTCAAATTAAAAGCTTGTCAACTACAAAGTTTTAGGTCTCATTGAGCTATACAGTTTTGATATAAAGTTTGTCTTTATCCAAGATCATACGACGAAGTTATGAATTTTTTTGGCACAAGACAATTTCCAGGAGCAGGTGATGTCATCACTGGTACCTAGAAATCCATTCCTAAGAGCTGGTGACATCATCACCCGCACTTGAAAATGATTTTCAGGTTCGTGTGACGCCATCACCCGCACTTAGAAATGAGAATATTTCTAGGAGCGGGTCATGGAGTCACCCGCACCTAGAAATTGATGGGGTCACCGCTCCCAAAAATGATTTCTAGGTGCGGATCTAGATGTTACAGTGCTGCAGATTTTTCTTAAATCAGGCGGCAAAGGAGCCCGCTCCTGAAAAATATCGGTGGCTCTTACTAATGTTTTTATGTTTTCTGTAGTAGTGATATAGACCTTAGACATCATCATGATATCATTATACAAAACTATATAGAAGTACCCCACTTATGATTTCTCTCAACCCTTAACGTGTCACATCACCATCCACTATGTCTTCTCTCAACATGCAAACTATCCACCTCACCATCCACTAAAATCAACAATTTATTTCTTCTACCAATTTTCTATGGCTAATAGCATCCATGTATGCAATGTGTTGTTTGCAGTAGAATGTTGTGTTGCAATCACTTTAGTGTTTCTACTTTCAAATTTCATTCAAAATTTGTAGAAATTCCCGCAGCAAAAAAGCGGAATATCATCTATTTGTGCTACCAAAAATGCAATATAATTAACTTTTAGCCGCTGCTGTGCAGTAAAAAAAACACAGCAGTAATTAAAGAAAAGAGTTGTTTTCTCTTGGACCGATTATAAAGTTTCAGCACATAAATAAACATGTCTGAGCCACAAATGTATGAATAAAAAAATGTTGGCCGGTACATTTTACAAGAGCAGCATGCTCGGAGTCATAAATTTATGAACAAACAAAATAACATAAATTTATGAATAAACAAAATAAAATGTTGGCAGGTACATTTTACAAGAGCAGCATGCTTAGAGGCTCTAATCAGAATTCTTAAAAGCTCACCCCCTCTCCGCTCCTCTCCGCGTTTCCGGGCATACGTGTCGCGCAGCGCGCGCTCGGTCGCCCCACCTCGCTCCCGCATCTCCGCCTGCTAATTTTACAAAAAGATCCCTGAAGTCTTTAGGAATTACAACGTAGTCCACTTGCACACCCCCAAACCCTAGCGGCCACCCGCCCGCTCCTCTTGCGCCGCCGCCACTTCGGCTGCGCCTCACGGATCGCCTGTTCTCCTCCATCCCTTCCATCTCTCCTCCCCGGCTCCCTGCGTTGTCGCTGCCACCACTCCCGCGCGACCCCCTCCCTGCTCGCCTCCATCCCTCTCCTCTATCCTCCCCACGCCACCACGCCTGTGGGCCATCGCCCTCATCCTCCTCGGTGTCAGTGGTGGACTCTAGTGCCTTTGGATCCGACGAGGGTTGCGGCTGCGACGGCAGTGGCTGGCGGCGCCGCCTTTCCCCACCCCCTCGCCGCAGTGCTCCTCCCCTCCAGATCCGACGAGGGTGCGGCTCACAACAGCGGCGGGCTGGTCAGGCTGCCTCGCGGAGCCGCAGCTTCTCCCCTCCGGATCCAGCGAGGAGACGCTGTGTCGCCCGATGACGATGCGACCGTTAAGGTTGCAAAGGGAGCTGTGGGGAGGAGAAGATGGCAGTGTTCGAAGGGATTGGAATGTTGTGCATTGCATGCGCGGGGTCAGTGGAGAAGGCCGTGAAGCGCCTCCCGGGCATCCACGCCGCCTCCATCGACGTCCTCGACAGCCGCGCGCTGGTCGTATTTTACCCAAACTTCATTTTGATGAGTATCAGGTAACTTGGTACCACTCTTGTAGCGCGCCGTCCTGCTCACCTCCGTGCCCATGCGGAGATGGATTCGAACCTCTTCCTCCGCCTCCGGCCAGTTGCACCGTCGTTGGACCCAAACTGTGTGTACATGTCGCACCTCGACCAACGTCGACACGACATAAAGCTCCACAATATCCACAACCTCTTCCGGTGTCGACCCAGCTTCAAACCACTGCCTTTTCCCAGGTCCGTCTCCCCTCATCCTCTAGCTCGAGCTCTGATTTTTCCCAGCAATTATGTGTCTTAATCTAATTGTCCTCTGTTGTCACGTTTCATTACATTCAGTAAGCATATCTAGATTGTTTTTATATCTTGGTCCTTTGCCTATAATAATGAAGATTTATGCTTGATTTTAGATCTTTCCCTTGCTGAACCAGCTGCTTCAAAGCTGTTGTTGCTGATGCCGTATGTGTTCTTTGTCTTCCAAGAATTTGCAAAGGTCAGTACATTGTTCTTATTGTGTTATAGGCTTGGCTGCTTTAGTTTAAAATGCTATGGCTTCCGGGAATGATTTCACAGGTGGACAGACAAGGCCTCCGTGCTTGATGATGGCATTGAGCATCTGAAGTAACTCCAGCTACAAGTGCAGGTGACCAAGTTGATGTTGTGCTTCTAATTTTGCTACCATGATTACCACCAATTGTGATACATAATGTACTTACTAGAACTAGATAGTTTTCTTTTCTGTATTTTGAGTTTGCATATAACTTTAATAATTGGTCAAAAAATGTAAAGGTGACTGAAATTTCATCCATTTTCCATTCATGCTGCCACTCTGCTGCTACTTTGATGTCTGAGCTTAAAAAATTCAATAAATTTTTGTATCGGCATTCTTCCATATGATTTGTGTGCTTTGCATACTACCGATTTTTTATTTTGATGACTTTGTTGGTTACAGTTTTGATCATAATATAGCGGGCAACCAGGGATTTCCTCCACCGTCACCTCTCCATCTTCTGTTCCGATCCATACTGTGGGTGCCAGTCAGCTCTGCTTGACAGTGGTGCCCTTTTGGATGTACTCGCCGGGGATGGCATTGATGACTGGAGGCCTGGGAGGGGACGAATAGGTGCGTCTATTTCTTCCAGCTAATCCAATCAGGACCGCTTGCTTGTTTAACTTGTGCTCACACTTGTGGCTGAATTTGAACTCCTACTGAGCCACACTTTACTCTTGTGTATTGGGTTTGCAGGTTGTGGCTCTCAGTTGGGGAAGAAATCTTCCTTGGTGAGTGTATCTTCTTTGATGGGTAAAATGACATTAGTGGATATGTAATGGTTAGGTAGGAAGAATTTTGTATACTGACTTGATCACTATGATTGTGCTATATCAGGTTATGGTATGGAGTGTAGGGGAACCGGAACTGCATTGATGTCTTGATAATACACATTATATTCTATAAAAGCATGAAGGTCCCTTTCATGTCGTTCTTCATATTCTGGTAAGTGAATCAATTTCTGTTTTGGCATTTGTTCATCAATGAATTAGATATTTGCTTGACTCTTTAGAGGTGAGATAGATGGCCTCGTCATTGCTACCAGGATATTCAGTGGAAAGTAACATCGATCTGTTGGTGCTGGTATTAGTGCTTATGCTGGCCATGCCTCACGAGCAGCTCAGGCTGACTTTGGTGACGGTGATGGCCATGCTAGAAAATGAAAATGAAGTGAGATAGGAGATAGACAACAATTTTAGAGAGATACCTATTTAGATTTAATTTGGTGAAGCAAATTCATCTTTGTAAAAAAATAATATTTAGAGTGTTGGTTGTACTAATACACTATGCTCAATTCTAAAGCGCATGCAATTTCTGTATTTCATTTGATTGTTCAAACAGTAGGGCGAGCGCGTGCCGAATGTTCTAGTATCTTAAAGATAGATAAGAGTTGAACTTACAGCCAAACAAAAACCAATCTTCTTCACTAACTACCAACCCTCATCATCTTCTTCCTTACATTTTTTATTTTAACCCTTTTAATCTATAATTTTAAAAATAACTCCTTCTGAACTAAAATTCTAAGAACCAGCCTTTTTTGGTCATGCCAAGATTTGTGACGCAACTAATACTTGAGTCATGGCATATGATGTGGCAGAATAATTTACGCAGTGACATTAGAAAAAGTCACATCTGACATGGCGGATGGAGTCATGTCACTATGCCAGGCCACCTGACGTGACTCGAGTACGAGTCACACCATTGCATGGAGTGTGACATGAATGGAGTCACGTACCAGGCTAAGTTCCGCCTCTCACTCTCATTTAGCCGTGTTTTGTTCTTCATTTTAATTAGCAAATGAACTTCTAAATTTGTGAAACTCGAGATGTATGATCTATAGAGTGCATACGTTCAATTTTAACTATTTGCACTCGAAATCATGATGCGTACGTTCATTTATTTCAATGACAAAATCAGGATGGATCATCAATCATGGAATGACCTGATAAACATAAGGTAATGACTTCTTTGCAACCGATTGTAATTTATCCAACAGCATAGCCACCCGAGTTACTACGGTTTTGGAGCTACCGGGTCACATGGTGGGCCCCACAAGTTGAACCAGATCAACTTCTCGTCTCCTCGAGCAGTCCAGAAGTCTCTCTCATTTCATTTTTCTCTCGTGCGTGCCTAGAGTTTCACTGGCGGTGGTAGGTGCCGTGCGTGGCGGCGGACCCCCTCGGCGAAGGGAGCGGCTGCCCACGACGGCAGACCCCCGACAAGGGGCCCGACAGTAGCGGCCCCCAGCGCGGCATCCCCCAGCAAGGGCACGCAGCAGTGGGGGTCCCTGACACATTGTCCCCGGCGAGGAAGCACCTCGACGGAGGCGGCTTCCCAGCAGCTATTGTGTCGGCAAGGTGAGGTATCCACGGCTCCTGCTACCCCTGGTCCAGAGGCGTGCTTCTCCTCCTTTCCTCTCTCTAGGGTTAGTCTCTCTCACACCCTCACTTTCTCATGTTCCCTCGGCGATTAGTCCTCGTAGACCTCATATCCAACGGTTTCGAGCTATGAGAACTGTAGATAGGAGGTGGAAAGGAAAGGGGAATGAATGGATTTGAGTCATTTCCACAGATTTAATTGTTCCTTATCATATGGTATAAGGATATTGTTCGCTGCAAACCAAGGCCTAAAGTGACAAAGTTTTTCTCTCATTGGTGTACTTGATAGTGATGGTGCGATACTTCACTTCGTGGCCCCACGATTAATGGTATGCAGTTGTTTATCTTTCAGGTTTTGTCATTATTTATTTACCATAACAACAATTATCTATTAAGATGATTATATGGTTTTCCATAGTTTTGTTTTGGGTCTTTTTATCTTTGTAGAAACATCAATAGCACTGCCTTTTGAATTGTTTGATAGATCATCATGAGCTATGTGCACGAAACTTGCTTGTAATGTTTTTGGTTGCTTATGTGATAATGAGTAACATTTGTTTCTGCTCATGTTAAATAAGTGGTGGATAAGACGAGCAAAGTTTGGAGCTGGATAATGGAAGTGTGAAGAATAGGTGTTTCTATTTCCATTCACATAAGATGGTGTAGAAATGCGAGCATGTTCCTACCCTTTTGCAAACATGGGAAGGATAGGAATCATTGCGATAAAAGGAAGAAGATATTATGTTTAGGTGGCTATATTTTCGTAGGCTTGCTGATTATTAGCTTCACACTATTTTTTACCGTGCGATGGCAACAGTCTCCAAGATGTGTTGGAATTTGTGCCATTCGGCATGCTTGCATTGGTGCCCTTGGGTACTTAGAGCAACTCCAGCAGACCCCCTATTCCACCCCTACTCGAAAAGTAGGGGCCCAAAGCAAAAATCGCAGTCCAGCAAAGCCCCTACTGTGCCCCAACACTGTTCACACCCCCTAGATCCCCCCTCCGGCCCCTTCTCCTGCGGATGGAGAAGGGAGCCCCTACTCGGTGGTTGGCGGTTTGGCCCCGTGCGCCACCGAGCGGAGCTCGCTCTTCGCGTCGAAGCTCGGGATCCCGCCGCCTAGAATGCACCACCCGCCTGCCGCCTAGGATGCGCCGCCCGCCCGCGCCGGGGGATGCGGTGCCCACCGCCGGGGGATGCGCCGCCCGCCGCGTGGATCTTGCGCCGGAGGTCGAGCTCCCTCCTTGCGCGGGTGGAGGACCAAGGTCGGAGGAGATGGAGCACCACCCGGAGCCCGTGCCTCCCTCCCTTCTCCTCCCCATCCCTCCATTTGCGCGGGGCTCCTTGCGGGTGCCTCCTCCCCTTCTCTCCATCCTCCCTCCACGCGAGCAAGCACCACGGGGAGGCGGGCACCGACCTCCTCTACTCCCTCCTCCGCCGTCGGAGCAGGGGGATCTAGCGGCGGCGAGTGCTGCAGGCCGGCCCTCCCCGCTCAGCCCTCCTCCATGGACGCGGCCCCGCTGGAGCTTGGGCTCGCCGCCTGGGGCTGGAGATGTGCCGGATCTTGTGCTCCCCCGTTCCGCCCTCGAGCTCGCGCGCCATGGAGCCGCTCCCCCGCGCACCCTCCAACTCCACCGCGTCGTGCCGGCTGTGGGAGAAAGAGAAGCAGAGCACCGAAGGAACAGAGGAGAGATGTGGGAGAAAGAAACGAGGAAGGGAGATAAAAACCCAATGACAGAAGGGCCCCGCATGCCAGGTGAAAGTAGGGGCTTGAGAATTGGGGCTGTTGCTGGAGTTGAGCTTAAAATTGGAGCCTCGATAAGTTAGGGGGAGGCCCTACTCAACAAAGTAGGGGCTCCAAATAGGGGCCATTGCTGGAGTTGCTCTTAGTAGGAGATGATTATAGGATCAATTTGCTGTCCTTAGCTCATCCTCCTACTCATTTTTTTAACACCGAACTCATCCTGCTTTCATAGAAAGCCATAAGGTTCAGTAAAAAAGAAAAGGTTAGCTGGGGATTCCATCGCCTTGCATGTTTTAGTCGCAAAGGAAACCACTAATCATGTAGAGCCTAAGAATCCAATACTTCTTCATATGGCTTCTTTTATTCCTATAGTGCAGACATACGTACTGTGCAGTCATAGGGAGGGGAAAGACTACGGAAATAGCGGAACAGGCAATGCGCACAGTGATGGCGACCTAGGCCACCACCGCCGATGTAGCCCGGCTCCCGCCAGCAATTCTGGCCATTGGTTCACGATGAGTTCATCCTGGTACTCCATTCTCCGGATGGGAAGCGATGGGTGCGCCTGCACCCGCGGCCTGTGGCAAGGCATGGACTCTGGCATGTTCGAAGGTGGGCGCCAACAACGCTCCCCAGGGTGCGACTCCTTCTGGATTGTAGGAGGCTGCGTGGTTGATCTGGTTAGACCATACTAATCATCTGGTGCGGTACCTTGGATCAAGATCACCGTGGGCCATCAGGAGTCTATGTCGTACGCAAGACGGTTTGGAGTCTCCAACCCTAACACGGCGGAGTACGATAGATGCTATATTACCAACGAGAAGACCCCAAGGGTTCATACGGACTCTTTGGCTTGCCGGCGACCGCAACTCCTCTTCGTACCCTCCCTGCTTCCGATCTACGTTCTGCGGTGGGGGTGATACGGGATCTCCGGTGAGGAGATTGCCCACCCGAAGCCAAAGCTCAGTGACTGGTGCAGAACGTGGTCTAGGGTTTCTTGTGGTGCGGCCGATGCAGGAGCAAATGGATCCTCGGGACGCTGTTTGTAACACCCTGTGTTTTTAATCTAGGGTTAGCGGTGTGACTCATCTGTTCTTAACCACAATTGAGGGTGTCAAACCCTAATTACCCTCCTAGACCCATTGGGTATACACATGGATGCAAACCCTAACCCATAAACCCTAAGAGCACCCTTGGACATTGGAGCCAGTGAGAACTTTGCCACGTTCCACAAAATTTTCCTTAAACACTTCCAAATCTCCAAATACCAAAGTTGTGCATTTTCTCAAGGCAAACAACTTTGCTGTTGATTGGCATTTGAAATTCGAAGTAAATCTTGGTGAAAAATGCTTTTGAACGCGCTCGGTTCCTGTTCATCGGCGTCGAGAAAAGAGCCACGTTGGCATGAAGATTCTGCGAAATCCTTTGAGTAAAACACCTATCGGCCTTTGCAAATCGTGAAGAGGGATACTTGATCTGCATCTTTGCTATTTGGTGAAGGGTGTAGTTTAGTTTCAAAATTTAGAGAAAATCGTGTTTGAAAACCGGTTCAGCAAATTGAAATCGCCTTGGAACGCCAGAGCGCGCTCTGCCGCGACGTCGCACGCGGCCACGTCGGCACTCCGCCGTACGTGCCGTACCCGCGTCGGGCGCGCACGCCGAGGCGCCGGAGTGACCACCGGTCGGCCGCGCCGCGTCGGCGTGGACTCCCCCGTGACGATCGTGGCAAGTGGGCCGTGCCGGTGGCGCCAATCCATCGGACCGACGCACCGCCCACGGCGCGCCATTGGCCACCGGGGCGACGCACGTCGCCGGCCATGCCGTGGCCTCTCCACGCGTGCTTGTGTCACCAGCGTGACCTCACCAACTTACAACCGACCTTCCCCGACTATAAGTAGACCTCCCCAGCCTCTGCCTCACGCGCACACACTGCCGCCCGAGCTCCGCCGTCGCCATTGCCGCCGCCGCAATGCTTTTGCCCCGCGTCTTCTCCTCCTTCACCCCTGAGCACTCTCGGCTATTGGTTAGGTGCTAGTGTAGCTGTCCAACTCGCACGCACGCGTGCATTCGCACTCAGGTCGTCGGAGCAAGCGCGGCCACGAGCCACCGAGCCTCGCATCACCGCCGGACATCACCGGGGCTCTGTCCATGTCCACACGTCCCACGGCTCGACTCTAGGTGAGTCACTAGTCACTTCCGCGCTCTGCCCCGTCCCTCTCCGGCCGCCGTCCGCCGGAATCGCGCCGGTGAACCCCGCTACTGAGCTCGAGGGTTGAATTGCTTGACCTCTTTTAGTGGCAGGGTCTTTTCTGTTAACTAGGGACCGATCCGTAATAGTTTTGAAAGTTCCAGGGGGCTTCGAGCAAATTGATTCTTCAACCCCTAGTTGATTTTGCCTGCAACTTGTAAAATCCATAACAAATCACAGAAAAATCCAAAAATTTCAAACCCAATTTTGTTGTGCTCTGTGTAACTAGAACTACAACTTTCCCAAAGCAGGTATATACTTTTGAGGTTTAGTTTTTGCTTAAAAAATTGAAATGTGAAATCCCTAGATCTATGTTTCTGAAAAATCCATACATGATCTTGAGCTGGATTTTGGATATGTTGTGGGAACTAGCATGTTTAGGTTCTGTGACAAAATTTGCACAAAGTTACTATTGGAATCGTTTTATATAAATTATCTTGTGATATTGGCAAATCTGCCTAGATGATTTTTGTAGCTTAAAATATAATTATTCTTGAGCCCAACTTCTGGCTATTGCCATTTTATGCTAAAATGCACCTCTGGTGAGTTTACCCTGATTGTATCTTTGCTAGAAATATTATTCCCAAATATATGCTTGTTTTTACTCATAAATGTGTATATCAAGATCCACAAGAGCTTTAAGTGTGCTTGTTGGTCCTTTAGGCTTGTTTTAGGTCAGAACATGTGTAGGAGAAAGTTTGACTTCATTTCTGTTATATTTATTTTTATATGTATTAATCCTTTAAATGCTAGCTAGAAATGCCTTTATTTTTGCGCATTTAAGTTCAGTGGTGCTAAACTAGTTGCTTGCTGTCCAAAGGAGTGCTCCTGGTCATTAGGACCGGTGGCCACTGTTGGGCAAGTTTGAAGTGTGATTGATTGATTAAAAGGGTGCAAACTAGATTAATCTAGTGAAGGAAAAATAGGAAAAACAAATCCCTTCATGCATGAGTTAAGTAAATGAGTTAGGAAAGTAATTTGTGGCATAAAAGCAACTTTTCCTTGCTGTTTGTATTTAGAGTAAATATTCTTTTATAGATGTGCACACAATCACCTTAAAGAGAAGACTAAATAAGCTTTTTGATTATCTTTTAAAAGGAACAAAGTGTAAGTACCTTGTTAAGGTGAATATGACCAACCATGTACTCCTAGTGGCTGTTTAGTACTGTTTTTGGATTAAATTAAATTAATCACCCTCCTAATCACTGTATTGCATTCCCCGTGTAGAAGTCCCCGACGGTAGCTACACGCTCGTGCCGGCTGACGAGGACGAGGGAGCAAGAGGAGACGTGCACTACGTGACCGTAGAGCAAGACCCGGACCAAAGTCCGGAAAGTTGTTTGTCTGCTTGTGCTGACGAAGGCAAGCCCCGGTTTAACATCCACCTATGTTTACTTTTAAAGTTTCTCATGTCCTCTCTTGAATTACTATGTGTATTTACGTTCAGGAGTTGGATGAAAACTTAGATGCATTATCCTTAAGTACCCTTTGATTGTTTTTACTAGCCTATGGTTACGCTAGTTGCTATGCTATAAGGACATGGTACAAGTCGAGTGATGTTCGTCACTCGCGAGAATAGGATCTCCTTTATGGAATCACCATATGTTAAATGGATTGCTCATGTGGTAAGAGCATGAGATTTGAGCTCCGGTCCAATGGCTTCGTTGGTTAAGTGTTTGAAAGTACTAAACACTTGCCGGAAATGGGCACGGTAAGCCTAGTACCTAAATGAGGCGGTACGAGGTTTTACTATCACTACTCTTAGGGTTGCGGCCCCGGGCTCGCCACCCGAGTGCATGCGTGAGGCTGGGTGACCTTAGTGGCGTAGCCCAGATAAACCTTATACTTAAGACTGTGAGCTATTACCCCCAAACTGAAGAATGACGGGAACCGCCTGGTTGGTGAACTCTTAGTGAGGGCACCTCCCGTGTGTTTAGGTCCACCTTGCAAGGTTATGAATCAGTCGATTGTCGGCCTCTCACCGTCATCTGAGACTACTTACCCGACTGGCCATGATATCCCTTTACGATGGAACTTTGTGAAGATTATTACTTTGATTAATTGTTTGTACAATTTTGATTGCAATAGTTGCTTATCTAGTAATGATTACTTCTACTAGAACATGAGCTAAAATATTGAAAGTAAGGATCCACTACTTAGCAGCTTTTTTGCAAACAAACCCACTAGCCAAAAGCCATGCATGATTAGAGGTAAAGTCTTTCTTGTACACGGGTAAGTCTTGCTGAGTATTAGTATACTCAGCCTTGCTTTATAAATGTTGTTCCAGGTAATGCATGTGATGGGTGGCCCGGAGAACTTCCACCGGTCTGGGAGCTGGAATGGGTAGATGACGAGAAGTGATTGCATCATGGACAGGCCTCCTATGATGTGATTGTATCGTTTAGTTATCTTCCGCTGTTTTCAACAAACTCTGAACTATTTACTTTCATGTCAAAGAACTATGTTTGTAATAATGGACCTTACGGGGAATTGATGTTAAATTGGTAAGGCACTCTAGACTCTCCTTCGAGAGAGTTTTAATGCATACGTTCGATCCTCTCTGTGTTGTCAAGTGATTTACCGGGTGTAAACCCGGCAACACTCAACAGGATACTTCTTTATTATCGCTTAATGACCAAATGGAGTGATTTAGGCGATAGTACGGAATTATCTCGGATGGGGTTGTCACACTGTTATGGCGGAGAAGAAGTCGATGGAGGTGGCTGACACAACCAGCACTAGCAAAAACAAGATGGCGAACCCTACCGTGGAGGCGAGCGCTCAAGGGGAGGAGAAGCGGGATGCGTCTGTTCAGGAAAGGGGACTAGTTCCCCACGTGAACGCGGCGGAGGGCTCGGAGGAGGAGGACGAGTAAGAGTACGACTTCGCCGGAGAAGAAGCTGAGGGTGCCGTGCAGACAGTGCGTTGGCTGGCGATCGCCAAATTCTATTCCAGCCATGTTCCGAATGCCAAGATCATGTTCGACGAGCTGTGCAACGCGTGGGGTGACATGACTGCGCATGTCATTGGAGTTAACAGATATCTGCTGGAGTTCCCATATCTGCTGGAGTTCCCGTCGGAGCGTTCGCTGAATTTTGTTCTGAATAGAGGGCCATGGACTTTTAAGGGGATGCTCTCATAGTAGTCTGGTATGACGGTCTTGCCAAGATGTTTGAGATAGTCATCAACTCCATCCCTCTATGGATCCGGATTTTTGATATACCGATGGCAATGCTGACCCAGGGTTTTGTCATTGCGTTGGGCTCCAAGGTTGGCAAAGTTCTGGAGGTGGGAGAAGCTGTCAAAGAATTTTCAGAGAGTTCGTGTTGACTTTGCCCTTGCAAACCCGTTGCTGGCCAGTGTTCGCATCAAGGTGCGAGGGCATGGCTGGATAGAGTTCATAGTTAAGTATGAGAGTGTTCCCTTCTTTTGCTTGTGTTGCGGACGCATTGGGCACCAGGACAGGGAGTTCCCTGATGAAGAGATCCATGGGGGGAGGCACGATATGACTGCCCTCCGTGCTTCTCCGTTCAAAGTGCAAAACGGGAGGAGACTGCCTTTCCAGGTGACAGCGCCGGTGCCGGCGGCTAGGCGAGGTTTAAATTTCAGCGGCCAACAATGGGACAAGGTTATTTCAGGTTCAGGGTCCTCATCCCCCTCTGCGGGTCGGTGTGAGCGGGCATCGACTCCAGCGGGGACACAAGCACTTGGGGTGAGGCGCCGGGTGTGGCAGGTGGCCCTAGCTTTTCTGCTGCTACGTCGGGTGCGGCTGAAGACCTGGCAGCTGGTGTCCAGAAGATGGTAGTTGATGGTAGTAGCTTGCATGCAAAGTCTGGACATGAGCGGGTGTCTGGCATGGACTCCTACTTTGGTTCTAGTGAGGGCACTCTACAGGGGGACCTAACAAGTGGCACGGCGGAACTAGCCTCCTCGCTGCATGAGCGCTTACAGAGAGCCAAGGCCAAGGTGGGAGGCGCTTGGGAGCGCAAATCCCCAGCAAGAAGTCCGAGTGCAGCTAGGGACATTAGCAAGGCTGGAAGGTACACTCCGTACAAGAAGCTGATCAACCCAGAAGCTCTTGCAAAATTTATCCAGAGGAGGCAGAAGAGGGAGACTGGGTTTCGGCTAACCGGAACCAAAGAGCTTGGATGTGAAGACCAAGATGGTGGGGATGTTGCGACGCTTAACCTGGTGGGAGCTCATGGCGAGCCCCGCCAGGAGCAATGAATGCTTTGTGCTGGAACTGCCGAGGGACCGGGCTCCCTCGGACCGTTCAAGATTTGTCGGCTCTTGTTAGGGCCAAAAGCCCGGGCTTAGTTTTTTTGTGTGAGACTCGCAATGAAGGTAGTAGAGTTGCAAATTTAAGATGGAGGCTAGGTTTGAAAAATTGTATCACAGTTAGTAGTGATGGTAGGAGTGGAGGTCTAGCTCTCTTTTGTTATAAACGATGGCGAATAAACGATGACGAGTAAAGGAATCAAACCGCGGGAGACACGAGATTTAACGTGGAAAACCCTTGCGGGAAAAACCACGGGCGCCGGCCCGACAAGAACTTCACTATATCGGGAGTCAGGTTACAACGCCAACGGCGGCGGCTTACAAGAGAATAAATCAATCTCTAATGGAAAACCCTAACGGGTATTTATGACTCGTACCGTACCGGGGGGGGGGGGGGGGGCCGCCCCCCGCACCCCCCCCGGCCCGCGACCTGGGAAAAGGGTGTGGCCCATGTCGGCCTTTCTCTTGGGAGACAGAATTTGGATCATAACTCAACATCTTTTGGCATGAATCTGTCGAGGTTAATTTAATAGAGAAGAATTTTCGTTATATTGATGTCTCAACCCGTACTAGTGTGTCCGATCCTTGGTTCAGGATCACCTTCGTCTATGGTGAGCCTCGAACCGAGAACCGGCATCGCATGTGGGAAGCGCTCAGGCGCTTGCGCTCAGTCTCCAATTTACCTTGGCTAGTTGTGGGGGATTTTAATGAGGCTATGTGGGGTTTTGAACATTTTTCTAGCTGTGATAGACCTGATCGTCAAATGTCTCTTTTCAGGGAAGCTCTTAATGATTGTGACTTGGTAGATTTGGGTTTTGTCGGCCTGCCTTACACATATGACAATGGAAGGGGAGGAGATGCCAACGTCAAAGTGTGTCTCGATAGAGCGGTGGCGGATACAAACTGGCGAGACCTTTTTGCAGAGGCTACAGTACATCACCTAGTTTCATCTAGGTCTGACCATTGCCCACTGTTGGTGGAGATTAAAAGAGAAATTTGGGATAGGAACAGGCCTAGAATTTTTCCGATATGAAATCATGTGGGAGCAGCTGGAATCTTTAGCGCAAGAGATTAAGGAGGCTTGGTGCACAGCGCCTAACAGAGAAGGCTTGGGGGGTAATATAGTTCTGCCCTTCGGCGGGTACAGGGAGCTCTGAGATCCTGGGGTAAAAGAAATTTCGGTTCAGTCACAAATGAACTAGAGGAGCTGCGGGCTAAGCTGGAAGAAATGAAGAGCGATCTGACAGTTGAGAATAAAGAAGTAAGGAAAATAACTGATAAAATGGATGAACTTCTTTACAGGGAAGAAATGATGTGGCTTCAACGCTCGCGCATCGCTTGGTTGAGAGAAGGTGACAGGAACACTAATTATTTTCACAGGCACGCAGTATGGCGTGCTCGAAAGAATAGTATCAAAAAGCTGAAGGGTGCAGATGGGCTCTGGCAAGAGAATTCGCATGTACTGGATCTGTATGAGGCAGATCAGGTTGTTATCCCGGATGAGCTGATCGAGTTAACTGAACCAAAAATCACTGAGGCAATGAACCAACAGCTGTGCAAGTTTTTTTCAGATTAAGAGATAGCTGACGCACTTTTTCAGATGGGCCCTTTAAAGGCACCGGGTCCGGATGGTTTCCCCGCGAGATTTTTCCAGAGACACTGGGAGACGCTACGCACCGATGTCATACAGGCCGTTAAACAATTCTTCTCTGATGGGATCATGCCTCCTGGCATTAATGAGACTGCCATTGTCCTCATACCGAAAGGCAATAACCCTGAAGAGTTGAAGGATTTCCAGCCATTCAGTTTGTGCAATGTCATTTATAAGGTAATCTCAAAATGCCTCGTGAATAGGCTGAGGCCAATTTTGGGAGAGATCATTTCCCCTGAACAAAGCGCCTTCGTGCCGGGGCGAATGATCATTGATGATGCAGTCATTGTGTTTGAGTGTATCCACGCAATACAGAAAGGAGCAGGTGACAAGGAGGAGTTTTGTGCATATAAGTTGGACCTATCGAAAGCGTATGACCGAGTGCATTGGGGATATCTAAAAAAGTTAATGGAGAAGCTAGGTTTTCATAGTCAGTGGGTGCAGTGGATCATGACTTGTGTCTCCACTGTACGTTACACAGTTCGCTTGAATGGGGCACCCCTGGTGCCCTTTGCCCGTCGCGTGGTCTACGTCAAGGTGATCTACTTTCGCCATACCTCTTTCTTTTGGTTGCTGACGGCCTCTCTGTTTTGCTGAAGGACTTTGAAAGAAGGAATAGGTTGGAAGGTATTAAGGTGTGTCGTCGAGCGCCAAGCATCACCCACTTGCTGTTTGCTGACGGCAGTCTTTTGTTCTTTAGAGCAAATGAGGCCCAGGCGCTGCAAGTTAGGAATGCACTGACTATCTTTGAACGGAATACCGGCCAATTACTCAGCCCGAGTAAATGTTCACAGTTAGTCCGGGAAGGTAGAGATGAAGAGATCATTTTTTAGATAAAGGAACCGAGTTCCGGCCTCAACAATTCCAAGGAATTGTCTGCAGCCAACAAACCACAGTACCACAGCAACTAGGCTGCAAGAAACAAGACACATCACACACAAGTCCACAAGGGCCACAATAAGGCCAAAAATTCAACTCAACGCAGAGCACAAGGTAGACAAGATGACCCTAACATCACAAACTAGATGCCAATACGCCCTAAAGCGTTCCATCCCGATTTATAGAGATCTCCATGGCCACAATCTCCACCCATCGGCGACCTTCCCTCAAAATGATCCTCCCTTCTTCCTTTGAGAGGATGACCCAACTCCTGATCCAGTGAGTCCCCCTAAACATCACATGCAAAATAGATAAAGAATGTGATTTATGAAACACAATATCGTTCCTACTGATCCAGATGGCCCAACAAAAAGCCGCCACCCCGACCACGACTCGGTTCCTTTGCTTTTTCGAAAAACTTCGAAGCCAAGGACAAAAAGATCCCCGACATCACTCGCCATTCTAATTCCAAATGTGAGACTCAATATCCCCCACGCAAGCTTGGCTATGGGGCAATCAAAAAACAAATGTTGAATAGACTCAGATACATCACAGAAACAACACTTAGTAGACCCATTCCATAGTTTTTTTACCAAGTTATCCTTGGTTAACACCACTCCATTTTTAAGATACCAAAGAAAGATTTTAATCTTCAACGGAATTTTCGCTTTCCATGCCCAACAGTCAGTCGGTGTTCCCGATCTCAGAATCTCATCATTATATAGATACCTAACTGAAAATTTCTTACTAGCTGTCCAACGGAAGGAATCACTGAGATTGTTAAGGTTTACCTCCATAACACTTCCAACCAAGCTGAGCCAGTTGTCCCAGTTAGCCCCAATTAACGCCCTTCTGAAAGAGACATTAAGTGGTGTTGTACTTAGTAATTGGGCCACCGACATATTTTTCTTCTTAACTATATTGTACAAGGCTGGGTATTTAACGTTTAACGGTACTCTCCCTAACCAAAGGTCCTCCCAGAACCTAGTCTGGGATCCATCTTGTACTTGAAACCTACCCCTTTCAAGCACCAGGTTTTTAACTTCCATTAATCCCGACCGAAAGTGTGAGTCACCTTTTCGTTTCTCAACTTGCGACAAAGTCTTACCCATAAGGTATTTTTTTCTTAACATCTGTTGCCAAACGCCATCCTCATTTAGTAACTTGAAAACCCATTTACTCAATAAGCACTTATTTTGGATGTCTAGATCGATAATTCCCAGACCCCCCCGCACTTCTAGGCTTGTGAAGGATACTCCACTTAGCTAGCCTATACTTCTTCTTGTGTTCATCACACTGCCAAAAGAACCTCGATCTATAATAGTCCAATTTCTCCAAAACACCTTTAGGTATCCTGAAGAAAGACATCATATACATTGGCAAGCTAGATAGGACTGAATTGATTAGAACTAGCCTTCCTCCTAATGACAACATCTTCCCTTTCCAACTACTCAACTTTTTCTGGAATCTTTCCTCAACCAACCTCCAATCACCATTGGAGAGTTTTCTAGGACTCATCGGGATCCCCAGATACCTGAAAGGAAAATCTCCCTCTTTGCATCCGACAAGCCGAATATACTCCTCGGACTTATTCTTTGCCTCCCCAAAACAGAACAACTCACTCTTATGAAAGTTAATTTTCAGACCAGAAAGCACTTCAAAAGCGCTGAGGGCTAGCTTCAGGCCTTTTGCTATTTCCAGGTCATCCTCAAGAAACAAAATGGTGTCATCTGCATATTGCAAGATGCACAAACCATCGTCCACTAAGTGAGGCACCAAACCATTGATAAAACCCAGAGTCTTAGCTCTCTCGATTAACACTGCTAACATATCTGCCACCAGGTTAAAAAGAATGGGGGATAGAGGGTCTCCCTGCCGCAAACCTTTTTTGGATTGGAAGAAATGTCCCAGCTCGTCATTGATCTGAACACAGACACTACCTATTGAAATCTCCCTCTTTGCATCCGACAAGCCGAATATACTCCTCAGACTTATTCTTTGCCTCCCCAAAACAGAACAACTCACTCTTATGAAAGTTAATTTTCAGACCAGAAAGCACTTCAAAAGCGCTGAGGACTAGCTTCAGGCCTTTTGCTATTTCCAGGTCATCCTCAAGAAACAAAATGGTGTCATCTGCATATTGCAAGATGGACAAACCATCGTCCACTAAGTGAGGCACCAAACCATTGATAAAACCCAGAGTCTTAGCTCTCTCGATTAACACTGCTAACATATCTGCCACCAGGTTAAAAAGAATGGGGGATAGAGGGTCTCCCTGCCGCAAACCTTTTTTGGATTGGAAGAAATGTCCCAGCTCGTCATTGATCTGAACACAGACACTACCTATTGAAATCACATACTCTACCCATTGGCACCACAAACTCGGGAATCCCCTCATTCTAAGAACCTGCTGCAAGAATTTCCAGTTGACTTTGTCATATGCCTTCTCAAAATCTAGTTTGAGGATAAGGCCATTCTGTTTCTTTATCTTTAACTCATGTAAGGTTTCATGTAGAACCACTACCCCTTCCAGGATATACCTTCCCGGTAGGAAAGCAGATTGAGAAGGTTTAGTGATTCTACACGCAATCAACTCGAGCCTGTTAGCCGTCACTTTGGTAAAGATCTTGAAATTAACATTAAGCATGCAGATTGGTCTATATTGCTGAATCCTCTTGACCTCCTTCTCCTTTGGGATTAGCGTGATTACTCCAAAATTAAGGTTAAAAAGGGGTAGGTCCCCCGCATGGAAGTCCCTAAACATGGCCATTAGGTCATCCTTGATGAGACTCCAAAACCCTTGATAGAATTCAGCCGGGAAATCATCCGGTCCTGGAGCCTTATTATGCTTGATCTGGAAGATGGCCTCTCTCACTTCCTTTTCAACAAATTCAGCCATGAGCTCCTCCCTCTCTGAGCTGGTGAGCTGAGGAATATCCTCCACCATGGACTCATTGAGAGTCAAACCATCTTCCCGCGAAGCCCCAAAGAGCTCTTTATAATACCTCGTGATATAATCTTTGAGTATCTCCTCACCCTCTATCACGCCCTCCTCTTGTTCAAGCCGGAAGATCCTTGTCTTCCGTCTCTTTCCACTAGCAATCATATGGAAATATTTTGTATTATTATCCCCTTCCAAAATACTGGTGGTCTTAGCCCTGTGAAACCATTTCAACTCCTTCTCCCGGAGTAATTGGTTCAGTCTTTCATGTATACTTTGCTTCAAGTCCCATTCTCGCTGGCTTAGCAGCTGAGACTCAGCTTTCTTGTCTAACTCCTCCGCCATTCTCAAGAGTTCCTGCTTTTCTTTCTTATAAGCACCATTCATATTTTTTGCCCAACCTCTCAGGAACTGTCTCAGCCTTCTGATTTTATTTTGCCATCTTTGCATTGAGGTAGTACCTCTACTCTCCTTCCTCCAAACCTTCGAGACCACATCGAAAAACCCTCCTTCAGTAACCAGCCCAACTCAAATTTAAAGGGAGCCGACTTCTTAGCCTTAGACTTTTCCCCCAACCTAAGCAGCAGAGGAGTGTGATCAGAGATTTCCCTATTAAGGGCCTCCACTGTCGCTAGTGGGTACTGCTGTTCCCATTCTGTACTAATCAAAACCCTGTCTAACCTCTCATATGTAGGTACCCTACGAGAGTTAGCCCAGGTAAATCTACGACCCGACATCTCAATCTCACGTAAATCCAGGCTGTCAATGACTACGTTGAACAAAAAGGGCCATCTCTCATCAAAATTGTCGTTGTTTTTTCGCTACTGTTCCGAATAATATTAAAATCCCCGCCGATGCACAATGGAAGATTTTCCCCTCTGCAAGCTTGCACTAACTCCATCAGGAAAGATTCCTTAAATTCCGGCTGAGCTGCACCGTACACAGCCACCAGCACCCACTTGAAGTCACTCTTTCTATCTCTGACTCTAAACTTCACAAAGAAGTCTCCGTCCTCAACACCCCCACATCCATCAAATCTATGTTAACCCCCATGAAAATACTCCCCGACCTTCCCCGAGGGGCGGTCCAGTGCCAAACAAAGTTCTTCCCTGCACTAAAATAATTATTGCCCGTCTCCAATAAAGCAATGAACGCTAAGACCTCTGCTATTCCAGAAGATTCTTCTCATTTGACCACACCTTTTGAGAATTGTACTCTCCTAATCTTGCAAGTCTTACTCAAACACGACTTAGCGTGTGACTTGCCTTTCCGCTTGAAACCACCAAGTTCACTATTTAAAGGGAAGCTTGACTCATCAAAAATCTCTTCCACCAACTCACCACATAAGCTTCTTAGGGCTCTCTTCTCTACTTCCTCACAACTATCTTCCTCACTATCCCAACCTAACCACTCATTATCCGAATCCCCCAACTCACTCATCTCCCCTCCCTTCCCACGGTCTAACAAGTTACAAAGATTATTGTTTTGCACTAAATCAGATGAACCTAGGTTGAGGTCTAACTGTTGTAAGCAATGTAAGGCTAGGTCACTACTAACAGGAAGAAAAGGAGGAGAGGGGGACATACCATCCTTGAACTCTAAGGTCTTCTTGGCAGCCCGCTCCTTGGCCTTAACCAAGATGTGCTCATCCCTGGACTGTTGCAGCCTCGGACTCGCCCTGGTCTGACCCTTGCAAGTCTTAGGAACAGCCGCAACCTCCCTGATCCTGTCAGTCATCTCCCCACACCTGTCAGCTCCAAGTAGCACACTCGCCTCATCCCCGACCTCCTCCTGGCCCTGCTGATCCTCATCCTTCTCCTCCATCACCTTGTCTGCCAACTCCCTAAAAACCTCATCCGCTGTCGTGTTTGAGATTTCCTTTGCCTTAGCTCTTAAGAAAATCTTAAACTCCTCCTCAGACATGCTTCGGACCTGCTCCTTCCAAGAGATGAAATCGTCTCCGCCCCCTTAATATCCTCCTCCTTCCTCTACTTCTCACTCTCCGCCTCATCTATCTTTTGTTTCTTAGTTAGCCTCCAAAAAACCTCCTCCTCTCTCCGCTGCCCCCTCTTATCAAAATCCTCCTCCCCACCTTCCTCCATCACACTAGGCCACTCAAACTCCGCCTCCTCACCATTCTCATCTAAGCCCAGTCTCTCCACCTCAAACTCCACCTCAAAGTAGTGGTCTCCAATAACAACATCAAGCTGCTCTAGAATCAAACTCGGGTTAAGGACAGCCACCTGCACATGCCCAAAGTTGCCCTTCCTAGTGGTCTGCAACACCCTAAATTCCACTTCTTGAGTTTAACTAAAATTTGCTTAGCAACAATGCGTTCTCCCTTAAGGAATATAAGGAGATTGTGTTCTTATAGGCATTTAATCATTTTTCTTAATTTAATAACGAAATATAGAAATTTCCTGTTGCATACATGCTGGTGCATTGTCCTGAGTGTTTGAATTCAAACCTTTGTTTGAATTCATTTACTTGAGTGAGTTTGAAAATTTGAAAGCTTTTCCTTTTTCCCTCCACTCTCCTCCTCCCTTTCCAGCCCAGCCCAGCAGCGGCCCAGTTCTTTTTCCCCCGCTCGCGCAGTCGTCGGCCCAGCCCGCCTGGCCTTTTCCCTTCTCGCCGCCGGGCAGCCGTCACCGCGCGCGCGCGCGCCCGGAAACTTCCCTTTGCGTCGCGACCCGCTTTGGCCTTTGGGCCCAACTCGGCCCGCCGCGCCGCCCTCCTCCCGTAGAGACCGACGGGCGGGCCCCGCCCGTCATCTTTAACCTCCAGCCGAATCCGACTCGGGGCCATGCCGATTCCGGCCGCCGCACGCCGGGGCTGCGGGCCCACAAGCCAGCGCCCCTCCGCCGCCTATTTAAGTCAGCAGCTACACCCCGCGCAGCCTCTCGAGCTCAAACCCTAGCGCCGCGGCCGCCGACGCCAAACCCTAATTCCCCCGCACCGCCGCCGACCCGTGCTGCGCCGCCGTGTTGAAACCGCGCCGTCGCCGCCTTGCCGTCGTCAAGGAGCAGCCCGGAGTTTCGCCGCAAGGTGAGGAGCGCCCCAGTGTCGTTCTTTTGTGTTCCTGTGCCCCGGTTCACGCCGCACGCGCTCACCGTCATCCGCCGCGGGTTGCCGACCTCCCCACCGCGCGGGCCGCCGCTACCGTCCCCCGCGCGCCCGTTCGGTGCCCCGGATGAGTTTCTTGCGTCGTGCGCTTCGATCCGGTGAAACCCGCATGCCCGGATGAGCACCCCGGCTCGGGTTAGCCGTGACGCCGCGAGCCCTCCACCTCGCGCCGCCGCGTCCGGCCCTTGCCGCCGGCCGCGCCCCGCCGCTGCCGCTTGCGCGAGTCTAGGGCCGCTGGATCTCTGATCTACGGCCCAGATCGAATTGACTCTCTAGTCAATGTTTTCCTTACCGGTCAACCCACCCTTATCCACCCGCGATAGATCCTAGCCACCAGATCAGGATCCTACGGATCAGATATGTTCCCTTCAGCATAACCGCGCGTTTTTGCAAATAAAACCCCGAGTCTCTTCAGAATTGCAACCCGGTCCTTCCACCTTAGAAAACCTTTATGAATAGGTCCTGTTTTCTTCAGTTTAGCCCCGAAACTTAAGTTTTATTTACAGATTAGTCCTAAAACTTGTTTTAGCCATAACTTAGTCGTTTTAGCTCCGTTTTTAGCGTTCTTAATGTCCACGTGATCGTCTTGACGAGTAGAATAGCTTTCTGTTGTTTTTACTTCTGTTTGAGATGATTGATGTACTGTTTTTTATTTGTTTCCATTGTATGCTTGTATGTGATGTGTGGAGCGTAGAGTACGAGCAGTTCGGGGACTTCGCTGCTGTTGATGATTACCAAGACCCTGAGCAGTTTCCGGTGCTGGTAGAAGGCAAGTCCTTGCTGCATTCCCGTTGAATTCCTATTACAACATGCATTTTAATTACACTGTTGTTTATTATTGCTATGCATTAAATTGATGGGTCCTATTGCTAAGGTTCGACTAGTTTTGTTATCCTATGCCTTGATCAACCTCAGTTTATTTTATGTTGGGTAGCACATGCTAGCGCTTTACGTGGTTTCGGATGGTTTAATGAACACTTGTTAATATGGCTTTATTTCTGTTATCATTCATGTAATGCAAGAACACTTTATGCTTGTTAATAGAAACATGGAGCGACCACCCAGGAAAACAGTACAACCACAAGACATATGACTCTGTCTTGGCTTATTAATTAGTGAACTAGGTGTTAGGTATGCTTTACCTGATAAGGGTTGGGGGCTGGTGGGTAGTGGCGTATGGACCTGCTCGGGCGTAGGTGTGGGCTTAGCTAAGACACGGTACTCGTCCGGGAGCTTTATACGTTGCACTGACTAGGTAACCTAGCGGGCAGCCTACATCTTGGGATCTTTGTAACGGCCTCGTAGCGTCCCTGTGCAATCACACCTCGGTAGTGTGGTATGATGCCTAGCTAGCATCGCATGGTTGGGTCTAAAGTTCTTTGGGACTTTTACGCGACTTGTGGGTAAAGATGTACAACCTCTGCAGAGTGTAAAACTGACTAGTTAGCCGTGCCCACGGTCAAGAGCGGCCTGGACCCTCACATGATTAATTTTATGGAAGATGGAACTTTTAAACTTGTGCATTACATTCTATGGATCTGTTGCATTCTATTATGTGGGTTTGGTATATACTTTCACTTGCTAGTAACAATTGCTTAATAAAACTTGACCAACTAAAATGCTGACTTGCTTATGAACCATCAGCTTCCACCATAAAGCCTTGCATGTTGTTATAGAGTTTTCCCTTGTTGAGTACGACATGTGCTCATGCTTGTTGTTCTTTTATATGCATCTACACAACCCGGTTGCTGCTCAGACGGACGTTTTGAAGACTTTCCTGGAGAGTTCGATGGTTTCTAGGCGAGCGTGCCACCAGTCAGCTGCCTGTGGAGACGTCCTTTACCGCTGCTAGTACTCGCTTATGTTACGATTTTGAGACATTCGGTCATGTAATAAAGTTTTAATACTCTCTTTACGCTTTTACACTGTGTTTTGGTATACACTGAGTCAACGCATGTGTGAAACTTGATCCTGGCGCACATGTGTTCTATGCATTCGGATTTGCCCTTAAATCCGGGTGTGACAAAGTGGTATCAGAGCCGTGTTGACTGTAGGATGTTAGCCTAGCTGGAAAATGGTCGAATTTAAGGACTATAATATCATAGAAGCCATTCTCACTTCATGTTATGCTTTAATTCTATTTTAATATACTTATCCTTGATTTTACCCCCATCCTTGATATTCTACTTGCTATCTATCTTATGTTGATCAATCTTTTCACTCAATGTTACCTTGTTCTTGCTTTAGGAAATATATATTTAGCATCTACTCTATGCTCTCTAACCTTTTCCTACCTTTACCCTACACATGTTCACAGTGTTCTCAGTTATCTAATGACCCTATCTTGTTCAAGCTGGAGATCTTCATTAGGATCTAGGTTCCTTAGGCTTATCCTTGTGAAATCGTTAGTCACGATCGACGATTAGGTGTGCTTAGTTTAGTGGTGTGTTCGAATGCTTGATCTTGTGTTAATGCTTGATTTGGATTTTTGATTGAGTGCAATGTGTTGTGGGTTGATAACCACAATGACATTGGTTTAGTATAAGTTTGCTTAGTTGGGTTTAATCTTTGTCTCAACCATCCTTTTTATCTTGCATCTTCCTAATCCGTTATTAAATCTTCACTCATCCACTTTGGAATCTATCTTGCTGCAAATCTGTTCTCGTCAACTTTCGACACAGCAGTAGTGTTTTGTTCATATCTCGAGCTATAGAGCTCCGATTGATGTAAAACCAGTTGGGTTAGTTCACACATTTCATAACCAATTTTCTGTCAAAAATTCAGCCCCATCCAATACATATCCTGGGAGCTATGCATGAAACATGGGAGTGGTCAGAATCTGTAAAACTCTGTTGACACATTGACTTCATAATTTTATATCTCGAGCTTTAGAACTCTGTTTGGGGCAAATCCAGTTGGAGAAGTTCAGAAATTTCATGGGTGTTGTCATATCCAAATTTCATGAATTTTAATTACATAGTCAGAGAGTGATGCCCGAAACTTTGGAGCTACTCGAATCTGTTAGCACTACGGTTATACCCGACTTGTTTATTTTATATCTGAAGTTATAGAGCTCCGATCGAGGTGATTCTAGTTGGACTAGTTCTGCAATTTCATTATCTGTTACTGCTCAAAAGCTCATAATTTTTGGTTATCCACGTTGAGAGTTATACCTGAATGTCTGGAGTCGACAGAATCTGTCTTAAACGGGAAGTCTGCGCTGCTTAATCTTTTGAGCTTTTCTCTTTGTGCAATCATCTAAGTCAATATTCCTAACACTCAGATGGTGAACACCAGGTCCGGGTCAGGTGTTGATCAACCTCTAGTGACACTCCAAGGACGAGGCAGCAGCTCAGGCAGTGCACAACAACCACCAATGGATCCGGCCATGCAGCAGTTCTTTCAGAATCAGCTACAACTCTTGGAGAACCTGACCAACACTGTGGCCAACATGCAGGCCCAAGCCAACAACCCACCTCAGCCACCGCCACAGCAGCCGGCGCCCATGAACAAGCACAGGGAGTTCATGAGCCACCGTCCGCCAGTTTTCACTCATGCTGCTGATCCGCTTGATGCTGATGATTGGTTGAAGACCGTGAGCACGATGCTCACCACAGCTCAGTGTGATGATAGAGAGAAGGTCCTATTTGCTGCAGGACGACTACAGGGATCTGCAGGAGCATGGTGGGATGCCTACACTACCGCCCATGCTACGCCAAACGCCATCACCTGGCAGGAGTTCACTGAGAGCTTCAGGAACCACCACATTCCTGCAGGGTTTATGAGGCTGAAGAAGAAGGAGTTCCTCTCTCTCCAACAGGGGGGAATGTCAGCGACAGAGTACCGGGACATGTTCATCGAGCTGTCTCGCTATGCACCAGAGGAGGTGGCAGATGACCCAAAGAAGCAGGAGCGCTTCATGGGGGGATTGGCTGGACCGCTTCGGTACCAGCTGACGTCTCACACTTTTCCGTCTTTCCGGCACCTGTTAGACAAGGCCATCACCCTAGAGGCCATGCGCATAGAATTGAGAGATCTGAAGAGGAAGGCCACTAATTTTGTGCAGTTTGGGAGCAGCGCTCGTCCCCGTTTCATTCCACCGCAGGGAACAACACCCCATGTAGGAGGTTCAGGTGGTAACTCTAGGCAGAATCAGTTTCAGCGGAACAATCAACCTTTCAAGCACCCCATTCAAGAGTTGCAGCATTCCACTCCACAGACTCCATGCCCCAATGACCAGCAGACTAGTCAGAACACCCCAGCAGGAACCCCAGTGAGACCTAGTGCGCCAAGTACTGCTGTTGGTAATACATGCTTTAAGTGTGGATAGACTGGTCACTATGCTAACAACTGTCCTCAAAGGAGCGTCCCAAATACCCCAGTGCAGAGTCAGCACATGAGGAATGGAAACCAGACCCCGCAAAGCGCTAAGGGATAGCAGAGCTCCGCTCGTGGTAGACTGAACCACATAAATGCAACAACCGTGTTGGTTATGTTCTCTATCAACATTGTTCTCACATCAGTTCTACCATATTGTTCTCGAAATCTTTCTTTATCCTTCCGAATCTCGAGGACGAGATTCATCTTAAGGGGGGTAGGATTTGTAGCACCCTAAATTCCACTTCTTGAGTTTAACTAAAATTTGCTTAGCAACAATGTGTTCTCGCTTAAGGAATATAAGGAGATTGTGTTCTTATAGGCATTTAATCATTTTTCTTAATTTAATAACGAAATATAGGAATTCCCTGTTGCATACATGCCGGTGCATTGTTCTGAGTGTTTGAATTCAAACCTTTGTTTGAATTCATTTGCTTGAGTGAGTTTGAAAATTTGAAAGCCTTTTCTTTTTCCCTCCACTCTCCTCCTCCCTTTCCAGCCCAGCCTCGCAGCGGCCCAGTTCTTTTTCCCCCGCTCGCGCAGTCGTCGGCCCAGCCCGCCTGGCCTTTTCCCTTCTCGCCGCTGCAGCCCGTCACCGCGTGCGTAGCCCAGCAAACTTCCCTTTGCACCGCGGCCCGCTTTGGCCTTCGGGCCCAACTCAGCCCAGCGCGCCGCCCTCCTCCCGTAGAGACCGACGGGCGGGCCCCGCCCGTCATCTCTATCATCCAGCCGAATCCAACTCGGGGCCATGCCGAGTCCGGCCGCCGCACTCCCGGGGCTGCGGGCCCGCAAGCCGCCGCCCCTCCGCCGCCTATTTAAGTCCCAACGCCTACCCCCCCGCCCCTCTCGAGCTCAAACCCTAGCGCCGCGACCGCCGACGCCAAACCCTAATTCCCCCGCACCGCCGCCGACCCGTGCTGCGCCGCCGTGTTGAAACCGCGTTGTCGCCGCCTTGCCGTCGCAAGGAGCAGCCCGGAGTTTCGCCGCAAGGTGAGGAGCGCCCCAGTGTCGTTCTTTCGTGTTCCTGTGCCCCGGTTCACGCTGCACGCGCCCACCATCATCCGCCGCAGGTTGCCGACCTCCCCGCCGCGCGGGCCGCCGCTACCATCCCCCGCGTGCTCGTTTTGGTGCCCTGGATGAGTTCCTTGCGTCGTGCGCTTCGATCCGATGAAACCCGCATGCCCAGATGAGCACCCCAGCTCGGGTTAGCCGTGGCGCCGGCGAGCCCTCCACCCCCCGCGCCGCCGCGTCCGGCCTTGCCGCCGGCCGCGCCCCGCCACTGCCGCTTGCGCGAGTCTGGGGCCGCTGGATCTCTGATCTACGGCCCAGATCGAATTGACTCTCTGGTCAAAGTTTTCCTTACCGGTCAACCCACCCTTATCCACCCGCGATAGATCCTAGCCACCAGATCAGGATCCTACGGATCAGATCTGTTCCCTTCAGCATAACCGCGTGTTTTTGCAAATAAAACCCCGAGTTTCTTCAGAATTGCAACCCGGTCCTTCCACCTTAGAAAACCTTTATGAATAGGTCCTGTTTTCTTCAGTTTAGCCCCGAAACTTAAGTTTTATTTACAAATTAGTCCTAAAACTTATTTTAGCCATAACTTAGTCGTTTTAGCTCCGTTTTTAGCGTTCTTTATGTCCACGCGATCGTCTCGACGAGTAGAATACCTTTCTGTTTTTTTACTTCTGTTTGAGATGATTGATGTACTGTTTCTTATTTGTTTCCATTGTATTCTTGTATGTGATGTGTGGAGCGTAGAGTACGACCAGTTCGGGGACTTCGCTGCTGTTGAAGATTACCAAGACCCTGAGCAGTTTCCGGTGCTGGTAGAAGGCAAGTCCTTGCTGCATTCCCGTTGAATTCCTATTACAACATGCATTTTAATTACACTGTTGTTTATTATTGCTATGCATTAAATTGATGGGTCCTATTGCTAAGGTTCGACTAGTTTTGTTATCCTATGCCTTGATCAACCTGGGTTTATTTTATGTTGGGTAGCACATGCTAGCGCTTTACGTGGTTTCGGATGGTTTAATGAACACTTGTTAATATGGCTTTATTTCTGCTATCATTCATGTAATGCAAGAACACTTTATGCTTGTTAATAGA
The DNA here is from genome assembly GCA_947561735.1 of Cenchrus americanus. Taxonomy (NCBI): domain Eukaryota; kingdom Viridiplantae; phylum Streptophyta; class Magnoliopsida; order Poales; family Poaceae; genus Cenchrus; species Cenchrus americanus. Next base: position 113,747,886 of record OX387245.1, read on the forward strand.
AACATGGAGCGACCACCCAGGAAAACAGTTCAACCACAAGACATATGGCTTTGTCTTGGCTTATTAATTAGTGAACTAGGTGTTAGGTATGCTTTACCTGATAAGGGTTGGAGGCTGGCGGGTAGTGGCGTATGGACCTACTCGGGCGTAGGTGTGGGCTTAGCTAAGACACGGTACTCGTCCGGGAGCTTTATACGTTGCACTGACCAGGTAATGTAGCGGGCAGCCTACATCTTGGGATCTTTGTAACGGCCTCGTAGCGTCCCTATGCAATCACAACTCGGTAGTGTGGTATGATGCCTAGCTAGCATCGCATGGTTGGGTCTAAAGTTCTTCGGGACTTTTACGCGACTTGTGGGTAAATATGTACAACCTTTGCAGAGTGTAAAACTGACTAGTTAGCCGTGCCCACGGTCAAGAGCGGCTTGGACCCTCACATGATTAATTTTATGGAAGATGGAACTTTTAAACTTGTGCATTACATTATATGGATCTGTTGCATTCTATTATGTGGGTTTGGTATATACTTTCACTTGCTAGTAACAGTTGCTTAATAAAACTTGATCAACTAAAATGCTGATTTGCTTATGAACCATCAGCTTTCACCATAAAGCCTTGCATGTTGTTATAGAGTTTTCCCTTGTTGAGTACGACATGTGCTCATGCTTGTTGATCTTTTATATGCATCTACACAACCTGGTTGCTGCTCAGACAGACGTTTTGAAGACTTTCCTGGAGAGTTCAATGGTTTCTAGGCGAGCGTGCCACCAGTCAGCTGCCTGTGGAGACGTCCTTTACCGCTGCTAGTACTCGCTTATGTTACGATTTTGAGACATTCGGTCATGTACCCGATCCACAGTCTGTTTGGAGCCCAGCATGGACCCGATCGCCCATAAATCAAGGAACTCATACAACTCCCTCCGCAGCCTGAAAACTCTAATCCAAACCTTTGGGAGCAAAAAGCCCACCTCCTTCTCCTGCCACACCTCAAATCTCAACCTGACCCCTGCTGGAACACCCTCTCCTCTAATATCAGCACCACCAAAAGCCACTGCTCTCTGTAGCTCCACCTTAGATGGAAACTTAGCTAGGTACGCATTTCCCTCATGAGCCTTCAGCTCCCATGTCCATTTCCCTGGAAACAATCTCTCAAGCTGTCTCCTGATCTCCTCCACTGTCACACAACCCCCCTCAACTGAAATAAGAGCAGTCCTGGAGTCCTTCCTCACCCTAGGCAAGGGTGGCCGCGGAATATGGTAGAAACCCAAGCCGTGCACCGCATAGCCCACCGCATGTGCCACCGGCCTCGGCATCTTCAGAATGGGGCACTTATGGTTGACATGATCATTATGCTTGTCGCAAATCACACAGTAGATTTCTGTCTTGCAGGCAGCTGCAAAGTGCCCCCGCTTGGTACAACGAGAACACTTCACACCCGCTGCATCGCTGCCCCGAGCCTCACCCTCCTCCACCTCTTGCATCACCACATCCTCACCATCCCGCTTCTGTTGCTGATCCCTGTATCTTTCCTCCGACCGCTGGCTGTCCCTGACCAAGTCTGCCGCATGATGGCCCAACCCCTCTCTGTAGCCACGTCTGCCACCGCCCTGCATGCTTCCGCCGCCTCTGCCCGCGTGGCCGTGCGCACCACCGCGCCCCGAACTAGGGTTGAAAGCGGTCGAACTCGGTCGGGATAACCCTAATATCGTTTTCACTTTCACATTTGAATACGAAAACGAAATCGAATTCGGAAAGGTCGGAAACGAAAACGAAAACGAAATTGCGGGATATCAACAGATTCGAAAACGAACTGATTCGATCGGGAACATGTCGAACACGGTCGGAATACGAAAAAACCAAAGCGGACAAGTCAAGTGACCAATACAGGATACATCACACATAATTCCATGAATACATGATACATAACATACTAATATGAGAACATCAGTACATGACTGGATAATAAATCACGTCTTAATAGAATAACCATAAAAGATCAAAGTCCACATGTGACATGTCCACATGCTACATGCCTACATTACATGCTAGCCAACGAGCAACGAGCAAAAGCAAAGCACATGCGCACCCACGAGGCCACGGCCCGGTCAAGAACAGCCACAACGAGCCAATAGCAAAGCACACAGGAAAGCCACAGAGCCAACAACAACCACGATCCCGAAGTCCACACGTGCACCGTCCACGGACCACGGCACGGACACCGTACACCACACATGTCTAAGCGAAGCAAGTTCGACTACTACAAGAAACGAGATACAAGCCCAAGTTCGACCGTAAATGAAACATAATTAATTAGAACCATTTGATCTAGCCAACAGGCTATATCTTCTCAGATCTCAACAGTACTTTCCATAGGTTCCGAATCACCGCCCATGTCTTCTCGCTTCCTCATTCCTCTCCCTTTCCTCCCCGCAATTTTTTAGAAGTTGACATTGTAAAGAAAAACAAGAGGGTCCTAAAGAAGCAAATGAAGCAAAGTAACCAGAAGCAAATGACCAAATGAAAATATACCTCAAACTTAAGTTTTTCAATCATGGCGAAGAGACAATGCCTCCACTTCAAGATCACTCACAATTGATCCAACAATTTTAGAATCTCGAATGCAAAAAGAAAAATAGGAAATCAATGCATTTTCTAGAACAAACATCAATATGGAACCGAAAAAGAAAGTACAGAGCAATAAATCATCACCTTTCCTTTGCCGCCTACCCAATCTTTGGTGCAAATCAATGCCTCTACAATCTCAGGGTCAAGACGATTACGATAAGGATCGAGAACACGACCAGCAACACTAAAAGCGGACTCAGATGCAACAGTTGATACTTGTATGGCCATGACATCACGGGCAATCAGTGAAAGGACAGGATAGTCTTCTCTCTTGTTCTTCCACCAAACTAAAATGTTAAACTCACCAACAATTTTCACAGGAGACTCAGTCGTGTACTTGTCTAACTCATTTGATTCCGTCACACCATGTTCACTTTCAGAATATAGGAAGTTCTCAAGATCTTTATCTACATCACCCATTAATATATCTGATGCAATACTAGGTCCAGTTGTCTTCTTTTTTGATGTTACACTAACAGAACTAGCATAAAATTGATACAACTTCTTCATCACACTAACAAAGTTATCAAGTTCAACTTGATACTCATCACCATAGAACTTCCTCATATAGTACTCAATAAGTTTTTTCTTATATCTAGGATCAAGAAAACAAGCTACAGCAAGAGCAATGTTGGATTGCTGCCAATACTTCTGAAACTTCTCATTCATTGCAAGTGCCATTGAATTAATTACAATGTCATCACTAAAGCACCAGTTCATCAATCATGAGTTTTATATCACAAAACCCTTTGTAAAACAAGTTTGTGGTAGGATATGAAGTGCCAGACAGAATTTCAGTTAGGTCATAGAACTTTTTCAAGCAATGAAAAATTGTAAGTGCCTTATCCCATTCAGCCGGTGTGGGTGAAATTTTGGCATACCTTTGACGATTAGCAGATTTAAGCTTCACAAAAGCATCCTTATAGTACAGAGAATCCCTCAACATGAGATAGGTAGAATTCCACCTAGTGGTCACATCCATTGATATGCCCCTTTTTGTGTCCAATCCAGATTCAGTGGCACACTTAAAGAGCATTTCCCACTGTAATGGAGATCCTTTCACAGCTAACACAAGTGACTTGATTTTTTTAATTGTTGCTGAAATTGCTTGCAAACCATCTCTGGCAACTAAGTTGAGTATATGACAGGCACATCTGACATGAAAAAACATCCCATCACAAACTAGAGAGCCATTGCCATTCTCTTTCAGATCTGAAATTATATCATTAACAGCCACTTCATTGGAACTAGCATTATCTAAAGTCAAGGCAAACAATCTTTTCTCAAGGTATCAATTAACCATAACTTCAGTAAAGCTTTCTGATAGCTTTGCACCAGTATGCCTTCCTTTCACATTGAAGAAACCAATAATCCTCTTCTGCATACGCCACTCATCATCTATCCAATGAATTGTGACACACATATATCCTTTGTTTTGGCATGAGGTCCACATGTCCATGGTTGCACTAAAGAGGCATTGCATAGTTTTCAAGTAAGAATACAGAGCTTCCTTCTCATCCAAATATCTATCCATTATTTCTTTCCTAACAGTGATACGGAACTTAATCGGAAAGTTAGGACGGAGGGACTTTATGAAATCAACAAGATACTCATGCTCAACTATGTTAAAAGGATATTCATGCATGGTTATTGCCAAGTTTAACTTCTGCAAACTAACTTGAGTATCATATTTGTAGGGCTGAACATGAACAATTTCAGTACCAGGGTCCTTACCAACTTTGAGTTGTTGCTGTCCTCTTGAAACACTATGCTGTGACTTCAAATGGTTCTTGAACCCAGTTGTCCCATTGCATCCTTCAGCTCTGTACCTCTGCTTGCACTTTGGGAAATTGCAGTATCCCCACAACTTCTCATAAGTTACTCCATTCACCTCTATAACCTCAAGTTTCTTTGTAAAGTACTTCCAGACAAATGATGTGCACTTCTTCCTCCTCTTTCCAGTAAGTTGAGCTTGGTCTTCTTCTTCCTCTTCCTCTGAATCATCCTTTGGGTCTTCAACATTTACAACATCAGGCGCTGCAATTGGAGTTGCACCTTCATCAGCCTGAGTCTGCACATCTGGTGTTCCTGCCATGTCATTGCCACTGCCACTGTCGCCGGCATTTGTACTGCTGCCAGGCATGGAAGAACCTCGTGCAGATGGTGCAGGACTTGGTGTGGAACTAGGACTAGGTTTCCGAGATGCAAGCCTTTTACTTCTAGATCCTGACAACAAACAAATACAACAATGCTACATCAGGAATTCAGGACATTTCATCTAAAAGTACACCACTATCTACTTGTATGAGGTACTGATTTCTATGTGCACTAGATGGACCACAGAAGGAATTAAGCCAGATTGGGGTCATTGACAGAAATTAAAACGTCCGCATGCATGGGAACTGCTCTCAAAGAAAAGACTAACTTTGATGACTAAGCTATAGCAAGGCATTTTGACAGAAAGATATAGAGAGATATTATAGCAGTCTGTGTCTCCATTCTAATTAATAGTTCCAAATCTCAGCATACAAAACTTTTTGCATCAAGCGAGGTTTGAATGTGAATCAATCAAAGAGCGAAAAACTTACTGCTATTATTCCAGAATATTTTATTTAGCAATTTTTTTACGAGGTACTGATTTGCTTTGTTAGCTAGGAAATCAACAAGAAAAAAATTACCTGGAGGCAGTGGTGGTGTGCCTGACGGTGGCGGCATCAACGTGGGCGTGGCTAACGGGTCCAGCAAGCTGCGCACAGCCTTGGTCTTGATCCTCCGTCTCGATCCAGTTCCTCGCGTAGACACTTGATTTTTCTCCATGCTGAGGCTACTGACGAGCGGCCTTGGTGGAGGTCTGGCGGCCTGGGCGACCGGCGAAGGGAGATTGGGCACAGGGCGGTCGCAGACGGGCAGTGGGGCAGGGGGTGGCGGCCACGAGGGCCGGGGGGGGGGGAGGAGGACCGAAGGAGGGGCGCGACGCGGGTGGCCGCGTGGTGCGTGCGGCGTGCGGCCGCCGTCCGGGATCGGGGACTCAGGGTGCCGCCGCCCGCCGCTCGTGAGTCGTGACGGGTTGGGGAGACCGCAGAGGGAGAAGTGAAGAAGTGAGGGGAGAGGGGAACCCTAATTAAGTTGGGTTGTGAATCTGTGATGGGCTTAAACCTGAGAGTAGAATAGATGGGCTCTCATGGGCTTCTTTGCATATTCGGGATGTCCGGTTTATTTATACGAAAAAGGTCGGGATAAGACCATAACCGTGTTCGTCCCGTTTCCGAATTCTACATCCCGATTTCGTTTTCGATTTCGCTTTTGTCCGCAGAAACGAAAAAGGTCGGGATGAATGTAGAAAACGGTGCGGAACGGAACGGGATCATCCTATTCCGTTTTCAACCCTACCCCGAACACCGCCCCTCCCAACAAACTGCCCAGTCTCCCTTCTGCCGATGAACTGCCTCCCACCTTGCTCCTTCTCACTTCTCTTCAGCAGCGCTTCCCCTTCCACAAATCGTCGCCACGACCACGCACGGGGCTCAAGCGCCGCGGACCGCCCCAACCGCCCGGCTAGCCGACCGACCGAACCGGCCACCGCGCGGACCGGGCCCCGCACTAGCCCGGGGCCGTGACGCCATGGCCGCTCGCGCCGCGGGCGACCCGCACGAGAAGATGCGCACCCCTGGCCTGAGGAACCGGCAGCGGCGCAGCAGGCTCGCGCGGCGGCGGCACTGAAGTGACGCGAGGAACCCTCTGACTATCGTGGTACGAGGCGCGGCAATGGGAAGACGAAGCGAACCGTCCGTCTCCCCACCGAAAGAGCCTTCCCAGTCCCTGCATGCCCCGAAAAAACTTTCCAGCCCAGTTGCAGCCCGCGCCGGTCACCGAATTCGGCCCATTAAGCCCAACGAGCACCACCACCGGACGCCCCACGTTTGAATTTGGATCTCGACTCTCCGACCGCATCTTCGCCGTCTCCGGCAGCACCACCGGCGGCCGCCACCCAGCACCATCAGCTAGCAGTTCGGCGAGCCTCGAACAGCCTCCCTTCGCACCGGGCCGTCGGTCCCTCACCCAGAGATCCCCTAGGGATCTAGCTGGCGAGACCCTGGCATGAGGGAGTGGACCCCGCCAAGGCCGGCCGGCATTCGCGCCGCCCCGCATCAACTTAGGATGCCCCGTATCCCGAACGCCGTCGCGCGAAACAGCACCTGGCGGAGTAAACCGCGGTGCCCTCAAGGCAGCCGGCGGACCCCAATTCTCGGCATCAGCTTAGGGATTTGGTATAGCAATGGGGACGTCGCGAGCTCCACTGAGCCCAACTTCGTCCATGCACGATTCCGAATCCGAGTCGCCGTCCTCCGACAGGACCCAGAAGAGAGAACCATTGGTCAGCCGCTTGAACCCCTCCTTCACCGATGACGACGAGGCGACACTGGAACGACCCTCGTCGCCGCAAGTCCCCGCCTCCAGTGAAGCAACCTTCGCCACCAGCCCGTCGCCGCACTCCTGTGTACCTGCGAAAAAAGCGCATCTTACCTTCTGTTAAGGGATAGATTAACCGCTGGGTACTGGATAGACTCCAGCTTGCGTATCCGTAGTGAATGATGATGCGGACGCTGGGAACGAGCGCACGCCGCGGACGACGCGCTCGCCGGGCACGATCCGTGGCCCCGCGCCGCGCGGCTCGCGCGCACGACGCGCTCGCCCAACGCTCCCGGGATCCTCGCCCTGGCGGTTTGCCCTGTAGGGGCTGTGTACTCTATATATGTAACACTCCATTGATCAATGAAGGGTGTGGGATTGATCTCCATTGCTTCTTCTTCTCCGAACCTTCTGTTCCTACATGGTATCGGTGACCCTACGATCTGACCTCGTGAATCCTTTTGCCTCCTACTCTGCTTCTGCCGTCACTTCTCCTACTCCCTCTGCCATGGCCCATTCGCCCACCCACTCCGCCTCCTCGTCCTCTTCCTCGGACGGTGGCGTGCCCAATGCTGTTATCCCACATGCTCCTACCACTGTGATCCAACAGCTCAAAATCAGGAACCATGTTCCGATCGTTCTTGATCTCCACGAGCCCAACTACTCCCAGTGGCGGTGTTTCTTCGATTTCGTTCTTGGCAAGTTCGGTCTCGGGCCGCATGTCTTCTCTCCGCCACTGCTGGCTGATCGTGACGCGGACTGGCTGCTGAACGACCACGCCGTCGCCAATTGGCTCTACACCACCATCGCCAAGAGCGTTTTCGACAATGTCTACAAGACGGACTCGTCGGCGTTCACTGTCTGGACTGCCATCGAGGGCCTATTCCGTGACAACGAGATGGAGCGCGCGGTGTACCTAGAGGCCGAGCTTCGCACCCTGCAGCAAGGAGAGTTGAGCATCAATGACTACTGCACCAAGCTCAAGACTCTCGCCGACGGACTCCGCGACGTCGGCCTCCCGGTCTCTGAACCAAGTCAGGTGCTTAACCTCCTCCGTGGCCTCAATCCCAAATACAAACACCTGAAACCTACCATCAAGGCCAAGTTCCCCCCACACACCTTCGCTAGTGCCCGCTCTTACCTGCTTCTGGAGGAACTCTGTGAGAAGCACAAGGCGAAGGAAGAGGCTGGCCAGGCTCTCTATGCCGGCCACAACTCCTCCCCTGGCTCCGGCCCCGAGGGCTGCGATGGCGCACACAGCAGAGACAGCTCCGCGTCTGGGGGCGGCCGCAATAAGAACCGCCCGAAGAAGCGCGGTAACTCCGGCTCCGGCAACTCCGGCGGCGGATCCTCCGGCTCCCGCGGCGGCAACTCTGGCAGCAGCGGCATGGGTGGCCAGCAGCAACTACCGTCCGGTCTTCCTTGGGCTGGCGGATATAATCCATGGACCGGCCTCGTTCAGGCCTGGCCCATGAATTTCCGCGCTCCAGGGGCCGGCGTGCTTGGCCCACGGCCACCCTTCCAGCAGCAGAACGCAATGCTGGCCCAGGGTAGCCCAGCTAGCCCGCAGGTGCCGTCTTCAACCTCCGTCTGGGATCAGGCGGCTCTGTACTCGGCTCTTTCATCCGTCGGGGTCAATGCACAGCTGCCGCCAAGCTCCGGTGACTGGTATATGGACACTGGCGCGTCCTCTCACATCACCAACATGCCTGGTAATTTTTCCAATCCTCATCTGCTTCCCTTCCCCACCTACATCACGGTTGGAAACGGTGCCCGGCTGCCTGTCACGCATACAGCCGCTACTAGCATTCCTACAAATTCATCTTCTCTTCATCTGAATAACATTCTTGTTTCTCCCTCCATTGTCAAGAATCTCGTTTCCGTTCGTCAATTGACCCGTGATAATAACGTTTCTATTGAATTTGACCCGGTTGGATTTTCTGTAAAGGATCTGCCCACCAAAATGGTGATTCTCCGTTGTGAGAGCTCTGGTGCTCTCTACCCTCTGCGCCTGCCGCCACAGCTTGCCCTCAGCGCTACCTCGTCAGTCGATTTGTGGCATGCACGACTCGGACATCCGGGGTCCACTGTCCTGCGTCAAGTTCTTCACTCGTTTGATTTTCGTTGTAATAAAACTGAGGCTCACTCCTGCCACTCCTGTCGAGTTGGTAAAAGTGTTCGCCTCCCATTTTCTAATTCCACTTCTAGCACTTATTTTCCTTTCCAGTTAGTGCACGCCGATGTGTGGACATCTCCAGTTTCAAGTTTTACTGGCTATAAGTTCTATCTAGTGTTAATTGATGATTTTACTCATTACACTTGGTCTTTCCCGGTTTGACAAAAATCTGAAGTGTTCCACATCCTGCGCTCGTTTATTGTTTACACTCACCCAGTTCGGTCTCCCCCTCATTGCTCTCCAAACTGACAATGGTCGCGAGTTCGATTCCCATGCCCTCCGGCTTCTCCTCTCTGACCATGGCATTGCATTCCGCCTGTCATGCCCATATACCTCGCAGCAGAACGGGAAAGCGGAACGTATACTCCGTGCTCTCAATGATTCCTTGCGGACTATGCTAGTTCACAGTGCAGCACCGACGGCATTTTGGGCAGAAGCCTTGGCGACCGCGACGCACCTCGTCAATCGACGCCGGTGCCGAGCTACAGGACAGGTGACCCCGTTCGAGCTGCTCTTCGGTGTTCCGCCTGACTACTCCGAGCTGCGCGTCTTCGGCTGCCTCTGCTACCCCAACCTCTCCGCGACTGCACCGAACAAGCTTGCCCCGCGTTCCGTCGCCTGCACATTCATCGGCTATCCGAGCGACCACCGCGGATACCGGTGCTTCGACCTCGAGTCTCGGCACGTGTACACATCGCGGCATGTGGTCTTTGATGAGCAGATGTTCCCGTTCCGCCGTTCGACTTCAACGCCACCCGTTCCACCTACGGCGGATGACGACGACGATCCGCCGCCGCCCGTGCCTGCTGTTCTCGCTACCGCTCCGGGGCGCGCGACGCAGCCGGGACCTGCACCGCCGCCGCGGACGACGCGATCGGCGGGACCCGTTGAGTTATGATCCAAATTTCGTCTCCCAAGAGAAAGGCCGACTTCGACGGAGCGAAGCGGTAGGCCCGTCGCCGGTTTGCAAGTTGAAGAAATCCTTGTATGGTTTGAAACAGTCTCCCCGTCAGTGGTATAAAAGGTTTGATTCATTTATGTTGTCACATGGCTTTAAGAGATCAAAATATGATAGCTGTGTTTACATCAAGTATGTTAATGGATCACCTATATACTTGCTGTTATATGTTGATGATATGCTGATTGCTGCCAAGAGCAGGAAAGAGATCACTACATTGAAGAAATTGTTGAGTAGTGAGTTTGACATGAAGGATCTTGGTGCTGCTAAGAAGATTTTAGGTATGGAAATCACTATAGATAGAAAAGTTGGTTTATTATTTCTTAGTCAGCATGGTTATATTGAGAAGGTTCTTCAGCGTTTCAATATGCATGATGCAAAGCCTGTTAGTACTCCTATTGCACCGCATTTTAAATTGTCAGCTGAGCAGTGTGCTAGTACAGTTGAGGATGTTGAGTATATGTCAAAGGTTCCGTATTCTAGTGCTGTTGGTTCTTTGATGTATGCTATGGTTTGCTCTCGCCCGGATTTGTCTTATGCTATGAGTTTGGTTAGCAGATACATGTCTAATCCTGGTAAAGAACACTGGAGGGCAGTTCAGTGGATTTTCAGGTATCTTCGAGGCACAGCAGATCATTGCTTGAAGTTTGGCAGGACGGATAAGGGACTTATTGGCTATGTGGATTCGAGATTATGCGGTGATTTGGACAAGTGAAGGTCACTCACGGGTTATGTGTTTACTATTGGCGGTTGTCCGTGAGCTGGAAGGTCGTCTTGCGGACCGTTGTTGCTTTGTCTACTACCGAGGCCGAGTACATGGCTATTGCTTTGAAGCATGCGAGAGAGTTGTGTTGGTCGAAAGGATTGTTTGCCGAGCTTTGTGGTGTTGATTCTTGCATTAACTCCGTTTTCGGATAGTCGAGTGCTATATATCTTACCAAAGACCGGATGTTCCATGAGAGAACAAAGCACATTGAAATCAAGTATCATTATGTGCGTGATGAGGTTGAAAAGGGTAAGTTAAAGGTATGCAAGATACACACTCTTGATAATCCCGCTCGATATGTTGACAAAGCCGGTTCTCGTTGCTAAGTTTGAGCTTTGCTCAAGCTTAGTTGGCTTAACCGTGTAGCCCAAGAGGCTATTTGGCGCCGAAGTATTTTGTTTCTTTGATGTGTTCGGGATGAAGGTTCGTTTTGTTTATGCTTTGCAAGAAGGAATTTGTCTCAAGGTGGAGTTTGTTGAGTTATGATCCAAATTCGTCTCCCAAGAGAAAGGCCGACTCTCGACGGAGCGAAGCGGAGGCCCGTCGCCGTAGGCTTGGGCCGGAGGGCCACACCCTTTTCCCAGGTCGCGGCTGGGGGGTGCGGGGGGCGGCAGCCCCCCCGCGGTACGAGACGGGTCATAAATACCCGTTAGGGTTTTCCATTAGAGATTGATTTATTCTCTTGTAAGCCGCCGCCGTTGGCGTTGTAACCTGACTCCCGATATAGTGAAGTTCTTGCTGGCTGGCGCCCGTGGTTTTTCCCGCAAGGGTTTTCCACGTTAAATCTCGTGTCTCCTGCGGTTTGATTCCTTTACTTGTCGTCGTTTATTCGCCATCGTTTATAACAGGACCTACATCAACACCACGTACGCACGGCGTCGCGCTTCAATCACCCATCTCCACTACGCGCACGCAAGTGCACGCCGCGGTCCCTCCGTCGCCCTCGCCCACCTCTACGCGCACACCCCGCGTGCCCGGTGATTCTGCACCGCATGCGCCTTCCCCTAGCCCAGCAACGAGCGCCATGTCTCCATCCTCCCCCATGCAGACGACCACGTTGCATGCGCCGCCCTCGCCTACACCTGCCACGCCTCCAACCAGATCACCAGCCGCGCATCCGCCAGGGCCCCATCAGCAGCACCAGGACGCACGCGCGCCCCCACGGCCTTCGCAAAACCTGCAGGCACGCCACAGCATGATCACACGCGCCAAGGATGGCATCTTCCAACCTAACCGCAAATATGCTCTAGCTACTGCAGCTGCGCCCACACAGATTCCCAACTCCGTGCGTGCCGCGCTGAAAGAACCCAACTGGGTGGCTGCCATGACCGACGAGTTCGCCGCGCTCCAACGCAACAGGACTTGGACCTTGGTGGACCGTCCTCCGGGCGCCAAGGTCATCACCGGAAAGTGGGTTTTTACCCACAAGTACGGTGCCAACGGCGAGCTCGACCGGTACAAGGCCCGGTGGGTTGTCCGGGGTGATCTTCAGCGAGCCGGCGTGGATTTCGGCAAGACCTTCACGCCAGTGGTCAAACCAGCTACCATTCGCACAGTCCTCACGCTCATTGCCTCCAGGAAGTTGCTGGCGCATCAACTCGATGTATCAAATGCCTTCCTCCATGGCCATCTCCAAGAGCGGGTGTATTGTCAGCAACCCGCCGGCTTCGTTGATCCGGAGAGACCCGATGCTGTCTGTCTGCTATCCCGCTCCCTCTATGGATTACGACAGGCGCCACGGGCATGGTTCACAAGGTTCATGGAGTACGCCACCTCGATTGGCTTCAAGCAAAGCCGATCTGACTCGTCGCTGTTCACCATGCACACGGCGGTCGGGACGGCATTCTTGCTATTGTATGTCGACGACATGGTGCTCTCTGCTTCCAGCCATGGCCTCATGCACGACATCATCACCAGGCTTCGGTCAGCATTCCCTATCAAAGACATGGGGCCGTTACAGTTCTTCCTCGGCATCGATGTCAAGAGATCGAGCGTTGGCTTCTTCCTCTCCCAGGGGAACTACATCGACGACCTCCTGCAGCGGGCTGGTATGGCAAACTGCAAAGCAGCCAGTACACCAGCTGACACGAAGCCTAAGGCATCTGCGGAGGAAGGAACGCTGCTCGCCGACGGAACATTCTACAGGAGCATGGCCGGCGCTCTGCAATACCTCACACTCATACGCCCCGACATCGCCTTCGCAGTTCAGCAAGTGTGCTTGCATATGCACGCTCCCAGGGACGTCCACCTCGCCATGCTCAAGAGGATTTTACGGTACGTCAAGGGAACACCGCGCATGGGCATTCTCCTGCGCGCCACGGCGACGCCGACACTGACGGCATACACAGACGCCAACTGGGCCGGCTGTCCCGACACCAGGCATTCGACATCGGGTTTCTGTGTTTTCCTTGGTGACTCCCTTGTGTCATGGTCCTCTAAACGACAGACGACTGTGTCACGATCAAGCGCCGAGGCGGAATACCGGGGAGTGGCCAACGCGGTGGCGGAGTGTTCGTGGCTGCGCAGCTTGCTCGACGAGCTGAACTGCAAGATCGACAAGGCGACAATGGTGTTCTGCGACAACGTGTCCACGGTGTACATGTCCCACAACCCGGTTCACCACAAGCGCACTAAACACATCGAGCTTGACATACATTTTGTTCGTGAGAAGGTCGCGCTCGGGGAAATACGTGTTGCTCATATTCCGACGACGCAGCAGCTAGCGGATATCTTCACGAAGGGGTTGCCGACGGCTGTGTACAACGACTTCAGACGCAGTCTCTGCATCGACATCGGCGACGTTGCATCTGCAGGGGGGTGTTAAGGGATAGATTAACCGCTGGGTACTGGATAGACTCCAGCTTGCGTATCCGTAGTGAAGGACGATACGGACGCTGGGCGCGGACGACGCGCTTGCCGGGCACGATCTGTGGCCCCGCGCACGACGCGCTCACCCAACGCTCCCGGGATCCTCGCCCTGGCGGTTTGCCCCGTAGGGGCTGTGTACTCTATATATGTAACACTCCATTGATCAATGAAGGGTGTGGGATTGATCTCCATTGCTTCTTCTTCTCTAAACCTTCTGTTCCTACACCTTCGCTGCCCTCGCGTCCCGGCCACCTCCGACCCAGGGCCTAGGCGCCAGGGTCAGGCGTCGTCGCCTCCCCTCGCCGGGCGGCGTCCCGGCCAGGCCCCCGGCTCCGCCCTCCGCTCTCTCTCTCATCTGCAGATTCCTCAGATGAAGAGATCATATTTCAAGTTCGAAATATATTGAGAGTTGAAAGAGTTGATTTCAACGAAAAGTACTTGGGTTTACCTACACCTAAGGGCTTGTTTGGGAATTAGTGGAATGAAGGGGAATGAAGGGCATTGGGGTGGAGAAATTTCCATTATAAGTCAAAATTTCCCAAAATCCCCTTCAATCCTCTTCCATCCACTTGAATCCTCCATTTCCCAAACAAGCCCTAAGGGGCGCTTCAAGAGGGGGGTATTTCAGCCCCTGGAGATAAGATTTATGAAACGGATGACTGCTTGGAAGGAGAAGGACTTGTCGATCGGCAGCCGACAAAGAAACACTCATTAAGTCAGTGGCGCAAGCCTTGCCAAACTATATTATGAGTGTTTTCAAATTAACAGGTGGCCTCTGCGAGGATCTCATGAAATCCATTCGAGCTTACTGGTGGGGATCGGAAAAAGGTCGCAGGAAAGTACAGTGAGTGCCGTGGAGTACTATGATCCTACCCAAGTGTCAGGGAGGAATGGGCTTCAAGGATCTAATCCTATTTAATCAAGCCTTATATTAGCAAAGCAGGCGTGGCGCCTGATTACACAGCCAGAGAGCTTATGTGCAAGAGTTCTCAAAGCTAAATACTTTCCTTGTGGCAATCTTCTGGATACTGTAGTGTCGGGAGAATCGTCTGCCACATGGAAAGCTATCGAGTATGGGTTAGAGCTACTGAAGAAAGGTGTGGTGTGGAGGGTGGCCGAGATGGTTCTGACATTCGTATATGGAGGGATAATTGGTTGCCGCGCCCTTACAGCATGAAACCCATTGGCAGCTTGAGGCACTGTCGGCTCCGGCGTGTTGAACATCTAATTGATCAGGAATCTAGAACATGGGATGAAGCTCAGGTTATGAGATTCTTCTACCCTTGTGATGTGGAGGAGATTTTGAAGATTAAGCTTTCTGCCTCAAGGGGTGCTGACGAGATTGCCTGGAACTTTGAGAAAACTGGCATGTTCACGGTCAGAAGTGCTTACAGCAGGGCCGTCTCCAAAAATTTGTGGCCCGTGTGCGAATACAAAATGTGACCTTTTGTGATTGATCATCAGTCTCAGTAAGGAGTGTCATCGCACAATTATCAAGATTGAAAAATTGCGACCGTGACAGCAGAGTGTCATGGTGATGACACTCCTCTCTCATCTATTACACTTCACCTCCTCTTTCGTCATAAATATTGCTGATGCGGTGTGGTATTTAATGCTCATGACACTCCCACTGAGACTAGCCTCGGTCACTTGTCATCTATGTTTAGAGAGTGTTTGGAGCCCTTTGCTAAAGTTAGCTAAGTCACATCAGATGTTTCGATGCTAATTAGAAGTACAAACATAGCTTAATGATAAAATAATTGCATAAAATGAGAACGACATACATGAGAACAAATTCGTGAGATAAATCCATGATTATGCTACAGAAAATATGTGGTAATCATGAATTAATTAGGTATAACACATTCATCTTATGAATTAGTGCTTATCATTAGAGCAAGATACTTAGTTGCAATGTCGATGTCGGCATAGGACAACACTCATTGCAATGATTCACTTAACATGAATACGTTAGACAGAAAATATAACATGAGTGATTAAAGTACAAAACACTTAATTGTTTAAAGTTGGAGGCCCTTCATTTTTGGGGGCCATGAGCGCTCGTTCACCTCGCTCATGGCCATCGACGGGCCTGGCTTACAGACTTGCCCTGCGGGAGAAATATGAAGCTGGCACCACCGGGTCCAGTTCCAGTGCTGAAGGAGAGCGCACAGTATGGAAGCAGGTTTCGGGAGCTGCTGTACGTCCAAGGTGACGGTTTTTGCATGGAAAGTGATCAGGAATGGGCTCCCGACAAACGCCAACAAGAACTATAGGCAGATTGCTCAGGATAGCTGCTGTGAACTTTGTGGTTTCCCTACCGAGGACTGCTTTCACGCGGTCATTACCTGCCCTCATGCGGTTGCACTGCGCTATGAACTACGCAAACAGGTTGCACTGCCGGCGAAAGATGACCTGAAGAACGTTGGCCCAGAATGGCTTCTAATGCTCCTACGCAGGTATGATGCTGATACAAACTTAAACTTCTTGATGCTGATTTGGCGTTGTTGGAATGTCAGGAATAGTGTTATCCAAATCCAAGCAGGGGAAGGAATATCGATCAAAGGGTCCGTCCGCTTCCTAACACGTGACATCGAGTCCCTGCTCCAAATCCGACAACAGGCAAATGCTGATGACGGACGTGGTAAATAGAAGATGTGGCCTAGCAATGGTAGACGAGTCACAACCAAAAATCAAAAGCCCAGTTTGAAGTGGCTCCCCCCGTCTGGACAGGTGCTCAAAGTGAATGTAGATGGAGCTTTTATCAAGGAAAGTGGTAAGGCAGCAGTGGGAGCTGTTATCCGGGATGAGAAGGGGCTCCCTCTCCTGATGACCTGGCGTACGCTGCTTCATTGCTGTGATGCTGAGGAAGCAGAAGCTGAAGCTTGCTTGGAGGGCTGCCGTATGGCTAGCTGCTGGCCGGATCGCAGCTTTGTTCTGGAGTCAGAGTGCTCAACGCTGATAGGGAAGATCCATGCCGGGGGTGTGGACAGATCAACGGTGGCTCCTATCATTAAGAATATCTTGCACTACCGGAAAGACTGCCTTTGCCGTGCGCCAAATGATTTGCCGGGCACTTTCTATCGGGCGCACGGCAAAGGCCTCTCTTTGCCGTGCGCTTACGACCCGACGCACGGCTCCGATAAACGCACGGTGCAGAACTTTTTGCCGTGCGTCGTTTCAAGGGCGCACGGCAAAGAAATATCTTTGCCGTGCGTTGGACCATAGCGCACGGCAAAGAGGCCCGGGCACGTGCGCCGCCCGTGGCACGGCGGACGGCTAGGGCAGACGCTAACGGTCGTTAGCCTTTGCCGTGCACCCTATATGAAACGCACGGCAGAGAGGGTGTGACGCCGTCTCCCCGCGGACGGCCGTCCGAAATGATTTGCCAAAGACACTCAGACCCTCTTGGGGTTCTATTCTATTTATAGGCAAAGAATGCGTAACGTTTACAACTCTGGATCCATGATCCGGTTAAGCAGGACATGCCTGCATGAACGGCGCCCACGCGCGCACGACGGGGTCACCGTGCCTATCTGCACGGATCACCAACTAACCTGTAACTAATTGAACTTATCTCTAATTCTTCCCCCTCAATCACAACAGGATCTTTGGATGTTGAGATTGCGACTATTGACTGCAAAGGGAGCTCTTGATAGCGGCTTTGTCAGAATATCTGCAACCTGGTCCTCTGATGAAATGAACCGAACCTCCATTGCTTTTCGAGTGACTTGCTCTCTGACAAAATGGAAATCGACTTCGATGTGTTTTGTTCTTGCATGGAACATTGGATTTGTCGTCAGATATGTTGCTCCGAGGTTGTCACACCAAAGTCGAGGCCGATCACGTACGAAAACACCAAGTTCTTTCAGCAACGACTGAATCCAGATGATTTCAGCTGTCACATTTGCAATTGCCTTGTACTCTGCTTCAGTGCTTGATCGTGAAACAGTGGCCTGTTTTCGAGAGCTCCATGACACCAAGTTTGTTCCTAGAAATACTGCAAAGCCACTTGTTGGTCTTCGATCATCTGGACACCCTGCCCAATCGGCATTAGAGAACCCTGACAATAAGATATTTCTGGATCTCTGAATTTTCAGCCCTTCATCGATTGTTCCCTTGACAAACCTGAGTATTCTTTTAACTGCAACCCAGTGAACATTAGTGGGAGATTGAATGAACTGGCACACTTTATTTACTGCAAAGGACAGATCAGGCCTGGTGAGAGTCAGGTATTGCAAACCCCCAACAATGCTCCTATACCTGAATTGTTCTTCTCCAGACAACAGGGTGCCATGCTCTCTTGATAGCTTCTCAGAAGAAGACATTAGAGTGGATATGGGTCTACATTTCTCCATATTTGCTTTCTTCAGAAGATCCAATGCATACCTTTTCTGTGAGAGTAGAATACCATCTCTGTGTGGTTTCACTTCAATTCCCAGAAAATATTCCAATGGCCCCAAATCCTTAACTGCAAAGTCTTTGTTCAAGTTCTGAATCAATTTATCAGTAGCTTTATCAGAAGAGCTCACTATTATAATGTCATCCACATAGATCAGCATGTAGATTGTTATGTCCCCCTCCTTGAACACAAATAGAGAAGCATCTGCTACTGATCCTCTGAACCCCAGATTCTGCAGCTTGCTTGTCAGTCTAGAATGCCAAGCCTTTGGAGACTGTTTCAGTCCATACAGGGCTTTCTTGAGACGACAAATATAATATGAGGGCTTTCTTGTATCTTCATACCCTGGAGGTTGTTTCATGTACACCTTCTCTTCTAAAACTCCATGTAAGAAAGCATTTTGAATATCAATCTGTCTCAAGCTCCACCCTTGGCTGACAGCTAGAGACAGTATAACCCTGATAGTTGAAGGTTTCACCACAGGGCTATAAGTTTCAAAATAATCTATGACCTGTCTTTGTTTGAAGCCCTTTGCTACTAATCTGGCTTTGAATCTCTCCACACTGCCATCTGCTTTTCTCTTCACTTTATACACCCATGTACTGTCTATGAGATTTATTCCCTTCTAAGGAGGTACTAAATCCCAAGTTTCATTATTCAGCAGTGCTGAATATTCAACATCCATTGCTTTCTTCCAATCAGGACTATTCAATGCTTCTTCAAGACTCATTGGTTGAGAAACTGCAGGTGATTTGTTAGCTGACAAAGCTGTTGTCGGATTTTCTTCAGGTGTAAAATTGCGAGCATGTACTGAATATCTGATTGTTCCATCAGTGAACTCCTTAGGCTTCACAATATTATTGCGAAGTCTTGTTTGCATCTTGTGTTGTCTCCCTGGTTCTGGTTCAGGATCTGGAGTGACTTCTGGAGCATCAATTACCATTGCTGAAACTGAACCACCAGGAGCTGAATGTGATGGTTGTGCAGCAACAGGAGACCCTGCAGTAATTTCACTAGAGTCTGCATTCACAGCCGGATTAGCTTGTTCATTACTCAAATGAGCATCCTCAACAACTGGTTCAGGTGGGTGTGGTGTGGTGTTGGTTGTTGCTGGGTTTGGAGATAGTAGTAGGGCATTTTCAGTGTAAGGAATGGCTTTGGCTATAGTCGGTAAAATGGTGGGATGATTTGAATGTTGTAGGGCTGAGTCAGTAGAGATGGGGACAGAGAAGGGAAACACAGACTCATCAAAAACTACATCCCGAGAGAGATAAATCCTGCCTGAACTCCTGTCAAGACATTTGAAGCCTTTGTGAGAGGAGCTATATCCTAGGAAAATACACTGTTTGGTTCTGAAATTTAGTTTCCTATCATTATAGGCACGCAAGTTGGGCCAGCAAGCACACCCAAATACCTTTAGCATAGAGTAATCAGGCTGTGTTCTGAGAAGCTTGTGGATGGGTGTGTCATTTTGGATGGTTCGGCTGGGCATGCGGTTGATCAAGTAGCAGGCTGTGTTAAAGGCTTCATCCCAAAAACGAAGGGGCATTTTTGCTTGAGCTAAAAGGGTTAGGCCGGTTTCAACGATGTGTCTGTGCTTCCTTTCTGCTGAACCATTTTGCTGGTGAATGTGCGGACAGGAAATATGGTGTTGAATGCCAGTGTTTTGGAAATATCTATGCAAGCGATGGTATTCACCCCCCCAATCAGACTGAACCGAGCGAATTTTGGCATTCAGCATGTTTTCTACATGTTTCTGAAACTGTAAGAAGACAGACTCCACTTCAGATTTGCATTTCAGAAAATAAATCCACACGTATCTACTGAAATCATCAATGAAGGAAACATAATACTTTGAATTATTTGCTGATAGGAGAGCTGGTCCCCAAACATCAGTATGGATCAATTGTAAAGGAGCAGTAGATACATGTGTGGAAGGATAAAAGGGAAGCTGATGTGCTTTTCCTAACTGACAGGCATTACACACTGAAGAAGGAAGAACACTTTTGTCTACAGCTACATTATTTCTCTGAAGAATACGAAGAACAATTGGAGTGGCTGGATGTCCAAGTCTTTGATGCCAAAGATCCTGGGAGGCGTTGGCTGTCAGAAGAGCTTGATGATTATTAGATGGTAGAACGTAGAGTCCATTTCTACATTTGCCTATGAGGAGGATATTCTTCGTTGCCCGATCCTTTACACAAAAATATTTGGGGTGAAATTCAACAAAAGCATCATTATCAGTGGCTAGTTTCTTGACAGAGATGAGGTGCTTGTTGATTTTAGGTGCGACAAGGATGCTGTTCAAATATAAAGGTCTACTTGAACCAGTAATTGAAGAATGTCCAATATGAGTAATAGACAAACCTGCTCCATTGGCAATATGGATCTGATCACCTCCATTGTAACGCTCCTTCACCGTGAGCCGTTCCATGTCACTGGTGGCATGATCAGTGGCCCCAGTGTCCACATACCAGTTGGCATCGTTGGAGGTGTCCGTCGCAACGAATTTGGTGGCATCCTCCGCCTGGTACGCCTGATCAAACCGATGCCAGCACTGGAGTGCGTCATGGTTCGGCTTCCTGCAGATCTGGCATAATGGCCCATTGGTGTTGTTGGCGCCGTGGTTGTTTGGCGCTCGCTGAGATGGACGAGAAGCAGTACGCCCCCCTTGATTGCGTCCACCGCCGCCATTGCGGCCGCCGCGCCCGCGATTGTTGCGGACCACATTGCCTCCTCCGCCGCGACCATTGTTCCTGTTGACACTGTTAGCCGATACCTGACCCGTCGAGTTGTAGAGTTCATGTCTCATCTCAAAGCTGAGCATGTGGGAGTACACGTCGCTGATCGTGTAAGGATCAACGCGCGTAGTGATGCTGGTGACGAGTGGGTCGTAGTCGGGGCCGAGGACGCGCAGCATGTAGGAGATCAGCTCCTCATCTTCAACGCGCTTGACGATTGCGGCGAGCGTGTCGCCGAGGCGCTTGACCTTGCGGAAGTAGTCGGGGATGCTGAGATCATTCTTCTGGATCGTGGCGAGCTGCATGCGGATCTGCATCACCCGCGCACGTGAGCTCGACGCGTACATTCTCTCCAGCGATCTCCAAGCGTCGCGGGCGGTGGTCATTCCCACCATGGTGGAGAGGATTTCTTCGCTGAGGGAGGAGTTGATGAGGCTGAGGACGAGCTGGTCCTGGTGGTACCAGCTGGTGTACTCCGGGTTGACGGCGATTCTCCTGCCGCCATTCTCCTCGGACGGCACGACCGTTATGGTCTGAGCCGGTGCCGGCAGAGAACCATCGACGAAGCCGACTATGCCTTGACTCCTCAGGTAGGGCAAAATTTGTGCCGACCAGAGCAGGTAGTTGTCCTGCGTGAGCTTGATGTTGATCACATGATTGATCGATGGCGTAGGCATGGCACTGAACTGGGTGGATGTGGATGCGTTGGATTTCGCGGAGAAGGGAGAGCTGAACATGGCGGAAGCGCTATTTGTGGATTAGTTGGCTCTGATACCATAAAATGATTTGCCAAAGACACTCAGACCCTCTTGGGATTCTGTTCTATTTATAGGCAAAGAATGCGTAACGTTTACAACTCTGGATCCATGATCCGGTTAAGCAGACATGCCCGCATGAACGGCGCCCACGCACGCACGACGGGGTCACCGTGCCTATCCGCACGGATCACCAACTAACCCGTAACTAATTGAACTTATCTCTAATTCTATCACCGTCAACACCTTTTCTTTGTCGTGTGTCACGTATTACGCACGACAACGAACTGTGCCATGCGTTGCCTTTTTCCAAAGCGCACGGCAAAGTTCTTTACCGGGTAAAAATGCGCCGGACGCTCTTTGCCGTGCGCTTGGGCAAAATGCGCACGGCAAAAGCGGTGCTGTGCGTATTCCTCCCTTTGTCGTGTCTTAGTTTTGTTAAGATTAGAAGAGAGCAAAATAATGTGGCTCATGGCTTGGCCCATTTTGCCATTCGTACAGGGGAGAGTGGCTCCCTCTCTACGAGTGCCCCGGAGTGCATTAAGCCCTTGATGTACTCTGAACTTACCTAGCTATTCAATAAAGCTCTCCTTTTCACACAAAAAAAATATGTACTGTGCAGTCTACCTTATAGTTCTAAGATAAGAGGTACAAAGTAATTTTGGGAACTTCTCATATCTTCATTCTTTTTGCAAATGGTTTGGATAGCTCTTAAGTTCCATTGAATAATTTTTAGTGACATACGGGGCAGTGACTAGAATAGATAGCAGTTCATGCATTTAAGCCTGTGTACTTCATTCCAATCTAATCTCAGTAGGTTAGAAGATTGAGGTCAATAACTATAAGGACACCGTTACAAAACATGAGATTAATGTGACCTCATCCATCCTCTATATATGATTGAATTAATGAAACATCTGATCATTCACTCTCGCTCATTTGTCTCTCTCGTTTTGAATTCACTCAAACATGTTATCAGCACGAGCTCCAAGAGAAGAAAGAAGGAGGAGAAGTTGTTGTCCGCCGAGAAGAACAAAGGAGGCATCAGCCTCTAGGGAAGGTACGATGCTTATCATCGATGAAGTTGTCACCTCTGTGATGCATCTTCCTCCCCACCTCCGTGCTCGCCGTCTTCGAGACCTTCTTCAACGCCGTGAGCGCCGCTCGCTAGTCCAGCACCAGTCTGCGACGCCCACTGCCGCGCGCTAGGGTTTTCAACTATGTAAAGCTGTGGTTGCGGCTCCGGCGGCTCAATTCCCCGCTCCTCGTCGTCGCAGTGGTACTCGCATCACGACTGGTGGTCACCGCGCATTCAACCACAGCCTCCACAGAGCACAACCAACTGTCGTCGCAGTCCCTAGTGGGCCGTCGGCGGGTGCCACCACTGATGCTAGCCCTAGTGAGCCGCCGGCGGGCACCACCGTTACCGCTGGACCCTCTCAGCCACTGGTGGGTCACTTCCTGCCCATCTGCATCCACATCAGCAACGTTGGCCACTGCAACAACCATGGGTGGACAGTGGTGGTGCAGGTGCCCGTGACAGAGTGCCTACTACCGGCTACCGCTCGATCTCACATCGTCACCGGCAAGCAGAACCGTTGCTGCATCACCGGAGATGGAGCCCATGGAGATCTAGATGGACTCAACACGAGCCCCTTCATCGTCGCCGGACGCCACCGTCGCTGCTCTTCTTCTCTGCCGCCGACACGCTCTGCTTCTACCGGTACCATCGCGGCACGACGCTGGGAGCCGGCCAGCTCGTTCCTCGATTCGAGCATCGAAGCTGGCCCGAGCGCCCCTCAACTTCACGTCGTCGTCTCCGCTACCGCTCGCCACCGGCACATGATCTCCACCGGCCACCGCCACCTCCCCAATGACGTGGGAGGCCACGCCGCTACTGCCTTCGACACAGAGGCCTAAGGGCTTCACTGGATCTACAGGAGGGAGGCTATACAGCGGTGGGTGGGCGGCGGCGACGACGGCGCCATCCGCCGTGGTTTTGGTGGGCCGCTCACGCTTTTATACTGCGACGGCGGTGATGATGGGCCATAGGGATGAAAGTGGTACGGATATTATCTGACCGGCCGACCGAAAGGGTCAGACACTCAAATGGTAAGACCGTATCCGAATCTAGACATTTAGTATCCGTAACTATTCGTACTGCATTAGTATCCGGAAATTTTAAGTTGAATTTATATGATCCAAATATGATGAATATCACTATTTGGCACAAAGTATATTGTTCGTATCCAAATTCGATTTGAGAATTCAGTCCGAGAAAGAAAAACTATTTGTATATGTGACGCCCCAGGTTTTCATCCGGGATCATTAACCCTAACGATCGGGTCAAATGAGTTGACTTTGGTCAAACGACGGTCAACCTGGGCCATCCCCTGGAAAACATCACCAACCACCCCTAATGACCCACTTTGGTCAACTTTTGTCAACTAGGGACACCCTTGGACAAAACCCCAGTCAAAACCCCCTAAAACCCCTTTGACCATCATCTGTCACCCGGAACTTTTGCCGCGTTCTCCAAATTTCACATCAACACTTCAAATTCTTCCAATGTAAAAGTTGTGTAGTTTGTTGAGGTACACAACTTTCATGTTGAGTGGCATTTGAGATTTGGAGTGGAAATGTGTGAAAAAGCTTGGTTAATGCCTCTTGTTACTATTCCTCGGCGCCCAGAAAACAGCCAAGTTGGCATGCATTTTGTGCACAAATGGTTGACAAAAACCCCCATACACCCTTTGTAGAAGTTGTAGAGGGATGCTAGATCTACAACTTTCCTATTCAAACCTTGGTGCACTTCAGTTCAACTTTTTGGAGTTAAACCCGGTCAAAGTATGCCTGGACAAAATGTTTTGTACCCTGGGCATCCAGAGCGCGCCGCCCGCGCTGGCATCGCGCGTCGCCGCGCCGCGACCCTCACCGGGGCCGGACGCCGAGGCATGCAGCCGCGCCGAGGTGCTCTTGTGCATGACGCTTGCGGTGCCCACCGGTCGGTGCCACGCGCCACACGCCCGCAGGCCGCGCCGTGCCGTCCACCGCTGTCCAACCAACCCTGTCTCCGTCGTACCAGGCCGTGCGCGCTGCCATGCCGTGCCCATGCCGCGTTGTGTTCCGACGACATGACTCGCGAACCGCCTCTCCAAGGCAGAGCTGCAGCTGTAAAACCCGTGCCCCTTCACCCTCGTGCGTAGACGCCACCGGTCACCAGAGTCGCTGCCCCTGCCATTGGAGGTCGTGCAGCGAGCTCCTCTTCACGGCTAGCACGCCGACCCCTAGAGTGCACCGCACCCTTCCTCCTACACCACCAGAGCTCCTCAAGCCGCCTGTTGCCCAGGCCGAACCGCCGGTTCGCCGGAACCAGAGCTCCAGTGGCGCCCGCCGCCCTGCTCCGCCGGTCGTGCCCGTCGGTCGCCTCTCTACCGCATGTAAGCACCTGAATTGAGTCCTTGTGAACCCTAGATCCTCCCCAGTCGCTTCCTCAGCCAAGACCGCCGCGAGGTCACCGGATTTCGGCCGGCCGCTCCGCCCCAAGCCCCCAAGGACCACATTGCATGGCCTGAGCTCTTTCTAGGGTCTATTGTGAAAACCAGGGGTATATCTGTGAACTTTCAAATGTTTCCAAGGGTCTGTGTCAAATAGATTCTTTACCCTTTTGTGTGTTTTGGCTGAGGCTTGTAAAATTCATTTAAAATCGTAGAAAATCCAAAAATTGCAAAACCAATTTTGCTGTACTACTTGTGACAAAACCTACAACTTTTGAAAAGATTGTATATACTTTTGAGCTACAGTTTTCACATGAAAAATTGAAATCCATTTACCCTAGATCTGTTGTACTGCTAAATCTACATGTGTCTTGACCTGATTTTTGGACATGTTGTACTTCATGCCATGTTTAGTCATCACACCAAAATTTGCAGAATGTTACTGAGTAAATCTTTTTGTATGATTTATCTTGTGTTATTGATGAATCTGCCTAGATGAATTTTATAGCTTAAAATAAATTTATTTTTGAGCCTAAATTTTGACTATTGTCTTTTTATGCTGAAATACACCTCTGATGAATATAACATGATTTTATCTCTACCAGAGATATTTATTCTTGATTTTTGCCTAGTTTTATACGTAATTGCATATCGCCAGTTCTATAATAGCCCTAGATGAATATGTTGGATGCCTAGCCTTGTTTTGGACCATAGAAACAGTGAGAGAAAGTTTGGGTCCAGAAGTTCTTTATTTACTTTTTTATATGTATTTATCTTGTTTGTGGTAAATAGAAATGCTATATTTGATATATTTATTTTTATAGCTTAAGTAAGCGCGCATGTGTGATCAGTGGCTTGTATTAGACTTAATGAGCTCAGGGAACACCACTCTTGGTGTTTTATAATTTGTTTTGTTGAATAAAAATGGAGAAGCCATTGTAGGTCTAATAGTGAAATTAAATGAGAAAATCACACTTCACACCTAAGGACCGTGTGTATGTGTGGTGGAACTTGCTAACAAGTTTAAAACCAACCCTTATTGTTTGTGTAATTAAATTAAATTACTTGTATATATATGTACACAATCACTATTAAAAAGGTTAGATAATAAGGCATCACATATTGTTCCTCCCCATAGTTTTCATGTGTTGTTTTGTAATGAATTAAATCAAATCGTCAATTAAGTCTTGCATTTGCATCCTTTGTGTAGAAGTCCCCGACCGTAGCTACACGCTCGTGCCAGCTGACGAGGATGAGGGAGCCGGAGGAGACGTGCACTACATCGCTGTAGAGCAAGACATGGACCAAAGTTCAGAAGGGCCAAAGGCCAGCTTTGCCAACGAAGGCAAGCCCCGATTTATCATTAACCCATGTTGATTTAAATTATGCAACTATCTTTATTATTTTATGTGCATTAACGTTCAGGAGTTGAATGAAACACTAGTTGCATGATCCCTAGGTGGCTATGTTCTTTTACTAGTATGCTAGGTCCTTAGATGCTATGCTCTAAGGACCCGGTAAAAGTCGAGTGATGTTCATCACTCGTGAGAATAGGATCTCCTTTATGGAATAACCCTATTTATAAATGTATTGCTCATGTGGTAAGAGCATGGGATTTGGGCTCTGGTCTAGTGGCTTCGTGGGCTAAGCTTTTGAACGTACTAAGCACTTGTTGGGCATGGGACCGGTAAGCCTAGTACCTAAGTGAGACGGCAAGGGATTTTCCATTACTAATCTTGAGCATTCACCTAGTTGGCTCATTACCGAGAGGGGGGTACTTGTGTGAGGCTGGATATACTGAGTGGGGGGCATACCAGATAGCCTTGTACCCAAGACTGTAATATCTATCCCGAACCGAGGATCGATGGGAACCGCTTGGTCGGTGTCAGCTCTGTTGGGGCATCGCTCCATGTGTTTAGGTCTACCTTGCAAGGTTTTGAATCAATCGATTGTCGGCCTCTCACCATTATCCGAGACTGCTTAATCAACTGGCCATGATATCCCTTAATGATGGAACTATGTGCATTCTTCTGTGTGAATTAATTGTATTGTACAATTCTTGATTGCACTAGTTGCTCATTATAGATGGTAAATCTACTAGAATTTGAGCTAAAAATATTGAAAGTAAGGATCCATGATCCTAGTTGCTTTTTGGCAAAACAAAACCCACCATCCAAAAGCCCTACATGCCTAGAGGTAACTTTTGTCGGGTAAGTCTTGCTTTAATTGTTGCTTTCAGCTGAAGTGGTTTGGCCTGGTGAGATTCCACCCGGCTGGGAGCTGGAATGGGTGGATGATGATGCCGAATGATGTCGTATTGTGTCGCTATTAGTATTTCTGCTGTTTTAATAAACTCTGAACCTTTTACTTTCATGTCAAGAACCATGGTTTGTAATAATGGACCCAACGGGGAAATTGGTATTAATTTGTAAGGCACTCTGGACTTTCCTTTGTGGGAGTTTTAATGCATACGTTCGATCCTCTCTGTGTTTTCAAGTGATTTACCGGGTTTAAACCCGGCAACACTTAATGGGATGATTCTTTATTATCGCTTAATGACCAAATGGAGTTGTTTAGGCGATAGTACGGAATTATCTCGGATGGGGTTGTCACAGTATATGTATTCGCAGTATCCATTCGTATCTGATCCTTTTTCATCGCTAATCGGCCACACCAGGCCCGCCCAGGCCGCACGTGCTGCTGTGGGCCGGAATTTACATGGGTCGTTCCAGTGACTTTCGGCCCATGCAACAATTATATCTATTAATTTTTATTTCATTCACCATTTTGCTATCTAGTCCCTATGTTAGTCAATAATTCTATTCAACTGTACATCAGTATTTATGTGTCTATGTATTTTGGTGTTTCGACCCCTGATGTTGTCTGAAATTATGCATCCGTGTATGTATTATCTTTTAAACAATTCAGACTATGTTGTTGAATTATTGCATATGTTTTAGAATTAATGCCTTGCATTTTTCTAAGACATTCTCCACTTATTTGTTTTGTATTAATTTGCAATTTACATAAACTTGCATTTTTACATAGCACACTCTCATGCAAAATAAAACTACATGTATTTTCTCTTGAGATGTGAGCATAGGGTGATGGAGACCTTAGCACTGGCTGCACTAAGTTCTTTCATAAAATTTAGTAGCCCTGAGACCGTGCTTTAAGGCTGCAAGTTTCTTGCCTATCACTATGAAGCCTACATCTTTCAACGATTGCATATACATGCTCCCCAAGTGAATTTTGAGGATAATTGAATTTTAAATTTGAAGTTTCATTTTGATGATTAATGAAGTACAGGGTAGTCGAGTCATAAGCATTGGTTGCAGTATGTTCTTTCAAATATATCAGCCTCAGCCATGAGATCTGTTGACGGTGTATTTTGGTACACCTAGCATGTTCATTACACTTTGGTTTGGATTTGATTATGGAACTAACCCGCCACTAGGCACACTAATCATATAACAAGTTCATCTATGTGCATGCATTTGGAAGTGTTGTGTTTATGTAGGAAAACATGGACATAAAGGACGGATTCACAACAAGTTCAAACGAGCATTTACGGAGTCTTGTTCGTGTTCATGAGCTTGATGAAATCACTTCCAATGGTGGCAAGGACCGAAGTGCTACGAGGAACACCCCCGGGGATTGAAGCGTAAAAGACCGAACTTCATGCGCGGAGAACCTCCATCTTGGACGCGAGGATGACATCGTCAAAATCATGCAAGTGGAGGGGGCAAAGTGCATAATCATCTGAGGACCCGCGGGAGCGAAGGGGCGACCGAGCCGGGCCGAGATGGGCCTGGGCCGGTCGGCCCAGGCCGGCCGGCCCAGCCCACCCCCGGTGGTCGGTTCGGCCCCCCTTTCCTTGCACCCGAAAGATCTTCAACCCTAAGACCCTGGAGGCGCCGCCATTCGACAGGGGGAGAGCCATTCGCACTAGGAGGCCACCCACAAGCTAGAGAGAGAGGAGGGAGATCTCCGGAGGGAGATCGTCCACCTCGAAGGAAGCACCCACAAGTGGAGAAGAAGGAAGACACCGTCGGAAGGGAAACCATGATCAACGGTGCTATGTCCAGCACTTTGATGGGGTAATCTCCTTATTCGTCCATGGGTTGTAATCGATCTTGAGATGTAATCGCACTTTGTCGGATTATCTATCTATCATCTTGTGTTGAATATACTTTAATGCTTAAGGTTAGCTACCATGCCGTTTAGGGAGTAAGAGCTCCAATGCTTCCTTGGATCCATTCAATACGCCATGTCCATCATAGGTCTAGTCATGAATACCTTCGCGTAGTGATAGTACGAGAGGAGGGAAAGGGTGAAACCGTGGTCACAACCCCGATAGATTAGATTGGTTTTCATGTCTTTAAACGATTGCATGCTCTAGTATCATAGACCCGTGGGCGAGTGTCTTTTATCTTGATATCTTAATCATTCTCTCTAGTGTAGTTTAGTTGTTTTCTAGTTTAATCATAGTTAGAGTTTGAGTAGTTAGAGTGTGAAGGTAGATCGAACGCTTGTAATCCCCTTGCTCCGCGGATTGACAAGAACCTTGGGAATCCCGTGGTGAAAAAGGTGTGGGGTCCGTACGCTTGCGGATCGTAGAGGGATACGTCTTTTATCCGTCAACAAGCCCCTTTTTCTGGCGTCGTTGCCGGGGAGCAAGCTAGTTTACATCGTTTGATTTGCATTTAACTTAGTTTTAAATTTAGTCTATCTTTTATTTGTTTTATCTAACACCTATTATCTAGAAAAACGCTTTGTTTTGTTTTTGTTTTTGTTTTTATCTTATTGTCTAGATGGCGTTCGTTAATCAACCCGTGGAAGAACCAGAGAAATCACTAAGGGATTACGCTAGCCCTCGATGTGAAGACATAAAAGTACAAGAGTCGGATTCGAAGCTCGAAGCGACTGAGTATGAGATTAAATCCAAGATCATCGAGATGGTGGCGGCAAACCCGTCTGAAGGGATGGTTACGGAGAACCCGTATAGACACATAAGGAATTTCACGACGATATGCAACACGGTGCGCCAAGAAGGAGTCCTCGATGAATGGTTCAAATGGAATCTCTTTCCCTACTCACTTGCCGACAATGCAAAGACATGGTACTCGTTTGCGTCCTTTGAAGTTGAAGGCAATTGGAACAAGTTGACAAAGAAGTTTTGCGAGAAGTTCTTTCCAATTAGCAAGGTTCAACATCTAAGGAGGCAAGTGATCAATTTCATGCAAGGAGAAGAGGAAGGGATAGACCAAGCCTGGGATAGGTTTAGTGGGTTGATCGAACAAGGACCAAAACTCAGCTTCTCCGGTGACGTACTCTTGCATACATTTTTATTTTCCCTAACCCCTAGTTGCATGCAACACATCGAAATGTGTGCAGGTGGGGATCTCATGGAGAAAACACTCACGGAAGCCGCCCAACTTCTACAAAAGATTAGTAAAGCGGCTGCCATGCGAAGAGATTGGGAAACAAGACTTGCGGAAGAGCCGGAATACAACTCGAGGAAGAAGAAGTGTGCTGAATTTTCTAAAGAGGCAACCCCGGAAGTCACAAAAGAGGAACCAATCACGGAAAAGCTTGAACAAGAACACATCAAGTCAAGAACTACCCCGAGCATCGACTTCGCCGTACCAAATGAGACAAACAAGGGAAGCATGTCAAGCGCGAAGCCACTAAGGGAGTTCGAACCAATGGATTGGGTTCCTATCGATTACAGAGAAGTATTCGATAAGAGAAGACCGTTCCCTAATCAAAAGGGAATGGCGAGAGCATTGGAAGTGGATTTCCCACCGAAGAAGAAAGTGGAAAATTCATACGACCTTGAAACCACCGGTGAGATTTTCCAAAAACTCTTTGGAGATGACATAGTGGATCCAGAACACATAGCCGAGGTGAAGAGAATCATGGGGATCAAGCCCGAAGCATCCCCATATGCTCGCATCGCCGAAGTCTACGTGATAGGATCCGAAGAAGAAGAGAAGATGACACCACACTTGAGTTGCGAGATCAACGGAGTTCAGTGCAAAGCCTTATGCAACATCGGAGCACAAGTAAGTGTCTTATCTTCTAAAATTTACGATAAAGTTCAAGACCACAACCTAGACTTAGCTCCAACATCAACGAAATTGATTATGGGCGATGGTAGAACTATCAAACCTCTAGGTATTGCTTGCAACATGAAAGTAAAACTCTCTAGAAATTGTATACCAACCGATTTCTTTGTTATTGATGCTTACCATAGTAATCATGATCACATAATCCTAGGTAGGCCCTTTCTTAAGTTGGTTGATGCCGTGTTAGATGCCGGAGAAGGCAAAGTAACTATGAACCTTAATGGAACAAAGTACACATATAACTTTCTTTGTGCTTCTAAACACCTTACACCCTTTCCTCCCGAAGACGAAGAGGTAGAAGAGATAGATAGCCTTTGTTTTGTTGAAACCCTTAGAGACCCGCTGCAAAGAGCGATGGAAAATCAAATTAGTAATCAACAAGATGAAGAACTAGAAGAAGCAACGAAAGGCTTGGAGCCACATGATGGAAGCGTGGAGGAAGGAAAATTCGAAGACATAGGAGAGATTAAACCCGAGGAGCCACAAGCGCCCGAGGTAGACCTTAAACCTTTGCCCAAAGGATTAAAGTATGAATTTTTGGGCCCAGACAAGACCTATCCAGTCATCGTGAGCGACGAGTTGAGTCCCGAAGAAAATGAGAAGTTGCTGTTTTTATTAAACAAACATAGGAAGGTGATTGGATATTCGATTAATGATCTCAAAGGTATTAGCCCAGCCTTTTGCACTCATTGTATACCAATGGAAGACCAATGTAAGCCCGTAGTGGACCACCAAAGGAGGCTAACTCATGCCATGCGAGAGGTAGTGAAGAAAGAGGTCATCAAGTTACTTGATGCCGGAATCATCTACCCGGTTCCGCATAGCGAATGGATGAGCCCGGTACATTGTGTACCAAAGAAAGGAGGTTTGACCGTGGTGAAGAATGAGAAAAACGAATTGATACCACAAAGAACCATGACCGGGTGGCGGATGTGTATCGATTATCATAAGCTTAACAAAGAGACGAAGAAAGATCACTTCCCTCTACCGTTCATCGACGAGATGCTCGAGAGATTAGCAAACCACGCTTATTTTTGCTTTCTCGATGGGTACTCGGGGTTCATGCAAATTCCCATTCACCCGGACGATCAACACAAAACAACGTTTACATGCCCTTACAAAACGTTTGCATATAGAAGGATGCCCTTCGGTCTATGCAACGCTCCGGCCTCTTTTCAACGTTGCATGATGGCCGTATTTTCGGAATTCATCGAAGAAATTGTCGAGGTGTTCATGGATGATTTTTCCGTTTATAAGAAGACGTTCAGGAAAGGTCCTCATGAGGTGTGCGGAGGTAGACTTGGTGTTAAATTGGGAAAAGTGCCACTTCATGGTTAAGCAAGGCATAGTGCTCGGACATGTTATATCCGAGAGAGGCATTGAAGTGGACAAGGCTAAGGTAGAGACGGTTGAGCAACTCCCACCTCCTACGGATGTTAAGTCCTTAAGGAGCTTTCTAGGCCATGCCGGATTCTATAGAAGATTTATTAAGGACTTCTCAAAGATTACTAAGCCTTTAACGCATCTTCTTCAAATGGATGTGGCTTTCGACTTTGATAAGAAGTGCCTAGCGGCATTCCGAACCTTGAAAAGTGTGTTGGTGAGTGCTCCCATTATTCAACCTCCGGATTGGAACCAACCTTTCGAGATCATGTGTGACGCAAGTGACTACGCCGTAGGCGCGGTTTTGGGTCAAAGAAAGGAAGGCCGAGTTCACGCCGTTTACTATGCTAGCAAAACTCTTAGTGGGGTGCAATTAAATTATGCCACTACGGAAAAGGAGTTGCTAGCGGTGGTTTTCGCTTTAAAAATTCAGATCTTACATCGTGAACTCGAAGGTTATTGTTTTCACCGATCACGCAGCCATCAAGTATCTCTTGGCTAAGAAGGAAGCTAAACCACGTTTGATTCGTTGGATCCTTTTTCTCCAAGAATTTGATGTTGAAATTCATGATAAAAAGGGGGTGGAAAATGTTGTGGCCGATCATTTGTCTAGGATGAATCGTGGACAAGATGATAAAGAGCCCATGGAAGATAAGATGAGAGATGACCACCTCTATCGAGTGCTTGATAAAGATACTTGGATGATCGATACCATTCGAGCAATTCAGAAGATGCCTCTCGATCATCTAGATAAAAACTCTCAAAAGAAGATAATCTCCGAAAGTAGGAAATACTTTTGGGATGCACCATACCTCTTCAAACTTGGCAATGATGGAGTCATGAGAAGATGTGTGCCAAGAGAAGAGAGGGTAGAAATTCTAAGGAAGTGCCACTCAGCGGAGTACGGTGGACACTACAGCCATTTTCGAACCCAAGCAAAAGTATGGTCAAGCGGATTCTTTTGGCCGGAGATGCATGAAGATACTAAAAGATATGTTGCATCATGCCCCGAATGCCAAAGAACCGGAAACATCTCTCAGAGAAATTCTATGCCTTTGAAATACAACCTACAAATCGATATATTCGATGTATGGGGTATAGACTTCATGGGGCCTTTCAAAAACTCATGCGGATATGAACATATTCTAGTCATGGTTGATTATGTATCCAAATGGGTAGAGGCTATGCCATGTCGTAAAGCTTCCATGGAGGAGTCCATTACTATGATCAAGAACGTGATTTTTCCTCGTTTCGGTACACCGAGAATCTTGATAAGTGATGAAGGAACTCACTTCACCGGGAAGAATTTCAAAAAGTGCTTGTCCAAGTTGGGGATTGAACATAGGGTCTCTACGGCCTATCACCCACAAACCAACGGACAAGCAGAAATGTCAAATAGGCAATTAAAAAGCATCCTCAACAAAACCATAGAGAAGGGAGGCAAAGATTGGTCAAAGAAATTAGACGGAGCTTTATGGGCTTATCGAACGTCGTTCAAGACACTGATAGGTATGACCCCTTATCAATTCGCCTATGGAAAAGCTTGCCACCTTCCGGTTGAGTTGGAACATAAAGCCTATTGGGCGATTAAAGAGATGAACCTCGATCTCGATGCCGCGGTGGTGAAACGTAGGATCCAAATAAGCGAGCTAGAGGAGATGAGGTTGAAAGCATATGAAAATGCAAGCATATACAAATAGAGAATCAAAAGGTGGTATGATAAAAGATTGAAAAAGAAAGAATTTAAAGAAGGAGATAAGGTCCTCCTCTACAATTCGAGGTTTAAAACCTTCGGAAAGGGGAAATTGCAAAGTAAGTGGGACGGACCTTATGTTGTGCATTCGGTGCTCTCCAACGGAGCGGTAACCATTATGGATATAAAAGGCGATCAATTTATGGTGAATGGTCAACGGCTTAAGGTTTACTACGAACCCGACGTTGTGCCCCTTCACCATGTTGATGTCTTCACCATGGAAGAAGAGCCCGAACGTCCCGCCTAGGACGAAAAACAAGGCATGAATTTCTGTAAATAGTTTTTCTTTTAATTTTCTGGAGTTTCTCGCGAAGATTTACTGGGCCAACTTTTTCCCATGGGCTAAGGAGGTGAAAAAAGGGCGGTGCATGAAAAACCGGACCGGCCCGGCCCCCGAGACAGGGTGGGCCGGCCGGCCCAGTAGGGTTTCGGCGGCGGACGCCCCCCTGTTTTTGCCCGAATTGCTCCTTTTCGACTTCCTTCTTCGGTCAGAAAATTTTAAGGGAAGTTTAAAAAAAGGAAAATGAGGTTCCTAGGGTTTTCCTCTTCGGACTATTTATTTGGCTGAATTGGGAGCTCGGGAATCAAACCCATCAAGCAATATTTTGCACCCACGCAGCAGCCATTGTGCCCCCGAGGAGCTTAGAGTTGAAGCTAGAAGCCAAGGAGCCATCGATGGAGGAGGCGAAGCGATGCGAGCTCAAGATACCCGTCGAGATCAAGAGGACCGCTCGCATCTGTTGCAGAGGGCGTGTCCCGACCGGAGCTATTGCACCTCGCAACCCCGTCGAAGGAGAGAAGGTCCCTACGCCCGTTCGAAGGTCGGCACGCATCCAAGGCATGAAGCAGAAAGGCTACAAGGAGGTGTCGCCCGAGCCTAAGGATTATGGGGGTAGCGACTACTCTGACGATCGTAGCCCGAGCTCGTGGGCGGCTGCCGGAAGAGATGATAACGACCTCTACATTTGGGATGAGGTGCCCAAGGAGAATACTCCCTAAGGCGCTAACAGCGGCGGCGACGACGGCGACGACGACGGAGGCGACAGCAATGGCGGTGGCGACGACGGTGGAGACGATGGCAATGACGACCCATTCGGATTGCATACAATGTGTTGTGCGGCTTGCCGTCATTCTATCGGGGATCTCTACACGTCGGTCGACGAATGTCTCCAAGCCATGGAGGCGATGAAGCAGCGTTTGGAGGACTTGGAGCGCGTAGTTGAAGACGACTACAAGTTCCTTAACCGCAACGTGCGCAAACTCTTTGGCATGGTCGGGAACATGAGAGGCAAGTGGTGCAATACTTGCTTAAAGTACCACTAGGTCTAGTTTTCCCCTTAGGAATTTTGTAAGATGCGACGAGGACGTCATATGTTTTTAGCATGGAGGAGAGCTAGCTAGCTAGCCTTAGCTTTTGAGTTTCAAAGTTTAGGTTCGGTTTAGTCTTCGAGAGAGGACAATCTTAGAGTTTAAGGAGTCTTAGTTTTCGAGTGTGTTTTAAATTTTTGCAAGTTTGAAGTGTCTTAAATTAGTGTTGAGTCAAAGAAAATCAAATAAAAAGAGTCTTTATATATTTTGTGTCTTGTGTGATGCTTATCTTTATTCACTTGTTTGTTTATCTTTGATATATGAACATAAGTGTGTGGTTCGAAAAACGTTTACCGTGGTGCTTAGTGGAATTGCTACTACTTAATGCACCCATACCACACTTCGACCTTGAGCTTCACATGTTAGTTGTGCTATGTTCAATGCTAAAAGTTGGAGGATTTCAGTTCTGAAAATTATCTAAAAACCCTTGTAATAAAGGTTAGCAAAACCTCTTTTTCCAAGTTGAGAGTAAGAAAAAAATCCTATACAAAGCCAATTTATTTTTTTTGCTCCACCATAAGTGTGATTAGCACGATGAGTTAGGCAAGGATCCTTCTCTCTTGGGAGTTTTAATTTCGAGCAATGATCATGTTCTTGTACTTATCTTTTGTTGCTAGCCTCGTCATACATTCAGTAACGTGACTTTCGCATCGGAAGTCCCGTACATCGCCGAATTCCATACCCAACCCTATACATCTCTTTTGTACATCGCATTCCTTGAACACAACCTATTCTCAAAGTTTCGTCTCGTCTCTAGCATGATTTATTTAAAATTTCAGATTGTATGCATGCAAGAAAGAGAGGAGTTGAGAGCTTTGAAAAGTTGTCAAGACAGGGAAAAATAAAGAGAAAAGTATGAGTATGGAAAAGAAAGAAAGAAAAAATATAGAAAAGTAAAGAAAGAGGAAAGAAAGAATGAAAGATAAAGAAGAGGAAGAGAAAAGAGGTATGGCAAGAAAGATATGAGAGGGATGAATCAAGTGAAAGAAAAAAAATAAAAGTGTAAGGAAGGATGTCACGTTGTTGAGAGACGGAACTTTCACTCTTTTTCCAACCATGTGCAATCCGACAACAAGGACGTCATCGGTGCCTCGTAGTCATAATTTTCTTTTGCCCTTGCACATGTCCACCATTCTAAATCTTCTCATCCTTGATATCCCTACATATGGTTTATTCTCATGATCATTGGATTTGAAAGGTAAACAACCATTAGAGGAAGTTCTTAGTTTGACAATACTTGCGTTGATTGCACTAGACCTACCTATAGCTCCACTTTACATATTATGTGAGAGACTTATGGGAGGTGAGAGTTTTATAAAATTGGTTTAGGATAGCCACCTCATATGAGTGACTTCAGAGAGCTTGGAGAAAGGTTTTTGTCTAATACTTGTTGCCGGAATTTTATTTGAAAAATCATAAAAACCCTCCGATGGAAGCAAAGAAGTAAGCATGGCTGAAATTGAAGACTTCGAGTGAAGAGTTTGAGTTGTGGGGTAAATCTTGATGTGGTAAAGATTCTAAACGCCCATGATTATGTTTGATGATCATTGCTTTGTGTTTGTGTATTAAAGATGAAAGGATTGACTAACTTGTGAAGAAGGATTAGCGGTACACGATTACAACGTTTTGGACGAAGTTCTTTTACGAGTACTTGCTCGAGGACAAGCAAGAGCTAAGCGTGGGGGAGATGTTGACGGTGTATTTTGGTACACCTAGCATGTTCATTACACTTTGATTTGGATTTAATTATGGAACTAACCCGCCACTAGGCACACTAATCATATAACAAGTTCATATATGTGCATGCATTTGGAAGTGTTGTGTTTATGTAGGAAAACATGGACATAAAGGACGGATTCGCAACAAGTTCAAACGAGCATTTACGGAGTCTTGTTCGTGTTCATGAGCTTGATGAAATCACTTCCAATGGTGGGAAGGACCTAAGTGCTACGAGGAACACCCCCGGGGATTGAAGCGTAAAAGACCGAACTTCATGCGCGGAGAACCTCCATCTTGGACGCAAGGATGACATCGTCAAAATCATGCAAGTGGAGGGGGCAAAGTGCATAATCACCTGAGGACCCACGGGAGCGAAGGGGCGACCGAACCGGGCCGAGATGGGCCTGGACCGGTCGGCCTAGCCCACCCCGGTGGTCGGTTCGGCCCCCCTTTCCTTGCACCCGAAGGATCTTCAACCCTAAAACCCTGGAGGCGCCGCCATTCGACAGGAGGAGAGCCATTCGCACTTGGAGGCCATCCACAATCTAGAGAGAGAGGAGGGAGATCTCCGGAGGGAGATCGTCCACCTCGAAGGAAGCACCCACAAGTGGAGAAGAAGGAAGACACCGTCGGAAGGGAAACCATGATCAACAATGCTATGTCCAGCACTTTGATGGGGTAATCTCCTTATTCGTCCATGGGTTGTAATCGATCTTGAGATGTAATAGTACTTTGTCGGATTATCTATCTATCATCTTGTGTTGAATATACTTTAATGCTTAAGGTTAGCTACCATGCCGTAAAAGGAGTAAGAGCTCCAATGCTTCCTTGGATCCATTCAATACGTCATGACCATCATAGGTCTAGTCATGAATACCTTCGCGTAGTGACAGTACGAGAGGAGGGAAAGGGTGAAACCGTGGTCACAACCCCGATAGATTAGATTGGTTTTCATGTCTTTAAACGATTGCATGCTGTAGTATCGTAGACCCGTGGGCGAGTGTCTTTTATCTTGATATCTTAATCATTCTCTCTAGTGTAGTTTAGTTGCTTTCTAGTTTAATCATAGTTAGAGTTTGAGTAGTTAGAGTGTGAAGGTAGATCGAACGCTTGTAATCCCCTTGCTCCGCGGATTGACAAGAACCTTGGGAATCCCGTGGTGAAAAGGTGTGGGGTCCGTACGCTTGCGGATCGTCGAGGGATACGTCTTTTATCCGTCAACAAGATCCATGCTTTAGGTAGCAATTCATTTGCCCATTATTTGGAGATTATCTATAACATGCTTATTAATTCTCAAAAATTAACTCTCATAAAGAATTTTCTCTCATTTCTTGTGATTATTATGTGCTTCACGATATTACAACATTACCATCGGGATTCTCAATTTATAATTGTGTAGGCACATGGAAAATAATAAAGAGTTCAATGAACTCGCCATTGATGGGCACAATTACCCAACATGGGCTTCGGACATTGAAATTAACTTTGCTCCCCGTGGAATTGTTGAGGCAATATAAGAAGAAGTTTTTTGCCCTTTTTCTTCTGAGGCTCTACATCCATAAGGATCTCAAGCAGGATTATCTGATGGAAAGATGCCCCCTTGCTTCATGGAAGGCCCTTAAAGAAAGGTATGAACAGCAGAAGGAACTTATTTGGCCTTCCACCAATCATGAGTGGAATCACCTTCGTCTGCAAGACTTCAAAATAGTTGTAGAGTACAATCATGTTGTTCACACCATTTGCTCAAAGTTGAAGTTCTGCGAGAAAGAGCCAACAGACGCAGAGAAAATATAGAAAACTCTATCCAGTATGCTTCTGGAGGATAGGATATTGCATCAGCAATACCGCAGAAGCAATTTCCAGCAATATTTCTAGCTTATTCATACATTGTCTCAGGCAGAAAAACATCATGAGCTCCTTTTAAAGAATGCCCATCAGCACCCTCCGGGTTCTGCTCCTTTGCCTGAGGTACACTACAATGCTCATTCACCTACTGGGAATAAGATAAACTTTAAGGAGAATAATTTTTCTAAGAGTTCAGCTGGAAAGCGCAAGTTCAACAATAGCTGCAAATTCTTTAGGAGAGGAAAAAGGTGAAAAGGCAATGGCAAAGCATCGTCACCTTGCGACAATAGTCGCATGACGTGCTCCAGGTGTGGTTGTAATAACCATACCACTAAGGAATGTTGTTTCCCAAAAAACCTTGTTCTTTTGTATCAAAATTCCCTCAAGAAGTCAAAGTCCAACATGCCAAGATATGAAGCTCACTTCAATTCTACTGAAGCTACACATGTGGTTCAAAGTTCTTCGCTGGCTCCTACAGAACCGCAGAACGCTCTTGGTCAAGAGAACATCACTGCAACTGGAGGCATGCTTACTCTTCCACATGAAGAATCTGCAGATGACATGCTTATCGATTACTTCTTGAAGGATCCACTTGGTGATTTGCTTGTTTTTACCTATCAATCTTCACATAAGCTTTCCACTTTCATATATGAGTAGAATATGTTGAGAATAATCTAGTGTAGGCTTGAGTGACTTGACGAGATGAGTGTTTCCATGAGCTTTTGCAAAAGAACCTCACTTATGTTAGATGTGCAACTTTTTGAAAACTCTTCATGATGCAACATGGTAAAGGTTTGAAGTTTGCTTAAGTTTGAGAGCACTATTTTTTTATTGTGGCATGTTCACTAATTCTAGTCTATCTTCCATGATGAATTAGCTTGTCAAAACTTGAACCTTAAATGCTAAATACTTGAGAGAGCAATATGTTTTGTTGTGTATAACTAAGTGCAGGAAAGACATTGAAGGCAATGCTGATTTCCAAGTTAAGCAAAAGATCTTGGACTTGCTCAAGGACGAGCAAGGTTTAAGCATGGGGGTATGTTGACGGTCGATTTTGGTACACCTAGCTATGAGTTTACCGTCAACATTTGCACATATTTAATATCCTAACCAATGGTACTAACCACTGATATGACAAGTTCGCACTTGCATGTGGTTTTTGGAGTGTGTTGTTTACACAGGATTTAAGCGCTTAAAGGAGTACTTTCGGGTAAACTTCATCAAACACTTTATGATAAGATCATGAAGACCGGCACAAGTCAAGACACATGATGAACATGACTCCAAATGGCCCATGGACCAAAGCATCAACACGTAAAACTCCGGGGACTTGGAGGTTTACCAACGAGATCAACTCAGCCTGAGAGATATTCTCGCAGCCTAAAACAGTATGATCTTTTGGTGTAGATTCGCAGACTTAAACGACCTCTAATGGAAAAAGTTTGAATACCAAAGTTTTGCTACTCGATGATAGCTTCATTTGGACATATGGAGGGTCCAGTTCGGGTCAAGGAGTTGGGAGATATAGCCCCCAAAATACCGGCTGCGCAGATAAGTTCGAAATCAGATAGATTATCTTCTGTGGCTGTTTTGGGATCTTATCTTCGTTTTGAAGGAACACAATGAATACCAAAGTTGGAGATAATTTCGTGGCACACAATCTGGACACTGAATTTGCATTATTTGGGGTCCGGACGTGGGAGATATGGCACCGGCAAGGAAGGGGTGTGGATCAAGAAAATCTGGACGAGGCTGATTTTATGAAAACCAAGTTTGTTTCTCTCCCCGGGAGGATCTTGTGCAAGGCAAGGTGGAGCACACTCCAAGGCTCCCCAAGGGTATAAATACAACCCCTGGGCACCCCAAGATGGTGAACTATTCCAATCCGTCAAATCGAAGGAGACACGCTGAAAGAAGCCGATGGCCACCGCAAGTCGTCGAGTTGCCTAGGAGATGGCCTAGGCCATGCCCTAGCCACCATGGTTGGCCATGCGTGGTGAAGCCATGGTGGGGTTCTAGAGCCATGCCTTGAATCCATGAAGGAAATCGTACACTCTACATTCGATGGTGATATAAATCATGTCTTTTCCTTACTTTGATCTACCTCGATGCATGTTTATTCATATGTGTAGCTAGCATATGCCCCTAGTAGGAATAGAGTAATCATGGTGGTTAGTCTATCTCTTGCGGATACATCGTAGTAGTGCACGGACCGGTGAATGCACCTAGTGTCTTTCGGTGCTGAATATCTTCGCGTAGTGACAGTACGAGGGAGGATAAAGCATCGAACAAACATGTAATGTTGAGTAGGATCGATGGCGAGTACCATGGGAACGGTTGCGCGGTGTACCAGGAGGAGGAGCTACGAGTAAGAGCGCTTGGTAGGGCGTTTGAGGTAAAGCTTTGGGGAACCTTAGGCGTCAACACGCACCTTGCAAGGGCGTCCATGAGAAAGTTCTTAGAGACGACTCTTTATCATGGTAGGAGTTAGATTGGTTTGTCACCTTGGCCGGAACGGCGACAAGAAGGCGATAGGTTAGGTCTACCTTTGGTTGTGCACCTTTATGGCTAAGTGGATGTGATCCATACATCCTTTCATGTTTGGATGTTTAATCTTTATGCAATCAATGCTTCATGTTAGGTTAGACCGGTAGGTTAGATGGAGAACCGTAGGTAGTGTCGTACGGACATCCCTGGGCCCACTACTCAGGTGGGTACCAGGACCAACCACTGCGTGGGCCCCTGGGACTACTTGACTTGGGCTGTACGGCACTGGATGGCATGAAGCACAAGGCATACAGAGGACTAGTACTCGGTTAGGAAGCTAGACACGTTCGGATCCATGTAGAGTACTCTTAGTCGTGTAAGACTAGTACTCTCCCTATCAAACCAACTTGTAACCCTGCCTCCCGGACTATATAAGGCGAGGTAGGGACCCCTATCTCATTATCGGCATCATCTTGTAAACACACCCAATCAATACAGATCTACACAGCATACAAGACGTAGGGTATTACGAACCTCACGGCCCGAACCTGTCTAAATTGTGTGCCACATGTCTCTCCTTCGAGTTCTCGATCTTGGCGAGGCCACAAACGTCTACCTCAGTTACTCCACCTTCATCCTCCAAGTCACGAGTGTCTTCACTCGCATTCGCTCGGGTGCTGTGGGGATGGGCGAACTACGGCGGCGGTGCCAAGGTAGATCTAATCTACTCAGCAGCAGTGGCAGCAGCGGCGGTAGATGAAATGAAGGGAGGAGATGCTTTGGATCCACGCGCAGAGGAATGCAAACACTAGAAGTGAAAACCCTAAGGGGTTGCCCTGCTATTTATAAGCCATCAGGCAGTTTAGTGCCGAACAGGCGAATAAGTTTGGGGCAACTGACTCAGCGACAAAGGACTGACTCTTCGTATTCTAGTAGTCGACGCTCTCAATCTCGGGGGCTCGGCTACGATTGACGAATTCAGTGGGCTACACCAAATCAAGATCCCACTCAGGACACATTCCACAGTCAGATTGACCCTTCAATTCGAGAAAAAAGTACTCGACTCAAGGCTCGGGGGCTCTGTGCCACGTGTCCTTCGGTTTTTTCTCTGGATTTTTGGGATAAGATTGGCAGAACTTCAGATTGACCCTCAGTTTGAATCTATGATTTGACCTAAGGCTCGGGGTGCTACATTCCATATGGAATGCGATTCTCCGAATCACATTTTCCATATGGTTTCTCATCAAGACAACACGAGTACTATTGAAAACCTTCGAGAGAAGCACTCGGGGACACTTGGGGACTACTCGAGAAGACTTAAAGACTACTCAAACATTAGCTGGAGTACCTTCCAGCCTCGGGATGATTCAAGCATTCTTGAGGACTTTCGGCTTGTGGAACTCGGGGACGCTCAAGGACTACTCGCCAAGGCGCCGTCAAGACTACTCGAAGACATCTGACTCGACTGCAAAGTACTCGGGGGCTTGTCGTACGGACATCCCTAGGCTCACTACTCTGGTGGGTACCAGGACCGACTACTGCGTGGGCCCCTGGGACTACTCGACTTGGGCTGCAGGGCACTAGATGGCGTGAAGCACAAGGCATAAGGAGGATTAGTACTCGGTTAGGAAGCTAGACATGTTCGGATCCATGTAGAGTACTCCTAGTTGTGTCTAACTAGTACTCTCCCTATCAAACCGACTTGTAACCCTACCTCCCGGACTATATAAGGTGAGGCAGGGACCCCTATCTCATTATCAGCATCATCTTGTGAACACACCCAATCAATCTAGAGCTACACAACATACAAGACATGGTATATTATGCACCTTGCGGCCCGAACCTGTCTAAATTGTGTGCCATGTGTCTCTCCTTCGAGTTCCCGATCTCGGCGAGGCCACAAACGTCTACCTCAGGTACTCCCCTTGGTAGGTTGCCAGTTAAAACATCTATAGGTAGTTTGCTTCCGATCCACGGTTCGATATCTTGGGTCACCCCCGAGTGAAGAAGGGCGACAGGTGATTCGTACGCTTGCAGATCAAAAGCGACACATGTTTTAACCGTCAACAGT
Organism: Cenchrus americanus; assembly: GCA_947561735.1. NCBI lineage: Eukaryota > Viridiplantae > Streptophyta > Magnoliopsida > Poales > Poaceae > Cenchrus > Cenchrus americanus. The sequence goes on from OX387245.1 coordinate 113,791,841, forward strand.
CTAGATACAAGCTTCAAGAGTAACAAACACGAATCGATGATCGGTGCTTCAAGTGCTCTTGAGATGGAGGAGATGAACCGGTCACTTAAAGCTTCTCAATCTCACACCTCAAATCTCTTCTCACCCAAGCCCTAGCTCAAATCTCTTAAGAATTAGCTCGAGGAGGGAGTGGGAGAGAGTAGTGAATGCTATTGGGTGTGTTTGTCTCGTGGTAGGTCAACAACAAATGAAGGGAGGGGTGAGGGGTATAAATACCCACCACCAAAAACTAGTTGTTACTATGCAGGATACGAGATTATCGAAACTTCTAATAACTGCTGAAAATTGTAACAGAGGAGGGCATATCGGTACTTCTGACCTTGGTCGGAACTTCTGATGGCCTCTGGAAATTGAACCCAGGAGATTATATCAGTAATTCCGGTGTAGGACCGAAACTTCCGATGAAGGCTGACCTTTTCCCAAAAGATCAACTTGTGTACGTGTAAGCTTTTGTGTCTCTTCTAGGTTTCTTGGGTATCTGAAAGTAGCAATTTTAGCATCCTAAGACTATCAATCCACAACCCCCTTTATAGTATGGTGTTTCTATACTCAATTCCAAAATGAAAATGAATGTAAATCTTCAATGAGCCTTAACACCGAAAATGCGAGTTGGGGGGTCTTCTTTTGATCAAATAAAGCATGTTTTCTTTTGCTTTGGCTCTGCACACATCTCAATTAAACCGTTAAATACCTAAAATTGTGTTTGTCATTATCATCAAACAATTAGGGGACAAGATGCACTTTCACATATCCAACATCCGAAAAAAGTCGTTGGAGCTTCGTCGTCATCGTCCATGTGCGTCGCCGCCGCCATTTTGCATCAGGGTGAGATCCGCTACCGCCTGTCTCTCTCATTTGGATCCACCGTCCCTATCTCTCTCATCACGTCTAGGATTTGTGGAGGGAGTAGAACGATTGGGAAGAGAAGACCGATTTTGGTCTGACTACCAGGGCTATTTTTGTCTATCTACGAAAAATGTGACAACTGTTCCATGGGCGTCTAATTGATGAGACTCGGTCCTGACCTTCACGACTTAGGATCCCGATCCAGATAACTAGTTGTAAAACCGCCAAGATAAATTGCTGCAAGCAGCGATAAGTAGTGCAACCTGGCAAATAAAACTCGAAGCCAACCACCGACTTTAACCGGCAACATGAATCAAGGATTCAACCAACCACACTCTCGAAGAACCAACCAACACAACCTGAAATCAATTGAACAAGAGCACCAATTGGGAGCCGATGACACGGCCGCTTCTGCAATCCCTCAAGGAAATCACAGGAGCAAAGGGGGGTAAGGGGTAGAGAGATCTATCTGAATTTGTTAGCACACAACTGAACACAAAGGGGGGGTTGTATTTTAATATCAAAGTGTTAGTTATTTTAGAAATACATACGGGGCACTTATAGGAACAACTCTACTAGTTGGGTGTGAAATGGAGTTGGAATTTGTAGAGATAAGCTAGCTGAAAGGTCTTCCCGAGAGGCAACTCCGGTCAGTTCTCGCGGGCCTTTTCAGCTTCTGGCAGTCCTCACTAAAATAGTCATTACTCCTTGATGGGAAATCAAAATAACGAACGGTTTCTTGATTTGGAATCTTGACTTGATGGAGCTTCCAAGCATGTATATTATGCACCACGAGTCCTTGCAGATTGGTACAGATTTGCATGAAATGTTGAAGCATTTGCTGTGTAACTCAAAGTTTTGTGTGCGTAACCTATCTTGGCTTGGGCAGCAACCTTGTTGGTCTTCTTGTAACTTGCCCTTGGCTTTATGTGACCTTCTTCTTGTTGTGCGTAACCATCTCCACTTGAGTGTAACCCATGTCCTCATGTGTAAACCTTAACACAACAAGAGTACAACATTTACGCAGTAAACAATTCTCATTTGTGTGCAACTTAAATTCAGCAAGGAGTGAATCCACTTCTAGCTGTAGTTTCTTGGCACGACTTCATGTAACTGGTCTTTGGTTGACATTGCTTGGTGTAGCTCCCTCTTGTGTAACTGGCTCATTAGTGGAGATGTCCGCATTTGGGATGTCCTCATCACTAATGTTACTAGCTAACAGAAGCAATGATAGTGTCATTCTAGGGATGAATTTTAGACTGAGGGTCAAAGGAGGAAGAAATCAGTTTTGAGGGCAAAGAAAGGAAGCAACGACTTTTTTTTGCCAAGGAAGGAATTCTCTCTATATATGAACTGTCAGAACAAATATATATACACGTCGAACAAATTTTACAAATTGCTAAAACAATACATTTGTACCAAACAAATTATATGAACTAACAGAACAAATTATAAAGGAGAAACAAATGTAGAAGGGGAAAATAAATATTTAAAAGATAACAAAAAATATGTAACGAAAATGAATCACATAGCATTAAATCAATCCAACGAGAAAATTTTCACTAAGCGAGAATAAATTTTCACTGAGCGAGAACAAATGTCCGTTGATGTGGAATAAATATTAAACCGGGGGGGGGGCAAATATTCTCTAAAGTAGAACAAATATTCATAGAGATTAAATAATTTAAAGTGGAAAACTTTTTTATTGAGGTGAAACAAATATTGGCCCTGTTTGGATCCTCTCACAAGGGCTAGAGTTAGAGTTAGTTTCCAGCCACATCTAGCACCAATAAGCACCTCTTGGGTGGGCTAGTTGAATCTAACCCAATCTAACCCACCCAGTTTGGATGTTTTAGGGCTAGTTGGTGGTAAACTAGATAAAACTATCTCTAGCCTATGGATCCAAACAGGCCCATTCACTCAGGGGCATAAATTCACTAAAAGCGAACACATATTCAATGAGAGAAAAAGGAAAGAAGAAACAAAAAGGATGAAAATTGAAGCAGAAAATAGAAATAAATAAATAAATAAATAAATAAAGAAGAAACAAAAATAAAAAGAACAAAATGAATAGAAAGAAAATAAAGAAGAATAAAAAGAAAGAAACAGAAAAAATAAAAATAGAAAGGAAGTATAAATAAAAAACCACCTCGTTGAGGCGCCGGTATCCCTAGTCCCAGTTGATAACAACATGCTCGAAATGCCATCGGTGATGGAACCTCGGCCAATTCGCTTTGCTGGTTGTTGTATGGCTGGCTGATGCTTATTTGTTCCGTAAGAAAACGTACTACTGACTTGTGCTAATAAGCCAGGTGAACATGGAATTTTTTTTAGAATTACACAATACAATAGGTGTGTTATGTAGATGAGATGGTAAGCAAATTACATGCGAGACCAGATGTCGTGAGTTTGAATTCTCCGATTTGGCTTGAGAAATCGCGGGACATGGAACTTGTGTGGAAGTCTTTTGGAAATTTCTGAATATTTTATGAAGCGAGCTGCTCGTTCGCAACCAAATGACTACACGTAGGCTTCTCGTTGGCCCTGTGTTTTCACCTTAGGCTACTTCAGCAACCCTGCCTAACGACGCAAAACATTCTTGACGAGGGCCCAGATTAGGACCCTCTTTGACGGCGAAAAGATCTTCCCTGAACACAAGGTAACTCAACACCATTGACAAAGTGAAGGCCAAAATTGACAATGTCAAGGCCAAGATTCAAGACGAGGAGGACTGAGGACCCTAGTCAAGACTCACACTGGCAAGACGTCCAGTCTTCGGCCAGTTGGCTGCATCTCCGACCAGTTTCCTACAAAAGGGATCCCCACGACGAGTCTCCGCCTCGCACGACAAGTCTCCGCCTCGCACGACCACCCTCCGGCTCTGACTGGTACGTGGGCCATGACGCGCGGCGCGAGCACAGGGCGCGGGCACCACCACTGACGCGCGTGGGGGAACGTTTCCCCACGCCATGACAAGTACAACAGCTAGCGGTCATGCAAGCAGCTCACCCCGACAAGAGCCTTAATGCTGCCTGACCGACTGTGCGGCCATCCCATCGCCATCATCTCCCACTCTACCACACGCAAGCTCAGCCCAAGGCACTCAAGTGCCTTCTACGACGCGCACGAGCCTAGACTTAGGATCGAGCGTGGTGGGCTAGTCAAGTACTCGGGCGGGCTGAGGCAAACGCGAACTACTCGAAGGAGGTGCCAAGCGTCCCGGGATGGACAATCACGCCTGGCCACGCGGCAGCTCCCACGACCAATCATCACGACTCAGCTTCAATGCGTCCTGACGGACAGCGACATACAACGGGACGTCCCAGCAACCGAGCACTGTACCTCTTTTTACTTGTGACACCCCACGTTTTTGTTTAGCGTTGTTACCGCTAATGACCAAATCAGCCGAGTCAAACCGGCTAACACTGGTCCAACCGAGGTCAACCTGGGTGTCATCACCTCGAAAACCTCGCCAACAAACCCTATTAAACCCCTTGACCAAGTCAACACACCCTTGTAGTCAACCCTTGGTCAAAGGCACGGTCAAACCCCACTAAAACCCTAATGTCGGTGAATGTCTTCCGGAACTTTTCCCGCGTTCTCCAAATTTCACCTAAACACTTCAAAATCTACCTTTATGAAAGTTGTCCTGTTTGTTGAGGGACACAAATTTCATGTAGATTGGCATTTCAAATTGTGAGAGGAAATTGACGCAAAACTTGGTTAACCGACATCAGCTCCTGTTCACAGAAACATGGTGACATTCAAAGTTTGGCTGCAATTTATGCAAAATCCGTGGAGAAAAACACCCTAGAGCCTTTGTGAAAGTTGTAGAGGGTAGTGAGGTCTACAACTTTCCTATTCACCACTTGGTGCACTTCTGTTCAAATTTTTGGAGTTTTAAGCGTTCAAACAGGGGAACAATAAAACAATTTCGGGTCGGCCGACGCCGCGCCGCGCCCACGCCGCGACGTCGTGCGCGTCGCCACCGCGCCGCCCACGCGCCGGCGCCGTGCCGCCTCGGTGTCCGCGCCGCCCGAGGCCGCGCCTTCCCCGAGCCGCCCGCGCCCCGTGACGCCTTGAGCTCCGCGCCGCGCCACGTGCCGCGCCCACACCCGCCGGTCGCACACCGCACCCAAGGGCCACATTGCAAGGTCTGAGTTCTTTCCAGGGTGTTTTGTGTGAACGGAGGGTATGATTGTGAATCTGCAGAAAGTTCCAGGGACCTTAGTGAAAAGTTGTATCTTCAATAGTGCTTGTGATTAGCTGAAACTTGTAAAATCCATAGAAAATCGTAGAAAATCCAAAAAAATCCAAAACCAATTTTGTTGGATTCCTGGTGAAAAACACAACTTTTGTTATTCTTGACTGAGCTGTTTCCTGATAATTTTTGCACGAAAAATAGAAATGTAAAAGACCTAGATCTGAGATATCTCCAAATCTACAAGTCCTTTGTAGCTAATTTTTGGATATATTGTGTGTTAGGTTATGACTAGCTCCTGAACCAACAATTGCATAGAGTTATGTTGTAAATCTTTTTATTTAAATTGTTTTATATTTATGCAGGAACTACCCAAATGATTTTTATAGTAAAAAATAATTAGATTTTTGTGCCCAACTTGTGCATGTTGTCTTTGTATGCCAAAATGCACATCTGGTGAATGAATCACAATTTTATAATTGCTAGAAATATTTATTCTTGAATTATGCTTGTTTTTCGTGGTACATGCATAAGTCTAGATTCATACCAGTTCTAGGTGTATATGTTGCATCTCTTGGTTAGTTTTGGACCATAGGTCATGGGTGAGAAAGTTTGGATCAATTGGATGAGTATTTATTTTTGTGTACATTTACCTTGCTTTACTAACTAGCTTTTGTTAATTTCAATATAACTAAATTTGTAGCTCTCCTAAGCATACAAGTGTGTTCAGTGGCTTGTTATAGGTGTTTAGTGATTAATAAACCCTTCCACAAAATTTTAATAATTTATTTCATGAATAAAAACTATGGAAGCCATTAAAGGCTTAATAGTCATTTAAATGGGAAAAATCACCAACCCACCTTTAATAACCCCACGTGTGGATATAAATCATTTTAAAAGGCCAAATGTTACCAACCATGTTTGTTTGTGAATTTAATTTAAATTATTTCCATATATATGTGCACAGTCACTATCAAAAAGAATAATTAATAAAGAGGTGCATATTGTTCCTTTTTTGAAGAGTATGCTGAATGTATTCTTATCTAGGTGAATGTGTTCAACCAATGCACCCCATGGTTGTCATTTATTGTTTGTAATTAATTAAATTAAAATCATCGAATAAATCTTGCATTTGCATCTTCGTGTAGATCTTCCCGACGGTAGATACACGCTCGTGCCGCAGGAGGAGACGAAGGTGCTAACGAAGAGCTGCCGTACGTGGATGTAACTCAAGGCCTGGACCCAGGTCCGGAAGGGCCCAAGGCCAACCTTGCTAGCGAAGGCAAGCCCCGGATCATTAACCCTGTCTTTTAAAATTATGCCATTACCTTGCTATGATTGTGCATTTACGTTCTAGGAGTTGAATTGAAACCCTAGATGCATGATCCCTAGGTACGTATGCTCTATCACTAGTATGCTAGGTTGATAGCTGCTATGCTATAGGACCGGTACAAGTCGAGTGATGTTTGTCACTCGCGAGAATAGGTTCTTATGTTGGAATCATAAGATCTTTTAAATGGATTGCTCATGTGGTAAGAGCATGGGATTTGGGCTCCGGTCCAGTGGCTTTCATGGCCTAAGCTTTTGAACGTACTAAACACTTGTCGGGAATGGGACCGGTAAGCCTCGTACCTTAATGAGACGGCGCGGGAACTCTCCCTTACTACTCCTGAGTAGTCACCTACCCGGATAGCTACCAGGAAGGGGGTGCATGTGTGAGACTGGGTGCCTCGCGAGGTATGCCAGTTATCCTTGTACCCAGGACTGTAAGCATTGGTCCCAACCCGAGGATTTTTGGGAACTGCCTGGATGGTTGTCCTCGCGAGGGCACCCTACCGTGTGCTTAGGTTTACCTTGCAATGTTTAAATCAATCGATTGTCGGCCTCTCACCGTTATCCGAGACTGCTTAATCAACTGGCCATGATATCCCGTAATGATGGAATTTGGTGAATATTGTTGTATGAATTAAATGCTTGTACAATTTTTGATTGAATTAGTTGGCACACTTAGAAATAGTAGTCAACTAGAACTTGTGCTAAAATATTGAAAGTAAGGACATACTCTTTGTTGCTTTTTAGCAAAAGAAACTCCACCGGCCAAAAGCCTTTCATGTCTAGAGTTTGGTGATGTAGTTATCACCCGACGGTTAAGTCTTGCTGAGTGTTAGTATACTCAGCCTTGCTTTAAAACTGTTGTGCAGGTGTTGTTGGCCGGGTGGACGACGACAAGTGATGACATCACAGATGGCCTCCTGTGATGTGTACCATTGCGCTAGTTTATTTTATTTCCACTGCTTTCAAACTCTGAACCTTTACTTCATGTCATGAACAATGGTTTGTAATAAATTGTTTTTAAATCGTGTTATACTCTGGACTCACTTGCGCGTGAGTTTTAATGCATATGTCGATCCTCTATACGAATTCCAAGTGATTTACCGGGCGTTAACCCAGCAACTAATGACAGGATGATACCTTACTATTGCTTAATGACCAAAGTGGATTAGATTTAGGCGATAGTACGGTATTTTCCTAGGCGGGTTGTCACATTACTTCCCCCTTGTGCCCCTCCCCTTGAGACTATAAAAGGGAGAGGAGGGCAACTGTTACAAGGGTTAGACCTTCGATAGATCAAACGCCACTTCAAGGGACTTGGGCACGACACCCTCTCCCGGCCAGCTTGTAACCCCTACCACAATCACTCCTAGCTCGGGAACACGACCGCTCGACACTAGACGTAGGGTATTACTCCTCGGAGGCCCGATCAAACCAGTCTAAATCCCGTTGTCTCCCGTGCTAACAATCTGAGCCCGACGCACGATCGATACAAATTTACTATCGGTGGTAGAGAACCCCGACTGTTGGCGCACCAGGTAGGCGCACATTGTGTGTCTCGATAAACTTCAGCAGATCGGATGGACGGCTTCAGGGTCTCACTGACTCCTGGGGCCACTCTGTGCTTCGGCTCCCTCAGCTTCGTCTACACTGGGCCAGCGGAGTCTATCGTCGGGCGCACCTTCGCCCGGCCGCCTCGTCCCAATGTCCTAACAGGGGCTGCGGGACGTGAGGCTTTCGTTCGAGGCTTCTCGAACGAGATCATCGTCAGCATGTTGGGGCCCAACCCAACGCACGAGCGTTTTAGGCTCGCCGCCTACTACCTCACCGACCTCGCCTTCCAGGCTAGCGGGGACGAGCCGCTGGCCTGGGGGAGTTCATGGAGCGGTACACCGAGATGTACCCCCGTGCACAACCCAGCCTCCCGGACGACCCGGTGACGGGCTACGTCAACAACCTCTGCGCAACCGGCGCCGCCCCTGGGTCTGTGACGGCTCAGAGGGAACAGACCACGCGACAGCATGACCCCACGCGGGAATGCAACGTCTGCGGGGCCTCCGCATCGAGCAGCTCCGAATCGGAGCTGGCTCCGCACCACCGCACCGCTGACGCCCGACGGCAGGGCGCGGCTCGACGAGCTCGCGGAGGCGAGGCGCCAGCTCGACGAGGAGCTGGTCCTTCTTCACCAAGAGTTGGGCATGGATGCCGAGCCCCACGACCGATGACCTGCACAAGACATCCCCGTGCGGGGAGGGGGCAAGGAGGGGGAATGGCGACCGGCGTGAGCGCCGTCCGGACCGATCAGCCGCACAGCCGCGCACCAACTCCACCGGCACGCGGGCCGGCACGTGACAACAATCGACATGCATACGAGGGCGTGAATGTCGACGTGAACGCCGACAGAACCTTGCCGCTGCGGCCATGCTGCCGCGCGGCTGCCCAGAGGCAGCAACCTCCGAGGAGCGACGAGTGCACCAACAACTGAAGACGTTGCTCGAGGCGGCGGAGGCACAGCAAGTGGAGAGCTCGGCCTCACGCCAGCGCTCGAAACATGGGCAGGCGGGAGCACCATTCACGCTCGGCCCAAATCCGCCTCCTTCCTAGCATCGAGAGCACGGGGAGGGAGGCGGAGCCGCGACATCAGTAGTCAGGAGCCGCCTTGGGCCCAACAGCGACGCGCGGAACACAATCGAGGCCTGACGGCGGGTTGAGAGCATCGACAACCACCGCGACAATCGCTCGCGCCACCACAACGACTGCGAGCGGCGCCACGACATCGACGACGACCGCGATCGCATCTGGTCGCCGAACCAAAGAGGTCCACGGGCCTTTGGTTAGAGCATCCGCGACGCGAAGTTCCCTTCGCGCTTCTACGCTCCAACCAATGTGCCAAGGTACGACGGGGACACCAACCCCAGCGTATGGCTCGAGGACTACCAGCTCGCTTGCCACGCCAGGGGAGAGACAGACGATCTCTTCATCATCAAGAATCTGCCGCTCTACCTCGGTGACTCCGCGCGGATAGGGCTCGAGCACCTACCACGGGACAAGATCAACGACTAGACCGACCTACGCCGGGTCTTCGTCGGCAACTTCCAAGGCACCTACATGTGCCCTGGCAAGTAGTGGGAGCTGCGCAACTACAAGCAGCAACTGGGGGAGAGCCTCTGTGAGTACATACGACACTTCTCCAAGCACTGCACCGAGCTCCACGGTGCGACCGACAACGACGTCATCTCGGCGTTCGAAAACGGCACGACGTGCACGTCCCTCATCCATCGACTTGGGCGACGCATGCCTCGCATGACCCGCGAGCTCCTCAACATCGCGAGCAACCACGCCGACGGCGAGGAAGCGGTCGCCGCGACGCTCAACACCCTTGAAGGCAAGGGGAAGCAAGTCATGGACCACGACGAAGGGACGTCCTCGCGCTTTAAGAAGAAGAAGAAGAACGACAAGTGCCACCGTGACGACAATTTCGTTGCGGCGGTAGAGCGCAAGACGTCGCCCCAAGGGCAACCCGACCAAGCCCGTACCGTCCAAGGACCACTTCGAGAGGCTCCTAGACGCGTTGTGCCCACACCATGAGGTCCCCATCAAGAACACGCTCAGGGAGTGTCGGCTCATGAAGAACTACGTCAACGACACCCTCAAGCCAAGAACGGCGGACCAGCCCAAGAAGGCAGTGCCCGTCCCCCGACAACGACGACGGCGCGGGGGTTGCGTTCCCGGGGGAGGATGGCGTGGTGCACATGATCTTCGGGGGATCTCCGGCAAGACCCTCAAGGCGACGCGAGAAGCTCATCCGACGGGAAGTCATCAACACCGACGTCACGAAGTTGTCCTATCTAACATGGTTGGAGGTTCGATAACCTTCGACCGCGAGGACCATACCGACCACGTGCCTCGACCTAGATCCTACCCACTAGTGGTAGCTCCCCTATTCAAATCCAAAAGGGTCCACAATGTCCCGATGGATGGGGGAAGCGGGATCAACGTGCTCTATGCGTCAACACTTGACGACATGGGCATCCCGTGGTCCGCACCGAGGCCGTCAATTGTGCCATTCCATGAGGTCGTACCCGGGATGGAGGCGCTCCCCCATCGGGCGCATCGATCTACCGTCATGTTTAGGGACGTGCGGAACTTCCGCACGGAAACCCTCACCTTCGAAGTGGTGGGGCTCGGGGACATACCACGCGATCCTCGAGAGGCCGGCATACGCGAAGTTTATGGCCATGCCGAATTATACGTACCTGAAACTAAAGATTCCCGGTCCGAAGGGGATCATCACAGTAGAGCCAACGTATCAGTGCGCATACGAGTGCGATGCTGAATGCTTTCGCCCGCCGAGGCAATTATCCGGTCCGAGAGGCTCCGCACCGAGCCTCGATTCGAGAACCAGTGATGTCCCCGTCGGTGTTTTAGACCGGCAACCTACTAAGGGGAGTACCCGAAGTAGATGAATGTGGCCTCGCCGAGATCGGTAACTCGAAGGAAGAGACACGTGGCACACAATTTAGACAGGGTTCGGGCCGCGAGGTGCGTAATACCCTACGTCCTGTATGCTGCGTAGCTCTGGATTGATTGGGTACGATTACAAGATGGTGCAATTGTACGCCGTGAGATGAGATGATCAGAGAGGGGTCCCTGCCTCGCCTTATATAGTCCGGGAGGCAGGGTTACAAGTCGGAATAGGGAGGGAGTACTAGTCGAGTACGTCAAGGAGTCTTCCATACAGTGCGGGACATGTACAGCTTCCTAACCGAGTACTTCTCCTCCGAAGTCCTTGTGCTTCACGCCATCGTGCACCGTGCAGCGCAAGTCAGGTAGTCCCAGGGGCCCACCGAGTAGTCGGTCCTGGTACCCACCGAGGTAGTGGGCCCAGGGAGGTCCATATGACAAGCCCCCGAGTACTTTGTAGTCGAGAAGGATAGCTTCAAGTAGTCTTGAGGGCCTTAACGAGTAGTCCTCAAGCATCCCCGAGCACTACAAGTCAAAAGTCCTCAAGAGTTGTCGAAGCATCCCGAGGCTGGAATGTACTCCAGCTGATGTTTGAGCAATCCTGAAGTCTTCTCGAGTAGTCCCAAGCGTCCTCGAGTGCTGCCCTTGAAGGTCTTCAAAAATGCCCGTATTGTCTTGAAGCCGAAGCTTATATGTGTGACGCCCCAGGTTTCTAATTAACGTCATTAGTGCTAACGACCGGTTCAGCCGAGTCAAACCCGCTGAAACTGGTCAAACCTAGGTCAACCTGGGTCATCACCCCGAAAACCTCGCCATTGAACCCTATTGAACCCTTTGACCAAGCCTACACACACCCGTGGTCAACCAGTGGTCAAAGACACGGTCAAACCCCGCTTAACCGTTGACGTCGGCGAATGTCGTCCGGAACTTTTGCCGCGTTCTCCAAAATGCACCTAAATACTTCAAAATCTACCTTTATGAAATTTGACCATCTTGTTGAGGGACACAACTTTCGTGTAGATTGGCATTTCAAATTTTGGGTGGAAATTAGCGAAAAACTTGGTCAACCGCCAGTACCTCCTATTTTCCAGAACAGGCCGACATTCAATGTTGGCATGACGTTCCTGCAAAATCTGTTGAGAAAAACACTAGACGGCCTTTACAAAAGTTGTAAAGGGTACTTAGATCTACAACTTTCCTATTTATCACTTTGGGCACTTCTGTTCAACTTTTTAGAGTTTCGCGCGTTCAAACAGTGGCACATCTACACAATTTCGCGCCGCGCGCGCGCGCGCCGGCCGTGCCGTGCGGGAGCCCCCGCGCCCGAGGCCACGCGCCCCGAGGCCGCCCCGTCCCGAAGCCGCACGGTCCCGAGGTTCCCGCGCCCCGAGGGCAACCCGACCAAGCCCGTACCGTCCAAGGACCACTTCGAGAGGCTCCTAGACGCGTTGTGCCCACACCATGAGGTCCCCATCAAGCACACGCTCAGGGAGTGTCGGCTCATGAAGAACTACGTCAACGGCACCCTCAAGCCAAGAACGGCGGACCAGCCCAAGAAGGTAGGCCCGTCCCCTGACAACGACGACAGCGCGGGGGTTGCGTTCCCAGGGGAGGACGGCGTGGTGCACATGATCTTCGGGGGATCTCCGGCAAGACCCTCAAGGCGGCGCGAGAAGCTCATCCGACGGGAAGTCATCAACACCGACGTCACGAAGTTGTCCTATCTAACATGGTTGGAGGTTCTGATAACCTTCGACCGCGAGGACCATACCGATCACGTGCCTCAGCCTAGATCCTACCCACTAGTGGTAGCTCCCCTATTCAAATCCAAAAGGGTCCACAATGTCCTGATGGATGGGGGAAGCGGGATCAACGTGCTCTATGTGTCAACACTTGACGACATGCGCATCCCGCGGTCCGCACCGAGGCCGTCAATTGTGCCATTCCATGAGGTCGTACCGGGATGGAGGCGCTCCCCATCGGGCAGATCGATCTACCTGTCACGTTTAGGGACGTGCGGAACTTCCGCACGGAAACCCTCACCTTCGAAGTGGTGGGGCTCGGGGACATACCACGCGATCCTCGAGAGGCCGGCATACGCGAAGTTTATGGCCATGCCGAATTATACGTACCTGAAACTAAAGATTCCCAGTCCGAAGGGGATCATCACAGTAGAGCCAACGTATCAGTGCGCATACGAGTGCGATGCTGAATGCTTTCAGTTCGCTGAGGCAATTATCCGGTCCGAGAGGCTCTGCACCGAGCCTCGATTCGAGGACCAGGATGTCCCTGTCGGTGTTTTAGACCGGCAACCTACTAAGGGGAGTACCCGAAGTAGATGAATGTGGCCTCGCCGAGATCGGTAACTCGAAGGAAGAGACACGTGGTACACAATTTAGACGAGGTTCGGGCCGCGAGGTGCGTAATACCTTACGTCCCGTATGCCGCGTAGCTCGGGATTGATTGGGTACGATTACAAGATGGTGCAATTGTACGTCGTGAGATGAGATGATCAGAGAGGGGTCCCTGCCTCGCCTTATATAGTCCGGGAGGCAGGGTTACAAGTCGGAATAGGGAGGGAGTACTAGTCGAGTACGTCAAGGAGTCTTCCATACAGTGCGGGACATGTACAGCTTCCTAACCGAGTACTTCTCCTCCGAAGTCCTTGTGCTTCACGCCATCAGCTACCGTGCAGCGCAAGTCAGGTAGTCCCAGGGGCCCACCGAGTAGTCGGTCCTGGTACCCACCGAGGTAGTGGGCCCAGGGAGGTCCATATGACAAGCCCCCGAGTACTTTGTAGTCGAGAAGGATAGCTTCAAGTAGTCTTGAGGGCCTTAACGAGTAGTCCTCAAGCATCCCCGAGCACTACAAGTCAAAAGTCTTCAAGAGTTGTCGAAGCATCCCGAGGCTGGAATGTACTCCAGCTGATGTTTGAGCAATCTCGAAGTCTTCTCGAGTAGTCCCAAGCGTCCTCGAGTGCTGCCCTTGAAGGTCTTCAAAAATGCCCGTATTGTCTTGAAGCCGAAGCTTATATGTGTGACGCCCTAGGTTTCTAATTAACGTCATTAGTGCTAACGACCGGTTCGGCCCGAGTCAAACCCGCTCGAAACCGGTCAAACCTAGGTCAACTCCGGGTCATCACCCCGAAAACCTCGCCATTGAACCCTATTGAACCCTTTGACCAAGCCTACACACACCCGTGGTCAACCGATGGTCAAAGACACGGTCAAAACCCGCTTAACCGTTGACGTCGGCGAATGTCGTCCGAAACTTTTGCCGCGTTCTCCAAAATGCACCTAAATACTTCAAAATCTACCTTTATGAAATTTGACCATCTTGTTGAGGGACACAACTTTCGTGTAGATTGGCATTTCAAATTTTGGGTGGAAATTAGCGAAAAACTTGGTCAACCACCGGTACCTCTTGTTTTCCGAATGTGCCGACATTCAATGTTGGCATGACGTTCCTGCAAAATCTGTTGAGAAAAACACTAGACGGCCTTTACAAAAGTTGTAAAGGGTACTTAGATCTACAACTTTCCTATTTATCACTTTGGGCACTTCTGTTCAACTTTTTAGAGTTTCGCGCGTTCAAACAGTGGCACATCTACACAATTTCGCGCCGCGTCGCGCACGCGCCGGCCGTGCTGTGCGGAGCCCCCGCGCCCGAGGCCACGCGCCCCGAGGCCGCCCCGTCCCGAAGCCGCACGGTCCCGAGGTTCCCGCGCCCCGAGGGCAACCCGACCAAGCCCGTACCGTCCAAGGACCACTTCGAGAGGCTCCTAGACGCGTTGTGCCCACACCATGAGGTCCCCATCAAGCACACGCTCAGGGAGTGTCGGCTCATGAAGAACTACGTCAACGACACCCTCAAGCCAAGAACGGCGGACCAGCCCAAGAAGGCAGGCCCGTCCCCTGACAACGACGACAACGCGGGGGTTGCGTTCCCAGGGGAGGACGGCGTGGTGCACATGATCTTCGGGGGATCTCCGGCAAGACCCTCAAGGCGGCGCGAGAAGCTCATCCGACGGGAAGTCATCAACACCGACGTCACGAAGTTGTCCTATCTAACATGGTTGGAGGTTCGATAACCTTCGACCGCGAGGACCATACCGACCACGTGCCTCGGCCCTAGATCCTACCCACTAGTGGTAGCTCCCCTATTCAAATCCAAAAGGGTCCACAATGTCCCGATGGATGGGGGAAGCGGGATCAACGTGCTCTATGCGTCAACACTTGACGACATGGGCATCCCGCGGTCCGCACCGAGGCCGTCAATTGTGCCATTCCATGAGGTCGTACCGGGATGGAGGCGCTCCCCATCGGGCGCATCGATCTACCTGTCATGTTTAGGGACGTGCGGAACTTCCGCACGGAAACCCTCACCTTCGAAGTGGTGGGGCTCGGGGACATACCACGCGATCCTCGAGAGGCCGGCATACGCGAAGTTTATGGCCATGCCGAATTATACGTACCTGAAACTAAAGATTCCCAGTCCGAAGGGGATCATCACATTAGAGCCAACGTATCAGTGCGCATACGAGTGCGGCGCTGAATGCTTTCAGTTCACTGAGGCAATTATCCGGTCCGAGAGGCTCCGCAACGAGCCTCGATTCGAGGACCAGGATGTCCCTGTCGGTGTTTTAGACCGGCAACCTACTAAGGGGAGTACCCGAAGTAGATGAATGTGGCCTCGCCGAGATCGGTAACTCGAAGGAAGAGACACGTGGCACACAATTTAGACAGGTTCGGGCCGCGAGGTGCGTAATACCCTACGTCCTGTATGCTGCGTAGCTCTGGATTGATTGGGTACGATTACAAGATGGTGCAATTGTACGTCGTGAGATGAGATGATCAGAGAGGGGTCCCTGCCTCGCCTTATATAGTCCGGGAGGCAGGGTTACAAGTCGGAATAGGGAGGGAGTACTAGTCGAGTACGTCAAGGAGTCTTCCATACAGTGCGGGACATGTACGGCCTTCCTAACCGAGTACTTCTCCTCCGAAGTCCTTGTGCTTCACGCCATTAGGTACCGTGCGGCTCAAGTCGGGTAGTCCCGTGGGCCCACCGAGTAGTCGGTCCTGGTACCCACCGAGGTAGTGGGCCCAGGGAGGTCCATATGACAAGCCCCCGAGTACTTTGTAGTCGAGAAGGATAGCTTCAAGTAGTCTTGAGGGCCTTAACGAGTAGTCCTCAAGCATCCCCGAGCACTACAAGTCAAAAGTCCTCAAGAGTTGTCGAAGCATCCCAAGGCCGGGAATGTACTCCACCGATGTTTGAGCAATCCCGAAGTCTTCTTGAGTAGTCCCAAGCGTCCTCGAGTGCCGCCCTTGAAGGTCTTCAAAAATGCCCGTATTGTCTTGAAGCCGAAGCTTATATGTGTGACGCCCCAGGTTTCTAATTAACGTCATTAGTGCTAACGACCGGTTCAGCCGAGTCAAACCCGCTGAAACTGGTCAAACCTAGGTCAACCTGGGTCATCACCCCGAAAACCTCGCCATTGAACCCTATTGAACCCTTTGACCAAGCCTACACACACCCGTGGTCAACCAGTGGTCAAAGACACGGTCAAACCCCGCTTAACCGTTGACGTCGGCGAATGTCGTCCGGAACTTTTGCCGCGTTCTCCAAAATGCACCTAAATACTTCAAAATCTACCTTTATGAAATTTGACCATCTTGTTGAGGGACACAACTTTCATGTAGATTGGCATTTCAAATTTTGGGTGGAAATTAGCGAAAAACTTGGTCAACCGCGCACCTCCTCGTTTTCCGAAAGAGCCGACATTCAATGTTGGCATGACGTTCCCGCAAAAATCGTTGAGAAAAACACTAGACGGCCTTTACAAAAGTTGTAGAGGGTACTTAGATCTACAACTTTCCTATTTATCACTTTGGGCACTTCGTTCAACTTTTTAGAGTTTCGTGCGTTCAAACAGTGGCACATCTACACAATTTCGCGCCGCGTCGCGCGCGCGCCGGCCGTGCCGTGCGGAGCCCCCGCGCCCGAGGCCACGCGCCCCGAGGCCGCCCCCGTCCCGAAGCCGCACGGTCTCGAGGTTCCCGCGCCCCGAGGGCAACCCGACCAAGCCCGTACCATCCAAGGACCACTTCGAGAGGCTCCTAGACGCGTTGTGCCCACACCATGAGGTCCCCATCAAGCACACGCTCAGGGAGTGTCGGCTCATGAAGAACTACGTCAACGACACCCTCAAGCCAAGAACGGCGGACCAGCCCAAGAAGGCAGGCCCGTCCCCTGACAACGACGACAGCGCGGGGGTTGCGTTCCCAGGGGAGGACGGCGTGGTGCACATGATCTTCGGGGGATCTCCGGCAAGACCCTCAAGGCGGCGCGAGAAGCTCATCCGACCAGAAGTCATCAACACCGACGTCACGAAGTTGTCCTATCTAACATGGTTGGAGGTTCTGATAACCTTCGACCGCGAGGACCATACCGACCACGTGCCTCAGCCTAGATCCTACCCACTAGTGGTAGCTCCCCTATTCAAATCCAAAAGGGTCCACAATGTCCCGATGGATGGGGGAAGCGGGATCAACGTGCTCTATGCGTCAACACTTGACGACATGGGCATCCCGCGGTCCGCACCGAGGCCGTCAATTGTGCCATTCCATGAGGTCGTCCCGGGATGGAGGCGCTCCCCATCGGGCGCATCGATCTACCCGTCATGTTTAGGGACGTGCGGAACTTCCGCACGGAAACCCTCACCTTCGAAGTGGTGGGGCTCGGGGACATACCACGCGATCCTCGAGAGGCCGGCATACGCGAAGTTTATGGCCATGCCGAATTATACGTACCGAAACTAAAGATTCCCAGTCCGAAGGGGATCATCACATTAGAGCCAACGTATCAGTGCGCATACGAGTGCGGCGCCGAATGCTTTCGCCCGCCGAGGCAATTATCCGGTCCGAGAGGCTCCGCACCGAGCCTCGATTCGAGGACCGGGATGTCCCCGTCGGTGTTTTAGACCGGCAACCTACTAAGGGGAGTACCCGAAGTAGATGAATGTGGCCTCGCCGAGATCGGTAACTCGAAGGAAGAGACACGTGGCACACAATTTAGACAAAGTTCGGGCCGCGAGGTGCGTAATACCCTACGTCCCGTATGCCGCGTAGCTCGGGATTGATTGGGTACGATTACAAGATGGTGCAATTGTACGCCGTGAGATGAGATGATCAGAGAGGGGTCCCTGCCTCGCCTTATATAGTCCGGGAGGCAGGGTTACAAGTCGGAATAGGGAGGGAGTACTAGTCGAGTACGTCAAGGAGTCTTCCATACAGTGCGGGACATGTACAGCTTCCTAACCGAGTACTTCTCCTCCGAAGTCCTTGTGCTTCACGCCATCAGGTACCGTGCAGCGCAAGTCGGGTAGTCCTGTGGGCCCACCGAGTAGTCGGTCCCGGTACCCACCGAGGTAGTGGGCCCAGTGGAGGTCCATATGACAAGCCCCCCGAGTACTTTGTAGTCGAGAAGGATAGCTTCAAGTAGTATTGAGGGCCTTAACGAGTAGTCCTAAGCATCCCCGAGCACTACAAGTCAAAAGTCCTCAAGAGTTGTCGAAGCATCCCGAGGCTGGAATGTACTCCAGCTGATGTTTGAGCAATCCTGAAGTCTTCTCGAGTAGTCCCAAGCGTCCTCGAGTGCTGCCCTTGAAGGTCTTCAAAAATGCCCGTATTGTCTTGAAGCCGAAGCTTATATGTGTGACGCCCCAGGTTTCTAATTAACGTCATTAGTGCTAACGACCGGTTCAGCCGAGTCAAACCTGCTGAAACTGGTCAAACCTAGGTCAACCTGGGTCATCACCCCGAAAACCTCGCCATTGAACCCTATTGAACCCTTTGACCAAGCCTACACACACCCGTGGTCAACCAGTGGTCAAAGACACGGTCAAACCCCGCTTAACCGTTGACGTCGGCGAATGTCGTCCGGAACTTTTGCCGCGTTCTCCAAAATGCACCTAAATACTTCAAAATCTACCTTTATGAAATTTGACCATCTTGTTGAGGGACACAACTTTCGTGTAGATTGGCATTTCAAATTTTGGGTGGAAATTAGCGAAAAACTTGGTCAACCGCCAGTACCTCCTATTTTCCAGAACAGGCCGACATTCAATGTTGGCATGACGTTCCTGCAAAATCTGTTGAGAAAAACACTAGACGGCCTTTACAAAAGTTGTAAAGGGTACTTAGATCTACAACTTTCCTATTTATCACTTTGGGCACTTCTGTTCAACTTTTTAGAGTTTCGCGCGTTCAAACAAAGGGCACATCTACACAATTTCGCGCCGCGTCGCGCGCGCGCGCCGCCGTGCCGTGCGGAGCCCCCGCGCCCGAGGCCACGCGCCCCGAGGCCGCCCCGTCCCGAAGCCGCACGGTCCCGAGGTTCCCGCGCCCCGAGGGCAACCCGACCAAGCCCGTACCATCCAAGGACCACTTCGAGAGGCTCCTAGACGCGTTGTGCCCACACCATGAGGTCCCCATCAAGCACACGCTCGGGGAGTGTCGGCTCATGAAGAACTACGTCAACGGCACCCTCAAGCCAAGAACGGCGGACCAGCCCAAGAAGGGTGCCCGTCCCCCCGACAACGACGACAACGCGGGGGTTGCGTTCCCGGGGGAGGACGGCGTGGTGCACATGATCTTCGGGGATCTCCGCAAGACCCTCAAGGCGGCGCGAGAAGCTCATCCGACGGGAAGTCATCAACACCGACGTCACGAAGTTGTCCTATCTAACATGGTTGGAGGTTCTGATAACCTTCGACCGCGAGGACCATACCGACCACGTGCCTCAGCCTAGATCCTACCCACTAGTGGTAGCTCCCCTATTCAAATCCAAAAGGGTCCACAATGTCCTGATGGATGGGGGGAGCGGGATCAACGTGCTCTATGCGTCAACACTTGACGACATGGGCATCCCGCGGTCCGCACTGAGGCCGTCAATTGTGCCATTCCATGAGGTCGTACCCGGGATGGAGGCGCTCCCCATCGGGCAGATCGATCTACCTGTCATGTTTAGGGACGTGCGGAACTTCCGCACGGAAACCCTCACCTTCGAAGTGGTGGGGCTCGGGGACATACCACGCGATCCTCGAGAGGCCGGCATACGCGAAGTTTATGGCCATGCCGAATTATACGTACCTGAAACTAAAGATTCCCAGTCCGAAGGGGATCATCACAGTAGAGCCAACGTATCAGTGCGCATACGAGTGCGGCGCCGAATGCTTTCGGCCCGCCGAGGCAATTATCCGGTCCGAGAGGCTCTGCACCGAGCCTCGATTCGAGGACCAGGATGTCCCTGTCGGTGTTTTAGACCGGCAACCTACTAAGGGGAGTACCCGAAGTAGATGAATGTGGCCTCGCCGAGATCGGTAACTCGAAGGAAGAGACACGTGGCACACAATTTAGACAGGTTCGGGCCGCGAGGTGCGTAATACCCTACGTCCCGTATGCCGCGTAGCTCTGGATTGATTGGGTACGATTACAAGATGGTGCAATTGTACGTCGTGAGATGAGATGATCGGGAGAGGGGTCCCCGCCTCGCCTTATATAGTCCGGAGGGAGCGGTGGTTACAAGTCGGAATAGGGAGGGAGTACTAGTCGAGTACGTCAAGGAGTCTTCCATACAAAGTGCGGGACATGTACGTGCCTTCCTAACCGAGTACTTCTCCTCCGAAGTCCTTGTGCTTCACGCCATTAGGTACCGTGCGGCTCAAGTCGTAGTCCTGTGGGCCCACCGAGTAGTCGGTCCCGGTACCCACCGAGGTAGTGGGCCCGGGGAGGTCCATATGACAAGCCCCCGAGTACTTTGTAGTCGAGAAGGATAGCTTCAAGTAGTATTGAGGGCCTTAACGAGTAGTCCTCAAGCATCCCCGAGCACTACAAGTCAAAAGTCCTCAAGAGTTGTCGAAGCATCCCGAGGCCGGAATGTACTCCACCGATGTTTGAGCAATCCCGAAGTCTTCTCGAGTAGTCCCAAGCGTCCTCGAGTGCTCGCCCTTGAAGGTCTTCAAAAATGCCCGTATTGTCTTGAAGCCGAAGCTTATATGTGTGACGCCCCAGGTTTCTAATTAACGTCATTAGTGCTAACGACCGGTTCAGCCGAGTCAAACCCGCTGAAACTGGTCAAACCTAGGTCAACCTGGGTCATCACCCCGAAAACCTCGCCATTGAACCCTATTGAACCCTTTGACCAAGCCTACACACACCCGTGGTCAACCAGTGGTCAAAGACACGGTCAAACCCCGCTTAACCGTTGACGTCGGCGAATGTCGTCCGTACTTTTGCCGCGTTCTCCAAAATGCACCTAAATACTTCAAAATCTACCTTTATGAAATTTGACCATCTTGTTGAGGGACACAACTTTCGTGTAGATTGGCATTTCAAATTTTGGGTGGAAATTAGCGAAAAACTTGGTCAACCACCGTACCTCCTCGTTTTCCGTAACGAGCCGACATTCAATGTTGGCATGACGTTCCCGCAAAATCGTTGAGAAAAACACTAGACGGCCTTTACAAAAGTTGTAGAGGGTACTTAGATCTACAACTTTTCTATTTATCACTTTGGGCACTTCGTTCAGCTTTTTAGAGTTTCGCGCATTCAAACAAGGGCACATCTACACAATTTCGCGCCGTGTCGCGCGCGCGCCGCCGTGCCGTGCGGAGCCCCGCGCCCGAGGCCACGCGCCCCGAGGCCGCCCCCGTCCCGAAGCCGCACGGTCCCGAGGTTCCCGCGCCCCGAGGGCAATCCGACCAAGCCCGTACCGTCCAAGGACCACTTCGAGAGGCTCCTAGACGCGTTGTGCCCACACCATGAGGTCCCCATCAAGCACACGCTCGGGGAGTGTCGGCTCATGAAGAACTACGTCAACGGCACCCTCAAGCCAAGAACGGCGGACCAGCCCAAGAAGGCGGTGCCCGTCCCCCGACAACGACGACAACGCGGGGGTTGCGTTCCCGGGGAGGACGGCGTGGTGCACATGATCTTCGGGGATCTCCGGCAAGACCCTCAAGGCGGCGCGAGAAGCTCATCCGACGGAAGTCATCAACACCGACGTCACGAAGTTGTCCTATCTAACATGGTTGGAGGTTCGATAACCTTCGACCGCGAGGACCATACCGACCACGTGCCTCAGCCTAGATCCTACCCACTAGTGGTAGCTCCCCTATTCAAATCCAAAAGGGTCCACAATGTCCTGATGGATGGGGGAAGCGGGATCAACGTGCTCTATGTGTCAACACTTGACGACATGGGCATCCCGCGGTCCGCACTGAGGCCGTCAATTGTGCCATTCCATGAGGTCGTACCCGGATGGAGGCGCTCCCCCCATCGGGCAGATCGATCTACCCGTCATGTTTAGGGACGTGCGGAACTTCCGCACGGAAACCCTCACCTTCGAAGTGGTGGGGCTCGGGGACATACCACGCGATCCTCGAGAGGCCGGCATACGCGAAGTTTATGGCCATGCCGAATTATACGTACCGAAACTAAAGATTCCCGGTCCGAAGGGGATCATCACATTAGAGCCAACGTATCAGTGCGCATACGAGTGCGACGCTGAATGCTTTCAGTTCGCTGAGGCAATTATCCGGTCCAAGAGGCTCCGCACCGAGCCTCGATTCGAGGACCAGGATGTCCCTGTCGGCGTTTTAGACCGGCAACCTACTAAGGGGAGTACCCGAAGTAGATGAATGTGGCCTCGCGAGATCGGTAACTCGAAGGAAGAGACACGTGGCACACAATTTAGACAGATTCGGGCCGCGAGGTGCGTAATACCCTACGTCCTGTATGCTGCGTAGGTCTGGATTGATTGGGTACGATTACAAGATGGTGCAATTGTACGCCGTGAGATGAGATGATCAGAGAGGGGTCCCTGCCTCGCCTTATATAGTCCGGGAGGCGGTGGTTACAAGTCGGAATAGGGAGGGAGTACTAGTCGAGTACGTCAAGGAGTCTTCCATACGGAGCGGGACATGTACAGGCTTCCTAACCGAGTACTTCTCCTCCGAAGTCCTTGTGCTTCACGCCATTAGGTACCGTGCGGCTCAAGTCGGGTAGTCCCTGTGGGCCCACCGAGTAGTCGGTCCCGGTACCCACCGAGGTAGTGGGCCCAGTGGAGGTCCATATGACAAGCCCCCGAGTACTTTGTAGTCGAGAAGGATAGCTTCAAGTAGTATTGAGGGCCTTAACGAGTAGTCCTCAAGCATCCCCGAGCACTACAAGTCAAAAGTCCTCAAGAGTTGTCGAAGCATCCCGAGGCCGGAATGTACTCCACCGATGTTTGAGCAATCTCGAAGTCTTCTCGAGTAGTCCCAAGCGTACTCGAGTGCCGCCCTTGAAGGTCTTCAAAAATGCCCGTATTGTCTTGAAGCCGAAGCTTATATGTGTGACGCCCTAGGTTTCTAATTAACGTCATTAGTGCTAACGACCGGTTCGGTACCGAGTCAAACCCGCCGAAACCGGTCAAACCTAGGTCAACCCGGGTCATCACCCCGAAAACCTCGCCATTGAACCCTATTGAACCCTTTGACCAAGCCTACACACACCCGTGGTCAACCGATGGTCAAAGACACCGGCCAAACCCCGCTTAACCGTTGACGTCGGCGAATGTCGTCCGTACTTTTGCCGCGTTCTCCAAAATGCACCTAAATACTTCAAAATCTACCTTTATGCAATTTGACCATCTTGTTGAGGGACACAACTTTCGTGTAGATTGGCATTTCAAATTTTGGGTGGAAATTAGCGAAAAACTTGGTCAACCACCGTACCTCCCGTTTTCCGAACGTGCCGACATTCAATGTTGGCATGACGTTCCCGCAAAATCGTTGAGAAAAACACTAGACGGGCCTTTACAAAAGTTGTAGAGGGTACTTAGATCTACAACTTTTCTATTTATCACTTTGGGCACTTCGTTCGGCCTTTTTAGAGTTTCGCGCATTCAAACGGTGGCACATCTACACAACCTCGCGCCGCGTCGCGCGCGCGCCGGCCGTGCCGTGCGGAGCCCCGCGCCCGAGGCCACGCGCCCCGAGGCCGCCCCGTCCCGAAGCCGCACGGTCCCGAGGTTCCCGCGCCCCGAGGGCAACCCGACCAAGCCCGTACCGTCCAAGGACCACTTCGAGAGGCTCCTAGACGCGTTGTGCCCACACCATGAGGTCCCCATCAAGCACACGCTCGAGAGAGTGTCGGCTCATGAAGAACTACGTCAACGGCACCCTCAAGCCAAGAACGGCGGACCAGCCCAAGAAGGCGGTGCCCGTCCCCCCGACAACGACGACAACGCGGGGGTTGCGTTCCCGGGGAGGACGGCGTGGTGCACATGATCTTCGGGGGGATCTCCGGCAAGACCCTCAAGGCGGCGCGAGAAGCTCATCCGACCAGAAGTCATCAACACCGACGTCACGAAGTTGTCCTATCTAACATGGTTGGAGGTTCTGATAACCTTCGACCGCGAGGACCATACCGACCACGTGCCTCAGCCTAGATCCTACCCACTAGTGGTAGCTCCCCTATTCAAATCCAAAAGGGTCCACAATGTCCTGATGGATGGGGGAAGCGGGATCAACGTGCTCTATGTGTCAACACTTGACGACATGGGCATCCCGCGGTCCGCACTGAGGCCGTCAATTGTGCCATTCCATGAGGTCGTACCCGGGATGGAGGCGCTCCCCATCGGGCAGATCGATCTACCTGTCACGTTTAGGGACGTGCGGAACTTCCGCACGGAAACCCTCACCTTCGAAGTGGTGGGGCTCGGGGACATACCACGCGATCCTCGAGAGGCCGGCATACGCGAAGTTTATGGCCATGCCGAATTATACGTACCGAAACTAAAGATTCCCCGATCCGAAGGGGATCATCACATTAGAGCCAACGTATCGGTGTGCATACGAGTGCGGCGCCGAATGCTTTCGCTTCGGCGAGGCAATTATCCGGTCCGAGAGGCTCCGCAACGAGCCTCGATTCGAGGACCAGGATGTCCCTGTCGGTGTTTTAGACCGGCAACCTACTAAGGGGAGTACCCGAAGTAGATGAATGTGGCCTCGCCGAGATCGGTAACTCGAAGGAAGAGACACGTGGCACACAATTTAGACAAAGTTCGGGCCGCGAGGTGCGTAATACCCTACGTCCCGTATGCCGCGTAGCTCGGGATTGATTGGGTACGATTACATGATGGTGCAATTGTACGTCGTGAGATGAGATGATCGGAGGGGTCCCCGCATCGCCTTATATAGTCCGGGAGGCAGTGGTTACAAGTCGGAATAGGGAGGGAGTACTAGTCGATTACGTCAAGGAGTCTTCCATACAAGTGCGGGACATGTACGCCTTCCTAACCGAGTACTTCTCCTCCGAAGTCCTTGTGCTTCACGCCATCAGGTACCGTGCAGCGCAAGTCAGGTAGTCCTAGGGGCCCACCGAGTAGTCGGTCCCGGTACCCACCGAAGTAGTGGGCCCGGGGAGGTCCATATGACAAGCCCCCGAGTACTTTGTAGTCGAGAAGGATAGCTTCAAGTAGTCTTGAGGGCCTTAACGAGTAGTCCTCAAGCATCCCCGAGCACTACAAGTCAAAAGTCCTCAAGAGTTGTCGAAGCATCCCGAGGGCCGGAATGTACTCCACCGATGTTTGAGCAATCTCGAAGTCTTCTCGAGTAGTCCCAAGCGTCCTCGAGTGCTTCCCTTGAAGGTCTTCAAAAATGCCCGTATTGTCTTGAAGCCGAAGCTTATATGTGTGACGCCCTAGGTTTCTAATTAACGTCATTAGTGCTAACGACCGGTTCACGCGAGTCAAACCCACCGAAACCGGTCAAACCTAGGTCAACTCGGGTCATCACCCCGAAAACCTCGCCATTGAACCCTATTGAACCCTTTGACCAAGCCTACACACACCCGTGGTCAACCAGTGGTCAAAGACACGGTCAAACCCCGCTTAACCGTTGACGTCGGCGAATGTCGTCCGGAACTTTTGCCGCGTTCTCCAAAATGCACCTAAATACTTCAAAATCTACCTTTATGAAATTTGACCATCTTGTTGAGGGACACAACTTTCATGTAGATTGGCATTTCAAATTTTGGGTGGAAATTAGCGAAAAACTTGGTCAACCGCCAGTACCTCCTGTTTTTCAGAACAGGCCGACATTCAATGTTGGCACGATGTTCCTGCAAAATCTGTTGAGAAAAACACTAGATGGCCTTTACAAAAGTTGTAGAGGGTACTTAGATCTACAACTTTCCTATTCATCACTTTGGGCACTTCTGTTCAACTTTTTAGAGTTTCGCGCATTCAAACGGTGGCACATCTACACACTCTCGCGCCGCGCCGCGCCGCGCCGGCCGCGCCGCGCCGCGCCGGGCCCGGTCACATCGCGCGCGCGCGCCGCCGCGTCGTGCGGGGCCCCGCGCCCGGGGCCGCGCGCCCCGAGGCCGCCCCCGTCCCGAAGCCGCACGGTCCCGAGGTTCCCGCGCCCCGAGCCGGCCGGGCCGTACCGCGGCATTAACGCCCCCGCACCACGGTCGACACCCTCCCGTGACCGGCGGTCCGCCGCCGCCGTACGGCGCGCGCACGCCCGCTTATAAGGGCCGACCTTCTCGCTCACGCGTGTGCACACCCCCCCCCCCTCCTTCCTTGCCGCGCCCCCGCCCGCTCCGGCGAGCGCCGCCCGCGCCACCGCACGGCCCGCGGCGGCCGCAGCCCCCGGCCGCCGCGCACCCCACCGCCCGAGCCGCCTCCACCCCGTCCAACCCCGCAAACCGAACCCTTAGCCACCCCTCGACCTTCCCCCGTCCTTCCCCGGCCGCGAGCGCCGGCGAGCTCGCCGGATTCCGGCGAACAGCACCGCTGCCCGCGCCCCAGGGACGACATTGCAAAAGTAAAAATTTTCTCAGGGTCCCTGCTGCAAAAGCGGAACTCCAATAGTAAAAGTGAGTGGCTGATTCTTGTAAATTGCGTAGAAAATCACAGAAAAATCAAAAAAATGTGAAACCGATTTTTTGGGTTCGTAGTGAAATATCCTACAACGTTTGTTATTCTGTCCTCAGCTAACTCCTGTTAGTTTTTGCATGAAAATACAAATGTGAAAAAACTAGATCTGCAATATCTCAAAATATATAAATCCTCTGTAGCTAATTTTTGGATATGTTGTGTGTTAGGTCATGGCTAGCTCCTATGATAAAAATTGCACAATGTTATGATGTAAATCTTTTTATAAAAATGTTTTTCCATTTCTGGAAGATCTGCATAAATGATTTTTCTTGCTAAATATATTTATGTCTTTGAGCCCAACTTGTGCACACTGTCTTTTAATACCAAAAGACACATCTTGTGAATTAATCATGATGTTTGGATCAACAGAAATAAATATTCTTGATTTATGCATGTTTTCCTTTGTAAATTAATAAACCAAGTACAGTAGAGATTCCATGTGAACATGCTGCTTCTTTAGGCTTGTTTAGGACCAGAGAGCATTCACAAGAAAGTTTGGATCATTTTGAGACTTATTTATTTTTATATGCATTTAAATTGAATCACTAGCTAGTCCTTTGTTATTTTCAATAATATTTAGTTTCCTAGCACCCAACACTTACATGTGGGTCCAATGGACCAGTATAGGTTCTAATATGGTTAAGAAACATTTCCTTAATTTTTGGTAATTTAATTGCTTAATAAAAAGCTTAAAAGCCCTTTTAATATTAAAGAGGAATTAAATAAAGAAAAGCCCTCATTTAATTCTTTTTCCTTTTTGAAAGTATTATATAATTTAATTAAAGGGTAATTAATTACCTTTGCTGATCAGAAAGTAATTCATGGATAAAAATATTAATTACACCTTTGCTTGTGAAGATAAAAGGAATTAAAGATTTCACATGAAATGACAAGTACAAAGAAACCTTTATTCAATTGTGTAATAAAAGAATAACCCATGTACAACCAATCACCTTCCTAAAAGAGAAATCACCAAACCACCCATGTTAACTTGAGGATGGTTGCAAATCATGTTAAAAAGGTTAAATATACCTACCCACTACTGTTGGTGAATTTTAAATTAAAATATTTACATATATATGTACACAATCACCATCAAAAAGAATAATTGATAGAGAGTTGCATATTGTTCCTTTATGGAAGAGTATGCTGAATGTATTCTTATCTAGGTGAATGTGTCCATCTAATACACCCCTTGATTGTCACTTGTGGTTTGTGGTGGATTAAATTGAAATCATCAATTAAAGCTTGCATTTGCATCCTCGTATAGATCTCCCGAACGGTAGCTGTACGCGTGTGTCGGACGGAGGAGACAGAGGAGCTGACGGAGACGTGCACCACGTCGTTGTAGAGCAAGACCTGGACCAAGTCCAGAAGGTCCCAAGGCCAACCTTGCCATCAAAGGCAAGCCCCGGATCATTAACCCCGTCTTTTAAAATTATGCAATTATGTTTGCTATGTTTGTGCATTTACGTTCTAGGAGTTGATTTGAAACCCTAGATGCATGATCCCTAGGTACCTATGCTCCTTTTACTAGTATGCTAGGTCGATAGCTGCTATGCTATAGGACCCGGTAGAAGTCGAGTGATGTTCGTCACTCGCGAGAATAGGTTCTTATGTTGGAATCATAAGATCTTTATAAATGGATTGCTCATGTGGTAAGAGCATGGGATTTGGGCTCCGGTCCAGTGGCTTTCGTGGGCTAAGCTTTTGAACGTACTAAACATATGCCGGGTATGGGACCGGTAAGCCTAGTACCCGATTGACGTGGTAAGGGAACCTTTCCCTACTACACCTGGGGCACTTGTGTCCCCCTGCTTGCAACAAAGGTGGTACCTCGCGTGAGTCCGGACGTTCGTGTGGGAGCGATCCAGTAAAACCTTGTACCAAGGAATGTAGGTTCCGCTCCCGAGCTGAAGATCGACGGGAACGGCCTGGGAAAGTTGTCCTTGCGGGGACAGCCTACCGTGTGTTTGGGTTTACCTTGCAAGGTTTGAATCAATCGATTGTCGGCCTCTCACCGTTACCCGAGACTGCTTAATCAACTGGCCATGATATCTCATAATGATGGAACTAGAAGAATATTGTTGTATGAATTAATTGCTTGTCCAATTCTTGATTGAATTAGATGGCACATTTAGAAATGGTAATCAACTAGAACTTATGCTAAAAGATTGAAAGTAAGGATCTACTTTTAGTAGCTGTTCAGCAAAAGAAACCCCACCGGCCAAAAGCCTTTCATGTCTAGAGTTTGGTGATGTAGTCTTCACCCGAAGGTTAAGTCTTGCTGAGTATTAGTATACTCAGCCTTGCTTTAAAATTGTTGTTGCAGGTGTGATCGATCGGATGGGTGACGACAAGTGATGACATCACAGATGGCCTCCTGTGATGTTTACCGTTGCGCTAGTTTAAATTATTTTCGCAGTATTTTCGAACTATGAACCTTTACTCCATGTCGTGAACAATGGTTTGTAATAAAATGTTTAATTCATGTTGTACTCTGGACTCGCCTTCGCGTGAGATTTAATGCATGTGTCGATCCTCTGCTCGATGTCCAAGTGATTTACCGGGCGTTAACCCAGCAACTAACGACAGGATGATACTTTACTATTGCTTAATGACCAAAGTGGATCGGTCTTAGGTGATAGTATGGTATTTTTCTGGGCGGGTTGTCACAATATGGAAGTGCGATTGCAAAATCGCACTCCACATGGAGTAGCCCTTGAGCCTTAGGTCGAGTTGTAGACTCTGGCTGAGGGTCCATCTGAAGTTTTGGCAAGAATATCCCGAAAAATCCGGAGAAAAAACCGAAGGACATGTGGCACGGAGCCCCCGAGCCTTGAGTCGAGTACTTCCTCTCGAATTGAAGGGTCATCTTGTAGAATGTGTCCTGAGATGCTCCTAAGTCTTGTCGCTTCCCAGGTAGTCGAGTAGAGGTAGCCGAGCCCCCGAGGTGAGGCGCGTCGACTAGTGGAATACGAAGAGTCACGCGCGGCCGCTGAGTCAGCCGAGCGCAGACTTATCCATCCGGCCGTTGGAGGGCCATTTTGACTTATAAATAGAAGCCAAAACCCTTAGGGTTTTTCACCCCACGCAGTCGCAGCCATTCCAAACAGATCTTGACCAAAAATAGCCACCAGTGCGCGCCGCCACCGCTGAGTGAGGAGTAGATCCGAGTGCACCGCCGCAGAAAGCCACCGCAGTAGCCCCCGAGCGAATGCGCCTGAAGACCCCGTGCACTTGGAGAATGAAGCCATCTCCGTCCAAGACCACGAAGACCGCCGGCGGGAAGAAGAGGGGTCGTGAGGAGGCCGCCGGATCTGCCGCAGGGACATCATCGCCGGTGTCCCCGCCGTGGCCAGATCCAAACCGCGAGTGGAAGAAGTCCAAGGCGAAGACCGAGGACCTGCTCGCCCTGCTGAACAGTGGATTCCTCCGTGAGAAGGAGGTTGACATGTGGAGAGCCGCCGCCGGGGATCCGTACGCGATGGAGAAGAATGAAGACGAGATCCCAATGTTCGTGCGCTTCGCGGAGCGCGGGCTTTCTCTCCCGGCGAGCGATTTCTTCAAGGGGCTCATGAGGTACTACGGCGTCGAGTACCTCAACCTCAACCCCAACGGTATATTCCACACCGCTGTCTTCGTACATATTTGCGAAGCTTTTCTGGGGATCAAGCCCCATTGGATCCTGTTCCGGAAGTTCTTCCGGGTGAAGCCGCAACCAAGCGCCAGCAACCCGCGGGTAGTCGGAGGAGCGGGGATCCAGATGCGGGAGGACGCCGCCGAGCAGTACCTCTCGTACAAGCTCATAGACTCCAACCAAGACTGGAAGGCCAAGTGGTTCTACATCACGAACCACCATCCGGGGTTGCCGAAGCCGAGCGGGAAGCAGCCCAAGCACCGCCCGTGGTGGAACACGGAGCCGACGATGCAGGAGGGGATCCAGCTCCCAGAGTTGTTGGCGCGGATCAAGGCGCTAAGGGAAGCCGGGCTGAGGGCCGAGCACGTGGCCTTCAGCTTCATGAAGCGCAGGGTGCAGCCGCTGATGGCTCGCGACACCCTGGGGTTCGAGTACACCGGCGACGACGATACGTCGCGGATGCCTGGAGACGAAGTCGACGACAACGACATTGTCGACAGGTTGGCTCGGATCTTCAAGGACATGCCTCCGTACACAGCATGCCCCGTACCGGAGTACTCCGCAGTGTGCCCACCAAAGGAGGTACGTAGCCGCGCCCGCAGTCGAGTACCTATTACGCAAGAGTAGTCGAACTGACGAGTTGTTTCTTGCAGGATGACTGGAAGAAGTTTGTCTCCGAGCCGCCGCCGCCCCTTCAGGAAGTCGAGATCCCAAAGGAGGGGAAGACCAAGGCCAAGGAGCGGCGTGAGGTCGGTGAAGGAGACGACACCGTAGTCGTGGAGGACACGTCCGACGAGGACGACGACGAGGAGACGCTGCAGGACTGCTTCCAGCTGAGGTCGAGGTTCAGCCGTCCTGGCCTACCTCATGTCCCTCTCGTCCAGGATCGGCCGGCTAGCCTGGAGGCTAGTCTGGCGGCGCCGCCGCGGAGGCCACGCAACCCCGCCCGCAAGCGCGTGGCGAAGAAGTTGAAGGTCTCTGAGACCACGCCCCAAGAGGTAGGCCATCTTGAGTAGTGTAGTCGAGTACTCGTGTCTCGAGTTGATGTGTTGGCGACTGAGCTTCCTTGCTTGCAGGCGTTGCCGCCTACGGAGCCCGCTGATCAGGGCGACGAAGGCGAGTGGGACACGGTGGGGGAAGCCGCTGAGAGTCGCAGCCCAGCCCCCACTGTCGAAGAACTTTTGGCGCAGATGGAGCGCCAGCCCCCTGCTGCTCAAGAGGGCGCGGAACCCGCTGCTGCTGCTTCGGAAGAGGCAGCGGAAGGGGCAGTAGCTACAGAGGCGCAGGAGGAGGCGTCTGCCGAGGCAGTGGCCGTAGAGGTGAAGGAGGAGGCGCCCGCCGAGGCACTACTGGTGGACATCGCTAGCATCCTCGGCACCCCGACCGTGACGGTAGTCCGGTCAAGCCTGTAAGTATTGAGTCTTCCCGAGTAGTACTTGATGTGGTAGTCGAACTTGATTGACAACCGACTTGTGTACTGTGCAGGAAATCGACGGATCTCTCCTGGGAGGGGGATGAACTCGCCGCAGTGGTGGCGGAAGAGGAAGCCGCACCGCCCAACGGGGAGTCCGCTCCCGCCCCTCAGGCAGAGCCCGAAGTGCCGGTCTCTGAGGCTACGTTGCCCGTGGCCAGCATTGTTGAAGGTGAGTACTCTGCTGAAGTCGAAGAACCTTCGAGAGTAGTCGTAGTCATGAAGATATGACTAATGCACTTGTCTTCTCGTTGACAGGCGCTGAGGCCGAAGGGAGCGATATCCTAGCGGCGGTGCCCATGGAGAACTTGACACCAGAGACCCAGGAGGCTGCCGGAGGAGCCCCAAGCCGGCCGCCGGAGGACCCGCCTCGACGACTGGAGGAGAGGAAGCCGCCACGCTGCCAGAACCCACTCTGGAGGTGGTCGTTCGCTCCCCGGAGATCCAAGACGCGGAGCCCATCCGTTCTGCACCGATGACCGAAGCCTTCACGAGTAGTCGTGGTGACATTGAGCTCTTAGCAGACGACTTGGTCGATCCGGCAACGGTGGCTAGGCACCTGGAGGCGGTCCGCCAAGCCGAGCAGTGGATGAAGGTGAGTAGCCGTAGCTCTTGAGTAGTCAATCATGTAGCGTTGAGGACCCTTTTCATGTGGATTGTCTGTGCAGGACGTCGCTAAGAGGTCCCGCCTGAAGTCGGAGATGCTTCAGGGGTACGGCGACGCTGTGCTTAGGGCCGAGGTGCTGGAGGACCAACTTGTAAAGTCCCGGAAGCACGCGGCCGCCATGCAGTCCAAGCTGGATACCGCCTTCGCCAAGTACCACAACGACATCCGGGAGATGCAGGCGAAGGGCGACGACTTGGTGCAGAAGAACAAGTCGCTCCGCAACAAGAACAAAGGTACACCACTTGTCTTGTTGAGTACTTGTTGAAGGTCGAGAGGTAGTCTAACCCGCTGTGCCTTGTTGTTTGCAGAGCTTGAGACCCGGGTAGAGCAGTTGAAGACTTCAGAGACGGATCTCAAGAATCTCTTCTACCGGGAGCAGGAGGCCCGCCAGGTACTCGAGTTAGATTATAAGGAGCTTGCCTACGAGTGCGACAAGCACACGGAGCTTCGTATTGCATCCGATCGTGACCTCGTCAACTGCTACAAATCATTGCAGAAGCTGAACAAGGACTGTGAGAAGCTGCGTGCCCAGCTGAAAGAGCTTGAAGAAGCCGCACTCCCCATCGCGAGGCTGCTGGTGCCTCACCCTGGCGGTCCCAAGATTGCGCCACTGGTGGATCGACTGAAGGAAGCCCCCAGCCGGCTGACGACCTACGTGAAGCATCTAGCAAAGTCGATCCCGAACCAGGTGCTAGCCTTCATGAAGTCCTACTTCCCGAAGGCACCAGTAGATGTAGTCACCGGTGGACTAGCCGCCAATTGTACCGACGAGCAATATGCGGAGCTGCTGGAGTAGATGGCGCCCGTTGCGGAACAAGTCGCCGACAAGCTTAATCTCCAGTAGCCCTGTAATAGTTAGCTCGTAGCAATAGATGTACAAAAATAATTGTGATTGTTTAAGTATGAATGAAGAAAAGTTTCCATCAATGAGTACTCATAGTCGCGGTCTCAGAGTGCGGAGTCCCATCGTGGAGTTGTCGCGAGTAGTTGTACTCGGCAGTAGTCCCGTTGAGGGAAGTAGACAATAAAGCAGTTGATGAACGATCAAACTTTATTACTGAAGAAGTACACCTGGATGGCCAGGGCCGTAGTTACAGAGTAGTCGCCAGGACCCGGAGGCCGCCTACGGCTAAGTGGTGCTAGGGCGAGTAGCCACTTACAGCAGTAGATCTGTAGGTAGTCGTATAGGCTGGATCTAGAGGTACATGGTCTCTCAGTAGACCGCTGCTAGAGTCCTTTGACGCTCGTCGTAGCCCAGGATCCGTAAGTAGCCGCGCGGGCTGGGTTCTGGAGAAGAGTAGTCCAGAGACTAGTGCCTGGACCCGGAGGCCGCTTACAGCGAAGGAGTAGTCCGGAGACTGATGCCTGGACCCGGAGGCTGCTTACGGCGGAGGGGTCTTGATGTAGTCGTGTAGACTTGAGCCCCCAGGGTAGTCGTGTAGACTAGGCGTAGAACCGACAGAGTTGGTCAGCGTTCCACGAGTTGTTGACATCTTCACCTTCAAGTGTCTGGAGGCGGTAGGAGCCCGGCCCGGTCACCTTTGCCACTGTGAAGGGACCATCCCAGGGGGAGCTGAGCTTGGGTAGTCCTTCCGTGTTCTGGATCCGACGGAGGACGAGATCGCCAACGTTGAAGGAGCGTTCCTTGACGTTGCGGTCGTTGTAGCGTCGAATACCCTCCAGGTACCTTGCTGATTGGACGAGGGCGGCGCAACGAGCTTCTTCGAGTCCATCGATGTCAACTCGTTTGCTGTCTTCAGAGACGCCTTCGTCGTAGTGCTCCACTGCTGGTGAATTCCATATGACATCAGCAGGGAGGATTGCTTCGGAGCCGTAGACCAGGAAGTAGGGGGATTGCCCCGTTGGCTTGGAAGGCTGAGTACATAGCCCCCAGAGTGCATTGGGTAGTTCCTTGATCCACTTGCCTCCTTTAGAGTTAGCAGCGTCGTGTAGCCGCTTCTTGAGAGCGTCGAGCACCATCCCGTTGGCGCTGAGACATATCGGACGTCGATCCCGCTGTTCTCGCAGTACTCCCAGAACTGGTGGTTGTTGAAGTTGGAGCCCGGGTCTGTGATGATGCGGTGGGGTAGTCCGTAGCGATGCACGAGTTCATCCAGGAAGTCGAGTACTCTGTCAGCCTTGGGGCACGTGACCGGCTTGACCTCGATCCATTTGGTGAACTTGTCGATGGCCACCAATACTCGTTGAAACCACTCCGGCGCGGTTGGCGGTGGCCCAATCATGTCGAGCCCCCGGCAAGCGAAGGGCCGGGTTGGCGGTATGGTGACTAGCTTGTAGGCCGGGACGTGTTGTCGCTTGGCAAAGTATTGACATCCGTGGCACCTTCTGACGAGTTCTTCGGCGTCGCCCAGAGCTGTGGGCCAGTAGAAGGCTCGCCGGAAGGCCTTGCTGACTAGCGTACGAGAAGACACGTGGTTGCCGCAGACGCCCTTGTGGATCTCCTCCAAGATGTCCTTGCCTTCTTGCCTGGGGACGCACTTCATGAGTACTCCAGAAGATGTGCCCCGCTTGTAGAGCTTGTCTCCGACGAGGACGTAGGACTTGGCGCGGCGGATGAGCTGCTCAGCCAAGTTTTTGTCCGAGGGAACCTCCTGCTCGCTGAGGTAGTCGATGAAGGGTTGCCTCCAGTCCACGTCGATCATCATGACCTCCTGGCCAGCTGGCGGATGCGCTGGGACAGTGGTCGGTGGCGCCGGCTCCGGGATGGATGGCGTGTGAAGCTCGTGGACGAAGACACCCGCTGGTACTTGAGCGCGAGTAGAACCGAGCTTCGATAGGACGTCCGCTGCAACGTTGTTGTCGCGGACGATGTGGTGGAACTCGAGACCGTAGAACTTGTTCTCGAGCTTGCGGACATCTAGGCGTAGGTGTCCATGTTCTCCTTGTTGCGGTCCCGGGACTTGTTGACTTGGTTGATGACCACTCGTGGAGTCGTCGTAGACTAGTAGCCGCTTGATGCCCAGTGAAGCCGCGAGGCGGAACCCGTGTATGAGAGCTTCGTACTCGGCTTCGTTGTTTGAGACCTTCTAGAAGATCCGCAAGACGTACTTGAGTTGTTCGCCCATTGGAGAGATCGGGAGTACCCCCGCACCCGCGCCCTCGAGGTTGAGTGAGCCGTCGAAGTACATCACCCAATGCTGCGGTCGCACGGTTGGAGTAGGTAGCTGATTCTCCCGCCACTCTGCCATGAAGTCGACTAGAGCTTGCGACTTGATGGCTGTGCGTGGCTTGAAGTCGATGGTGAGGGTGCCGAGTTCGACTGCCCACTTGGAGAATCTTCCAGTAGCATCTTGGTTCCGCAGAATGTCACCGAGCGGGTAGTCGGTGACGACGGAGATCGAGTACTCCTGGAAGTAGTGTCGTAGCTTCCGCGAGGTGATGAGTACCGCGTACAGGAGCTTCTGCACAGGCTGGTAGCGTGCCTTGGACTCTGACAGGACCTTGCTGACGAAGTAGACTGGGCGCTGGACTGGATAGGCGTGGCCGTCTTCCTGCCGCTCGATGATGATGGCAGTACTGACCACATGAGTAGTCGCAGCGAGGTAGAGCAGTAGCTGCTCGCCTTTACGAGGAGCCGTGAGAACTGGTGGCTTCGATAGGAAGTCCTTGAGCTGAGCAAGGGCTTGGTCCGCCTCTGGGGTCCACACGAACTTCTCTTGGTGCTTGAGTAGTTTGAAGAAGGGGAGCCCCCGTTCTCCAAGCTTCGAGATAAATTTGTTCAAGGCCGCCATGCACCCGGTCAGCTTCTGGACGTCTTTGATGCACGTGGGAGCTTTCATGCTGGTGATGGCAGAGATCTTCTTGGGGTTGGCTTCGATGCCGCGTTGGCTGATGATGAAGCCGAGTAGTTTGCCCGAAGGTACGCCGAAGACGCACTTGTTCGGGTTGAGCTTCCAGCGGTACTCGCGCGAGGGATGCGAAAGTCTCTTCAAGGTCGTCGATGAGGGTATCGGAGTCTCTCGGTCTTGACGACCACGTCATCCACGTAGGCTTCGACGTTCTTGTCGAGCCGCCTCTTGAAGCGAGCCTAGATAGCTCGTTGGTAGGTGGCGCCGGCGTTCTTCAACTCCGAAGGACATGGTCGTGTAGCGAGACGCGCCAAACGGGGTGATGAACGCGGTCTTCTCCCGGTCTTCTTCCTTGATCGCGATCCGGTGGTACCGGAGTAGCGATCGAGGAAGCGAGAGCGAGTCACGGCCCGCCGTAGAGTCGATGACTTGATCAATCCGCGGCAACCCGAAAGGGTCCTAGGGGCAATGCTTGTTGAGATCAGTGTAGTCGACGCACATCCTCCACTCGTTCGAGTTCTTCTTGCGGATGAGGACGGGTTTGGCAAGCCACTCAGGATGGAAGACTTCTCTGATGAAGCCAGTTGCGAGTAGTTTGGCAAGTTCCTTCTTGATGGCATCACGTCTGTCGTCGGCGAAACGTCGGAGGTGTTGTCGCTTGGGGGTGGCCTTAGGATCGACGTTGAGGCAGTGCTCAATCAACTCCCTGGGCACTCCTAGTATGTCCGTTGGCTTCCACGCGAAGATGTCGCGGTTAGCCAGGAGGAAGTTGATGAGCGCGTCTTCCTATTTGGGGTCGAGGCTGGCCCCGATGGTGGTGGTCTTGCTGGAGTCGCCTGTCCCGAGGTCGATCGTCTTGACTCGGAACCTCCTCGGTGGGCCGAGGCTTGTTGGCTTTGTCAGACTTCTCAGGGATGTCGAGTTCACTTGTAGCAAGCTTCTTCGACGCGGCGTAGACCTCCATCATAGAATTGGGTACTTGATTTGTGGAGGCGATCTCCACAGCTTCCGTATCGCGGTCGTGTGAGATATTCAAGTCCCCTAGGAGAGAGAGTACACCGCCGGGCTTGACATCTTGAGTACCAAGTAGGTGTAGTGGGGCATCGCCATGAACTTGGCGATGGCCGGTCCGCCAAGGATGGCATGGTAGGATGTCTCTAAGTCCGCGACCTCGAACTTGATGTACTCGGTACGATAGTTGTCCCGAGATTCCCCCGAAGGTAAGCGGCGGGACCACCGAGCCCGGTGGGATAGCCGCGTTGCGGGGACGATGCCGTAGAAAGGCGTGTTGCTCTTGGTGAGCATGTGGGTGATGTCGAGCTTCATCTTCTTCAAGGTCTTGGTGAAAAGGACCTTGAGCCCGCTTCCACCATTGATGAGGACCTTGTTGAGCTTGGAGCCCGCGACCACTGGCTTCAGGTGAAGGATCAGATGGCGACTAGAGAGGGGGGGAGTGAATAGGAGCCGGTAAAAATTCTTCCAAAAGAACCCGGCCTATACCCTAGTCAAACCCCGGTCACACACGAGCGATGAATCGAATCACACACCAATCGCCAAGACCACGAGGTTATGGATCAATCTCTAGTCCTAGGAGCGATTCCTTGAAGCACACGCGGAAGCACTAGAAAGGGAAGGGAGGAATCGAACCAAGAAGCAAAGCGCACAGGCTCTGGCGGACCGTCCGGCTAGGAGGGGCGGACCGTCCGC
This sequence comes from Cenchrus americanus, assembly GCA_947561735.1. Lineage (NCBI taxonomy): Eukaryota > Viridiplantae > Streptophyta > Magnoliopsida > Poales > Poaceae > Cenchrus > Cenchrus americanus. The sequence continues at coordinate 113,830,007 of OX387245.1, forward strand.
ACAGGCCTCGCGGACCGTCCGACCTGAGGCCGCGGACCGTCCGCGATAGCACCGCGGACCGTCCGGCCCAACACCGCGCGACCGTCCGTTAAAGCACACGAACCACCGAAGCGACCCGGGGAAAACGGACCGTCCGCCAAGGCCGTGCGGACCGTCCGCGCCACCCACGGACCATCCGCTACTCGAGCGCGGACCGTCCGCAAACTGGCTGCAACCAAAACCAAAAGCCAAACCGGATCGAAAGCAAGGACGTGCAAGAACACGACGAACACGCGACGAACCCTAGCCACGCGGACTGTCCGCCAGCCCCCCGCGGACGGTCCGCCAGGTGCGGACAGAGCAGAAAAAAGCCCGACCCCGAAAGTCAACTCCCCCAAATCATCATCGGATTTCCCAAACGGTTGAAGCTATGGAGACAAGGGTTTGGGGACTTGAAAAGCGTCACACAAGGATGCTATAGCCCAAAAATCTTGCCTCCTAACTCCCTAAATCACCGGGAATCGCGAATCCTTTGAGCACCACCAAAAGCTAGAGCACCGAACGAAAAACTATCCATGTATCAATCACAAGATCAATCACAAAGATGCACGAGACATCTATCCATGTATCCCTCAAAGAAATCCGGGGAGAAACCCACTCAAATCCGCAGAATCGAACCGGGAACAAAGGCACGAAAACAAGCACAAAAAGGCCACGAAAACACAACCCCGAATCTTCTATACAAACCAGGAAAGATTCACAAGGTCTAGCATGCCGCCCTAGCATCCATCCCTCTCAACAAATCTCTCATGAAGCTCTCATGCTAGCCTAGAGAAAATGGAAGAAAAATAGCTACGAAAATGAGAAAGAGGAGGGAGGAAATGAAACCCTAAGTCGCGGAGAGAGAGAGCCATCCACACACCCTCATGGCTTATATATCGGGTCCCGCCGGAGTGGTAAATGACTCGACTACCCCTAACTTAACTACTGGCGATACAACCCACGCAGGGGCATTTTGGTAATGTTTGTGGGTCTTGCCATCGGACGACCACGCCTTTGCCGCACCCCGCGTCCTCCCGACGCAAGCCATGCGATCCCGCCGCGTGTCCTCCGCCTCGAAGCTTCCCGACACGCCGGATCCCGTCTCCGTCGTGTTGGGCCCTCGGACTTGGTTTTGAGGCCCAAACCAAGAAACCGCCCACCGATGGTTTTGTGGGCAAACCACCAAACCCCGCGTGCCCGGTCCGGCCTCCCGCCAAACCACTTGACTTGACCGCCACCGTGCACCGGCTCGCTTGTCCATGACTTCGTATTTCTTGTGTCGCCACCATGTGACCCGCACCCGGTCCCGCCGTCCACCGGTCCCTCGAACCGAGCCTACTTGTCTCTCCATCTCACGGAGGCCCCTCAAGGCTGAAGACCTTTCGCGCCCGTTCTTCACCTGCAACAACACGAACTAGGCCGCAGCCTACACCTGCGCACTAAGCCAAGAGTCAGTCCAACACCCGTTGTCAATCACTCATCACTGAGGAGCGGTCATCCACCGACCACTGGGACGCTCCTGGTCCTCAATCTCCCCCTTGATGAGTGCATTGACAACACACAACGCGAAATGAAATTCAGAGAAAAAGAGAAAGGAAGAAGAAAGAAAAACAAAGAAGCTCAACTCATGACCAAAACCAAAGAAAGGCGAAGAAAGGTCACAAGCCAAGCAAAGCACAAACTCCACACCGAAAACAGCAAGAAAGCTCCCCCCGAACAAATGCAAGCTCCCCCTGAACATGTGGATGCAAACTTCCAAATTTCAGCTCACCTCTTCTGAATTTTCATTAAGCTCACCTCTTCTCCCCCTTGTTGACAATGTATGAATCAAGGTGAAAATGCAGAAATGCAAAACCAAGCATATAAACATCTACATGAGCTTCTCAAATAGGCCAAATCTAGTGTCAAAGGCTAAAAATGAGACAAGGATCACACATATGAATCATAGCATAGTCAAAGCATCGCCACAAGTAATATATGAAAATACAAGCATGTGACAAAGCAAAATTTTCAGATTTAAGCATTTTTACCAAAAGAAGGCTCGCTTCACATGTAAAAGCCTATCCATGTCACACTTGAGCCACAAACATGCATATCACTCAAAGATCATACAAGGATATCAAATTCTCAGCAAAAGATCATGGCAAACACCCATAAAGCAAAGCATGTCATGTCAAAGCTGATGAGCCATGTGTCCACTTCGGGGAGACTTCTCCACTGGTGAATATCATGCAACATGTTTTGCACCCATATGTGAAAGATAAGACATTTTAAGCATAGACATGATGGATGGAGCATTTTTCAAGCATTATACACTTCTTTTCAAGATTAAATCATTTCATGGTACATGAAGTCCCTTTGCAGCAAAAAGAAGCTTATGCTCCCCCATGAATGCAACATAGGCTAAACATTCACTATGATATTCGGCCTTTGGCCCAAATGCAAGAACAAGGCATCCAAGCACAATCTAAGCATGAAAAGCACATTTAGACCAAACTGTGACATGGATACACAACTACACACGAGTGGAGCACATTTCATCAAAAATTTAGACAAGATTAGCATTTATTTCAAAAGGGGCTATCTCACCACACATATATCTCAAATATTCCAAGAGCATAGCCTCACATCACCATGTCTCCACACATATGACCAAAATCTCACAAATAGCCAAAGAGACTCAAATATGGCATATGAAAGAAGCTCATCATCCTAAAATGCAATATGATACAAATGCAACATGATATATGACAAGATGGCTATCCTACCATGGTTTATACATCAAGCAAAGCATGTATATACATCAAAGTAAAACATGGTATGATACATATGATACAAAAAGGAAATCCCCCAAGAAACAACTAGAAAGGGCAACAAACCCCAAGTTCAACCCGCAAGCGCACAAATGTAGCTTGGTCGAGAGGGTTTGTAAAGATGTCGACAGCTGATCTTGGGTAGGGACATGGCTCAACACAATGGTTCCTTTCTCCACATTGTCCCTCAAGAAATGATACCTCACTTTTATGTGTTTGGTTCTGGAGTGAAGCACTGGGTTTTTGGCTACGCTTATGGCACTGGTGCTATCACAAAGAAGTGGGATCTGGGTGCACTCCTCACCAAAGTCTCTCAAAGTGTATGAAATCCACAACAGGTGGGAGCAACAACTCGCGGCGGCAACATACTCCGCCTCGGTGGTAGACCGAGCTACACTAGATCGCTTGCGGGAAGACCATGAGACCAACGAAGAACCAAGAAACCGGCAAGTACCGAAGTAGACTTCCTCTCGACTCGACATCCGGCAAAATCCGCATCGGAAAAACCATGAAGAGAGAGAGTCGAGGAGGACGAATACCAAAGGCCAAGACTAGGGGCGACCGTAGATACCGAAAATCCTCTTGACGGCCCGTCGATGTGATGTCCTCGGCGAAGCCTCGAAAACGAGCGCACGGACACACGCCGAACTCGTATGTTTTGCCTCGTCGCCGTCAAGTAGAGGAGGGAGCCGATCATGCTCCCGTACTCCCGCCGGTCCACCGGTTCTCCGTCCTCATCCGCATCCAAAGTGGCCGTACTCCCCATGGGAGTCAACATCGGCTTCACATCTTGCATCCGGAACTTCCTCGCATGTCTTTTGTGTACTTGGTCCGGTGCACAAACGTACCGTCCTTCACTTGCTTGATCTGCGCCCCGAGAAAGTACCGCAACTCGCCCATCATGCTCATCTCGAACTCCCCGCTCATCTCATCCGCAAACTTGGCAACAAGGTTATGTGACGAGCCACCAAAGACAATATCATCCACGTATATCCGAACAATCGACAAGTCATTTCCATGCTTGAGGAGAAACAAAGTCCTATCCACGGTACCCATCACAAACCCTCTCGCTCAACGATAAAACCTCTCAATCTCCCATACCAAGCACGGGCGCCCGTTTCAACCCAAACGAGCCCTTTTCAACCCGTATACCCCGTGTGGGTACAACTCGCTCTCAAACCCGGGTGGTCGCTTCACATACACCTCCTCCTCTATGACCCCATTCGGAAAAGCACTCTTCACGTCCATCCGAAACAACTTGAACTCTTTAGCCACGGCAAAGGCTAGAAGGATCCGAATTGCCTCAAGACGGGCCACGGGAGCAAAGGTCTCCTCATAGTCGATCCCCTCCTTCGACTAAACCCCCGAGCAACAAGTCCGGACTTGTTCCTCACAACCATCCCATTCTCTCCCTCTTTGTTCTTCCAAACCCACTTGGTTCCTATGGGATGGCAATTTGGAGGTGGTTCAACTAACTCCCACACACTCGGTTCCTCTCAAAGTTTTCCAACTCCTCATGCATAGAATTGACCCGGTTTGCATCGATAAAGCATGTCCAATGTCCTTGGGCTCAAAAGTGGCAACAAAAGCAAGCATGAGCAAAATGAGAGGAATTCCTGGACCTTGACCGTGTAGTGCGTTCGTCGATGTTCCCAATGATCTTCGACAAGGGATGCACTTCTTGAATCCGCCGGGGAGCCTCACGCCTCGAGACTACCTCCCCCTCAACTTCGCCCTTCTCTCGCTCGGTCCTCTTGTTGCACCGTCGTTGTCCATGAAGTAGACGGTCCACGCTCCGTAGTGGTCGGAGGGGAAGTAGTGGGTACACACTCAGCTTCAGACGCATGGTTCTCTCCATCATCATCTCCAGCTTCATCCTTCTCCTCTTCAAAGAGGTCCTCGGCCATCTCTTCGTCACCTGCACATTAAAATCCAAGAGAGGTACATGGCATTGTCTCGTCGAAGGTCACATCGCAAGTCTCCATGATTTTGTAAGTCTCAAGGTTAAGCACCCTATAGGCTCTAGAGTGGTTAGCATATCCAAAGAAAATACCATCACTAGACCTAGCCTCAAACTTGTCGAGTTTTCCCTTCTTCAGAATAAAGCACTTGCAGCCAAAAACTCAGAAGTGACTCACCTTGGGTGCCCGACCATGCATAAGCTCATAACAGGTCTTCTTCTTGAAAGCTCGCAATAAAATCCTGTTGGAAACATGACAAGCCGTATTGACCGCCTCAGCCCAATACCTCCTAGGAGTCCTGTGCTCATCGAGCATCGTCCTAGCCATCTCACAAAGAGTTCGATTTTTCCTTTCCACGACTCCATTTTGAGGGGGCACATAAGGGGTCGAATACTGATGTTCAAGACCTAGATCACGACAAAAGGCATCAAAACGAGAGTTCTTGAACTCTGAGCCATTATCACCGCGGATAGCTCGAATAGCATTCCCATGCCTCTCGTTTTTCAACCTCACGATCAGATCTCGAACAAAACCAAATGTCTCACTCTTATCTTCCAAGAAAAACACCCAAGCATAGCGAGAGTAATCGTCCACCACAACAAGGACATACCACTTCCCACCCACCGAGCGAACTCGAGCTGGCCCAACAAGATCCATATGCAACAGCTCTGTCGGACGCTCAGTCATGACATCGGTCAGGGGTGGATGGGGAGTGGCTACCATCTTGCCATGCCTACAAGGAGCACAAACCAAATCCTTCTCAAGCTTCAACTTCGGCAATCCTCGGACAAGGTCAAGACCACTCAAGCGGGAAACCAAATCAAAGCTCAAGTGTCCCAACCGCCTATGCCATTTCCACAAATCGAAGAAGGACCGGCCATCAAACAGGCGAGCAGACCCAAAGAACAAGAGAAATCAGCCCCGAAAATCGACCCTCGGGGATGATCATACGACAAGATCACCTCGAGAATCAAGCAAACGAGACTCGCCGGACTTGAAACGCACCTCAAAACCCTCATCAAGCAACCGAGAAACCGAAAGCAAATTAAAACCCAAAGACTTCACAAGAGCCACTCTCTTCAACGTTACCTTGTCACTCACATGCACAACACCCTCGAGACAAGCACCCTTCCTCGTCCATTGTCCCCAAATGTGATGTACATCTTTTCCTTCACCGGGGTGAGGCCGGACAACCACTTCTTATCTCCGGTCATGTGTCGAGAACACCGGAGTCGATCAACCAAATGTCCTCCAAGCCTCCCCGCCCGTAGTCGAAACAAGAACGAGAGTGAGCTAGCGACTCGACACCGGGGTTAGCACAAAGAAAATTAAACCGGTGTCGAGCCATCTCGCTCAAAAGAGGGGTTAGCAAACATCACTCCCTTGCCACCAAACTGCCCATGTCCCATGGGAGGAGTACGAGCACCACGAGGGGGAAAACGTGGTCCGTAGTTCCTCCGGAATCCAAAGCTGCGATCATCTCCCCGAACCCGTATTGAGGACGAGTAGGAGGACGTCCCAAAGCAAAATCATCACGAGCCCGACCAAACCTCTCACCAAAGACGCACACCATCATCTCTCCCGACAAACCTCTCACCACCACCTCTCCGTGGGAACCCGCCAACACTCCTCACACTTCCCACACCCCGTGGAAGTGGCACTCTAGGCTCGGGGAATACCATGAGGCCGGCGATACTGTCCCGGTTTGCTTGCTCCCTAGCAAGCCTCTCATCCCTCTTCCTCTTGTAGCAAAACTCGCAAGATGCCTCTCCTTGCCACAATACTTACACCCGAAGGGGATGGGTTTTGGTTTTGGCTCTAGCTTCTCTCTAGGCTTCTCACCCTTCTCACCCACAAACTTCATTGGTTTCGGAAATCATTTGTCTTAGGTGGGAATTTGGGTGGATCTTGGGTTGTGTCAAGCTTGTTGCAAAGGTGGTTGGGCTTTGGTGTGAAAGAGTTCTTGGGTGCTTTTGGGAGTGGGACTTGGATCTCTCCGATCACCTCAAACTCGGGGTTAGACTCAACACACTTCTCGTACACACTCTCCCCACTTTCGTTCTCTCCCACTTTCTCACCCAACTTCTCAAACCCCAAACCACGACCATCGCCTCTCTTGAACTCCTCAATCATGATTTTCAATTGAGGTTCCTGCCCGTACAACCAACCCAACACCTTCCTCAAATAGTCATTCTCCTCATAGATGACATCCAAACGGGAAGTAAGTTCAAGATTGCGCAAAGTAACTTCATCACAGCTAGTGCATGCATTGACAACCGGAGATTTCAAAGATGCTTCCAAAGAACTAATGGTAGAAGGAGCATCAACAAGCTTAGCATGCATAGTAGGACATGATTTGCAAGCACCAAGCAAAGTAGGTCTAGCCTTAAGCTCATCATATTCAATCCTAAGAGCATCTAGTTGAGCCAAAGTAGAAGCATTCTTCTCATTAAGCAGTTTGATCTCATTCAACCATGCATCACACTCAACACATTCAACATCATCAGGAGCAGTAGGAGCAAGTTTCAAAGAGTCATTCTCAAGTTTCAATTCAAGCAATTTTGACTCTAACTCTCCTACTTTCTCGCTAGCATTCTCAAGTTGTGCCCTAAGATCTTTCCTCATCTTTTTGGCATCTCTAAGCACACTATCACGGTTGTCAAGCAAGCCATTCAACCTAGCAATCTCAGCAAGCAAAGAGTCGGGGTCACGGTTTACCTCATCCTCAGAGTCGGAGTCGCTGTCTTCCTTCTCGCTCTTCTTGTCGCTTGAGCTATGGGCCATGCCACAAAAGCCCTCAAGCGCCACACGGCTCCACCCCGCCGAGGTTCCGCTTGCACTCTTCTTGCCCTTGCGCCTCCCGGCGTCTTCATCTTCAACCGCTTGAGCTTGATCGCTCCTCGCTTGAGCTTGAGTCAACGTCGCTCGCACCGGCCACCATCGCTCTTGCCTTGTTCTTCTTGTAGCCGCTCTTGCTTGGTCGACGCTTGTCCTTGTCCTTGCTCTTGGACTTGTTGAAGTGCTTGCCCTTGGAGGAGTACTTGTCTTCACGCCTCGGGTGCGCCTTGTACTCGTTCACCTTGTACTTGTTCTCCTCCGCTTCTGGGCACTCGGCGATGAAGTGGCCTCGATTGACACACTTGTAGCACGTCCCTGAGCTCCGCCTTGCGTTCCTCCGACTCTCGTGTAGTCGATCAAACCTCCTCGAGAGCAAGGCCAGCTCCTCTTTGCCCAACACATCAAACTCCTCATCTGGAATGGACATAAGAGAAGACAAGGAAAACTATCGACGAAGGAAGGGTTAGATTTGCCCATTGATCCGCCCACAAGAGCAAGACTATGGTCGGTCGAGCCCTCATGCTTGGATTGCAACTTCCGTCAACCTCGGCCGACTTGAGCTTAGAAAAGAGGTCATCCAACTCAATAGTCAAATAATGTCCAGACTCCTTGATGGCCTCAACCTTAGCACCCCAAACACTTGGGTCCAAGACATGCAAGAGCTTCAAAGCCTGATCATGCTCGGTGTAAGGAAAATCCTCAACATTAGCTTTCATGTTGTTCACGATGGCGGTGGACCTTTGAAACATCGCATCAATGTCCTCACCGGGAAGTGGAGTGAAATTCTCATATTGCATCCGGTAAGAGACAAAGAGGCGAGCCTTCACATGGTTATCACCACCGTGAGCAACCAACAACTTTTCCCAAATTTGCCAAGCAAGATTCAAATGGCGAACACGCTCAAACTCTGGATCACACAAACTCCGGACCAAGTGATCAACGGCTTTTGCATTAGCCTCATACTTGGCCTTAGCACCGGCATCGGTCACCATAAGAGTATGGATGTTGACCGGAATAGCATAGGTCTTGTCAAGCACAATGAAATCCAACAACTTGCCACGAAGAAAGATCATCATACGAGCCGCCCACTTGTGGTAACCCTTGCCATCGAAGTGCGGCGGACCGCCCCGCTCAACGTACGCCATCTTAGGATTCGAGACTTGTCAAAGTCGCAAAGAATCCGGCACCAAGCTCTGATACCAATTGAAGGATCGGATAGCGACTAGAGAGGGGGGGGAGTGAATAGGGGGCGGGTAAAAATTCTTCCAAAAGAACCCGGCCTATACCCTAGTCAAACCCCGGTCACACACGAGCGATGAATCGAATCACACACCAATCGCCAAGACCACGAGGTTATGGATCAACCTCTAGTCCTAGGAGCGATTCCTTGAAGCACACGCGGAAGCACTAGAAAGGGAAGGGAGGAATCGAACCAAGAAGCAAAGCGCACAGGCTCTGGCGGACCGTCCGGCTAGGAGGGGCGGACCGTCCGCGCAGGCCTCGCGGACCGTCCGACTCCGAGGCCGCGGACCGTCCGCGACGAAGACCGCGGACCGTCCGGGCCCAACACCGCGGACCGTCCGTTAAAGCACACAAAACCACCGTAACTAACCGGGGAAAACGGACCGGCCGCCAAGGCCGGCGGACCGTCCGCGCCACCCACGGACCGTCCGCTACTCGAGCGCGGACCGTCCGCAAACCGGGCCGCAACCAAAACCAAAAGCCAAACCGGATCGAAAGCAAGGACGCGCAAGAACACGACGAACACGCGACGAACCCTAGCCGCGCGGACCGTCCGCCGCCCCCCGCGGACGGTCGCCCGCGTGCGGAGGGGACACGAAAAAGCCCGACCCCCGAAAGTCAACTCCCCCAAATCATCATCGGATTTCCCAAACGGTTGAAGCTATGGAGACAAGGGTTTGGGGACTTGAAAAGCGTCACACAAGGATGCTATAGCCCAAAAATCTTGCCTCCTAACTCCCTAAATCACCGGGAATCGCGAATCCTTTGAGCACCACCGAAAACTAGAGCACCGAACGAAAAACTTCGAATCCAAGTGGTTTCCCAGCGTTTGAGGGCACAAGATCAATCACAAAGATGCACGAGACATCTATCCATGTATCCCTTAAAGAAATCCGGGGAGAAACCCACTCAAATCCGCGGAATCGAACCGGGAACAAAGGCACGAAAATAAGCACAAAAAGGCCACGAAAAACAACCCCGAAACTTCTATACAAACCAGGAAAGATTCACAAGGTCTAGCATGCCGCCCTAGCATCCATCCCTCTAAAAAAATCTCTCATGAAGCTCTCATGCTAGCCTAGAGAAAATGGAAGAAAAATAGCTACGAAAATGAGAAAGAGGAGGGAGGAAATGAAACCCTAAGTCGCGGAGAGAGAGAGCCATCCACACACCCTCATGGCTTATATATCGGGTCCCGCCGGAGTGGTAAATGACTCGACTACCCCTAACTTAACTACTGGCGATACAACCCACGCAGGGGCATTTTGGTAATGTTTGTGGGTCTTGCCATCGGACGGCCACGCCTTTGCCGCACCCCGCGTCCTCCCGACGCAAGCCATGCGATCCCGCCGCGTGTCCTCCGCCTCGAAGCTTCTCGACACGCCCGGATCCCGTCTCCGTCGTGTTGGGCCCTCGGACTTGGTTTTGAGGCCCAAACCAAGAAACCGCCCGCCGATGGTTTTGTGGGCAAACCACCAAACCCCACGTGCCCGGTCCGGCCTCCCGCCAAACCACTTGACTTGACCGCCACCGTGCACCGGCTCGCTTGTCCATGACTTCGACTTGCTTGTGTCGCCACCATGTGACCCGCACCCAGTCCCGCTGTCCACCGGGTCCCTCGAACTGAGCCTACTTGTCTCTCCATCTCCCGGAGGCCCCTCAAGGCTGAAGACCTTTCGCGCCCGTTCTTCACCTCGCAACAACACGAACTAGGCCGCAGCCTACACCTACGCACTAAGCCAAGAGTCAGTCCAACACTCGTTGTCAATCACTCATCACTGAGGAGCGGTCATCCACCGACCACTGGGACGCTCCTGGTCCTCATCAAAACGAGAGGGAACCGCCCTGGTTCGGAGAAGCTGGTCCATTGATCCGTGCGGGAAAAGGTAATGGGTACCTCCGACCACCTGAGAGGGGTCGGGACCGCTGGTTCAATGCTCATGACTTCTCGACGAGTAGCCTTTTGCTCCCGCCTGCTGGGTAGTCCGCCGAAGAGGACGTTGACAGTCTTGTCGGGTTCCTGGAAGTCGGCGTTGTCTCCGTCGTTCTTCTTCTTGCCTTTCTTGTCGTGAGGGTGCGGTGGCTCTGGAGTACTCTTGAGTGCTCGCCTGAGTTGGTAGCACTGCTCGGTGGTGTGATTGCCGTCCAGATGCCACGGGCACTTCTCCTTTAGCAAGTCTTTGAAGCCGCCGCAGTTCTTTTTCGAGTTCTCCTTCACGGGGCGCCGGATAGCCGCGACGAGGGTTGTCTGGCTTGCGCTTGCGGTTGGGACCCGAGTAGTTGTTGTTGTTGCGACCGCCTTGGTTCCCGTTGTTGCCGCTGCCGCCGCCCGTGTTCTGCTTGTTCTTGCCACGGATGGCGTCGTACTTGGCGTTGGCCTTGTCTTCTTCATCCGCCCAGGACGTAATCATGTCCTTGAGGTGGGGGATGGACTTGGGGCGGCGACGACCGAAGTCTTCAAAGGTGCGGCGATGGTAGAGGCCGTCTTGGAAGAGGTCGATGACCTCCTTGTCGGTGACGTCGACTACGGTAGCGCGCTTGTCGAAGAAGCGGCGCATGTACTTGCGGAGGGTCTCGCCTTGTTCCTGCTTGACCATGGCCAGGTCCATGCGAGTACCCGAGCGACCCATGGCGCCCGCGAAGTTGTCGGTGAACTCGCTCCTTCGGTGGACGGTCCCACTTGTCGATCGAGTGCTTGTCCGGCCGACTCGAGCCATGTGAGTGGGGCTTAGTCCGGCGCGAAGGGGAAGTAGAGGCACTTGGTGTCGTTGTTGCCGCCGCCGTTCTCGATGGAGAGGGCGTAGCACCCGAGCCACCGGATGGGGTCCTACTTCGCGTCGTACTTGGTGATCCCCAAAGGCTTGAACTTGTCGGGGAGGAGCAAGTTGCGAAGTCGAGGTGAGAAGGCGGGGAAGCCGTCGTTGTCGCCTCCGTGGCCGACTTCGCTCGCCGCGCGGCTCTTCAATCTTCGGCGGGCGTCGTAGCCGCCCGTGAGGCTCCGGAGGCGTGGCTGTTCGCGTGGTCTCGACCGCTGCAACTGCCGCCGCTGCCGGCCCTCCTGTTGGCTCCGTGGTTGGAGCTTCCGTCATTGCTGCCGCCACCGTCAGGGTCACGGCCGCCGCCGCCATGGGCGTGGTGAGGGACGACCTCACGGTTGCTGTTGCCACCCTGTGAGGGTCCGCCGGTGTTTGCACGAGTACGGTTGGGCTGAGCTGGGAGCTCAGCTTGAGTACGGTTGCGACCGAGGTCGGCGCTGCGACTTGTAGCTTCGTTGTCGCGGTTCTTGGCGGGAGGAGGCTGGTTGACCCTGTTGTCGACCCGCATGAAGTAAGCGTCTTCGGTGAGCTTGGCGATGACTTCTCCGCGCGTATCCCCCCGTGCCCGGCGTGCGATCGGCCGTGATCGACATGAGGCATTGCTCGGGGGTAGTGTGTGTACTCGCTCTCGACCGCCTCGAGATCTTCCACAAGGTTGCGGATGGGGAGGTTGTCTCGGAGACGCCGACGTCGTTCGTTGCGCTTCCTGTTACGCTCACGTCGAGCGTCCCCGTTGGCGGCGGTCTCGTCTGCGCGGTGCACACGCCGCGACGGCTCGTCTGCGGAGATGTCTTCAAGGTACTTCTCTTGAGCCGTCCCTGAAGGTCCTGGCGTGTCGCCGGCAGCCATGAAGACTTGGCGATCAGGGGTGCCAAGACTAGACTCAGAGCTCGCCACCTCAGTTGGGGTGTACGAGTCAGCTCGGGCAAGCGGTGTTCCCTCCTGGAACGGGAGCGAGTCGATGTAGGCGACGTAGCGTGAGTCTCCACTTATCAGGTCAGCGGGCTTGCGGTCTGGACAGTAGACAAATCTCCCGGCAGGTGTGGACGTTATGACTAGCCCAGAGGCCGGCCCTGATAAGGGATGTTCAGTAGTGTTGTCCTCGGACTCGGGATCCTCTGGGTCCGACCCGAAGTCAAACTCGTACGCGGAATCTGAGTAGAAGCCGGAGAGGGGGTTGGAGTCCGAAGCGTGGCCGGGGGCGGTGTCGGAGTCCGAGATGTACTCGGGTATGGGCTCCTTGCCGGCCCGGCGCGGAGAGGGAGCCTCCATGCGGGCCCTGCTGACGATGCGGGGGCCACGCATGGAGGGCTCACGGGCTGGTGGGACCACATGCGATGGCTGAGTAGCCGGCTCGCATGCGATAGCCCACGGAGACGTCGAGTTTGAGTTGGAAGCAGACCCGAGCTCGAAGTCAGCGTGATGGTCGAAAAGCGAATTTTCGCCGAACTTGCTGGCGAGTTCGCCTGTGACAACTTCAGGAAGCGTCACGAAGCCGGTCTCCGGGTTGGGCGGCATGGTGAGGTGGCATTGGAAGGATCCTGCGCCGTCAGTAGTGCAGACCCAAGCGCCGAAAACGAAGGTGTCCCCACGGTTGAAGGCGACGGTTGGCTTGAAGTAGACAGGGGCCGTCGAGTTTGCCATGTGATCTCGGGAGAGATCCCCTACCCGGGGGGCACTGCGCGTCGGTGTTTTAGGCGGCAACCTACTAAGGGGAGTACCCGAAGTAGATGAATGTGGCATCGCCGAGATCGGTAACTCGAAGAAAGAGACACGTGGCACACAATTTAGACGAGGTTCGGGCCGCGAGGTGCATAATACCCTACGTCCTGTATGCTGCGTAGCTCTGGATTGATTGGGTACGATTACAAGATGGTGCAATTGTACGCCGTGAGATGAGATGATCGAGAGGGGGCCCCCGCCTCGCCTTATATAGTTCGGGAGGGGGGGTTACAAGTCGGAATAGGGAGGGAGTACTAGTCGAGTACGTCAAGGAGTCTTCCATACGGTGTGGCGGGACATGTATGCCTTCCTAACCGAGTACTTCTCCTCCGAAGTCCTTGTGCTTCACGCCATCGGGGAGTACCGTGCGGCGCAAGTCGGGGTAGTCCGAGGGGCCCACCGAGTAGTCGGTCCCGGTACCCACCGAGGTAGTGGGCCCGGGGAGGTCCATACGACGCTAGGCCCCGAGTCGTCCAAGTGAGCGTCCTTGCCTCTATCGAGCCCGTTGTTGACGGTTAATAATTGTATCAAAGTTCGTTCGTGACTCGCAAGCTTACAAGTCTCCCGTCGTAGTCAAGGGACCCTTCTTCCCTCGAGTGGTGAACCCAAGGTATCGAATCCGTGGAACAAATGTGTGACGCAAAACTTAATCTATTAAAGCCAAGTAACTTCAATCTTCGATAAAAGAAACCTAATGCATCTAAGTAAAAACACAAAACGAATCTAATCTACTAAAAACCGGAGAAAACAAAGTAAGATTGGGTAGATAAACCGATCTAGAGGGATCGGGGTAAGCCTTTTGTTGAAGTTCCAAGCAAGAGAAGAAGTAGCAAATCGAATCTTAATAGAAGCCTCTTTAAATCGTGGTTTCCCGTCCAAATCCGAAAACATCCGCCTTTCGAGACCCCCGTTCGTCACAACGTATCCCTATTCATGCGGGGAGCTTAGGGCGAGTCAAAAGACAAGTCGAGATTCTTTCGGAAGATCCGGCGTGTACCTCTAGCCACCGCGGCTACAAGAACACCCTATGTAATCTATCTCGAGAATAGAATTGGAATAAGCAAAGCCGATCGAAAAACGAAATCTTCGAGGAAACACTTGATCGCTAGGAAAAGATTCAACTTGATAATTCAACTATAACAATGATACATACACAAGATCACCACCGGGATCCTTCCTTGATCTTGCTTCTAGCTCCGGGAACTCCGACGTGGTCTTCCGTGCAAGGTTCCCACGTCGGCTAGGGGAACCCTAGTCAACTAGCTCGACCCTCTCCTCTCCGAGATGGTGTCCCTCTCTTCTCTGCTTCTCGGCGGCCGAAGACGAAATCTTCTCTCCGTGGCTCTCGGTCTGGGGGGCTATAAATAGCCCGATTGGCGGCTAGGGCAAAGGAGAGGGTGTTTGGGCCCAAAATGGGCTCGGGCCGACCGGACCGGGCCGGCCGGCCCGGGCCCATTTAGGCCCGGCCCCGTGGGCTCCTTTGCCCCACGTCGGTTCCCTTGCTTCCCGGATGTTTCCCCCTTCGCATGTAGGTCCATGTCGTCGGTTTCTCTCCGAATTGGACTCAACTCCTTGTCTTGCAAGATTCGAAGCACTTTTCCGGTCGGGTCCCCGGAGTCCGTCGTCTTCTCGGATCAAGTCCCCGGCTTCTTGGAGTTAAGCTTGCTTCATTGCATGACTTGTACGGGGCTTCAAGGTCTGGTCATGAGGTGCTTGATGAACTTATCCCGAAAGTCTTGTATTCAACACTAAAACCCCGCATAAACATTAAACTCCAAAACCGACATGCACACGTGAACTTGTTATACCACGGGGGTTAGTACCAATGGATAAGGTATAAAATTCATGCCAACACCGAAGGTAAACTCATGGCTAGGTTGACGGATTTTCACCGTCAACATCTCCCCCATGCTTAAACCTTGCTCGTCCTCGAGTAAGCCTTCGATGGATATCATCATTGCCAAACAATGTTAAAACTTTGCATTTGATCACACATGAGAAAACATAATGCTCTCAAAATTTTAATTCATTAAAGTTCCATAATGTGCTAGCCTTCATCTCTCGGGAGGGTAGATTCTTATTAAGCTTATCCCACAAGTATTAACATGCTCACAAAGTTTTAAATAGATCTCGAATTTTTGAAATAAAGAACGAGATAAAGAAAAGCTAAACCAAATTCACAAATTTAAATCATCTCGTGTATTGCTCATGAACTCTCATCTCACTTGTCTCTCAAGCCTATATATTCTACTCCTTTCCCTCTCATATATATGTGGTAGGCTTTATATGGATCTTTGGGAAAGTTTAGTCCTAACAAGATTTTATAAATGAGGTGTTGTCAAAACAAGACAAGCTTCTCATAGTCTTACCGAGACTCGTCAAAAAGGTCATTGGAAAATAATGTTAAATCAAGGAGGGGAAAGAGAAAAATACACACACTTTAGATAAGTGGACATGTGCAAATGGCAAAGAGTGATCCCGAGGCACAAAGGAAGTCCTCGTTATCGGATTGCACATGGTTGGAAAATGAGAATGGATCTTTTTAACTTGAAGCCTTGAATGCACTCTTAGAGAACCAGGGAGTTC
Source organism: Cenchrus americanus (assembly GCA_947561735.1). NCBI lineage: Eukaryota > Viridiplantae > Streptophyta > Magnoliopsida > Poales > Poaceae > Cenchrus > Cenchrus americanus. The sequence continues at coordinate 113,846,006 of OX387245.1, forward strand.
ACCTTACGCACATATATTTTTTTTCTCTTTCTCATATTTCTCATTCTTTTCTTTCTTTGATTCATTCGTTATATATATATATTTTTTTTCTTTCTTCACCTTGGAAGTCACGTATATCGCCGAATTTTTTTCTTTCATCATTATATTATTTTTTTTAAATACTCCCTTTTGAACTCTAAAACTGCACCGTACCTACCTCCTCCCCCATGCTTAGACGTTGCTCGTCCTCGAGCAAAGAGGCGAAAAATATGGTAGGTACCGAAAATAATTTTCCTTGGAGAGATACTTGAAATCTTCAATGTTGGCACCGTCTTGCGATCTTCCTTGAATTGATGATCCATTCTCAACGATAGGTTGTGGTCAAGGAGGTAATCACAAAAAATGATATTTGGTTTAAGGGTAGATATCCGGCGAAGTTTGTGAGATCACCAATGTGGGGATACACAATGCACGGATAAAAGGCTAGCAAAAAGATAGATACGCAAAAACGGAATGACCAGCTTCTTAGTCTCGGGCCAGAGAAATCATGGCCTGCAATAACTCACTCAAAAATAAATCTTGTACACTAAGGTTTATGCGCTCAAATATATATAAGGCTTTGGATAGGTTGAGCAACACACAAGCGATATTTGTGACAAGGTTAGCGATATTTTTGAGCATAAAAGACATCTTCAACCCATTCATAACTTGAGAGCACATAAAACACTATGGGTCTTTATTTTAATCATAACCTCCGCTGAAAATTAAGCTAGCATTTAAATAAATTCAGATTTGTATTTTTAAGAGAGCACTAGCTTAAACATGCATAAATCAATTACAAAGATGAACAAAGCTGCAATTTTAATCATATATCATCATGGCACGAATTTTGTAACTTTTCCAATGATATAATCAAGGTGGTGTCTTTATTAATGATGACATCAAGTTGAAATACATACTGAAAATAAACAAACATGCTTGCTGAAATAAAAACAGAAAAATACTACGCAAACACACATAAGCAAAAGCTGAAAATTACGAGAGAAAAAGAAAAGAAAAGAAAACTAAAGTTCCTAAAACTTCTAGTCCTCCGCCGGTGGTTGATGTTGATAATCTTGATAATAATATCCTTGCTCATAATATGATTGGACATTCCCTCCGACGAATTGATTTGGCTCCACAAGGTGAAAGCGTCCAAGTTCAAAGGCAATATTAGCGTTGCCTTCACCGAGTTGAGCTGCGTTAGCTTGGATGGCTGCGATGTTTTGAGCATTTCTTGCAGCATACCCTCCAATAATGGCCATGCTTTGTTGTGGTTGGGGATGATGAGCGTAGGACTCCGCGAAGTTAGCGTTGGGCACAACATAATTTTGTGGGGGTACCGGTGCACCACCCCCCCATGCTTGCTCTTGTGGCCCTCCGTAATAACTTGGCGGAGGAGGAACCCCGCCGAATAGTTGCACATTGGGTTGTGCTCCACTCGCTTGTGCGGAGGATGTTCCCTCCTCTACGATTCTTCCTCTCTTGTTCTTCCTTGCGGGGACAAGTAGTCCCTCTTCCAACCAATCTTCTCTCCCCTCATTGAAAAGCCTAAGCCTCTCGTTGGGAAGGGGTAGGTTCACTATGGCCAACCGATAACCTCCTCTCTCATCTCCACCGATGTATTTGCCTTGCCGCAAATATTCAAAGCCGAGAGAGATACCACGCAAAAGGTGAGCGGGGTTTCTTGCGATCCCCGGCCACAAGGAGAAGGCCAACATGGAGAGGTAGCACCCCGAACCAATATTACCCGCCCCCGATGTTGCTTCACAACACCAACGGTTGATCATAAGGTAAGAGGGGTCTATTGGCTGCCTGGCAATCAAAGTATAGCCAATTCAACTCCGTGTCGGTCACCTTTGTTTCCTTCATCCTCCCCAATACCCTCTTGCACATCCAAGAGTGAAATATCCGGATAATGGGGTTGCGGATGCAATTGCGTTGTTGATGGGCTTCTCCGGAGATCATGTTCCAAAATCCCGCTAACATGCCGGGTGGCACGTCAACTTTCTCTGGAGCTCCCTTGTGGAATCCAAGCAGCTCCCTAACGTGCTCGTAGGGAACCACTTGTTGGATTCCCTCCAAACGGAATGACAAGCTTTGCACCCCATCATCATCAACGATGGGTGTAATAGTCATCAAAATTTCCAAGGCGTACCCCAAATGGGTGTCCACCGATACTCCGTTGGAGAACCGCACCCATCCGAGGTGCCCCAACATATAGTATATGTCGGTGCCAAAACCCAAGGTGTAGAGTGCTTGGTCGTCGAACTCGACGTTCGGCACAAGCCTTTTCTCAAGGTTGGTGAGCCTCTCCTCCTCCTCCGCCGACAAGATGATGAAGCCGTACGAAGAGTGTGTTGGGGTGTAAGGAGGTGGCGCGGTTGAGCGAGTCGATCGTCGTGGTGGCACGGGCTGCTCCTCCGTGTGCCCACGAGGTTCGGTGAACCTCATGGAAGTGCTTCTCGCAGCCCTCATACCACCAAGGAGGAGAGCATCGTTCCTCCTCGGTGGCGCCGTATCCGTCTCCATGCTCCGGGAGACTCGGAAACCGAGTGCCTCCTCGAAGACGTGGTTGATGACGGCTTGGATGACGACGAACTCTTCTTCTTGGAGAAGAGACTTGTGGTCTTCTTCCACATGGTTGCTGCACTCTTTCTTCAACTAAACCTCCGGGTTGCAACCGGTAAACTAGGCACTTAAACTCTTTGCTTCGGATGTGGACTTCGAGTGGATTAAGGATGTGGATTTTTTTCTAGAGCTATCAAGCTTGGGATGGTTGGCTATGTCTACGGAGGTTCCGAGCACACAAACTTGAACACACAAACAAGGGAAGGAGAGGGAAGCTTGCTCGCAGAAAACGGGAGCCGGGGGGCTCCTTAAGTAGGTCGGGCCGGCCGGCCCGGGCCGGCCGGCCCGGGGGCCTCCCGGCTCCTCCCCACCGCGTCTTTCTTCCAAGCACGATCATTTCGCCTCCGCAACTTTCCCCGCCCGCGTGCTCCACGAGTTGCACCGCCCAAACGCTCTCGTCCACTCCTTTTCTTGAATTATTGGTCCTCCCACTTGATGCTCCATGCTTGGGGTCATGTCCATGCTCCCTAGCTCCACTTGCTTCACATGCCACCATGAAAATCCTGCAAAGTTGATGCTTGCTGCCCACCATGCTTGTCCTTTGCATGTGGGATTGGTGAAAGTTGATAAAAGGGAATCCAATGGTGCATGCATGATTAATTCAAACTAGATTGCCTCTATTTAGGTGTGTTTAAGGTTAAGCACTCCCCTAATTCGAAATTTAAAATATTTTTCAGAGCCATGCAAGAGCTCAAACACAATTTTAGAGAAGTTTTTAAACCATAAAAAACAAATGTAAGTCGAAAATATTTTTCGATTACGTCGATTTCGGTCTCACCGGTATAGTTTGCCTTCATCGGTTGAGAGCAAACTTTTTCCGGCTTGATCATGGGGGCATAGGTTTAGGTTCTAATTTTGGCTAAATAGAAAAGATTTTGAATAAAACAAAATTAGAATAGGCTTAGAAAAATTCTAATCCTATAGAAACCATGGATAAAGATTTTTAAAACCAACCAAAAGCTTTGATTTCTAAGTTCACACGAGTCCTACCACGTGCTGAATTTTATTAACACTTAAATATAAATCGTGGCTCTACTCGTGTGGTTTTAGCATGAAAAATAAGTCAACCTCAGCACCATAATGAGGGTGAAAGGTTGAGTTAAGGTTCTGAAATTATTTGGTTGAGGTTTCTCGAAAAGAAAAGAATCAAACAAGCACATAAGAGGGTTCATGCAAAGGGTTTATGATAAAGCAAACATTCAATCAAGAATTATGTCTCTAATATTGTTCAACCACTTCTAAGTCTAATTTCTTTGCGTAGTAAAACTCAAAAACTAAATTATTAAAAATACTCGAAAAACCGGAATCGGGTTGTCCCCCCGTAGCTTATTCTTGACTCGACGAAACGGGTTGCCTCCCCGCCTAGCGCTTCGTTTATAGTCTATAGCTAGACTTCTTCACTTGATTACTCCGGATCAACGCTCTTTGCGGGCGTTGCAATCTTGGGTACCCACTTCCGGCTTAGTTGGCTTAGTCATTTTTTTGGTCTTCACGAGGCGGCTTCTCTTCCTTTGTCTTGACGGATGCAACACCTTCTTTGATTTTCGTTACGTTCATTTTTTTCGGCTCATTCTTCTTTTTCAGCCCCTCCGTTTGTTTTGGTTCTCCCTTCACTCCAATCATGTTGCATGCCTCAATCCTTGGACGGAACTTGAAGGAACTCCTTTCTCCGTTGATATCGAACATGATCTCCCCCTTGCCAACATCAATAGTAGCTCCCACGGTCTTGAGGAACGGCCTCCCTAGGATGAGCGGCGGCTTCTCCCTCTCTCCCATCTCGAGCACAACGAAGTCGACGGGGATGAAGTCGTGTCCAATCTTCACGGGTACATCTTCAGCAATGCCCAAGGGATAGCGAATGGAGTTGTCTCCCAACTCCAAACATATTCCCGTAGGCTCCATTGGTAGGCGTAGCTTCTCGAACACATCCCTCGGCATGACGCTCACACTAGCTCCAAGGTCGCATAACGCCTTCTCGAAGTTGAAAGAACCAACTGAACATGGAATTGTAGGGCACCGGGGTCTTTTTGCTTCTCTAGCCCATTAGCAATAGCTGCACTACACTCCTCGGACATCTTGACATGATCTACCCCGAGTGTTGCTATCTCATATTTATTTGCAAGAATGTCTTTAAAGTAACGAGAATATGTAGGTACTTGTAGGGCATCTAGTAATGGCATGTTGATGCTAAGTCTACGCACAACTTCCACAAACTTCTCAAAGTGGTTGTCAAGTTTACCTCGGAAGTAGCGTGGCTTGAGTTGCGGTATCCTCGTGTCATCCTCCGGCATCTCGAATTCGGGTTCCTCGGTGACGATCCCCGTAACCTTCTCTTTAGCGGCTCCTTCCACCTCGGTGGATGGTTTAAGCTTCCTTGCTCCCGCGGAACGTTCGGGATCTTCGGTCTCCTTCCCCGAACGCGTTTGAATGGCCTTCGCCGATTCGGGACATTCGGGTTGTCCCGGAAGCTTCCCTTCATCATTAGTGAGGCGCCCCGCAAGTTGTCCAACTTGCGTCTCGAGCATCTTCATCATGTGAGCACTTGATGATTGGAACTTCCGACCTCCATCACTTTGCTATCGATGTTCTCCAACACCTTGTCTATGGTCTTGAACTTGGTGACGGTGTCCTTGTTGATCTTAGCTTGCTCATCCATGAACTCCTTCAATTGTATATGAAGCGGAACCGCGTTAGGAATAGATGAGCTTGCATTAAATTGAGGCCTACCTTGCCCGTAGCGGAAGTTCGGCAATTCTCCCTTCCTCATGTAGTCGAGCACTTTGGCTTCCTCCGGACAATCTTTGCGGACATGGCCATACTCTCCACATTCTTCGCATGTGGACCTTGCTTCGGCGGCCTTCAAGTCTTGAGCCTCTTTCTTTTCCATCTCCATCTTCTCCAACCTCCTCATGAGCGAGTCGATCGTGCCTTCAAGTATGTTCTCCTTCTCCACTTGCAAGACTCCTTTGACGTTCCCCGTGGGTTGAACCGGATGTAGGCGCCCGGACGACGCCCACGTGTCATTATCCGCGACCTTCTTGAATAGCGTGAAAGCTTTCGTCGGTGTAAGCTCGATGATAGATCCTCCCGCCGATGCATCGATGATCGTCCTTGACGCCATGGTGAGTCCTTGATAGAACTTTTGCACGAGGTCTTCTTTCGGGAACTTGTGATGTGGAACCGCCCGGTGTACTCGTTGAAGCGCTCGAATGCCTCCGAGATAGTTTCGTAGGATATTGAACAAAGGTGGCAATCTTATTACGCAAACTTTGAGTTTTACCCGGTGAGTAGTATTCCTTCATGAAAGCCTTCATCAACGTGTTCCAATTTTGCACCGTCTCCGCCGGTTGAGAGTGGAACCATTGCAAAGCCTTCCCGAGTAGTGAAAACGGAAAAAGCCTTGCCCTCATTTGGTCTTGAGTCACCCCATCCATGTTGAAAGTCTGACATAGTTGAATGAATGCTTGGAGGTGAAGGTTCGGATCCTCTTTGCCGGTGAAGGGTGAATGTTGCACCATGCGGATTGTTGAGGTCTTGATCTTGAACGGTCTTCCGATCTCCTCAAGGTTCAAGATTGGTAGGTCGATGATGTCTGGGGTGCATAGCTCCCCAATCTTGCGTTCCTCCGGTGGTTGGTCACCCATTGGTGGAACTCGATTCTCCCGCGGACTTTGAGGTGGTGAATTCTTCGGAGATTCCTGCGATCCTTTGTCTTCCGACTCCGAATCTACAAAATCCAGCTTTTTAGCTTGATGTGCTTTGCGTCTCCTTAGCCTCGTAAAGTTTTTCCGGATCATCCACAAAATTATTGGGTTTGTTGGAGAGGTAGCCGTCCATCTCTCGTTAGGGTTAGCAATAAACAAAGTATGCAAAAAAACTAGAAAGTAAAAACAAATCTATAAAAACTAGAGTTAGACAAACTAGATTAGATGTATTTTGAGGATGATCAAAATTTAGTAGATGCAAAAAGAAAAACAAAAAGAAAACTGAAAATTACAAAAAAGGCAATAAAAAATCAAATCTTGATCACTTGTTCCCCGGCAACGGCGCCAGAAAAAGGGGCTTGTTGACGGTTAATAATTGTATCAAAGTTCGTTCGTGACTCGCAAGCGTACAAGTCTCCCATCGTAGTCAAGGGACCCTTCTTCCCTCGAGTGGTGAACCCAAGGTATCGAATCCGTGGAACAAATGTGTGACGCAAAACTTAATCTATTAAAGCCAAGTAACTTCAATCTTCGATAAAAGAAACCTAATGCATCTAAGTAAAAACACAAAACGAATCTAATCTACTAAAAACCGGAGAAAACAAAGTAAGATTGGGTAGATAAACCGATCTAGAGGGATCGGGGTAAGCCTTTTGTTGAAGTTCCAAGCAAGAGAAGAAGTAGCAAATCGAATCTTAATAGAAGCCTCTTTAAATCGTGGTTTCCCGTCCAAATCCGAAAACATCCGCCTTTCGAGACCCCCGTTCGTCACAACGTATCCCTATTCATGCGGGGAGCTTAGGGCGAGTCAAAAGACAAGTCGAGATTCTTTCGGAAGATCCGGCGTGTACCTCTAGCCACCGCGGCTACAAGAACACCCTATGTAATCTATCTCGAGAATAGAATTGGAATAAGCAAAGCCGATCGAAAAACGAAATCTTCGAGGAAACACTTGATCGCTAGGAAAAGATTCAACTTGATAATTCAACTATAACAATGATACATACACAAGATCACCACCGGGATCCTTCCTTGATCTTGCTTCTAGCTCCGGGAACTCCGACGTGGTCTTCCGTGCAAGGTTCCCATGTCGGCTAGGGGAACCCTAGTCAACTAGCTCGACCCTCTCCTCTCCGAGATGGTGTCCCTCTCTTCTCTGCTTCTCGGCGGCCGAAGACGAAATCTTCTCTCCGTGGCTCTCGGTCAGGGGGCTATAAATAGCCCGATTGGCGGCTAGGGCAAAGGAGAGGGTGTTTGGGCCCAAAATGGGCCTGGGCCGACCGGACTGGGCCGGCCGGCCTGGGCCCATTTAGGCCCAGCCCGTGGGCTCCTTTGCCCCACGTCGGTTCCCTTGCTTCCTGGATGTTTCCCCCTTCTGCATGTAGGTCCATGTCGTCGGTTTCTCTCCGAATTGGACTCAACTCCTTGTCTTGCAAGATTCAAGCACTTTTCCGGTCGGGTCCCCGGAGTCCGTCGTCTTCTCGGATCAAGTCCCCGGCTTCTTGGAGTTAAGTTTGCTTCATTGCATGACCTGTACGGGGCTTAAAGGTCCGGTCATGAGGTGCTTGATGAACTTATCCCGAAAGTCTTGCATTCAACACTAAAACCCCGCATAAACATTAAACTCCAAAACCGACATGCACACGTGAACTTGTTATACCACGGGGGTTAGTACCAATGGATAAGGTATAAAATTCATGCCAACACCGAAGGTAAACTCATGGCTAGGTTGACGGATTTTCACCGTCAACACCCGCCAAGGACGTCAAGGATGCGGTCGTCTCTTACGACGGTCGTACGCTTCATATCGGGACGGTGCTCGATCCTAAATTGGAAAACGCGCTTGTCGACTTCCTCAAAGCGAACCTCGATGTGTTTGCATGGAAACCCTCTGACATGAAGGGGATCCCGAGAGAGGTTGCCGAGCACAAGTTAAACATCAAGCCGGGATCGAAACCGGTGAAACAGCGCCTTCGCTGCTTCAACGACGAGAAGTGCAAGGCGATTGGCGAGGAGGTCATGAAGCTCCTTGGTGCAGGGTTCATCCGAGAAGTCTTCCGCCCAGAATGGCTAGCAAACCCTATACTTGTAAAGAAGAAGAATAAGAAATGGAGGATGTGTGTTGACTACACGAGCCTTAACAAGGCATGTCTCAAAGATCTGTTTCCTTTGCCTCGCATATATCAGGTAGTCGATTCAACGGCTAGGTGCAAAACCCTCTATTTTTCGATGCGTACTCCGGGTACCACCAGATAGCGATGTGCATAGCGGACCAACTCACGACTTCATTCATCACTCCATTTGGTGCGTACTGCTACCAAACGATGCCCTTCGGGCTCAAGAATGCTGGTGCCACTTTCCAGCGATGCATGCGACGCGTCTTCGGGGAGTTGATAGGCCGCATCATAGAAGCGTACGTTGATGACATCATCGTCAAGTTGAAAAAGATGAGGGACCTGGTCCCCGACCTCACTGAGGTCTTCGCGAAGCTACGACAGCACGGGGTGAAGCTAAACCCCGAGAGGTGCGTTTTCAGGGTTCCGAGGGGCATGCTCCTCGGCTTTATCGTGTCGGAATGCGGCATCGAGGCTAACCCCGAGAAGATATCGGCCATGATGGACATGGGGCCAATCAAGAACTTGAAGGGCGTGCAGCGTGTCATGGGCTGTCTCGCGGCTCTAAGTCGCTTCATAGCGCGACTCGGAGAGCGCAGCCTGCCGCTGTACAAGTTTATGAAGAAGTCCGACCACTTCACGTGGACCCCCGATGTAACACCCCGTGTTTTTGCTCAGTGGTGATTTGTGCTAATGACACTCTTAACTACTCCTCTAACTACCCTTGGGAACCCTAGGTCAACCCATGGTCAAAACCCTAGCCTAAAACCCTAGTGCCCTCTTTGACCCCCTTGTGCCATTCTAGAACTTTGGCATGTTCTCCAAAAATTTCACTAAACACTTCAAAATCACCCAATATGAAAAATGTGCGGTTCTGCAAGGCACACAACTTTCATGAAGATTGGCATTGCTGATTTTGAGTGCAAGGGTGTGAAAATGCAAAAGCAGGCACTGAACCACTGTTCACAAGCGCCGAGTTTTTGGCTATTTTGCACTGATGTTCCTGCTCAAACTAGTGAGTAAAACCCTGTTGAGCCTTTGGCACTTTTGAAGAGGGCAACTTGCTTGACAACTTTGGTAATCAAAGTTTGGAGCACTCCTGTTTGAATTTTTGGAGAAAATCTAATTGAAAGAAGGTCAAACGAAATGAATCGGTGCAACCGGCGCCCCCGCACACGACGTCACACGCGCGCCGCCACGTCAGCCCCGCCGTACCCGGCCCTCGCGCGCACACCGAGGCGCCGGGAAACCCCCGTGGTCCGAGGCCTGCGTCGCCGCCACCGTACACCTAAGGCCGATGACGCGCGTGAGGGGCTTAGGTCGGTGCCATGCGGCCTATGCGTACTCGCGGGCGGGCGAACCGCCATGCGCCATTGGCCGCCGGCTCCGTCGCACGTCGCCACCGCCTCCGCGCCCATCCCCTAGCTCCTGTAGGCCACGAAGCTACCGAGCAACTGCCTCGGCACACCCCCGGGCCTATAAAACCCTCCTTGCTCCTTTTCCTCACGCGCCCGAGCAGCTCTGCCACCCGCCGCCGTCCGCCATTTGCGCCACCGACGATCTTGCTGCTCCCCTCGCACCTTTTGCCAACCAGCGACCCTAAGCTTCTCCCTAGCACCCACTCGAGCTTCCACGCGCACGGGATGGCCTAGCCACGCCTGCATTGCACCGGAGCCCCAGCCGCGGCGGCCGCGCCACCATTGCCTCGCCGCCGGTCGTCACCGGAGGCCACTCCGACCCCACCTGCGCCATCAATCGATCTCAGGTGAGTAACTAGGGACCCCCGTGTCATTTGTTGCCCCGTGTCACCTGCGCCATCAATCGATCTCAGGCGAGCCCTCCCCGCGGTGGGAGGGTACACCCGTGAGGATTTCAGTCTTTTAAGGACCCCAGCGCTAAATCCAAGGACCTTTCTGTGAGAGTTCAAAAGTTTCCAGGGGTTTAGTAGAAAGAGATTCTTCCCAGTTTTCCCCTTTGAACCAGTGGCTTGTAAATTCAATATCAATTCGTAGAAAAAATCCAAAAATTTCAAACCCAATTTTGTTGTGCTCTGTGTGACTAGAACTACAACTTCCTCAAAGCATGTATATACTTTTGAGCCTTAGTTTTTGCTTGAAAAATTGAAATGTGAAATACCTAGATCTGTGTTTCTGCAAAATCCACACATGATCTTGAGCTGGATTTTGGATATGATGTAGATACTAGCATGTGTAGATCCTGTGCCAAAATTGCACAAAGTTACTGAAGGAATCGTTTTATATGAATTATCTTGTGATATTGTCAAATCTACCTAGATGATTTTTGTAGCTTAAAATATAACTATTTTTTATCCCTACTTCTGGCTATTGTCATGTTATGCTAAAATACACCTCTGGTGAATTTACTCTGATTTTATCTCCGTTAGAAATATTATTTCCAAATTTATGCTTGTTTTTAATCATAAATGTATAAATCAAGATCTATAATAGCTCTAGGTGTATTTGTTGGTTTCTTAGGCATGTTTTAGGCCAGAGCATGAGTAGGATAAAGTTTGGCTTCATTTCTATTATAATTATTTTTATGTGCATTTATTCTTTTATTGCTAGCTAGATATGCTTTATTTGTGTGCATTTAAATTGCAGTGGCTCAGACCTTTTGCTTGCTGTCCAAATAGGAGCTCCCTGGTCAGTAGGGCCAGTGGGTACTGTTGGACAAGTTTGAAGTGTGATTAGTTGTTTAAAGGTTGAAAACTAGAGTAATCTAGTGAGGGAAGAATAGGAAAAACAAAACCTTTTGTGCATAAGCTATATAAATGAGTTAGGAAAGTATTTTGTGGCATAAAAGTAATTTTCCTTGTTGTCTTGCATTTAAAGTAAATATTCTTTTATAGATGTGCACACAATCACCTTAAAGAGAAGGTTAGTTAAGCTTTTGATTTTCCCTTAAAGGGAAAAATGTTTAAATACCTTTCTTAAGGTGAATATGACCAACCATATACCCCTAGTGGTTGCTTGCTGCTGTTTGTTAATTAAATTAAATTAATCACCCTCCTAATCACTACATTGCATTCCCCGGGTAGAAGTCCCCGACGGTAGCTATACGCTCGTGCCGGCTGACGAGGACGAGGGAGTAGGAGGAGACGTGCACTACGTGACCGTAGAGCAAGACCCGGACCAAAGTCCGGAAGGTTGTCTGTCTGCTTGTGCTGACGAAGGCAAGCCCCGGTTTAATCATTAACCCATGTATTTACTTTCAAGTTTCTGAACTTATCATTGCTATCTTATGTGCATTTACATTCAGGAGTTGATTGAAACCCTAGTTGCATGATCCTTAAGTACCTATGATCTTTTACTAGCATGTTAGGTCGATAGTGGCTATGCTCTAAGGATCCGGTACAAGTCAAGTGATGCTCGTCACTCGCGAGAGTAGGATCTCCTTTATGGAATCACCATATGTTTAAATGGATTGCTCATGTGGTAAGAGCATGGGATTTGGGCTCCGATCCAATGGCTTCATTGGTTAAGTGTTTGAAAGTACTAAACACATGTCGGAAATGGGTACGATAAGCCTAGTACCTAAATGAGACGGTGCGAGAACTTTGCGCTACTAAACTTAGGGTTGCGGCCCCGGCCTCTCCACCCGAGTACTTGCGTGAGGCTGGGTGACCTTGGTGGCGTAGCCCAGTAAACCTCGTACTTGAGACTGTAGCATCTGATCCCAATCTGAGGATTGACGGGAACCGCCTGGTTGGTGAACTCTTAGTGAGGGCACCTCCCGTGTGTTTAGGTCCACCTTGCAAGGTTTGAATCAATCGATTGTCGGCCTCTCACTATTATCTGAGACTACTTACCCGACTGGCCATGATATCCCTTTATGATGGAACTTTGCGAAGATTATTACTTTGATTAATTGTTTGCACCACTTCGATTGCAATAGTTGCCCATCTAGTAATGATTACTTCTACTAGAACATGAGCTAAAATGTGAAAGTAAGGATTCACCCCTTAGTAGCTTTTTGGCAAACAAACCCACTAGCCAAAAGCCTTGCATGAGTAGAGGTAAAGTCTTTCTTTTAGACGAGTAAGTCTTGTTGAGTATTAGTATACTCAGCCTTGCTCTATAAATGTTGTTTCCAGGTAATGCATGTGATGTGTGGCCTGGAGAACTTCCACCCGGCTGGGAGCTGGAATGGGTGGATGACGAGGAGTGATTGCATCATGGACGGCCTCCAATGATGTGATTGCATCGTTTAGTTATCTTCCGTTGTTTTTAATAAACTCTGAACTATTTACTTTCATGACAAAGAACTATGTTTGTAATAATGGACCCTACGGGGATTTGATGTTAATTTGTAAGGCACTCTGGACTCTCCTTCGTGGGGGTTTCAATGCATACGTTCGATCCTCTCTGTGTTGTCAAGTGATTTACCGGGTGTAAACCCAGCAACACTCAACGGGATGATTCTTTCTTATCGCTTAATGACCAAATGGAGTGGTTTTGGAGATAGTACGGAATTATCTCGGATGGGGTTGTCACACTCGAGGCGCAAGAGGCACTCGATTCTCTCAGGAATATGCTCGAGAGTCCTCCAATTCTGACCGCTCGACTCCTGAAGAGCCAATGCTCCTATACATCTCAGCAACAACCCAGGTGGTCAGTGCGGCATTGGTGGTCGAGCGAGAAGAACCCAGAAGGTCGCAGAAGGTGCAACGGCCTGTGTACTTCGTCAGTGAGGTGCTCTCCGACTCCAAGACGCACTGCTCCCAGATGTAGAAACTCGTGTATGCGATCTTGATGAGCAAGCGCAAGCTCCGACACTACTTTGATGCGCACCCCATCACGGTGGTGTCCAAGTATCCACTCGGGGAGGTCATTCAGAACCCCGAGGCAGAAGGAAGGATGGCCAAGTGGGCACTCGAGCTAATGATACAGAACATCACGTACACACCACACAGTGCTATCAAATCACAAGTACTCGCGGACTTTGTGGCCGAGTGGACGGGGATTCAAACTCCCCCTGTGTCAATCGAGCACGAGGCATGGATCATGTATTTCGACGGCTCAGTCATGAAGGAAGGGGTCGGTGTAGGCCTTATCTTCATCTCGCCCCTCGGCATGCACATGGAGTACTTGGTATGACTACATTTTCCGGCGTCGAACAACGCCGCCGAGTACGAAGCCCTGATCAACGGTCTCCGAATCACTGTCGAGCTCGGGATCAAGCGCCTTGAGATCAGGGGTGACTCGGAACTAGTCGTGGATCAAGTCATGAAGGACAAAACCTGCATGGACCCAAAGATGGCGGCGTATCGTTGAAGGATCAGATGGCGACTAGAGAGGGGGGGAGTGAATAGGAGCCGGTAAAAATTCTTCCCAAAGAACCCGGCCTATGTCCTACTCAAATCCCGGTCACACACAAGCGATGGATCGAGTCACGCACCAATCGCCAAGACCACGAGGTTATGGATCAACCTCTAGCCTTAGGAACGATTCCTCAAAGCACACGCGGAAGCACTAGAAAGGGAGGAAAGGAATCGAAACACACAGCACTGCACAGGCTCCTGGCGGACTGTCCGGCCTGGCAGTGCGGACCGTCCGCGATGGACCGCGCGGACTGTCCGACCTGCTCTCGCGGACCGTCCGCGCCGACGTCGCGGACCGTCCGGCCCTTCCCGCGGACCGTCCGTTAAATCACACAGAACGAACCAAAGCCACACACGACCCACGGACCGTCCGCGGGGAGCACGCGGACCGTCCGCCAAGCACCCGCGGACCGTCCGCCCGACACCGCGGACCGTCCGAAACTCCGTCCAACCAAAAACCGAAATCGCGACGGATCGAAACAAAGGACGAGCAAGAACGCGAAGAACACGGGACGAACACGGCCCACGCGGACCGTCCGCGACCCCCCGGCGGACCGTCCGCCGGTGCGGACAGAGCGGGAAACAGCCCGACCCCCCGAAAGTCAACTCCCCCAAATCATCATCGGATTTCCCAAACGGTTGAAGCTATGGAGACAAGGGTTTGGGGACTTGAAAAGCGTCACACAAGGATGCTATAGCCCAAAAATCTTGCCTCCTAACTCCCTAAATCACCGGGAATCGCGAATCCTTTGAGCACCACCAAAACCTAGAGCACCGAACGAAAACTCACGAATCGAAGTAGTTTCCGGCGTTTGAGGGCACAAGATCAAGCACAAAGATGCACAAGACATCTATCCATGTTTCCCTCAAAGAAATCCGGGAAGAAACTCACTCAAATCCGCGGAATCACACCGAGAACAAAGGCACAAAAAAAAGGCACAAAAAGGCACGAAAAACAACCCCGAATCTTCTATACAAACCAGGAAAGATTCACAAGGTCTAGCATGCCGCCCTAGCATCCATCCCTCTCAACAAATCTCTCATGAAGCTCTCATGCTAGCCTAGAGAAAATAGGAAGGAAAATAGCTACGAAAATGAGAAAGAGGAGGGAGCAAATGAAACCCTAAGTCCTGGAGAGAGGGAGCCATCAACACACACTCCAGGCTTATATATCAGGTCCCGCCGGAGTGGTAAATGACTCGACTACCCCTAACTACACTACTGGCGATACAACCCACGTAGGGGCATTTTGGTAATGTTTGTGGGTCTTGCCATCGGACGGCCACGCCTTCGCCGCACCCCGCGTCCTCCCGACGCAAGCCATGCGATCCCGCCGCGTGTCCTCCGCTTCGAAGCTTCCCGACACGCCCGGATCCCGTCTCCGTCGTGTTGGGCCCTCGGACTTGGTTTTGAGGCCCAAACCAAGAAACCGTCCGCCGATGGTTTTGTGGGCAAACCACCAAACCCCGCGTGCCCGGTCCGGCCTCCCGCCAAACCACTTGACTTGACCGCCACCGTGCACCGGCTCACTTGTCCATGACTTCGTCTTGCTTGTGTCGCCACCATGTGGCCCGCACCCGGGCCCCGTCGTCCACCGGTCCCTCGAACCGAGCCTACTTGTCTCTCCATCTCCCGGAGGCCCCTCAAGGCTGAAGACCTTTCGCGCCCGTTCTTCACCTGCAACAACACGAACTAGGCCGCAGCCTACACCTGCGCACTAAGCCAAGAGTCAGTCCAACACCCGTTGTCAATCACTCATCACTTAAGGAGCGGTCATCCACCGACCACTGGGACGCTCCTGGTCCACAATCTCCCCCTTGATGAGTGCATTGACAACACACAACGCGAAATGAAATTCAGAGTGAAAGAGAAAGAAAGAAGAAAGAAAAACGAAGAAACTCAACTCATGACCAAAACCAAAGAAAGGCAAAGAAAGGTCACAAGCCAAGCAAAGCACAAAATCCACACCGAAAACAAGAAGAAAGCTCCCCCCGAACATGTGGATGCACACTTCCAAATTTCAGCTCACCTTTTTCTGAATTTTCATTAAGCTCACCTTTTCTCCCCCTTGTTGACAATGTATGAATCAAGGTGAAAATGTAGAAATGCAAAGTAAAGCATATAAACATCTACATGAGCTTCTCAAATAGGCCAAATCTAGTGTCAAAGGCTAAAAATGAGACAAAGATCACACACATGAATCATAGCATAGTCAAAGCATTGCCACAAGTAATATATG
The DNA here is from genome assembly GCA_947561735.1 of Cenchrus americanus. NCBI lineage: Eukaryota > Viridiplantae > Streptophyta > Magnoliopsida > Poales > Poaceae > Cenchrus > Cenchrus americanus. The sequence continues at coordinate 113,862,053 of OX387245.1, forward strand.
AAAATACAAGCATGTGACAAAGCAAAATTTTCAGATTTAAGCAGTTTTACCAAAAGAAGACTCGCTTCACATGTAAAAGCCTATCCATGTCACACTTGAGCCACAAACATGCATACCATTTAAAGATCATACAAGGATGTCAAATTCTCAAGCAAAAGATCATGGCAAACACCCATAAAGCAAAGCATGTCATGTCAAAGCTCATGAGCCATGTGTCCACTTCGGGGAGACTTCTCCACCGGTGAACATCATGCAACATGTTTTGCACCCATATGTGAAAGATAAGACATTTTAAACATAGACATGATGGATGGAGCATTTTTCAAGCATTATGCACTTCTTTTCAAGATTAATTCATTTCATGGTACATGAAGTGCCTTTGCGGCAAAAAGAAGCTTATGCTCCCCCATGAATGCAACATAGGCTAAACATTCACAATGATATCCGGCCTTTGGCCCAAATGCAAGAACAGGCATCCAAGCACAATCTAAGCATGAAAAGCATATTTAGACCAAACTGTGACATGGATACACAACTACACACGAGTGGAGCATATTTCATCAAAAATTAGTCAAGTTAAGCATTTATCTCAAAAAGGGGCTATCTCACCATACATATATCTCAAATATTCCAAGAGCATAGCCTCACATCACCATTTCTCCACACATATAACCAATATCTCACAAATAGCCAAAGAGACTCAAATATGGCATATGAAAGAAGCTCATCATCCTAAAATGCAATATGATACAAATGCAACATGATATGTGACAAGATGGCTATCCTACCATGGTTTATACATCAAGCAAAGCATGTATATACATCAAAGTAAAACATGGTATGATACATATGGTACAAAAGAAAATCCCCCAAGAATCATCTAGAAAGGGCAACAAACCCCAAGTTCCCCCCGCAAGCGCACAAATGTAGCTTGGTCGAGAGGCTTTGTAAAGATATCGGCTAGCTGATCTTGGGTAGGGACATGGCTCAAAACAATGGTTCCTTTCTCCACATTGTCCCTCAGAAAATGATACCTCACTTCTATATGTTTGGTTCTGGAGTGAAGCACTGGATTTTTGGCTACGCTTATGGCACTGGTGCTATCACAAAGAAGTGGGATGCGGGTGCACTCCTCACCAAAGTCTCTCAAAGTGTATGAAATCCACAACAAGCGGGAGCAACAACTAGCGGCAAGCAACATACTCCGCCTCCGTGGTAGACCGAGCTACACTAGATCGCTTGCGGGAAGACCATGAGACCAACGAAGAACCAAGAAACTGACAAGTGCCGAAGTAGACTTCCTCTCGACTCGACAACCAAAGCAAAATCCGCATCGGAAAAACCATGAAGAGACAGAGTCGAGGAGGAAGAATACCAAAGGCCAAGACCAGGGGCAGACTGTAGGTACCTGAAAATCCTCTTGACGGCCTGTCGATGTGATGTCCTCGGCGAAGCCTGAAAACGAGCGCACAGACACACGCTGAACTGTATGTCTGGCCTCGTCGCCGTCAAGTAGAGGAGGGAGCCGATCATGCTCCTGTACTCCCGCTGGTCCACTGGTTCTCCGTCCTCATCCGCATCCAAAGTGGCCGTACTCCCCATGGGAGTCGACATCGGTTTCACATCTTGCATCCGGAACTTCCTCAAAGCATGTCTTTCGTGTACTTGGTCCGGTGCACAAATGTACCGTCCTTCACTTGCTTGATCCGCGGCCCCGAGAAAATACCGCAACTCGCCCATCATGCTCATCTCGAACTCCCCGCTCATCTCATCCGCAAACTTGGCAACAAGGTTATGTGACGAGCCACCAAAGACAATATCATCCACGTATATCCGAACAATCAACAAGTCATTTCCATGCTTGAGGAGAAACAAGGTTCTATCCACGGTACCCATCACAAACCCTCTCGCTCAAAAGAAAACCTCTCAATCTCCCATACCAAGCACGGGGCGCCCGTTTCAACCCATACGAGCCCTTTTCAACCCGTATACCCCGTGTGGGTACAACTCGCTCTCAAACCCGGGTGGTCGCTTCACAAACACCTCCTCCTCTATGACCCCATTTAGGAAAGCACTCTTCACGTCCATCCGAAACAACTTGAACCCTTTAGCCACGGCAAAGGCTAGAAGGATCCGAATTGCCTCAAGACGGACCACGGGAGCAAAGGTCTCCTCATAGTCGATCCCCTCCTTCGACTAAACCCCCGAGCAACAAGTCCGGACTTGTTCCTCACAACCATCCCATTCTCTCCCTCTTTGTTCTTCCAAACCCACTTGGTTCCTATGGGATGGCAATTTGGAGGTGGTTCAACTAACTCCCACACCCGGTTCCTCTCAAAATTTTCCAACTCCTCATGCATAGAATTGACCCGGTTTGCATCGGATAAAGCATGTCCAATGTCCTTGGGCTCAAAAGTAGCAACAAACGCAAAGCATGAGCAAAATGAGAGGAATTCCCGGACCTCGACCGTGTAGTGCGTTCATTGATGTCTCCAATGATCTTCGAAAGGGGGTGCACTTCTTGAATCCGCCGGGGAGCCTCACGCCTCGAGACCACCTCCCCCTCAACTTCAGCTTCTCTCGCCTGGTCCTCTTGTTGCACCGTCGTTGTCCATGAAGTAGACGGTCCATGCTCCAAAGTGGTCGTAGGAGAAGTAGTGGGTACATGCTCAGCTTCAGGCGCATGGTTCTCCCCATCATCATCTCCAGCTTCATCTTTCTCCTCTTCAAAGAGGTCCTCGGCCATCTCTTCATCACCTGCACATTCAAAGCCAAGAGAAGTGCATGGCATTGTCTCGTCGAAGGTCACCTCGCAAGTCTCCATGATTTTGTTAGTCTCAAGATTAAGCACCCTATAGGCTCTAGAATGGTTAGCATATCCAAAGAAAATACCATCACTAGACCTAGCCTCAAACTTGTCGAGTTTTCCCTTTTTCAAAATAAAGCACTTGCAGCCAAAAACTCGGAAATGACTCACCTTGGGTGCCCGACCATGCATAAGCTCATAACGGGTCTTCTTCTTGAAAGCTCTCAATAAAATCCGATTGGAAACATGACAAGGCCGTATTGACCGCCTCGACCCAAAACCTCCTAGGAGTCCGTGCTCATCGAGCATCGTCCTAGCCATCTCACAAAGAGTCCGATTTTTCCTTTCCACGACTCCATTTTGAGGGGGCACAAAAGGGGTCAAATACTGATGTTCAAGACCTAGATCACGACAAAAGGCATCAAATCGAGAGTTCTTGAACTCAGAGCCATTATCACTGCGGATAGCTCGAATAGCATTCCCATGCCTCTCGTTTTTCAACCTCACGATCAGATCTCGAACAAAGCCAAAAGTCTCACTCTTATCCTCCAAGAAGAACACCCAGGCATAGCGAGAGTAATCGTCCACCACAACAAGGACATACCACTTCCCACCCACCGAGCGAACTCGAGCCGGCCCAACAAGGTCCATATGCAACGGCTCCGTCGGACGCTCGGTCATGACATCGGTCGGGGGTGGATGGGGAGTGGCTACCATCTTACCATGCCTACAAGGAGCACAAACCAAATCCTTCTCAAACTTCAACTTCGGCAATCCTCGGACAAGGTCAAGACCACTCAAGCGGGAAACCAAATCAAAGCTCAAGTGTCCCAACCGCCTATGCCATTTCAACAAATCAAAGAAGGACCAGCCATCAAACAGACGAGCGGGACCCAAAGAGCGAGAGAAATCAGCCTTGAAAATCTGACCCTCGGGGATGATCATACAGACAAGATCACCTCGAGAATCAAGCAAACGAGACTCGCCAGACTTAAAACGCACCTCAAAACCCTCATCAAGCAACTGAGAAACCGAAAGCAAGTTAAAACCCAAAGACTTCACAAGAGCCACTCTCTTCAACGTTACCTTGTCACTCACATGCACAACACCCTCTGAAAGTACCCTACCTCGTCCATTGTCCCCAAATGTAATGTACATCTTTTCCTTCACCGGGGTGAGGCCGGAGAACCACTTCTTATCTCCGGTCATGTGTCGAGAACACCGGAGTCGATCAACCAAATGTTCTCCAAGCCTCCCCGCCCGCAGCCGAAACAAGAACGAGAATGAGCTAGCGACTCGACACCGGGGTTAGCACGGAGAAAGTTAAACCGGTGTCGAGCCATCTCGCTCAAAAGAGGGGTTAGCAAACATCACTCCCTTGCCACCAAACTTCCCATGTCCCATGGGAGGAGTACGAGCACCACGAGGGGGAAAACGTGGTCCGTAGTTCCTCCGGAACCCAAAGCTGCGATCATCTCCCCTAAACCCGTACCGAGGACGAGTAGGAGGACGTCCAGCAAAACCACCACGAGCCCGACCAAACCTCTCACCAGCACGCACACCATCATCTCTCCTGACAAACCTCTCACCACCACCTCTCGGTGGGAACCTGCCGACACTCCTCACACTTCCCACACCCCGTGGAAGTGGCACTCTAGGCTCAGGAATACCGCGAGACTGGCGATACCTGTCCTGGTTTGCTTGCTCCCTAGCAAGCCTCTCATCCCTCTTCCTCTTGTAGCAAAACTCCGCAAGATGCCTCTCCTTGCCACAATACTCACACCGAAGGGGATGGGTTTTGGTTTTGGCTCGGCTTTTCTCTAGGCTTCTCACCCTTCTCACCCAAAAACTTCACCGGTTTACGGAAATCATTTGTCTTAGGTGGGAATTTGGGTGGATCTTGGGTTGTGTCAAGCTTGTTGCAAAGGTGGTTGGGCTTTGGTGTGAAAGAGTTCTTGGGTGCTTTTGGGATTGGGACTTGGATCTCTCCGATCACCTCAAACCCGGGGTTAGACTCAACACACTTCTCGTACACACTCTCCCCCTTCGTTTTCTCCCACTTTCTCACCCAACTTCTCAAAACCCAAACCACGACCATCGGCTCTCTTGAACTCCTCAATCATGATTTTCAATTGAGGTTCCCGCCCGTACAACCAACCCAACACCTTCCTCAAATAATCATTTTCCTCATAAATGACATCCAAACGGGAAGTAAGTTCAAGATTACGCAAAGTGACTTCATCACGCCTAGAACATGCATTTGCAACAGGAGATTTCAAAGATGCTTCCAAAGAACTAATAGTAGAGCGAGCATCAACAAGCTTAGCATGCATAGTAGGACATGATTTGCAAGCACCAAGCAAAGTAGGTCTAGCCTTAAGCTCATCATGTTCGATCCTAAGAGCATCTAGTTGAGCCAAAATAGAAGCATTCTTCTCATTAAGCGAGTTTAATCTCATTCAACCAAGCATCACATTCAACACATTCAACATCATCAGGAGAAGTAGGAGCAAGTTTCAAAGAGTCATTCTCAAGTTTCAATTCAAGCAGTCTTGACTCTAACTCTCCTACTTTCTCGCTAGCATTCTCAAGCTGAGCCCTAAGATCTTTTCTCATCTTTTTGGCATCTCTCAAAGCACACTATCACGGTTATCAAGCAAACCATTCAACCTAGCAATCTCGGCAAGCAAAGAGTCGGGATCACGGTTTACCTCATCCTCCGAGTCGGAGTCGCCGTCCTCCTTCACACTCTTCTTGCGCTCGAGCTATGGGCCATGCCACAAAAGCCCTCGAGCGCCACACGGCTTCACCCCGCCGAGGTTCCGGCTTGCACTCTTCTTGCCACCTGCGCCTCCCGGCGTCTTCATCTTCGCCGCTTGAGCTTGATCGCTCCTCGCTTGAGCTTGAGTCGACGTCGCTCGCACCGGCCACCATCGCTCTTGCCTTGTTCTTCTTGTAGGCGCTCTTGCTCGGCCGCCGCTTGTCCTTGTCCTTGCTCTTGGACTTGTTGAAGTGCTTGCCCTTGGAGGAGTACTTGTCTTCACGCCTCGGGTGCGCCTTGTACTCGTTCACCTTGTACTTGTTCTCCTCCGCTTCGGGCACTCGGCGATGAAGTGGCCACGCTTGCCACACTTGTAGCACGTCCCCGAGCTCCGCCTTGCGTTCCTCCGACTCTCGTGTAGTCGTTCAAATCTTCTTGAGAGCAAGGCCGGCTCCTCCTCGCCCCCGCACATCAAACTCCTCATCCGGAATGGACATAAGAGAGGACAAAGAAAAGCGTCGACAGGAAGGGTTAGATTTGCCCTTTGATCCTCCCACAAGAGCAAGACTATGGTCGGTCGAGCCCTCATGCTTGGATAGCAACTTCCGTCAACCTCGACCGACTTGAGCTTAGAAAAGAGGTCATCCAACTCAATAGTCAAATAGTTTCCCGACTCCTTGATGGCCTCAACCTTAGCACCCCAAACATTTGGATCCAAGACATGCAAGAGCTTCAAAGCTCGATCATGCTCGGAATACGGAAAATCCTCAACATTTGCCTTCATGTTGTTCACGATGGCGGTGAACCTGCGAAACATCGCATCAATGTCCTCACCGGGAAGTGGAGTGAAATTCTCATATTGCATCCGGTAAGAGACAAAGAGGCGAGCCTTCACATGGTTATCACCACCGTGAGCAACCAACAACTTATCCCAAATTTGCCAAGCAAGACTCAAATGGCGAACACGCTCAAACTGCGGATCACACAAGCTCCGGCACAAGTGATCAACGGCTTTTGCATTAGCCTCATACTTGGCCTTGGCATCGGCATCGGTCACCATAAGAGTATGGATGTTGACCGGAATAGCATAGGTCTTGTCAAGCACAATAAAATCCAACGACTTTCCTCGAAGAAAGATCATCATACGAGCCGCCCACTTGTGGTAACCCTTGCCATCGAAGTGCGGCGGACCGCCCCGCTCAACGTACGCCATCTTAGGATTCGAGACTTGTCAAAGTCGCAAAGAATCCGGCACCAAGCTCTGATACCAATTGAAGGATCAGATGGCGACTAGAGAGGGGGGGGGAGTGAATAGGAGCCGGTAAAAATTCTTCCCAAAGAACCCGGCCTATGTCCTACTCAAATCCGGTCACACACAAGCGATGGATCGAGTCACGCACCAATCGCCAAGACCACGAGGTTATGGATCAACCTCTAGCCTTAGGAACGATTCCTCAAAGCACACGCGGAAGCACTAGAAAGGGAGGAAAGGAATCGAAACACACAGACCGCACGAGCTCTCGGCGGACCGTCCGGCCGGCGGTGCGGACCGTCCGCGATGGACCGCGCGGACCGTCCGACTCTGCTCTCGCGGACCGTCCGCGCCGACGTCGCGGACCGTCCGGCCCTTCCCGCGGACCGTCCGTTAAATCACACGAACGAACCAAAGCCACACACGACCCACGGACCGTCCGCGGGGAGCACGCGGACCGTCCGCCAAGCACCCGCGGACCGTCCGCCCGACACCGCGGACCGTCCGAAACTCCGTCCAACCAAAAACCGAAATCGCGACGGATCGAAACAAAGGACGAGCAAGAACGCGAAGAACACGGGACGAACACGGCCCACGCGGACCGTCCGCGACCCCCCTGCGGCGTCGTCCGCCGGTGCGGACAGAGCGAGCGAAAGCGGCCCGACCCCCGAAAGTCAACTCCCCCAAATCATCATCGGATTTCCCAAACGGTTGAAGCTATGGAGACAAGGGTTTGGGGACTTGAAAAGCGTCACACAAGGATGCTATAGCCCAAAAATCTTGCCTCCTAACTCCCTAAATCACCGGGAATCGCGAATCCTTTGAGCACCACCAAAACCTAGAGCACCGAACGAAAACTCACGAATCGAAGTAGTTTCCGGCGTTTGAGGGCACAAGATCAAGCACAAAGATGCACAAGACATCTATCCATGTTTCCCTCAAAGAAATCCGGGAAGAAACTCACTCAAATCCGCGGAATCACACCGAGAACAAAGGCACAAAAAAAAAGGCACAAAAAGGCACGAAAAACAACCCCGAATCTTCTATACACACCGGGAAAGATTCACAAGGTCTAGCATGCCGCCCTAGCATCCATCCCTCTCAACAAATCTCTCATGAAGCCCTCATGCTAGCCTAGAGAAAATAGGAAGGAAAATAGCTACGAAAATGAGAAAGAGGAGGGAGCAAATGAAACCCTAAGTCGTGGAGAGAGAGAGCCATCAACACACACTCCAGGCTTATATATCGAGTCCCCGTCGGAGTGGTAAATGACTCGACTACCCCTAACTACACTACCGGCGATACAACCCACGTAGGGGCATTTTGGTAATGTTTGTGGGTCTTGCCATCGGACGGCCACGCCTTCGCCGCACCCCGCGTCCTCCCGACGCAAGCCATGCGATCCCGCCGCGTGTCCTCCGCTTCGAAGCTTCCCCGACACGCCGGATCCCGTCTCCGTCGTGTTGGGCCCTCGGACTTGGTTTTGAGGCCCAAACCAAGAAACCGTCCGCCGATGGTTTTGTGGGCAAACCACCAAACCCCGCGTGCCGGTCCGGCCTCCCGCCAAACCACTTGACTTGACCGCCACCGTGCACCGGCTCACTTGTCCATGACTTCGTCTTGCTTGTGTCGCCACCATGTGGCCCGCACCCGGCCCCGCCGTCCACCGGGTCCCTCGAACCGAGCCTACTTGTCTCTCCATCTCCCGGAGACCCCTCAAGGCCGAAGACCTTTCGCGCCCGTTCTTCACCCGCAACAACACGAACTAGGCCGCGGCCTCACACACCGCGCACTAAGCCAAGAGTCGGTCCAACACCCGTTGTCAATCACTCATCACTTAAGGAGCGGTCATCCACCGACCACCGGGACGCTCTCCGGTCCACAACCGTCAAGTCGTACGAGATCTAGAGGGCAAGTTCCACGGCCTCGAGGTTTATCATGTGCTGCGCGACTACAACAAAGCAGTTGATGTACTCGCAAAGACTGTGTCCAATCACAGCCCAGTGCCTCACGGGGTCTTCACGAGTGATCAACATGCACCCTCCGTACGAGCGGAGCATGAGAAACCACCCGAGGAATCAGAACTTGAGGTCATGGCGGTCGACCAGCCGCCCGAACTAAACCTTGAAGACCCTGACTGGCGTTTCCCGATCCTTGAGTGGTTAGTCGAGGGGAAGCTCCCCTCCGACCAGACGGAGGCTCGACGCATCGCCCGCCGAGCAAAAGCGTTCGTGCTCATCGACGGCGAGCTCTACAAGCGTGGGGCTATTAGCATACTCATGTGGTGCATCTTCGGAGATCAAGGTCGCGAGCTATTGCAAGAGATACATGCTGGCACCTGCGGTCACCACGACGGTCCGAGAACACTTGTTGGAAAGGCTTTTCGACAAGGTTTCTACTGGCCCACGGTGTCGGTGTTTTAGACCGGCAACCTACTACGGGGAGTACCCGAAGTAGATGAACGTGACTCGCCGAGATCGGTAACTCGAAGGAAGAGGCACGTGGCACACAATTTAGACAGGTTCGGGCCGCGAGGTGCGTAATACCCTACGTCCTGTATGCTGCGTAGCTCTGGATTGATAGGGCACGATTACACGATGGTGCAATAGTGCGCCGTGGGTTGTATGAGAGGAGATTGGATGAGGGGATCGGTCCCTGCCTCGCCTTATATGGTCGGGAGGCGGGGTTACAAGTCGGAGTAGGAAGAGAGTGCGGTCGAGTACGTCTAGGAGTCCTCTATACGGTGCGGAACATGTACGGTTCCTAACCGAGTACTACTCCGTGTAGTCCTTGTGCTCCACGCCTTCGGGTGCCGTGTAGCGCAAGCCGAGTAGTCCCGGGGGCCCACCGAGTAGTCGGTCCCGGCACCCACCGAGGTAGTGGGCCCGGGGGAGGTCCATACGACAAGCCCCCGAGTACTTTGTAGTCGAGAAGGATAGCTTCAAGTAGTCTTGACGGCCCTAACAAGCAGTCCTCAAGCGTCCCCGAGTGCTGCAGGCCAAGGTCCTCAAGAGTAGTCGAAGCATCCCGAGGCTGGAATGTACTCCAGCTGATGTTTGAGCAATCTTGAAGTCTTCTCGAGTAGTCCCAAGCGTCCTTGAAATCTGCCTTCGAAGGTCTTCAAGAAATGCCGTCTTGTCTTGAAGCCGGAGCCGTCATGGAGGTGCGATTTGCAGAACCGCACTCCACATGGAGTAGCCCCCGAGCCTCGAGCCGCGGGCTGCGGGCCGAGGGTCCATCTGAAATCTTGGCAAGAAAATCCCGAAAAATCCGGAGAGAAAAACCGAAGGACACGTGGCACGGAGCCCCCGAGCCTTGAGTCGAGTACTTCCTCTCGAATTGAAGGGTCTTCTTGGAGAATGTGTCCTGAGATGCTCTTGAGATTAGCCGCTTCCCAGGTAGTCGAGTAGAAGTAGCCGAGCCCCCGAGGTGAGGCGCGTCGACTAGTAGAATACGAAGAGTCACGCGCGGCCGGCCGAGTCGGCCGCGCGTGGACTTATCCGACCACCCGTTGCGGAGGCGATTTGGCTTATAAATAGAAGCCAAAACCCTTAGGGTTTTCACCCAAGTGAGCCGCAGTCATTTTCATTTGAAATCTTGAAGGAAGATTTCACTCCCGGCCGCCTTGCCGCCGCCGTAGTAGATCTAAGCGCATCGCCACCCTAAGCCTTTAGGGTAGCCCCCGAGCGGATGCGAGTGAAAACTCCTTGCACTTGGAGAATGAAGCCGTCGCCGTCGAAGACGTCCAAGGTCGGCGGGAAGAAGAGGAGCCGTGCGAGAGACCGCCGCGGCCGCCACCGGAGCGGCGCCGCCCCCTGTCTCCACCGCGCGCCGATCCAAGCCGCGAGTGGAAAAAATCGAAGGTCAAGACGGAGGACTCGCCGACCCCTGCCGAACGGTGGGTTCATCGGGGGAGAAGGAAGTCGACATGTGGAGATCCGCCACGGGAGATCCTTATCCGATGGAGAAGGCCGAAGACGAGATCCCGATGTTCTCGCGCTTCGTGGAGCGCGGTCTTGCGCTCCCGGCAAGCGACTTCTTCAAGGGGCCGCTTGGGTACTACGGCATCGAGTACCTCAACCCGAACCCCAACGGCATCTTCCACACGTCGGTCTTCGTCCACTTCGCGAGGCCTTCCTCGGAATCAAGCCGCACCGGGTGCTCTTCGGAAGTTCTTCCGCGTCAAGCCGCGGCCCCCGGTGCCTCCAACCCCGAGTAGTCGGAGGAGCCGGGATCCACCGAGGGAAGACGCCGCGGATCGTACACGGCATACAAGCTCGTGGACTCTAACACGGACCGGAAGACGAGGTGGTTCTACATCACCAACCACCACCCCGGACCGCCGAAGCCAAGCGGACGGCGGCCCGAGCATCGTGAGTGGTGGAACACAGAGCCCACCATGCAAGAGGGGATCCGGCTCCCGAGCTGCTAGCACGCATCGAGTGCTCGAGAGAAGGCGGACCGAGGGCCGAGCATGTGGCCTTCGGTTTCATGAAGCGCGGGATCCGCCCCGCCGATGGCGCGGGATACGCTGGGCTTCGAGTACACCGGCGACGACGACTCGTCGCGGATGCGGGGGGGCGAGGCCGGATGACAACGACATCGTCGAAAGGTTGTCGCGCATCTTCAAGGACATGCCACCGTACACGGCGTGCCCGGTCGAGGAGTACTCCGCCGCGCGCCCGCCCAACGAGGTGAGTAGTCGCCCCCCCCCCCCCCTCGTCGAGTAGTGAGTACTTGTAGTGAAGTTGCTGACGCCTTGTGTCTTTGCGTAGGATGATGTGAAGCGGTTCGTCTCCGAGCCGCAGCCGCCACCGAGCGGGATCGAGATCCCGGCGGAGGGGAAGGCGAAGGAGCGCCGCGAAGTCGATGAAGGTGACGATCCCGTCATCGTGGAGGATTCCTCCGATGACGACGAAGAAGACGAAGAAACGCTTCAAGACCGCTTCCGGTTGCGGTTGAGGTTTAGCCGTCCGGCTTGCCTCATGTTCCACTTGTTCAAGACCCTCCGGCTAGCACGGAGGCTAGCCTTGCTGCACCGCCAAGGAAGCCGCGCAACCCCGCCAAGAAGCGGGTGGCGAAGAAGATGAAGATCTCGGAGACCACGCCTCGGAGGTAGGTTATCTTGAGCAGAGTAGTCGAGTACCCGCTGTTCGAGTACATCGGCCGACGAGTAGTCGTCCTTTGTGTGCGGGGAGGTGCCGCCGGCGGAGCCCGTCGAAGAGGGCGATGAGGGCGTGTGGGACCCGGTGGGGGGAACCGGCCGGAAGCCGAAGTCCGGCCCCCCCGTTGAAGAACTCCTGGCGCGGTGGAGCGCCGGCCCCCGCTCCGGCAGAGAGCGAGAGGACCCATGGCCGCCACCGTTGAAAAGGTGGTGACCTTTGGAACGGAAGGTGAAGGTGCGCGGCCGCCGCCGCCGTGGAGGAGGCGATGGCCGCGAGAGGCGGAGGAGGAGGCGCCCGCCGAGGGTGGACCGGTTGACATTGCCGGCATCCTCGGTGCTCCGGCCGTGACCATCGTCCGGTCGAGCTTGTAAGTACCATGTCCTCACGAGTAGTACTTGTTGCGGTAGTCGATTTTGTCCGACGACCCTCTGCGTGAATACTTCTGCCAGAAATCCACGGATCCGAGGCCGGGACGGGGAGGAGCCCTCATCGGCGGTGGCGGAAGAAATCGCGCCGCCCGTCGAAGAGGTCGCTCCCACGGCCCGGGCCGTGACCGAGCCCCCGGCTACCGAAGCGCCGCCGCTCGAGGCGAGTGTAGTCGAAGGTGAGTACCCTTCTTGAAGCCGTAGAGCTCCGGGATGAGTAGTCGTAGTCGTTGACGCCCGTGTCGTGTTGTTGACGAGTGCTGAAGGTGGTGACATCCCCGCGGGGGGTGCCTATGCGGGAGTTGACACCGAAGCCCCGAGGCCGGCGGTGGGAGCCCCCGAGCCCGTGGGGGAGGCCGTCGAGAAGTCCGCCGGGGGGGAGGCGGCCACCACGTCGCCGGGGATTGCCCCGGGAGGTGGCGATCCGATCCCCCGAGATCCAAGACGCGGAGCCCATCCGCTCCGCGCCGATGACGGAGGCTACCTCGAGTAGCCGTGGCGGGATAGAACTTACGGCGGACGATCTCGTGGAGCCGGCGACGGTAGCCCAGCACCTGGAGGCGATCCGGCGGGCCGAACAATGGATGAAGGTACGTGACCGTAGACTTAGAGTAGTCAATCCTTTATCGTTGAGTACTCTTCTTGACTTGAGGTGTCTTGTGCGGGACGTCGCGGAACGATCCCGCGAGAAGTCGAACCCGCCTTTGCGGGGTTACGGCGACACCGTGCTCCGAGCCGAGGCCCTGGAGGAGCAGCTCGTGAAGTCGCGGAAGCACGCGGCCGCTATGCGATCGAAGCTCGACGCCGCCTTCGCCAAGTACCACAACGACATCATGGAGTTGCGGGCGAAGGGCGACGAGTTGGTGCGAAAGAACAAAGGCCTTCGCAACAAGAATAAAGGTATGTCCTTTGACTTGTCGGGTACTTGTTGGAAGTCGTGAAGCCTCTGACCCGTTGTTGTGTTTCGTGTTGCGAGCTCGAGGGCCGGGTGGAGCGGTGAAGGCCTCGGAGGTGAGCATGAAGAACCTCTTCTACGGGAGCAAGAAGCCCGCCGGGTACTTAAGCTCGACTACAAGGAGCTCGCCTTCGAGTGCGAGAAGCACATGGAGCTGCGGATTGCCTCGACGGGGATCTCGTCAAGCTCGCTACAAATCTTTGCAGAAGTTGAATGAAGATTGCGAGGCGCTGCGGGCCCAGCTGAAGGATCTTGAAGAGGCCGCTCTCCCGATCGCGAGGCTTCTGGTGCCGCACCCGGGCGGCCCCAAGATCGCCCCTCTGGTGGATCGACTCCGTGAAGCACCAAGCCGGCTGGCCGCCTACGTCAAGCACATGGCCAAGTCGATCCCGCGACAAGTCTTGGCCTTCATGAAGTCGTACTTCCCGAAGGCTCCAGTGGAGGTGGTCGCCGGCGGGGTAGCCGCCAACTGCTCGGATGAGCAGTACGCAGAGCTGCTGGAGCAGATGGCTCCCATCGCGGAGCAGGTAGCCGAAAAGCTGAACCTCCAGTAGCCCTGCATAGGTAGCTAGTAGCCATAGTTGTACAGGAAACACTTGTAATGAATTATTCGTGTATCAATGAAATGAAATTTTCCAGCAATGAGTACTCGTAGTCGCGATCTTAGAGTGCGGAGCGCCCATCGTGGAGTAGGTGCGAGTAGTGGTACTCGACCTCAGTAGTCCCGTCGTAGGGAGTAGGCGGTAAGTAAGTTGATGAACAATCAAACTTTATTACCGAAGAAGTACACACGGGTGGCCGGGGCCGTAGTTACAAAGTAGTCGCCTGGACCGGAGGCCGCATACGGCTAAGTAGCGGCGGAGCGGGTAGCCGCTTGCGGCGAGTGATCCGTAGGTAGCCGTGTAGGCCGGATCGCGCATCCGTAGGTAGCCGCGCGGGCTCGATCTTGGAGTGTGGTCTCTTGGTAGACCGCCGCTAGAGTCCTTGACGCTCGTCGCGGCCCATGGTCCGTAGGTAGCCACACGGGGCCGGACACGGAGAAGAGTAGTCCGGAGATCGGAGCCGGGACCGGAGGGTCGCTTGCGGCGAGGGGGTGTTGATGTAGTCGATTGGACTTGAACCCCGGAGTAGTCGTGTGGACTAGGCGTAGAATCGACAAAGTTGGTCGACGTTCCACGAGTTGTTGACGTCTTCGCCTTCAAGTGTTTGGAGGCGGTAGGAGCCGGCCGGTCACCTTAGCCACGGTGAAGGGGCCTTCCCGTGGGGAGCCGAGCTTGTGAAGTCCTTCCGTGTTCGGATACGGCGGAGGACAAGATCTCCAACGTTGAAGGAGCGTTCCTTGACGTTGCGATCATGGTAGCGTCGGATACCCTCCGGGTACCTTGCTCGATTAGACGAGGGCGGCGCGGCGAGCTTCTTCGAGGTCGTCGATGTCAACTCGTCCGTCGTCTTCCGAGACGCCTTCGTCGTAGTGCTCCACCGCCGGCGAGTTCCATATGACGTCGGCGGGGAGGATGGCTTCGCAGCCGTAGACCAGGAAGTAGGGGGATTGCCCCGTTGGCTTGGATGGTTGAGTCCGCAGCCCCCAGAGTGCGTTGGGTAGTTCCTTGATCCACTTGCCCCCTTTGGAGTTAGCAGCGTCGTGTAGCCGCTTCTTGAGCGCGTCGAGCACCATCCCGTTGGCGCGCTCGACTTGCCCGTTGGCCCGTGGATGGGCAACCGAGACGTATCCGACGTCGATCCCGATGTTCTCGCGGTACTCCCGGGCCGGTGGTTGTTGAAGTTGGACCCCGGTGTCCGTGATGATGCGGTGGGGGTAGCCCGTAGTGGTGTACGAGTTCATCCGGGAAGTCGAGTACTCTGTCGGCCTTGGGGCATGTGACCGGCTTGACCTCGATCCACTTGGTGAACTTGTCGATAGCCACCGGCTCCGCGTTGAATCCTCCGGCGCGGTTGGCGGTGGCCCAATCATGTCAAGCCCCCGGCGGGCAAAGGGCCGGGTTGGCGGTATGGTGACTAGCTTGTAGGGTGGGACGTGTTGTCGCTTGGCGAAGAAGCGGCATCCTTGGCACCTTCGACGAGTTCTTCGGCATCGCCCGCAGCCGTGGGGCCGTAGAAAGCTCGTCGGAAGGCCTTGCCGACCCGGCGTGCGTGAGGACGCGTGGTTGCCGCGGACGCCCTTGTGGATCTCCTCCAAGATGTCCTTGCCTTCTTCACGAGGGACGCACTTCATGAGTACTCCCGGAAGATGCGCCCGCTTGTAAAGCTTGTCGCCGACGAGGACGTAGAACTTGGCGCGGCGGACGAGTTGTTCGGCCGCGTTCTTGTCGGAGGGGACCTTCTCGCTCGCCGAGGTAGTCGATGAAGGGTTGCCTCCGGTCCACGTCGATCATCATGACCTCCCGCCCGGTGGTAGATGGGGCCGGGACAGTGGTCGGTGGCGCCGGCTCCGGGATGGATGGCGCGTGAAGCTCATGGACGAAGACGCCCGCTGGTACTTGAGCGCGGGTGGATCCAAGCTTCGAGAGGACGTCCGCTGCCACGTTGTTGTCGCGGACGATGTGATGGAACTCGAGACCATAGAATTTGTTCTCGAGCTTGCGGACTTCTAGGCAGTAGGCGTCCATGTTCTCCTTGTTGCGGTCCCGGGATTTGTTGACTTGGTTGATGACCACCGCGGAGTCGCCGTAGACTAGTAGCCGCTTGATGCCAAGTGAAGCCGCGAGGCGGAGCCCGTGTAGGAGAGCTTCGTACTCGGCTTCGTTGTTTGAGACCTTCCGGAAGATGCGGGACGTACTTGAGTTGTTCGCCCGTTGGAGAGATCGGGGGAGTACCCTCTGCGCCCGCGCCCTCGAGGTTGAGTGAGCCATCAAAGTACATCACCCAATGCTCGGTCGCACGGTGGGAGTAGGCGGTGGTTCTCCCGCCACTCCGCCATGAAGTCGACTAGTGCTTGCGACTTGATGGTCGTGCGTGGCTTGAAGTCGATGGTGAGGGCACCGAGCTCGACGACCCCACTTGGAGATTCTTCCGGTGGCATCTTGGTTCCTCAGGATGTCGCCGAGCGGGTAGTCGGTGACGACGGAAACCGAGTACTCCTGGAAGTAGTGTCGTAGCTTCCGCGAGGTGATGAGTAGAGCGTACGGGAGCTTCGCACGGGCCGGTAGCGAGCCTTGGACTACGATAGAACCTCGCCGACGAAGTAGAGCGGGCGGCCCGGACCGGGTAGGCGTGGCCGTCTTCCCCGCCGCTCGACAACGATGGCAATGCGACCGACCACGTGGGTAGTCGCGGCCTAGGTAGAGCGCAGGCGCTCGCCCTTGTGAGGAGCCGTGAGGATTGGCGGCTTCGACGGGAAGTCCTTGAGCCGGGCAAGGGCTTGATCCGCCTCTCGGAGTCCACACGAACTTCTCGTGATGCTTGAGTAGTTTGAAGAAGGGGAGACCCCGTTCTCCTAGCCTCGAGATGAATCGTTCAACGCCGCCATGCACCCCCGTCGGCTTTCCGGACGTCCTTGATGTTGTGGGAGCTTTCATGCGTCGGTGATGGCGGAGATCTTCTCGGGGTTGGCTTCAATGCCGCGCTGGCTGATGATGAAGCCGAGTAGTTTGCCCGAAGGGACGCCGAAGACGCACTTGTTCGGGTTGAGCTTCCAGCGGTACTCGCGTAGCGATGCGAAGGTCTCTTCAAGGTCGTCGATGAGGGTACTGGAGTCCCTGGTTTTGACAACCACGTCATCCACGTAAGCCTCGACGTTCTTGTTGAGTTGCCGCTTGAAGCAGGCCTGGATGGCCCGTTGGTAGGTAGCGCCGGCGTTCTTCAACCCGAATGACATGGTCGTGTAGCAGTACGCGCCAAACGGGGTGATGAACGCGGTCTTCTCTTGGTCTTCCTCCTTGATTGCGATCTGGTGGTACCGGAGTAGCGATCGAGGAAGCGAGCGAGTCGCGGCCGCCGTGGAGTCGATGACTTGATCAATCCGCGGCAACCCGAAGGGGTCCTTGGGGGCGGTGCTTGTTGAGGTCGGTGTAGTCGACGCACATCCTCCACTCGTTCGAGTTCTTCTTGCGGACGAGGACGGGGTTGGCGAGCCACTCGGGATGGAAAACTTCTCCGATGAAGCCGGTGCGAGTAGCTTGGCGAGTTCCTTCTTGATGGCGTCCCGTCCGTCGTCGGCAAAACGTCGGAGGTGTTGTCGCTTGGGGGTGGCCTTTGGGTCGACGTTAAGGCGGTGCTCAATCGGCTCCCCGGGCACTCTTGGCATGTCCGTCGGCTTCCACGCGAAGATGTCGCGGTTAGCCCGAAGAAAGCTGATGAGCGCGTCTTCCTATTTGGGGTCGAGGCCGGCCCCGATGGTGGTGGTCGTCTTGCTGGGGTCGCCTGTTCCGAGGTCGACCGTCCTGACGAGTACCTCCTCAGGTGGCTGAGGCTTGTTGGCGCTGTCAGACTTCTCTGGGATGTCGAGTTCGCTCGTGGCGAGCTTCTTCGACGCGGCGTAGACCTCCATCATTGCGTTGGGTACTTGGTTTGTTGAAGCGATCACCACGGCCTCTGTATCGCAGTCGTGGGAGATCTTCAAGTCCCCCTGGAGGGAGAGTACACGCGTGGACTTGGCATCTTGAGTACCAAGTAGGTGTAGTGGGGCACCGCCATGAACTTGGCGATGGCCGGTCCGCCGAGGATGGCGTGGTAGGAAGTCTCGAAATCCGCGACCTCGAACTTGATGTACTCGGTGTGGTAGTTATCCCGAGACGCCCCGAAGGTAAGCGGCGTACCACCGAGCCCGGTGGGATAGCCGTGTTGCACGGGACGATGCCGTAGAAAGGCGCCTTGCTCTTGGTGAGCATGGGGGTGACGTCGAGGTTCATCTTCTTCAAGGTTTTGGTGAAGAGAACGTTGAGCCCGCTTCCACCGTCGATGAGTACCTTGTTGAGCTTGGAACCCGCCACCGTTGGCTTCGGGACGAGGGGAAAGCGTCTGGTTCGGAGAAGCTGGTCCATTGGTCGCGCGGGGAGAAGGTGATGGGTACCTCCGACCCACGAGAGGGGTCGGGACCGCTGGTTCAATGGACATCACTTCGCGACGGGTAGCCTTCTCGCTCCCGTCCGCCGGCGGTCCGCCGAAGAGGACGTTGACGGTCTTCTCGGGTTCTTGGAAGTCGTTGTCGTCGCCGTCCTTCTTCTTGCCCTTTTGGTCGTGAGGGTGCGGTGGCTCCGGCGTATCCTTGAGTGCATGCCTAAGCCGGTAGCACCTTGCTCGGTAGTGTGGTTGCCGTTTGGATGCCACGGGCACTTCTCCTTCGAGCGGGTCCTTGAACCCGCCGGAGTTCTTCTTCGAGTTCCCTTTCCCGGGGCGCCGGATAGCCGCGACGGTGTTGTACGGTGTTGACGGTGAAAATCCGTCAACCTAGCCATGAGTTTACCTTCGGTGTTGGCATGAGTTTTATACCTTATCCATTGGTACTAACCCCCGTGGTATAACAAGTTCACGTGTGCATGTCGGTTTTGGAGTTTAATGTTTATGCGGGGTTTTAGTGTTGAATGCAAGACTTTCGGGATAAGTTCATCAAGCACCTCATGACAAGACCTTGAAGCCCCGAACAAGTAATGCAATGAAGCAAACTTAACTCCAAGAAGCCGGGGACTTGATCCGAGAAGACGACGGACTCCGGGGACCGACCGGAAAAGTCTTTCGAATCTTGCAAGACAAGGAGTTGAGTCCAATTCGGAGAGAAACCGACGACATGGACCTACATGCGAAGGGGGAAACATCCGAGAAGCAAGGGAACCGACGTGGGGCAAAGGAGCCCACGGGCCGGGCCTAAATGGGCCCGGGCCGGCCGGCCCGGTCCGGTCGGCCCGGGGCCCATTTTGGGCCCAAACTCGCTCTCCTTTGCCCTAGCCGCCAATCGGGCTATTTATAGTCCCCCGACCGAGAGCCACGGAGAAAAGATTTCGTCTTCGGCCGCCGAGAAGCGAGAGAAGAGAGGGACACCATCTCGGAGAGGAGAGGGTCGAGCTAGTTGACTAGGGTTTCCCTAGCCGACGTGGGAACCTTGCACGGAAGACCACGTCGGAGTTCCCGAGCTAGAAGCAAGATCAAGGAAGGATCCCGGTGGTGATCTTGTGTATGTATCATTGTTATAGTTGAATTATCGAGTTGAATCTTTTCCTAGCGATCAAGTGTTTCCTCGAAGATTTCGTTTTTCGATCGGCTTTGCTTATTCCAATTCTATTCGCGCGATAGATTACATAGGGTGTTCTTGTAGCCACGGTGGCTAGAGGTACACGCCGGATCTTCCGAAAGAATCTCGACTTGTCTTTTGACTCGCCCTAAGCTCCCCGCATGAATAGGGATACGTTGTGACGAACGGGGGTCTCGAAAGGCGGATGTTTTCGGATTTGGACGGGAAACCACGATTTAAAGAGGCTTCTATTAAGATTCGATTTGCTACTTCTTCTCTTGCTTGGAACTTCAACAAAAGGCTTACCCCGATCCCTCTAGATCGGTTTATCTACCCAATCTTACTTTGTTTTCTCCGGTTTTTAGTAGATTAGATTCGTTTTGTGTCTTTTACTTAGATGCATTAGGTCTTTTATCGAATATTGAAGTTACTTGGCTTTAATAGATTAAGTCTTGCGTCACACATTTGTTCCACGGATTCGATACCTTGGGTTCACCACTCGAGGGAAGAAGGGTCCCTTGACTACGACGGGAGACTTGTACGCTTGCGAGTCACGAACGAACTTTGATACAATTATTAACCGTCAACAAGCCCCTTTTTACGGCGCCGTTGCGGGGAACAAGTGATCAAGATTTGATTTTTTATTGCTTTTTTTGTAATTTTCAGTATTCTTTTTGTTTTTATTTTTGCATCTACTAAATTCGATCGTCCTCAAAATACATCTAATCTAGTTTGTCTAACTCAGTCTTTATAGATTTGTTTTGTTTTCTAGTTTTTGCATACTTTGTTTATTGCTAACCCTAACGGGAGATGGACGGCTACCTCTCCAACAAACCCAATAATTTTGTGAATGATCCGGAAAAACTTTACGAGGCTAAGGAGACGCGAAGCACATCAAGCTAAAAAAGTTGGATTTTGTAGATTCGGAGTCGGAAGACAAAGGATCGCGAGGAATCTCCGAAGAATTCACCACCTCAAAGTCCGCGGGAGAATCGACCTCCACCAATGGGTGACCAACCACCGGAAGAACGCAAGATTGGGGAGCTATGCACCCCAGACATCATCGACCTACCAATCTTGAACCTCGAGGAGATCGGAAGACCGTTCGAGATCAAGACCTCAACAATCCGCATGGTGCAACATTCACCCTTCACCGGCAAAGAGGATCCGAACCTTCACCTCCAAGCATTCATTCAACTATGTCAGACTTTCAACATGGATGGGGTGACTCAAGATCAAATGAGGGCAAGGATTTTTCCGTTTTCACTACTCGGGAAGGCTTTGCAATGGTTCCACTCTCAACCGGCGGAGACGGTGCAAAATTGGAACACGTTGATGAAGGCTTTCATGAAGGAATACTACTCACCGGGTAAAACTCAAAGCTTGCGTAATAAGATTGCCACCTTTGTTCAATATCCTACGAAACTATCTCGGAGGCATTCGAGCGCTTCAACGAGTACACCGGCAGTTCCACATCACAAGTTCCCGAAAGAAGACCTCGTGCAAAAGTTCTATCAAGGACTCACCATGGCGTCAAGGACGATCATCGATGAATCGGCGGGAGGATCTATCATCGAGCTTACACCGACGGAAGCTTTCACGCTATTCAAGAAGGTCGCGGATAATGACACGTGGGCGTCATCCGGCGCCTACATCCGGCTCAACCCATGGGGGAACGTCAAAGGAGTCTTGCAAGTGGAGAAGGAAGACATACTTGAGGGCAAGATCGACTCGCTCATGAGGAGGTTGGAGAAGATGGAGATAGAAAAGAAGGAGGCTCAAGACTTGAAGGCCGCCGAAGCAAGGTCCACATGCGAAGAATGTGGAGAGTATGGCCATGTCCGCAAAGATTGTCCGGAGGAAGCCAAAGTGCTCGACTACATGAGGAAGGGAGAATTGCCGAACTTCCGCTACGGGCAAGGTAGGCCTCAATTTAATGCAAGCTCATCTATTCCTAACGCGGTTCCGCTTCGGATACAATTGAAGGAGTTCATGGATGAGCAAGCTAAGATCAACAAGGACACCGTCACCAAGTTCAAGACCATAGACAAGGTGTTGGAGAACATCGATAGCAAGGTGACGGAGGTCGGAAGTTCCAATCATCAAGTGCTCAACATGATGAAGATGCTCGAGACGCAAGTTGGACAACTTGCGGGGCGCCTCACTAATGATGAAGGGAAGCTTCCGGGACAACCCAAATGTCCCGAATCGGCGAAGGCCATTCAAACGCGTTCGGGGAAGGAGACCGAAGATCCGGAACGTTCCGCGGGAGCAAGGAAGCCTAAACCATCCACCGAGGTGGAAGGAGCTGCTAAAGAGAAGGTTACGGGGATCGTCACCGAGGAACCCGAATTCGAGATGCCGGAGGATGACACGAGGATACCGCAACTCAAGCCACGCTACTTCCGAGGTAAACTTGACAACCACTTCGAGAAGTTTGTGGAAGTTGTGCGTAGACTTAGCATCAACATGCCATTACTAGATGCCCTACAAGTACCTACATATTCTCGTTACTTTAAAGACATACTTGCAAATAAATATGAGATAGCAACACTCGGGGTAGATCATGTCAAGATGTCCGAGGAGTGTAGTGCAGCTATTGCTTATGGGCTAGAGAAGCAAAAAGACCCCGGGTGCCCTACAATTCCATGTTCAGTTGGTTCTTTCAACTTCGAGAAGGCGTTATGCGACCTTGGAGCTAGTGTGAGCGTCATGCCGAGGGATGTGTTCGAGAAGCTACGCCTACCGATGGAGCCTACGGGAATATGTTTGGAGTTGGGAGACAACTCCATTCGCTATCCCTTGGGCATTGCTAAAGATGTACCCGTGAAGATTGGACACCACTTCATCCCCGTCGACTTCGTTGTGCTCGAGATGGGAGAGAGGGAGAAGCCGCCGCTCATCCTAGGGAGGCCGTTCCTCAAGACCGTGGGAGCTACTATTGATGTTGGCAAGGGGGAGATCATGTTCGATATCAACGGAGAAAGGAGTTCCTTCAAGTTCCGTCCAAGGATTGAGGCATGCAACATGATTGGAGTGAAGGGAGAACCAAAACAAACGGAGGGTCTGAAAAAGAAGAAGGAGCCGAAAAAAATGAACGTAACGAAAATCAAAGAAGTTGTTGCATCCGTCAAGACAAAGGAAGAGAAGCCGCCTGTGAAGACAAAAAAAAATGACTAAGCCAACTAAGCCGGAAGACAAGCCCGCGCCCAAGATGGTGCGGAGGTGGGTACCCAAGATTGCAACGCCCGCAAAGAGCGTTGATCCGGAGTAATCAAGTGAAGAAGTCTAGCTATAGACTATAAACGAAGCGCTAGGCGGGAGGCAACCCGTTTCGTCGAGTCAAGAATAAGCTGCGGGAGGACAACCCGATTCCAGGTTTTTCGAGTATTTTTAATAATTTAGTTTTTGAGTTTTACTACGCAAAGACATTAGACTTAGAAGTGGTTGAACAATATTAGAGACATAATTCTTGAATGTTTGCTTTATCATAAACCCTTTGCATGAACCCTCCTATGTGCTTATTTGATTCTTTTCTTTTCGAGAAACCTCAACCAAATAATTTCAGAACCTTAACTCAACCTTTCACCCTCATTATGGTGCTGAGGTTGACTTACTTTTCATGCTAAAACCACACGAGTGGAGCCACGATTTATGTTTAAGTGTTAATAAAATTCAGCACGTGGTAGGACTCGCGTGAACCTAGAAATCAAAGCTTTTGGTTGGTTTTAAAAATCTTTATCCTTGGTTTCTCTAGGATTAGAATTTTTCTAAGCCTATTCTAATTTTGTTTTATTCAAAATCTTTCTTATTTAGCCAAAATTAGAACCTAAACCTATGCCCCCATGATCAAGCCGGGAAAACGTTCGCTCTCAACCGATGAAAGCAAACTATACCGGTGAGACCGAAACCGACATAGTCGAAAAATATTTTCGACTTACATTTGTTTTTAATGGTTTGAAAACTTCTCTAAAATTATGTTTGAGCTCTTGCATGGCTCTGAAAAATATTTTAAATTTCGAATTAGAGGAGTGCTTAACCTTAAACACACCTAAATGGAGGCAATCTAGTTTGAATTAATCATGCATGCACCATTGGATGCCCTTTTATCAACTTTCACCAATTCCACATGCAAAGGACAAGCATGGTGGGCAGCAAGCATCAACTTTGCAGGATTTTCATGGTGGCATGTGAAGCAAGTGGAGCTAGGGAGCATGGACATGACCCAAAGCATGGAGCATCAAGTGGGAGGACCAATAATTCAAGAAAAGGAGTGGACGAGAGCGTTTGGGCGGTGCAACTCGTGGAGCACGCGGGCAGGAAAGTAGCAGAGGCGAAATGATCGTGCTGGGAGAAAGACGCGGCGGGGAGGAACCAGAGGACCCCCGGGCCGGCCGGCCCAGGCCGGCCGGCCTGACCTATTTAAGGAGCCCCCCGGCTCCCGTTTTCTGCAGGCAAGCTTCCCTCTCCTTCCCTTGTTTGTGTGTTCAAGTTTGTGTGCTCAGAACCTCCGTAGACATAGCCAACCATCCCAAGCTTGATAGCTCAAGAAAAAATCCACATCCTTAATCCACTCAAAGTCCACATCCGAAGCAAAGAGTTTAAGTGCCTAGTTTACCGGTTGCAACCCGGAATTTTAGTTGAAGAAAGAGTGCAGCAACCATGTGGAAGAAGACCACAAGTCTCTTCTCCAAGAAGAAGAGTTCGTCGTCGTCCAAGCCGTCATCAACCACGTCCTCGAGGAGGCACTCGGTTTCCGAGTCTCCCGGAGCATGGAGACAGACACGGCACCACCGAGGAGGAACGATGCTCTCCTCCTTGGTGGTATGAGGGCTGCGAGAAGCACTTCCATGAGGTTCACCGAACCTCGTGGGCACACGGAGGAGCAGCCCGCGCCACCACGACGATCGACTCGCTCAACCGCACCACCTCCTTACACCCCGACACACTCTTCGTACGGCTTCATCATCTTGTCGGCGGAGGAGGGAGGAGGAGAGGCTCGCCAATCTTGAGAAGAGGCTTGTGCCGAACGTCGAGTTCGACGACCAAGCACTCTACACCTTGGGTTTTTGCACCGACATATACTACATGTTGGGGCACCTCGGATGGGTGCGGTTCTCCAACGGAATATCGGTGGACACCCATTTGGGTTACGCCTTGGAAATTTTGATGACTATTGCACCCATCGTTGATGATGATGGGGTGCAAAGCTTGTCATTCCGTTTGGAGGGAATCGAACAAGTGGTTCCCTACGAGCACGTTAGGGAGCTGCTTGGATTCCACAAGGGAGCTCCGGAGAAAGTTGATGTGCCACCGGCATGTTGGCGGGATTTTGGAACATGATCTCCGGAGAAGCCCATCAACAACGCAATTGCATCCGCAACCCCATTATCCGGATATTTCACTCTTGGATGTGCAAGAGGGTATTGGGGAGGATGAAGGAAACAAAGGTGACCGACACGGAGTTGAATTGGCTATACTCGGCTTTAATTGCCGGGCAGCCAATAGACCCCTCTTACCTCATGATCAGCTGTTGGTGTTGTGAAGCAACATCGGGGGCGGGTAATATTGGTTCGGGGTGTTACCTCTCCATGTTGGCCTTTTCCTTGCGGCCGGGGATCGCAAGAAACCCCGCTCACCTTTTGCGTGGTACCTCTCTCGGTTTTGAGTATTTGCGGCAAGGCAAATACATTAGTGGAGATGAGAGAGGAGGTTATCGGTTGGCCATAGTAAACCTACCCCTTCCGAATGAGAGGCTTAGGCTTTTCACCGAAGGAAGGGGAAGATTGGTTGGAAGAGGGATTACTTGTCCCCGCAAGAAAGAACAAAAGAGGAAGAATCGTAGAGGAGGGAACATCCTCCGCACATGCGAGTGGAGCACAACCCAATGTGCAACCATTCGGCGGGGTTCCTCCTCCGCCAAGTTATTACGGAGGGTCACAAGGACAAGCATGGGGGGGTGGTGCACCGGTACCCCCACAAAATTATGTTGTGCCCAACGCTAACTTCGTGGAGTCCTATGCTCATCATCCTCAACCACAACAAAGCATGGCCATTATTGGAGGGTATGCTGCAAGAAATGCTCAAAACATCGCAGCCATCCAAGCTAACGCAACTCAACTCGGTGAAGGCAACGCAAATATCGCCTTTGAACTTGGACGCCTTCACCTTGTGGAGCCAAACCAATTCGTCAGAGGAAATGTCCAATCATATTATGAGCAAGGGTATTATTATCAAGACTATCAACATCAACCACCGGCGGAGGACTAGAAGATTTAGGAACTTTAGTTTTCTTTTCTTTTCTTTTTCTCTGTAATTTTCAGCTTTTGCTTATGTGTGTTTGCGTAGTATTTTCTGTTTTTATTTAAATTTCAGCAAGCATGTTTGTTTATTTTTAGTGTGTATTTCAACTTGATGTCACCATTAATAAAGTCACCACCTTGATTATATCATTGGAAAAGTTACAAAATTCGTGCCATGATGATATATGATTAAAATTGCAGCTTTGTTCATCTTTGTAATTGATTTATGCATATTTAAGCTAGTGCTCTCTTAAAAATACAGATCTGAATTTATTTAAATACTAGCTTAATTTTCAGCGGAGGTTATGATTAAAATAAAGACCCATAGTGTTTTATGTGCTCTCAAGTTATGAATAGATTAAAGATGTCTTTTATGCTCAAAAATATCGCTAACCTTGTCACAAATATCGCTTGTGTGTTGCTCAACCTATCCAAAGCCTTATATATATTTGAGTGCATAAACCTTAGTGTACAAGATTTATTTTTGAGTGAGTTATTGCAGGCCATGATTTCTGCGGCCCGAGACTAAGAAGCTGGTCATTCCGTTTTTGCGTATCTATCTTTTTGCTAGCCTTTTATCCGTGCATTGTGTATCCCCGCATCGGTGATCTCACAAACTTTGCCGGATATCCACCCTTAAACCAAATATCATCTTTTTGTGATTACCTCCTTGACCACAACCTATCGTTGAGAATGGATCATCAATTCAAGGAAGATCGCAAGACGGTGCCAACATTGAAGATTTCAAGTATCTCTCCAAGGAAAAATACCCCGGTACCTACCTTATTTTTCGCCTCTTTGCTCGAGGACGAGCAACGTCTAAGCATGGGGGAGGAGGTAGGTACGGTGCAGTTTTAGAGTTAAAAGGGGAATATTAAAAAAATGATGATGAAAGAAAAAATCCAGCGATACTCATGACTTTCAAGGTAAAAAAAAAAAAATATATATGTATGAAAGAAAGAAAGAAAGAAAGAAAGAAAAGAATGAGAAATATGAGAAAGAAAAAAAATATGTGCGTAAAGTGAACTCCCCGGTTCTCTAAGAGTGCATTCAAGGCTTCAAGTTAAAAAGATCCATTCTCATTTTCCAACCATGTGCAATCCGATAACGAGGACTTCCTTTGTGCCTCGGGATCACTCTTTGCCATTTGCACATGTCCACTTATCTAAAGTGTGTGTATTTTTCTCTTTCCCCTCCTTGATTTTACATTATTTTCCAATGACCTTTTTGACGAGTCTCGTTAAGACCATGAGAAGCTTGTCTTGTTTTGACAACACCTCATTTGTAAAATCTTGTTAGGACTAAACTTTCCCAAAGCTCCATATAAAGCCTACCACATATATATGAGAGGGAAAGGAGTAGAATATATAGGCTTGAGAGACAAGTGAGATGAGAGTTCACGAGCAATACATAAGACGATTTAAATTTGTGAACTTGGTTTAGCTTTTCTTTATCCCGTTCTTTATTTCAAAAATTCTGAGATCTATTTAAAACTTTGTGAGCATGTTAATACTTGTGGGATAGGCTTAATAAGAATCTACCCTCCGTAGAGATGAAGGCTAGTACATTATGGAACTTTAATGAATTAAAATTTTGAGAGCATTATGTTTTCTCATGTGTAATCAAGTGCAAAGTTTAAACATTGTTTAGCAATGATGATGTTCATCGAAGGCTTACTCGAGGACGAGCAAGGTTTAAGCATGGGGGAGATGTTGACGGTGAAAATCCGTCAACCTAGCCATGAGTTTACCTTCGGTGTTGGCATGAGTTTTATACCTTATCCATTGGTACTAACCCCCGTGGTATAACAAGTTCACGTGTGCATGTCGGTTTTGGAGTTTAATGTTTATGCGGGGTTTTAGTGTTGAATGCAAGACTTTCGGGATAAGTTCATCAAGCACCTCATGACAAGACCTTGAAGCCCCGAACAAGTCATGCAATGAAGCAAACTTAACTCCAAGAAGCCGGGGACTTGATCCGAGAAGACGACGGACTCCGGGGACACGACCGACCGAAAAGTGCGTCGAATCTTGCAAGACAAGGAGTTGAGTCCAATTCGGAGAGAAACCGACGACATGGACCTACATGAAGAAGGGGGAAACATCCGAGAAGCAAGGGAACCGACGTGGGGCAAAGGAGCCCACGGGCTGGGCCTAAATGGGCCCGGAGCCGGCCGGCCCGGTCCGGTCGGCCCAGGCCCATTTTGGGCCAAAACTCGCTCTCCTTTGCCCTAGCCGCCAATCGGGCTATTTATAGTCCCCTGACCGAGAGCCACGGAGAGAAGATTTCGTCTTCGGCCGCCGAGAAGCAGAGAAGAGAGGGACACCATCTCGGAGAGGAGAGGGTCGAGCTAGTTGACTAGGGTTTCCCTAGCCGACATGGGAACCTTGCACGGAAGACCACGTCGGAGTTCCGGAGCTAGAAGCAAGATCAAGGAAGGATCCGGTGGTGATCTTGTATATGTATCATTGTTATAGTTGAATTATCGAGTTGAATCTTTTCCTAGCGATCAAGTGTTTCCTCGAAGATTTTGTTTTTCGATCGGCTTTGCTTATTCCAATTCTATTCGCGCGATAGATTACATAGGGTGTTCTTGTAGCCACGGTGGCTAGAGGTACACGCGGATCTTCCGAAAGAATCTCGACTTGTCTTTTGACTCGCCCTAAGCTCCCCGCATGAATAGGGATACGTTGTGACGAACGGGGGGTCTCGAAAGGCGGATGTTTTCGGATTTGGACGGGAAACCACGATTTAAAGAGGCTTCTATTAAGATTCGATTTGCTACTTCTTCTCTTGCTTGGAACTTCAACAAAAGGCTTACCCCGATCCCTCTAGATCGGTTTATCTACCCAATCTTACTTTGTTTTCTCCGGTTTTTAGTAGATTAGATTCGTTTTGTGTCTTTTACTTAGATGCATTAGGTCTTTTACCGAATATTGAAGTTACTTGGCTTTAATAGATTAAGTCTTGCGTCACACATTTGTTCCACGGATTCGATACCTTGGGTTCACCACTCGAGGGAAGAAGGGTCCCTTGACTACGACGGGAGACTTGTACGCTTGCGAGTCACGAACGAACTTTGATACAATTATTAACCGTCAACATCGGCTTGCGCTTGCGGTTGGGACCCGAGTTGTTGTTGTTGTTGTTGTTGTTGTTGTTGTTGTTGTTGTTGTTGTTGTTCTTGTTGTTGTTGTTGTTGTTGTTGTTGTTGTTGTTGTTGTTGTTGTTATTGTTGCGGCCGCCTTGGTTTGCGTTGGCTTGCGCCGCCGCCGCCCCGGTTCTCGCTTGGACTTGCCACGGATGGCGTCGTATTTGGCGTTGGCCTTGTCCTCTTCATCCGCCCGAGACGTGATCATGTCCTTGAGGTGGGGGATGGACTCGGGGGCGGCGATGACCGAAGTCCTCAAAGGTGCGGCGATGGTAGAGGCCGTCCCGGAAGAAGTCGATGACCTCCTTGTCGGTGACGTCGACGACGGTGGCGCGCTTGTCGAAGAAGCGGCGCATGTACTTGCGGAGGGTCTCGCCTTGTTCTCGCTTGATCATGGCAAGGTCCATGCGAGTACCCGAACGGCCCATGGCGCCCGCGAAGTTGCTCGTGAACCTGTTCCTTCGACTGGTCCCACTTGTCGATCGAGTGCTTGTCCAGCGACTCGAGCCATGTGAGTGGTGCCCGGTCCGGACGAAGGGGAAGTAGAGGCATTTGGTGTCGCTGTTGCCGCCAGCGTTCTCGATGGAGAGGGCGTAGCATCGGAGCCACTGGATGGGATCCTGCTTCGCGTCGTACTTAGTGATCCCCAAAGGCTTGAACTTGTCGGGGAGGAGCAGGTTGCGAAGCCGGGGTGAGAAGGCGGGGAAGCCGTCGCCTTCAGCAGCGGTGGTCGACTTCTTCCGCCGCGCCTCCTCGATCTTCTCGGCGAGCGTCGTACCCGCCGTGGGGAGGCACCGGAGGCGTGGCCGTTCGCGTGGCCTTGGCCGCCGCGGCCGTCGCCGCCTCCGGCTCTCTGTTGGCCCCGTGGTTGGAGCCGCCGCCGTCGGCGCCGCCGCCGTCGGGGGTCGTTGCCGCAGCCCACGGCCGGAGCGCGGTGGGGGAACGACTTCTCGGTTGCCTTGGTCTTGCCGTGAAGGTCCGCCGACGTTGGAGCGGCGTCGGTTTGGATCAGCCGGAAGGTCAGCTCGAGTACGGTTGGGGCCAGGGTTGGCACTGCGACTAGTAGCTTCATTGTCGCGGGGTTTAGCTGGGAGAGGTTGGTTGACTCTGTTGTCGACCCGCATGAAGTAGGCTTCTTCAGCGAGCTTGGCGATGACCTCTCCAGCGCGTATGCCCTGAGCCTGACGTGCGATCGTTGTGATCGACATGAGGCATTGCTCAGGGGTGGTGTGTACTCTGCTCTCGACCGCCTCGAGAGCTTTCGCAAGGTTGCGGATGGGAAGGTTGTCTCTGAGCCGCCGGCGCCGTTCGCTACGCTTCTGTTGCGTTCGCGTCGAGTGTCCCCGTTGTCGGCGGTCTCGTCGCGAGGTGCGTTGGTAGACGGCTCGTTCGCGGAGATGTCCTCCGGTACTGTCTTCGGCCGTGCTCGAGGGTCCGGGGTGTCGTCGGCGGCCATGAAGACTTGGCGATCGGGGGTGCCAAGGCTGGACTCGCAGGGTGCCACCTCGGTTGGTGTGTTGGAGTCGCCTGGGCTAGTGGTGTTCCCTCCGGAACGGTAGTGAGTCGATGTAGGCGACGTAGCGTGAGTCCTCCTTTGCCGGTCCGGCGGGCTTGCGGTCCGACCGGTAGACGTATCCGCTGGGTAGGCGTTGATCTTATAACCGGCCCCGAGGCCGGCCCCCGACAAGGGAAGCTCAATGGAGTCGTCTTCGGACTCGGGCTCCTCAGGGTCCGACCCGAAGTCGAACTCGTAGTCCGGGTTCAAGTAGAACTCGGAGAGAGGGCCGGAGTCCGAGACGTGATCGGGGATGGCGTCGGAGTCCGAGTTGTACTCGGTTACGGGCTCCTTGCCAGCCCGGCGTGGAGTAGGAGCCCCCGTGCGGGCCCGGCCGAGGGCGCGGGGGCCACGCGCGGAGCGCCGGCGTGGTGAAGGGGCCGCCCTGCGATGGCCGAGCGGCCGGCTCGCATGCGATGGCCCATGGCGACGTCGGGTTCGAGTTGGAGACGGACTCGAGCTTGAAGTCAGCGTGGTGGTTGAAGAGCGAAATTTCGCCGAACTTGCCGGCGAGTTCGCCCGTGACGACTTCGGGGAAGCGTCACGAGGCTCGTCCTCGGGTTGACCGCATGGTTAGGCGGCGCCGGAAGGAGCCCGCGCCATCGGCGCGTGCGGACCCGGGCGTCGAAGACGAAGGTGTCGCCGCGGTTGAAGGCGACAGTTGGCTTGATGTGGACGGAAGCCGTCGAGTTCGCCATGTGATCTCGAGCGAGACCCCCCTACGGCGCGCCGGTGTCGGTGTTTTAGACCGGCAACCTACTACGGGGAGTACCCGAAGTAGATGAACGTGACTCGCCGAGATCGGTAACTCGAAGGAAGAGGCACGTGGCACACAATTTAGACAAGGTTCGGGCCGCGAGGTGCGTAATACCCTACGTCCCGTATGCCGCGTAGCTGCGGATTGATAGGGCACGATTACAAGATGGTGCAATGGTGCGCCGTGGGTTATATGAGAGGAGATTGGATGAGGGGATCGGTCCCTGCCTCGCCTTATATGGTCGGGAGGCGGGGTTACAAGTCGGAGTAGGAAGAGAGTACCGGTCGAGTACGTCTAGGAGTCCTCTATACGGTGCGGAACATGTACAGTTCCCTAACCGAGTACTACTCCTGTGTAGTCCTTGTGCTCCACGCCTTCAGGTGCCGTGTAGCGCAAGCCGAGTAGTCCCAGGGGCCCACCGAGTAGTCGGTCCTGGTACCCACCGAGGTAGTGGGCCCAGGGAGGTCCATACGACACACGGTGGTCGCAGACTCCAAGGACATCGTGCGACGTTGTGAAGGGTGCCAGTTCTACGCTCGACAAACTCACCTCCCGGCGCAGGCGCTACAGACCATCCCCATCATGTGGCCTTTCGACGTCTGGCACCTCAACATGGTGGGGCCGCTCCGACAAGCACCCGGGGGCTTCACCCACCTTCTCGTGGCGGTCGACAAGTTCTCCAGATGGATCGAGGCTCGGCCCATCGCCAACGTCCGCTCCGAGGAGGCGGTATCTTTCTTCACCGACATCATCTATCGCTTCGGCATACCCAACACGATCATCACCGACAACGACACCCAGTTCACGTGGAAAAAATTCCTCAACATCTGCGACGACAACAACATCCAAGTGGATTGGTCGGCTGTTGCCCACCCGAAGACGAACGGGCAAGTCGAGAGGGCGAACGGCATGATCCTACAAGGCTTGAAGCCATGAATCTTTGGGCGCCTCGACAAGTTCCAAGCAAGATGGGTGGCTGAGCTGTCGTCCGTACTATGGAGCCTGCGCACCACGTCGTGTCGAGCCACGGGGTTCACGCCTTTCTTCATGGTGCATGGCTCTGAAGCGATCTTTCCCACAGACATCGACTACGACAGCCCGCGAGTACGGGCTTACACCGAGGAAGGAAATCAAGTCGCACTCGAGGACGCAATCGATCAACTCGACGAGGCGCGCGATGTAGCGCTGCTGTGATGCGCCAAGTACCAGCAGGCCCTGCGGCGCTACCACGAGCACAACGTGCGCCCCCGCGAGTTCCACGTCGGAGATCTCGTTTTCCGACGAGTTCAAGGCAGCAAGGACAGGCACAAGCTATCGCCACCTAGGGAGGGGTCGTTCATCATCCACGAGGTGCACCGACCAGGGTGTCGGTGCGGAATATGGTCCCGACACTAACCAGTAGAAAGCGCCGAGGTCTATCCCTCAATGGTCGATGCTAAGCAATAAGAGACACGGGATTTATCCTGGTTCCGGCCGAGGGGGCCGTACGTCCAGCAGTGGTGTGCTCTAGGCACTATATTGCTCAGCACCGGGGGTGCCTGTAGTGGGGCTGCTACAAGCGAGGCGGGAGAGGAAGCGTGGCTTCCAAGTCCCTGGTGAAGTGGCTGAAGATGTTGTGGGAGAATTGGAGAATGAGTACGTGGTGTGCTGTATGCTATCTGATATTTTCTTTCCTTGTCCCCTGCGGCAGGGGGGTTCGCCCTCCTTTTATAGATCCAGGAGGAGGCGAATCACATGCGCTCCATGCTATCTAGCTACGTGGGGAAGCGCGACGTGCTATGCTGTAGAGTGGGCGGCCGTCCGGACGATCCTTGCGGCGATCTGGCCATCATGGCCTATCTTGTACCCGAACAGTGGTGGTTCGAGGGTTGAAGGGCGGCGGATGGTGGTGACGCCTTCTGATAGGCTTCGAGGGAGGTGCTGACGTTGGCCCGTACGGAGTACAGGAGTAGGTGAAACGGCGCCCCTTCCCGACGCGCTCCACAGTGCTGGAGTTGTTGCTACAGCGCCAGGCGTGCGCCTGTACGCGCGGGGACGGCGGCCACGCTGTTACAATGGCAGGGATGGCGTTCCACCGGCCTAGCGCCTCCACCTAACCCTGTAGGGTCACAAGAAAGCAAATCGAGGGTGCAACCGGCCCCCCTTCGAGGGCTCGGCGCGTTAGCCGTACTGGAGCGGGGGCGCGCGGCGTCACGGGGACGACACCGGCCGCGGCGCACGGCCCCTCCCCACGGTGATGGGGATGGGCTCCTCCCCGGGGAGTTGGTGCGGCGGCACGGGGCGCGAGCCCCGGGCGCATGATGGCGCCGCCCCGCCGGTGTCGTGGCGTTAAATGCCCGTGTACGGGGGCCGGCGCACGCGTGAGGGGCGCCCTCGGGCGTGGCGGACCCCGGTCGAGGGCGGGACGGACCCTCGAGCGAAGCGGTGCCTCGCTCGAGGGGGAGCGGGCCCTCGAGCGAGGCGGAGCCCGCTCGAGGGAGGCACACCCCCCTCGAACGGGGCGGAGCCCGCCCGAGGGGAACGCGCATCCTCGAGCGAGGCGGAGCCTGCTCGAGGGGGATCTTCAAGAGGGCCGCCTTGGTGGGCCGTCGGGGTCCCTCGCGGCATAGGCCGTATCCTGCATGGTTAGGCACACTGTGTTTTGGTTTTGTTGTGGGTTTTAAGTGGGGATTTCCCCGTTGTTTAAGGGGACCCCTACGGGCTGTCCCCGACGGTAGCCCCCGAGCATGCGCGGGTTTGCCATTGAGGCTCCCGCAGATGTTGGAACCCTGCGATAGGACGTTCTTCCCTCCTTGTTTTACGAACGCTTTCCGTGGGGCCGCGTCGGCGACCCGCGGGTCTAGCCCCCCGAAGCCCCGGGGAGTGTGGATGCTCCTGTAGGGGTTAACCACGAGAACTCGGTCGGAGGGCGTGGCACATGTTTCAACGGGCATCGGCAATGTCTCGGCCCGGCTTCGGTGACGCACGCGCTGCAGGCGCTGTCTCCGGCGGGTGCAAACCAAGGAGGTGTAGCCGTGCGCTAAGCCCCCGAGCCTGGGCCCGTTCGAGGCGATCGGGTAGAGCTTTACGACTTGTTGCTTAACGCGCCCTCGCCGTCCCTCCGCGGGACGGAGGGTGAGGTTTCCGCAACCCCCATCGAGCGGGTCGCGAATTGCGGTTTCCTCTTTGAGCTGCTAGTGGGTGGTTCGAGTGGACGCCCATGCATCGTTCGATAAGGGTAGGCTGCGTGGTCCGGAGACACGTCCATTGAAGCGCTTGCGTGGGTTTGCTAGGTGGGGCTCGGTCCCATTCGATAGGGACCGAGGGCGCGGAAGCTCTCCCTCGGTGGGATCCCCCGCCAGCCGCCCTCGCCGGCTCTCGCACACGACATGTGGGGCACCCTCGAGCCGACGGGCTCGAGGAACGGCTCGAATGCGCGCGCCCTCGTCATCCCCGACTCGCGATCCGGGGCGCCTGTTCGAACCCGTCGAGGGTCAGGCTTCGAACCTCTGATCAGTAGGGCCGTGCGGGGCGGCGCCTGGGTGGCCCCGTCTTTTGCGTTCGCGGCCGTCGAGGGGTCTGGGCGAGCCAGCTCCCGAGGTGCTCGTCGGTAGCATAGCGTGGCATGGGTGCTCAAGGTGCCTGCTTTACTTCAAGCGGGCCCCGGGCGACCTTCTCACGCATGTGCCCTTTTTAGAGAGTTGATATTGTCTCGAGCCAGGGGCTCGTGCCGCTCGAGGGTTTTGTGTGGCATGGGTGCCCGTGGTGCCCGCTTCACTTCAAGCGGGCCCCGGGCGACCTTCTCACGCAGATGTCCCTTCGAAGGCTGACATCGTCTTGAGCCAGGGGCTCGTGCCGCTCGAGGGTTTTGCGTGGCATGGGTGCTCGTGGTGCCCGCTTTACTTCAAGCGGGCCCCGGGCGACCTTCTCACGCTGATGTCCCTTCGAGGGCTGACATCTTCTCGAGCCAGGGGCTCGCCTCGCTCGAGGGTTCTCCTTGCTTGGCAAGGGACCGGGTCATTAAATGCCTCACGGAGAGGCCGCGGTTTTGCAACGCGGGCGCGCCTTTTAGGCGTCGTGGCCGCGCGCGCTCACGCGTAGTGGGCGGCGTGGCGGGCGGACGTGACCGCCTGCCTCGGTCCCTGCTAGTCTTCACCGTGATGATGGCCAGCTTGCGGTGATGTGGCCGCTGCGGTCGTGGCGGGGCCCGTTCGTCAGCGTGAAGCGAAGATTCCCTGCAGTTAATGCGCGCGGGACATCCGCCCCGGAGAGCTCGCCCGCGGCTTATAAATCTGAGGGGGGGAGACAGCGGTTTTTTACCTTAGCGCTCCACCATTTCAGCCCCTTGTGCTTTCGTCTTCGCCTTGCCTTCGCCACTGTGCGGCTTTTCCATTTGAGTTCTTCTTCCTCTTCTTGTCCTCCGCTCTCGCATTCCTTTGCCTTCTTCTCATGGCACCACTTCCGCCCCTCACGATCCTTGACCCGTACGCCTGGGAGCGGTCGACGGTGACTCCGCTGGCCCTTGGCGAGCTGGTCGCCGCCGGCCACCGGCGGCGAACGAGGATGGCCGCCCGACGGAGTGGATAGTGCCGTCGGCGGGGGACCGCGCGCCCAACCCGCCGGAAGGCTACGTGGTGAGCTTTATCCGCTTCCACGAGCGAGGCTTCAACGCGCCGGCGAGCCACTTCATGCGGGCGCTGTGCCACTACTACGGCGTGGAGCTGCACAACTTCGCGCCCAACGCGATTTCGCGCAGCGGCCACCTTCGTGGGCGTCTGCGAGGGGTACCTGGGGATCCCAGTCAACTGGGAGCTCTGGGTACACCTCTTCCGCGCGGAGCTCTTCACGCAGCCCCCACGACGGAGCCGAGGACCCGCCGCGCGGTGCGCGCCGGCGGGATGTCGCTTGCCCTGCGGGGGCAGTTCAAGGACGACTACATCCCCTGCACCATGACGACGAACAACGCCGGCTGGGAGCGGGGATGGTTCTACTTGCGCAACGCCGAGCCCGGCCTCCCCCTACACCGGTCGGGTGTTCAAGGAGAAGCCCAGCTCTTGGGGCTACGGGGTGTCCACGCCCCAGCATCGGAGGCGGCAGGACTCGGTCCTGGCCGCCCTGAAGAGCCTGGCGGCGCAGGGGCTGACCGCGGTGGGCGTCCTCGCCTTCCTCCATCACCGGCGGGTCGTGCCTCTGATGGAGAGGCCGCTCTGCATCTACGAGATGACGGAGGCGGCTGACCCCGTCGCGCTGGCGAGGTCGCGGATGCTCCCGACCCCCCTCGGGCGGCCGTATGCGCTCACCCGGGCGCGGAACGCCGTCGACACCCGGATGCCGATGCATCCGGACCGGACCCCGTGGGACCTCGAGATGCTCCCCACCGGCCCACTGGTGAGTGTGATTCTTGATTTTGTTTTAGTTCTTGGTGTTGCTTCTGCCTCCTGACGCGTCCTTGATGTTCCTGTATGCAGCTGGTGAGCTTTACCGCCTCGAAGTCCGTTCCGCCCACCCCCGACTCCCGCGCGCTTGGTCGGGCGGCGCAGCAGCGGGAGCAGGAGCGGGCGGCGCGCGGAGAGGGAGCGCGCGAGGCGGCACAACGAGCGCCGTGAGCGGCGGAACGTGGAGTACCGGCGGCGCGAAGAGCTGGGGCTCTCCTCCCCGGGGACCGAGGAGTACTCGTCCTCGGAGGAGGACGAAGAGGAAGAGGCTGAGGGGCGGGGCCCCTCTGATAGGTGGGAGCCCTCGCCCCCGTCGCGGGCCGAGCAGCTCCGGCGGCAAGGGCGGCATCGCCGGGGCGGGCGCACCGGCGCCCGCCGCCGGCAATCGACATCGGGGGGCCGCGCGCGCCGCGAGGCGCCGGCGCGCACCACGGGGGGGCGCCGGCGCGGTGAGCGCGCGCCGTGTGCGCGGTGAGCGCGCGCGCGCGCGGCGCGGGGCCCGTGCGCGCGGTGGCGACGCCAGGAGGGCGAGGCGGCGGCGGGCGCGCCGGCCGCGCCGGCCTCATCCGCTGAGGCTTCGAGGAAAAGGAAGCGCGCCTTTTCCTCCTCGAGGTAAGGGGTTCGATCCTCTACTTGGTTTGATTTTTTGATGATCAGGCGTTCTAACCCTCCGTTTGTGCCTGCGCAGGGTGGTGCCAACTGTGCCTCCCCTCGCACCGGCCAAGGTGCTGAGGACGGACGCGTCCATCCCCACCCGGCGGCGCTCGTCGAGGGCGTCGCGGGCGGGGGCAAGCACGGTGGCGGTGGGCGAGAGCTCGCGGGGGCGCGGCTAGGGCCCCGAGGCCCTCGACCGGCGGATCGGCACGCCGTGGCGCGGCCGGTGGTTGCCGAGGAGCGGCCGCCGCCGGCCATGGCAGAGGCGCGGCCCACGGCGGCGGTCGTGGCGGAGGGGCGACCCGATGGTGGCCGCTGCGTCCGAGGCGCGGCTCGTGGCGCCAACCGCGACGGAGCGAGGGCGGGTGCAGCCCGCGGCGGCACCCGTGGTCGCGGAGGCACGGCGGAGGCGGTGGCCGCCGCGGAGGGCGGCCGGCGCCCACCGCCGCGGGGGCGCGGCCGGAGGTGGCGGGCCGAGGCGCCACGTCGGCGCCCGAGGCCGTGGAGGCGCAAGTGGAGGCGGCGCAAGGGCCGGCGCCGGGGCCGGCGGTTCCGCGGGCGGAGGTGGTGGAGGTCCCGGGACGACGACTCCCCGCCGCCGGGTGGGACCGGTGGGCGAGCTTCCCCACACGCTCCCCCGAGCCCCGCGGAGGGGGCCCTCGTGAGGGCGGCGCGAGGGCCACATGATGGCGGGGGGACCGAGGACACCGGCGCGCCGAGGCCTCGTCCTCCCGCCCCGCCACGCCGCCCGGGTGTAGAGGGGGCCGTTGGCGATCCGCCGCGTTCGCCGACGCCCAGGGAGAGCAGGAGCTCTGGGGAGAGCTCCGGAGCCACGGCGCCACGCTCGACCGCGCGCTGAACGAGGCGCTGAGGGTCCATGGCGGCCCCGCATGGCGCGTCTTCCAGGTAGGGCGTTGTTGTTCGTTTTTCTCCTTTCTTTCGTTTTTGTGCGTTGTTTCTATGTCGTGGCGCTTACGGGTTTCGAGTTGTGGGCGACAGGAGCTCGAGCGCCGCGCCCATGATAAGTACAGCGCCTTCGATCGGGTGAACGCCGAGCTCCACCAGCTCCGGGAGCGATGCGGCGCCTTCGACGCGCTCGCCGATGCCCTCGGGACCCCGGACGGTTGGTTGGCGTACGGGTCGTGGTCTTGCACGACGAACTCCCCGAGAGCACGAGGCGGGGACCCGGCGCGCCGCTCTAGCCTCGAGCGGGTCCGCACGGCTCTCATCGATCGCGATGAGGCACGCGTGGCGGCGCGCGCTGCGATCCGGAGAAGATGCGGACGCCGGGCGACCAACCGGGGAGGCGGAGGTGGCCGGCGTCCGCGGCGAGAACCGGGAGCTCCGCTCGTCGCTCCGTGGGGCGCAAGCGCGGCGGCGCCGGGCGGGAGGAGCGGGGCGCGCGGGCGGAGCGGTGGGCCAAGGAGGCCGACGACTTGAAGGCCGCCCTCGACGCCAAGGTCGCGGCGCTTGTCGTTGCCGAG
The DNA here is from genome assembly GCA_947561735.1 of Cenchrus americanus. Classification (NCBI taxonomy): domain Eukaryota; kingdom Viridiplantae; phylum Streptophyta; class Magnoliopsida; order Poales; family Poaceae; genus Cenchrus; species Cenchrus americanus. The sequence goes on from OX387245.1 coordinate 113,900,918, forward strand.
GAGCAGCTCTGCCGCAGAGCGCACGGCCCGCCAAGGGGCCGAGGGGCGGCTCCGGCGAGGAGCAGAGCCGCCCTCGTTGACGCCGGACGGCGGCGGGAGCGAGAGCGCGTCGCTCGCGAGGCGGCGCGAGGTCATTGGCGGAGCGGGACGACAAGCTCTCCAAGACCGAGGGCGAGCTCATTGTGCTCGGCATTGCGAGCGCAAACCAAGAGCCGGCCCTCCGGGGAGCGAGGGCGAGGCCGTCAAGCGCCTCGGGCGGCGGTCGAGGCCGAGCGCCGCGCTCTCGAGGTGGAGAGGAAACAAGTCGAAGGTGAGCCACTGTTTGACTCTTGCCTTGTTGGTTTTTCTGTTAGAGGGCTCGCATCCCCCTTTCTGATTTCTTTCTTGTCTTGGCGATTCCGGGGCTTGCGCACCGCCCGGGGCACGCGGCAACTGAGCGGGCCGAGGCGCTGCAGGCTTCCTATAACTCCTCCGAGCGGAGCCGGCGGGAGGCGCGTGGTGCGGCCCTCGAGACCTCGCCGAGCCGTGGAGGAGGGCGAAGCACGGGTCGGCGGCTCGGCGGCCGGCCGCCCGCGCGCCCTTGGCGGTCACGTCACCGAGCGGATGCGCCGAGCGCCGCATCTGGGCGTCCAGAAGGCCCTCGGAGTGGTGCGGTCCCACTACGAGGTCAACTTCGAAGCGCCGGCGGAGGGTTACATCGTTCCCGGGGCGTCGAGGACGAGGTAGCGATGGAGCGTGTGGATGCGCTCGCCGCCGACGCCGCCGGGTCGCTCGCTGAAGCCTTCGAAGAGTTCCTCTTCCCGGACGCTGCTGACGCTGCCGCCCCACCCGCCTGAAGACAATTGGGCGCTAGGCCCGTTTTTTGTTCGTGCATCAGTATTCTGGCCATGCGGCCTTGTAAATAAGCACATTATCTTAGTCGTAAACATTTGTTGATACGAAATGAAGTCTTTTGCTTATTGCGCTTTATTGTTTCTCCTTCTTCTTGAGTAGATTTTACTTAGGGGAGTTCGATTTTCGCGGGGGGCCTGCTGGGTTGGAGGCGAGAGAGAAGGGTCGTATCCTCGCGGCGTAGGCTATCTCTGACTCGCGCGCTCCTTCCGCTAGGCCGCCTGCGCCCTGTTCGAATCGTTGCTCGAGGTTGAAGTAGGAAACAAACTCAGCGCGTGTGAGTTGTTTTATTTTTGCGCAAAAATGGGACCATTTTTGGGGGGGTGCCCCCCGCAGTAGCCCCCGAGGGTAACTTGGGTTTCAGGGGAAAGCCGAGTTGCCCTTTCCATTTTACTTGAGGTGTTTACATAGTTGCCACCAACTGGGGCGTTGGCCATATGATTTTTACAACAAAAAATGCTTGGGAATCCTAACTAGGGGTAGAAACGACGTAGGTGTTGGATGTTCCAAGCGTTGGTGAGCTCTTCACCGTCCTCGTTGGCCACCTTGTACGTGCGGGCTTGAGTACCTTCACCACGACGTAGGGTCCCTCCCATGGGGGCGATAGCTTGTGGCGCCCTCGGTTGTCTTGGCGTAGCCTTAGGACCAGATCCCCTTCGCTGAAATCCCGCCGGTGTATCTTGCGTGCTTGGTAGCGCCGGAGGGAGCGTTGGTACCTTGCGGAATGCATCAAGGCCACGAGGCGTGCCTCGTCCAGCCGATCCGGCCGAGTCCTTGCGGGCTCGCCGGTTGGCATCCTCGTCATAGCCTCGAACCCCGGGCGATCCGTATTCTAAGTCCGTGGGGAGGACGGCCTCCGCGCCATGGACTAGGAAAAACGGGGTGAACCCGGTGGCTCGCTCGGGGGGTGGTCCTTAGGCTCCACACAACCGCCGGTAACTCTTGGAGCCATTTTCGCCCGCATTTGTTCGGTGGTCGAAAATTCGGGCTTTAGACCTTGCAAGATCATGCCATTGGCACGCTCTACTTGGCCGTTGGTCCGTGGGTGTGCCACGGCCGCCCAATCCACACGGATGTGGAACTTGTCGCGAGAACTCCAAGAACTTCCGGCCGTGAACCGGGACCCATTGTCGGTGATGATGGAGTTTGGCACTCCAAAGCGGTAGACGATGTCGGTGAAGAATGTTACCGCCCGCTCGCCCTTAGATTCGTGATGGGGCGCACCTCCACCCACTTGGAGAACTTGTCGATCGCGACCAACAAGTGGGTGAAACCCCCCGAGCACCTTCCGCGGGGGCCCGACGATGTCCGGCCCCCACACGGCAAATGGCCACGTTACGGGGATGGTGCGGGGCATGGGCGGGCAAGTTGGACTTGCGGGCGTAGAAGCGGCACCCTTCGCGGGTGCGCACGATCTCGGCGGCGTCCGCGACCGCGGTGGGCCGGTAAAAGCCCCGGCGGAACGCGTTGCCGACGAGGGTCCGGGCGCGGCGTGGTGGCCGCGCATCCCCGCATGGATGTCCCGCGCGGAGCTCGCGCCCCTCGGGGATGGGCACGCGCCGCGCGCAGTATGCCGGAGGCGGCGCGCTTGTACAGCTCGCCGTCAACGAGGGCAAAGGACTTGGCCATCCTGGCGATGCGCCTGGCCGCGGCCCGGTCCGCGGGGAGTTCCCCTCGAGCGATCCAGGTGATGTATTTGTCACGCCAGTCCGCTTGGATAGGAGCCGGCTCGATGTCCATCGCGTCGGCCTCGTGAGAGCCGTACCCCTCGAGGAGGGAGAGCACGTACGCCTCGTTCGAGGGGTCCTCGTCCATGGGTTCCGCACCTGCTGGATTCGAGGGAGCCCCCGAGGGTTCGTCGTGACTCGAGGGGTGGGACTCGAAGACGACCGAGGGTTGAGCGACGTCGCGCGCAAAAACGTTCGGGGGGACGGTGATCCGCCCGGACGCAATCTTGGAGAGCTCGTCCGCCTCCTCATTGTACCGGCGGGGTACATGGTTGAGCTCGATGCCGTAGAACTTGTCCTCGAGGGCTCGCACGGCTTTGCAGTAAGCCTCCATCTTGTCGTCATGGCAGCTCGCGTTCTTCATGACCTGATCGATTACAAGCTGCGAGTCCCCCCGCAAGTCGAGGCGCTTGACGCCTAACTCAATGGCGATTTTGAGGCCGCGAGAGGAGGGCCTCGTATTCGGCCATATTGTTAGACGCGGGGGAAGTGGAGGCGCACCACGTACCGCATGTGTTCCCCGAGGGGTGACACGAAGAGCGAGCCCGCGCCCGCCCTCGTTTTCATCACCGAGCCGTCGAAGAACGAGAGTCCGGCCTCCGCTTGGATGCGGCGGCGGTAGGCTGCGTATCCGTCCACTCAGCGACGAAATCAGCCAAAATTTGGGATTTAACGGCCTTGCGCGGGGCGTAGGTGAGCGTCTCGCCCATCAGCTCTACGGACCACTTGGCGATCCTGCCCGCGGCGTCGGGGTTGCGGATGATTTCCCCTAGTGGGAAGGAGGAAACCACCGTGACGGGGGTGGGCCTCGAAGTAGTGGCGGAGCTTGCGTCGCGCAAGGACTACCGCGTACGGCAACACGGACCACGGGGGTAGCGCGTCTTCGTGTCTGACAGGACCTCGCTGATGTAGTAGACCGGCCGCTGTACAGGCAAGGCGTGCCCTTCCTCCGTGCTCTCCACGACGATCACGGCGCTGACCACCTGGGTGGTTGCGGCCACGTAGAGCTGCAGGGGTTCGCCGTCTTGTGGCGGCGTTAGGATCGGGGCGTGCGTTAGAGACGCCTTTAGTTTGTCGAGCGCATACTGGGCCTCGGTGTTCCAGGAGAAGCGCTCGTGCTTCTTGAGGAGGCGATAGAGGGGCAGGCCCCTCTCACCGAGCCGCGAGATGAAGCGGCTCAAGGCGGCGAGGCACCCCAGCACCTTCTGCACCCCTTTGAGGTCCCGGATCGGTCCCATCCGTTCGAGGGTCGCAACCTTTTCGGGGTTGGCCTCGATTCCCCATTGGGAGACAATGTATCCCAGGAGCATGCCTCGCGGCACTCCAAAGACACACTTTTCAGGGTTTAACTTGACCCCATTGGCCCGTAGGCAGTCGAACGCGACGCCAAGGTCGCCAACCAGGTCGTCCGCCTTCCTGGTTTTTACGACGATGTCGTCCATGTACGCCTCGACCGTCCGCCCGATGTGGTCCCCGAAAACGTGCTGCATGCAACGCTGGTATGTCGCACCCGCGTTTCTGAGGCCAAACGGCATCGTGACGTAACGAACGTCCCGAACGGTGTGCCGAACGAAGTCGCGAGCTGGTCGGACTCCTTCATCTTTATTTGGTGATACCGGAGTAAGCATCGAGGAAGCAAAGCAATTCACACCCGACCGTTGAATCAACGATCCGATCAATGCGTGGCAAAGGAAAAGGAACTTTAGGACATGCTTTATTAAGACTAGTGTAGTCTATACACATCCGCCACTTCCCATTCTTTTTCTTTACAAGCACGGGGTTTGCTAGCCACGTTGGGTGGAACACCTCCTTGATGAATCCGGCCTCGAGAAGCTTCCGCGGCTCCGTCCGATTGCCCGTTGCCGTTCTTCGTCAAAGCGGCGAGCCGTTGTTGCACGGCGCGGGCGTTTGGCGGGATGTCAAGGGAGTGCTCGGCGACTTCCCTCGGGATGCCTGGCATATCCGAGGGGCTCCACGCGAAGATGTCGGCGTTGGCGCGGAGGAAGTCGACGAGCACCACTTCCTATTTGGGATCGAGGGTGGAGCTGACCCTCAACGCCTTGCCCTCGGGGGCTAGAGGGTCGAGGGGGACCTCCTTGGTCTGCTCCGCGGCCTCGAAGGTGCCGGTGTGCTTCGTTGACCATCTTCTCCAACGTGTTCACCGGCGCTTCATCCGGTGCCGGTGCCTCGCGTGTTCTACGCACTCGACGTCGCGAGTCGAATGCGTGCTCGATGGACGAGCCGACGGTGATGACGCCGTTTGGTCCCGCATCTTCATCTTCAAGTAGGTATAATTGGGGACCGCCATGAATTTGGCGTAACAGGGGTCGCCCAAGTATAGCGTGGTAGGCCCCCTTGAACCCCACCACCTCGAAGGTGAGGATCTCCTTGCGGAAGTTCTTTGGGGTGCCAAACCAAACCGGCAGTCGATCCGCCCGAGGGGGCCGGACACCGCTTACGGGGCGCGATGCCGTGGAACGGCTTCATCTTCGGGCCGCACGGGGTCCAACCCGATCCCCATCGGGCGCAACGTATGCGCGTAGAGGATGTTGAGGCTGCTGCCTCCGTCCATGAGGACCTTCGAGAACCGTGCGTTCCCGATGATGGGGTCGACCACCGGCGGGTGCGGCCGGGTTGGGGACGCGGTTCGGGTGGTCTTCCGCTGAAGGTGATGGCGTCCTCCGACCAATTGAGGAAGGAGGGAGGCGCCCTCTCCGCGGCGAGGACCTCGTGCCGCTCCTTCTTGCGGCGGCGGGTCGACATGTCGACGGTTGGCCCCCCAAAGATGAGGAACACGTTTTCGACGGCGGGGAAGCCGCCTGTGTCGCCGTCGCCTCCGTCTTTCTTGGCCTCTGCCTCCTTCGAGGCGGCACGGCCATAGAACTTCTTGAGCATATCGCCCTGCTCAAGGGTGTAGTTCATCGGGGTCTTGTGGTAAGGACATGGCTTTTTTAGCATGTCGTCAAACACCCCCGGGCCTCGAGGGGCCGGTCGAGGGCCCCGTCGAGCCGGGTCAACGGCAAGGGCCTCGGCATTACCACCGTCGCGCCCCTGCTCGTGCGCCTCGCGGCGCGGCCTTCTTTCCCCTTCTTGCCCCGCTTGTCGTTGCGGTGGGGCTCCTTGGACTTGCTGCCCTCCGCGGGCGCGTCCTCCGAGCGCTTGCACTTCTTGCCGTCGAAGATCACCCCCACGGCCTCTTCTCCGGAGGCGAAGCCGGTGGCGATGTCGAACGGCTCGTTGGAGTCCGCGGGCGGGCGCGTCCCGGCTCCCGCACGAGGCCCCGCACGTGGTGCCCTCGAGGAAGGCGTGCACGATCTCGGATCGCGCCACGCCGGGGAGCTCCGTGCGGCGCTTGGAGAAGCGCCGTATGAAGTCTCGCGGTGACTCGCCGGGCTTCGTGTGCGGGGAGCGCGGGTCCCATGAATTCTCGGGGCGCACGTATGTGCCCCGGAAGTTGCCCACGAACGTGCGGACCGGATCATCCCGGTTGTGGATTTGGGCGGCGGGCAAGTGCTCGAGCCATGTCGGGCCGCGTCGCCGAGGTGCGGGGGCAAGTTGCGGATGATGACCTCATCGCCGGTGGCCCCCGCCCACCGGCAAGCCAAGCGGTAGTCGTTGAGCCACACGCGGGGGTCCGTCTCCCCGTTGTACTTGACGATGGTCGAGGGTTGGCGGAAGCGTTGGGGGAACGCCGCCGCGCGGATCTCCCGGCTGAACACGCGGGTCCCGGGGGGGCTCGGCGTCGGGGGAGCGGTCCTCGCCGCTGTCGTAGCGTCCGCCCCGTCGAGGGTGGTAGCCCATTGCTGCTCGCGCGTCCGCCCTGCTTGTGCGCCTGGCGTTGATGACGTTGCGGGCGTCGCCATCCAGCGCCCTGCGTGCGTCAAGGAGCCGATCCTTGGCCGGCGTGCGTCCTTGGTCGGCGGGTCGCCCCGCCGGTCCCCCTGCATGGACCGAGGGTTCGCCTCCCGGTGCGGCTTCGTCATCCCGCGCATCCCCCATGTTGGCGGATGCGTGAGGCCGAGCTCTCGGCCTGCTGGACGGCCGCTTGCTCGATGAGAGTTTGCACCTCGCGGTGCAGGTCTCGAGCCTCGGGGGTCGAGGGTGCGGCATGGCCCGCGGCGGCGTCGCGGCGGCGATGAGTTTCGGCTCGCCCGCCGGGGGCGCGTCCGCGTTGTTGATGTCGGGGACGGTGTTGATGCGGTCGCGGAGGCTTCCCCCCGCCATTGAGGCGCGGAGCGGCCGCACCGTCCGTATTCCTCCGCCGGCTTGGCCTCGAGCTCGCGGGCTTGGGCCGGTACCGCGCGTCGGCGTCGGCCCCGGCGGGGAGCGCTTGGCCCCGCGGCCGGCGCGCGTGGCGATCCCCCGGGGCGGGCGTGACTTCCCCGTCTCCCGGCGCCCACCGCACGGCGGCATTGGCCGGGTCGTTGGTGATGACGGCGTAGCACTCCCGCGCGGGATCGTAACTCCCGGTCTCGGAGTCGTCGGAGCGGACCGAACCGATATCCGTAGCGTCGACAAAACGCCGGAACATGACCGGGTCCCGGCACGCGGAGAAGTCCCACTCCGCGTACCCGTGGCGGTTGGCGGGTGGCAACACGTCGATGGAACCCAGGGACGACTCGTCCCCTGCCGAGGCGCCGGGGTCCCCGGCGACGAAGACGTGGCGGCCAGGCGGAACCCTGCGCATCGTGGTGTTGACGTTGGCGTTGTAGGCCGACGTAGCGCCACGCGGCCCGATGGAGATGCGCGGTCCGAGACCGTGCGCCGTCCCGCCGGGGGTGGTGGCGGTCGTGACGGCGGGCGCGCCGCGCCGAGTGGCGGCGCGCTCGGCCGCCGCCGCTCGGACCGCGCCCGGCGTGAGCGCCGCCCCGCAGTGACGGCGGCGTCGTGGCGTCGACGGGCCCGCGGCATCCGTGCTCGCGAGCGCCGCGCCGTGGTGGTGCGTGCGACGGGGACCGGAGCGGACCCGGCCTGGCGCCGCGCGCGGAGCTCCTCACGGTTGGTGAGGCGCATGAGGTAGCCGTTCCCTGTGGCCTGAAAGTTCAGGTCCCCGAAGCGAATTTCGAACCCGGCTGGGAGGGGGTCCGAGCTACCCATGCAGTAGCGTGTACCACGGTACTCAGTGCGGATCACCATAGAGGGAGTTGGTGGAATGACCTTAGGCGCTCAGATTGCCCCACGGTGGGCGCCAACTGTCGGTGCGGAATATGGTCCCGACACTAACCGAAGAGAAAGCGCCGAGGTCTATCCCTCAATGGTCGATGCTAAGCAATAAGAGACACGGGATTTATCCTGGTTCCGGCCGAGGGGGCCGTACGTCCAGCAGTGGTGTGCTCAAGGCACTATATTGCTCAGCACCGGGGGTGCCTGTAGTGGGGCTGCTACAAGCGAGGCGGGAGAGGAAGCGTGGCTTCCAAGTCCCTGGTGAAGTGGCTGAAGATGTTGTGGGAGAATTGGAGAATGAGTACGTGGTGTGCTGTATGCTATCTGATATTTTCTTTCCTTGTCCCCTGCGGCAGGGGGGTTCGCCCTCCTTTTATAGATCCAGGAGGAGGCGAATCACATGCGCGCCGCGCTATCTAGCTACGTGGGGAAGCGCGACGTGCTATGCTGTAGAGTGGGCGGCCGTCCGGACGATCCTTGCGGCGATCTGGCCATCATGGCCTATCTTGTACCCGAACAGTGGTGGTTCGAGGGTTGAAGGGCGGCGGATGGTGGTGACGCCTTCTGATAGGCTTCGAGGGAGGTGCTGACGTTGGCCCGTACGGAGTACAGGAGTAGGTGAAACGGCGCCCCTTCCCGACGCGCTCCACGATCTCGGGAGTTGTTGCTACGGCGCCGGGGGCGTGCGCCTGTACGCGCGGGGACGGCGGCCACGCTGTTACAATGGCAGGGATGGCGTTCCACCGGCCTAGCGCCTCCACCCTAACCCCTGTAGGGTCACAAGAAAGCAAATCGAGGGTGCAACCGGCCCCCCTTCGAGGGCTCGGCGCGTTAGCCGTCTTTCGGGAGCAGCGCGCGCGGCGTCACGGGACGACACGGCCGCGGCGCACGGTCCCTCCCCACGGTGATGGGGATGGGCTCCTCCCCGGGGAGTTGGTGCGGCGGCACGGGCGCGAGCCCGGGCGCATGATGGCGCCGCCCGCCGGTGTCGGGGCGTTAAAGGCCCGTGTACGGGGGCCGGCGCACGCGTGAGGGGCGCCCTCGGGCGTGGCGGACCCCGGTCGAGGGCGGGACGGACCCTCGAGCGAAGCGGTTCCCCGGCTCGAGGGGGAGCGGGCCCTCGAGCGAGGCGGAGCCCGCTCGAGGGAGGCACACCCCCCTCGAACGGGGCGGAGCCCGCCCGAGGGGAACGCGCATCCTCGAGCGAGGCGGAGCTCGCTCGAGGGGATCTTCAAGAGGGCCGCCTTGGGTCGTATCCTGCATGGTTAGGCACACTGTGTTTTGGTTTTGTTGTGGGTTTTAAGTGGGGATTTCCCCGTTGTTTAAGAGGACCCCTAGGGCTGTCCCCGACAAAGGGACATACAAGTTCCGGTACGAGGACAGGAGGGTCATCTCCAACGCATGGAACATCGAACACCTGCGCCCGTTTTATCCTTGAGTAAATGTTAAAACCTCATACATCAATTAATAGATGTTGCATGCCTTGTCACGTGTCTCTGAGTTTCGAAACTTATTGTTGTTTGTGTTCATGTGTCCGCAACAACATTTGGGGCTGAGTAGCGAATGTCTTTGCACCAGTGCAAAGACGCTCCCTGCTCGGGGGCTACCCAGGGCATGATGCCCTCCCCCGTTTTTTACGAAATTTTTCAAAAATTCTGACAACTATGTTGAGGCCAATCGCACGAGCGAAAGGTTTTTTGAGGGAAGCTCGATCTCGCGAAAAGTAAAGACGGCGGCCTGCGTGGGGTGAGGGGTTGATGTTCGTTCAAAAGCTCCTAGTGCTTACGCCTCCGCGGCTATGGCACAAAGACTTGCGAACACTCCCCGAGTCCTCAAGTCTTCGTCCGACCTCTTCTCAAAAGCATTGGAGTGACCGCCCGGACTCTGGTCCAAAAGACAATTTCACAAGAAAAAACCACGCAGGTTACCTCCGGGATCTTCTGAGTTCTTGGGGGTTGTGAACGAGTGGTTGCACTTAGCGAATTGGGGAGGCCAAACTTTTCGACTCCTATGCCTCCGCGGCTCTAGAGTAAGGCTCGGTTGTCTCGGTTTTCTAAGGTCGACTACGCGTTGCTGCAGTCGTCCTCGGGTGCTCAGAAGCAGTCGGGATGTAACGCAATTCGAAAAAAGTACTTAGCTACACGACGTGCAGACTTACGACATGTTCGAGTTATTACATAAAGCAAATTATGGTACAATTAACTTGAGGGCCCGGGGGCTTCTGGGTCCTCTGATGCATCCTATGGCAGCAGCTCCAGGTCCTTCAAGGTGGCGTCGGTCATGTCGGGGGCGAAGGGGGCGCTGTCTTCTTCCAGCTCGTCGCACTGCTCGTCGGAGATGCCAGGGGCCTAGCCGCCGCTCAGCGCCATGCGGTCCAACCCTTGGTAGTGCGACTCGAACATGGTGAGGACTCGGTGCACCGCCCACCGGGCCGTCGTCAGCTCAAGCTCTCGGACCACGCCAGGGAGGCGCCCGACTTCTTCGATCAGCGTCTCGAGCGTCACCGGTCCAAGCGACACGCTAAGCACGGCCATGGTCGCGCTCATCGCCCTTCCGAGCTTGGCTATGTCCTTGATGACCTTCTGGTTGATGGCCTCTGACTTGCGCTGGGCATCCCGGGCTTGGGTCAGGGCGGTCGCATCCTGCTCCCGAGCCATCTGCGACTGCTCCAGCTCGGTCTTGACCTCTGAAAGACGAACAGAACGACAAGTTATGATAGGTTTGCGCACAGGGGGAGACAGAGTCAAGTTTCGGCACCTACTTTGAAGCTGCTTCGACAAGCGCCCGATGGCACCATCCTTCTCAATGACCTTGAGGAGGGCAGTGTTCAGCTCCTGCTTCACCTCCGCCAACTTCGTGGTCATCCCAGCGCGATACACACGCACCCCTGCGACGACGACCAGCGAATCAAGATGTGACAAGAAACAAGCAGCGAGCGAGACAAAGAAAGAAATCAACTACGCGACTCACCTTCAAGGTCCTCCGACAGCTTGGTGTTGCTCTCGCGCAGCCGCGTCGCCTCCTTGGAGACCACCTAAAGCTGGCTTGTGACCTGAGAGAACTGGCGGCCGGCCGTCGCCAAGTCCGTCATGGCCATACCCAGGTCACGCTCTAGCTCCGACACCCTCACCTCAAGCGTCGCCTTCTCATGAGCAGCAGCTTGGGCGGCGTCCCGGGTGGCGGTTTCGGTGGCAGCAGCAACGGTCTTGGCCCTCTCGGCGGCCTATTTAGCAGACGTCGTGGCCGCACGGAGCTTCTCGACCTCGGCCTCGGCGAGAGCCAGCCTCGACGCCAGTGAGTCCCGCTCAGTAGCAGCTGCGGCGGTGGCGGTCTGAGCGGTGGTGGCGTGGTCTTCCGCAGATTATCAGGCGGCTTCAAGGGATGTTCACGCTGTGAGACATGGGTACCCCTGGGTCCCCACCGACTAGGCTCACGGCTGTCCCCGACAAGTGGGTTCAGCCTAATAGAAGACTCACCGGCCTGTCAGTGGGCCCAACCGACCTGGTTCGCGGCCCACACAACCTCCTGAAGACCTTCGAGAAGATTCCCCAGACGACCTGATCTACTGCGACCTCAAGACTTGGCGTACAAGACAAAGACCTCGGTGGACTTCGCCCAAAGCAGATCGACGGGATATGGCAAGATGTCTGGGAACCGACCTCATCCGCTGGCCAATATAAGGCAGACGAGGCGATCCCTTGTACAACGAATCCAATCCTCAAGAAATCTACACCGACAACTGGACGTAGGGTATTACTCTCCGGAGGCCTGAACCAGTATAAACTCGTCGTGTTCTCTGTGTTCCGCGTACTCGTGTGCGACCTTCGAGTTCTTAGCCTTAGACTCCTCCCCGCCGAACAACTGAACCACAGGGATTAACACCCCTGTGGGTTGTCCATATCTCACCATCTGACATGCGCCAACACCTCGCTCGCCACCGCTGCGGCCGCCGCCACCCGAGCCACGATGAGCTGCATCTCTAATTGGGCCTGCTCTGCGCGGAGATCCCGTGTCGCACGGGCCCGCCTCCGACCTGATGCCGCAAGGGTCTGCCTCGAGCAAGACAAGAATAAGCCACACTTCTCGAAACAGCCAGAGAACCGAAGAAGAAAGTTTTAAGCAAGAAAACTTACCGAAGCGCGGGGAGGATCAACTCGTCGAACACGCGGCGCGCCCACGCCAACCCGCGCTCCAAGGTGTTGTGCGTCGCGACCTCCTTGTCGTCCTCGGCGTCGTCACCAGATTCAAAGGCGGCCGCCCACGAGGTGCAGGCGAGCTCGAGGGACTGGGCATCACCGCTCCCAGTGCCCTGCAACAAAGCCGCACCCATGCCCTCCTCGGCCTCTTGGATCTCCAGGGAGGCGGCCCTTGTCATGCCCTCGGGGACAACGCGCTCTTGGAGGGCCGCAGCGGGCTCGCCCGACATGAGAACCTCTTCCGCGGCGGCGGCAACCGAACGGGGCGACGAAGGCCCCGCCTCTCCGACAACACTCTCCGCCGCGTCGGCCACCGTAGCAGCAGCTGCGGATGTGAATGCTTCTGCGAACTAGGGCAGGGACGCATCCTGACCCTCCCAGCATCTCTCGGTCGTTGCTCGGGAGTTCAGGGGCGTCGAGGTCGACAGTCCTGATGCCGGGGAAGTCCACGTACCGGCACGCCGCTAGGTCCATCACATCCTCGATGGACGCAGCGCCCGCGACCGGTGAAGGCTCCAGCGCCGTTGACATCACGACATCGCGACCCCCCGTCGGAGGGGGCAGCACCGAGCCTTCATCCGAGAGCACCATCACCATGTCCGCGTCACTCGAACCAGCCCCGGCTGGTGGCTCCAATGCCGCTTGGGGCAACCGTCCGTCCCTCCTCAATGGCGGAGGTGGTCACTGGTGGAGGCGGCGCGCCCGACTCCTCCACTGTGGTCGCCACGGCCAGCCACTCCTCAACTTGCACCGGGAGCGGCTCGGCGCACGGAAGTTGGGGACGAGGCTCGGAGGGCACGACCCGCACGCTCTGGGCCAAGCGCTTTAGGGGCGCGAGGTTGAGCACACCGGTGTCGTCATACCTACGAGAAGACAGAATCGAGGTTAGCGAACAAAACAAGTTAAAGAATCCACGATGGAGGCTCCGAGGACGAGAGATTACGTTTTGGAGCGCACCCGGGACTTCTTCGTCGGGCGGCCCGACAAGCCCTGCTCGGGGGCTGCAAGCTTGGAGCCCGCCAACTCGGGTGCTGCTCCGCTTCGATTTGCTGCCTCAACGCTGGCAATACGCTCCCCCGACCGCTAGGGGGCTGATCCTTCGGCCTCTGCGACGGCCGGGGTTGGTCCCTGGCCCCCGCCGGCGACGAGGGAAATGTAAACGTCCAGGGCCCCACCGCCTCGGATAAGTAACGACTGCAGGCGTCGCGGGGCAGCGCTGGAATCCACCTCCTGCGGCGCGCTCGGCATCCACGCAGAGTCCGTCGACTTCGCTCGCGATCGATGCCTCTGCAAGGAATCCAAGTCGGGCGGTCGGAACCATCAAAAAGTTGGCAGACGGGAGCTGGTAGCTCCTTCGATCGCCTCCGGGGGTCGGCTTGGCGGGGTGCAACTCTCTGTGACTCGGAGGCACCCGTCCTGCTGGGCGCCATGCGAGGGCGGACCGTCCGTTGGTCCTCTCGGACAGGGTGAGCTGCTTGTCATGAGCTCGAGCCCACATTCTTGTCGCGCGTGGCCGTCTGCGGCTGCCGCGATGACGACACTTCAGTGGCGCAGGGAGGCGACGATGAGGACGACCCCGACATGTCGCTCCAGTCCACCGCCACACTGCGTACGTCGCCGCTCCACGACGGCTCCAGCAACAGATCTTCAACAGAGGAGACGCCACGCTCCCCTGCCTTCCGCCTCTTGATGCGGTTGTCGTTTTGATCGCGCTTGGCGATCTGGCATTCTTTGTGCTGTGCCTTGCGCGCAGCGCACTGCCTCTCTGCGGTCGTTTTGTTCTGGTTGAAGATCGCCTCCTCCAGGAGAGGTGCCTTGGCCGGAACTAGGTGGGTACACTTCATCTGCAACGACAAGAAAGCAGAAAAGTCAGCCAGAGTAGAAGTCCTCCGAGAAGATCGACATCACAACAAAAACACACGAGAAGCATCGAGAAGATCATAACTCACAAATTTTTTTGTCCCCTCGTTGGAGAGCACCGGGAGCAGTCGCGACGGAGGCCACGAGTAGGTCGACCTCCCGATCACCTGCGCCACGCGGCGCTGGACCTCGAGCGACGACGGAAGGGACGGTGCGGTCACGGTCCCCGTCCAGGGGGGCCAATCAGCCGTCATCTCACAAAGGCAAAGCGGCCGCCTCCGGAGCGGCACAACTCCTCGGGCGTGGTACTGCCTGAGCACTTCCGCTAGGGTGACCCCGGCTCCTCGGAGACGTCGCAGCACTGCCAGTCGATCCTTGAGAATCTTCTCCTTCTCCGTCTTTGCCGGGCCGTCCGACCAGTTCCTCCGCGACTCCGCGATGGAGTTCCCGGTGTACGCCGGGAGCGCGAACTCGGGGTCGTTCCGCAGATAGAACCACTCCTTGTGCCAGCCACTGTTCGAGCTAGTCAAGGTCACCGGGATGTAGTCATCACCCCGGCCCTGCTTCATCCGGAGGTTGGCGCTGCCGATCGTCGCCGCCCGGGGACCCTCCTTCAGGCACGCGAACTTGAAGAAGTACCGAAAAAGGTGCCAATGGGCACTAATTCCCAGATACCCCTCGCACATCGCCTCGAATGCCGCCATCTGCTGGATGTAGTTCGGGTTTAGGTGCTGCAGTTGGAGCCCGTACTCGAAGAGAACGCCGCGGATGAACCGTCCGGCGGGGACGGAGAAGCCGTGCTCGTGGAAGGCCATGAACGACACCACGAACCCCTTGGGGCGGCACGGACTCGTCACCGGGAACCCTCCACTCCACGGCGGCGGTGAGCGGAGGAAGTTGGCCTGCCTCGACGAGACGGAGGAGCTGCTCGTGGGACACGTTGGAGCGCGTCCAGTTCGACATCGCGGCGGCAGAGTCTCGGGTGGGCTGGGAGTACAAGAAACAGTGGCGCTGCGGATGTGAAAAGGCACGAAGAGCGGGATGCGAGTGCGAGAGGAAGAACATAATGGGAAAGAAAGTCCTGAACTCGTGCCTGACGCGCAGTTTTAAAGGGATAAGCGCGACCCCTTGCCTTCGACGTCGGGCCCGCAGTGTCAGCGGAACTTTCGCCCACACACGCGCGCGCCCTGGCGAAACAGCCGCCCCCTCATGTGACGCCTCGATCCCCACGAAATACAGACCTGCAACGTCTGCGCGTGGTCATGATAGAACGGTCACGTCCGTCACATCGGCCAAAATGCCCGCGCCCACTACTACGCCCACATTTACCACGACGACCAAGACTACACCGACGAAGCATCCCCAGGCTACAACGGCTACAATCTCACATAAAAGCTCGCTAGCGAGTCTCCAACTCACTCACGAGCTCGGGGGCTACATCCGGCGGATGCGCTCGCGCGCACCCACCAAGAACTCGAAGAACACCATCAACACCAGGATCGTCCAGCTGAGCCTGAGCGTGATTCCTTGACTCCCCCTCAGGCTCGGGGGCTACTGACGATGGCCCAGATTAGGGCCCCCTTTGACGGCGAAAGGATCTTCCTTAAACACAAGGTAACTCAACACCATTGACAACGTGAAGGCCAAGATTAACAATGTCAAGGCCAAGATTCAAGACGAGCAGGACTGAGGACCCTGGTCAAGACCCACACTGGCAAGACGTCCAGTCTTCGGCCATTTGGCTGCATCTCTGACCAGTTCCCTACAAGAGGGATCCCCACGACGAGTCTCCGCCTCGCACGAGAAGTCTCCGCCTCGCATGACAAGTCTCCACCTCGCACGACCACCCGCTGGATCCGACTGGCACATGGGCCATGACGCGCAGCGCGAGCACAGGGCGAGGGCGCCACCACCGACGCGCGTGGGGGAACGATTCCTCACACCATGACAAGTACAACAGCTAGCGGCCATGCAAGAAGCTCACCCCGACAAGAGCCTTAATGCTGGCCTGACCGACTGCGCGGCCATCCCATCGCCATCATCTCCCACTCTGCCACACACAAGCTCAGCCCAAGGCACTCAAGTGCCATCTACGACGCGCACGAACCTAGACTTAGGCTCGAGCGTGGTGGGCTAGTCAAGTACTCAGGCGGGCTGAGGCAAACGTGAACTACTCAGAGAAGGTGCCAAGCGTCCCGGGGTGGACAGTCACGCCCGGCCATGCGGCAGCTCCCACGACCAAGCATCACGACTCAGCTTCAATGCATCCTGACGGACAGCGACATGCGACGGGACGTCCCAGCAACCGAGCATTGTACCTCTTTTTACTTCTCCCTTGTGCCCCTCCCCTTGAGACTGTAAAAGGGAGAGGAGGGCAACGGTTACAAGGGTTAGACCTTCGATAAATCAAATGCCACTCCAAGGGACTTGGGCACGACACCCTCTCCTGACCAGCTTGTAACCCCTACTATAAGCACTCCTAGCTCGAGAACACGGCCGCTCGACACTAGACGTAGGGTATTAATCCTCAGAGGCCCGAACTAGTCTAAATCCCGTAGTCTCCCGTGCTAACCATCCGAGCCCGACGCACGATCGATACAAATTTACTGCCAGCGGTAGAGAACCCCGACAATTCTCAACCGTTGAATGAAGATTGGTCGATCGCAGCGAATTTGCAGCCTATTCGTTCAGCTGGTGATTGATGCTAATTTAATTTTGAAAGAAATGTACTTAGCTGGTTGCTGCTGGTTGATTTGTTATGAGAGAAATGTAATGTTGATTTGCTGGTGGTTGCCCGACACGATTTCGGACGGTGCCGACAACGGCTGCACTTGTCTGTGTAGCTTACCTTGCTGGAGGCATTGTCCTTGCGGCCCCAATGCCATTTGGTCTGCCTAGTGAAGACTAGGTCTGCCCTCGTTCGGACAGACGGATGATGGCGGCGCTCACGTCGTCCCCTTCTTGGTGGCATCGTCCCGCAAGACATGTTTGTTCTACTTCTGTAGGCTCTGGTTGTTAAGCTCCCGGTGATGAGCATGTGCTCTCGGTGTCCCTTGTAGTAGGCTAGGCGTCGCTCTTAGTTTCTTCGTGGTGGTGGTGGTGGTGGTGGTGTGTGGAAGTTTCTTCTCTTTCCGTTTGTTTTTTATCAGTTGGTCGTTCTGTACCTTGTCGGTCTGTGTACTCTACGATTTGGGATTCCTCCTCAAGTTGCTTGTTGTATTTCTTCTCCTCTTAATGAAAAATGTGCTTTGCGCGTCTTAAAAAAAGAGAGAAATGTACTGTTGGCTGGTGGCTGATAAGCCAAACGAACAGGGCGTTGATCTCGATTATCAATCAAAAGCCCGTCACGACACCATATTACCAAAAGTATAATGGAATCCAATCTTTACAAAATTGAGTACACATCTTGCGTGATTTGTTCCTTAATGCAAAGTTGCAAATTGATTTATCAAATGCTAGAGCGACGATCAATTGAATGCAAATAGAGTGCAAATGTGGTACGACATTTGGACCTGACATCGTATGATACGACGACATGTTTCTTAGGGCTTTCGGGTATGCCACGTCGCATTCCAGATTATCCAGATGCTTACGCCGGATGGAATGCTCTGAGCAGTTTCGGTTCTTATATATCCGTAGTTGGGATTCGTCGTTTCTTCAGATGTGCGGAAAGTCCTTGGGCTGTTGAACAGAATCCAACCACACTAGAATGGTTGGTACAAAGCCCTCCAGCCTTTCATACTTTTGGAGAACTTCCAACTATCAAAGAAACAGAAAACAAAGGAAAACCAAGAAATCCCTATGAACAGAAGGTTCTTCTCCTCGTCGAGCTTGAGCAACGGTGAGGAACACCTAAAACGTCGCCTAGCGGAATGTAACATTTCCGAAGAACTATTTCTGGAAATGTGTTCAGTTATGACCATTTCCAGAAAAACAGTGATTTTCTTGCTGGAAAATCAATCACGAATTCAAATTTTTTTAGATTCAATCTCTGGAGAAAACGGTTACTCAACGGAAAAGAAAATAGATATAGTTCGCGAGATGAACTATGTCAAGTGGGAATGATTATTTAAAAGAATTCTTTCTACAGGAAAGGAGGAAAGGCTTGCTCTCCCTGATGGTGATGGAGAGAGAATCGGGGCCTGTTCGGCAGCCTGCATCCGCCTCAACCAGTCCGGCGGGATGCAGGCCGGCCGTGTTTGGTAGCCTGCGGCTACCGTCGGGCCTGAGCTAGGCTCCGGGGAAACGCCGGATTGGACCGTTTTTTCTGGGCCTGGTTGCGTGGGTGCACCTGTTTAGTCAATTAATGATGTATTAGTGTATGATTAGTAGATATTAAGTGACATTAACATGTTTTAAAGATGTTTAGGACATAATTAGATAAAATAAAAATTTTAAGAGTGTATTTGTAAAAAATATAATTATAATCATAAATTTATAATATTTTTTATCTCATGCAACCTATATTCGTACAAGCACCCAAACAACATCTCTTCTCAGACAGGCTGGACAGATACAACTAAGCAAACACGACACGTTGCTTGCACTCAGCCTGTCCCAGGTGAGCCAGGCTCTCGTATACGAGCCAGGCTCTATTGGTACGCGAACCAAACAGACCCACCGCTTTCTTCCCCGTCGCCGTTCTTTCCTCGGTGCCCCGCCGCCACCCATAGAAGCCTCCGCTCCTCCCCCATCCATGGCGGCGGTTAGCCGGCGGTGAAAGTCGGGGGATCGAGCAGTTGGCTTCCGCACCCCGTTCGATCTAACCGCACAAAGATTCGTGGGCGACATTTTGGGTGCGTTTGGTTTCCTGCGTAACTCTAGCCTGGCTCGCATCCGTGAGACAGGCTCTCGTGAGCCAGGCTGAGTGCATGCAAGTCTTCGTGTTTGGTTGTCTGTATATGTCTAGCTTGGTTGAGAAGATACGGTGTTTAGTTGTCTAGACGTGTTACGTCGCATGAGATAAAATTAGAGAAAACGGTACTTTTTATAATATTTAACTTACAAAGTTATGTTTTAGTGGTTTTAATTTACCTTTATAAATCTCTAATTTAAAATATATAGATATTACTTAATATATGCTAATCATATACTAATAACATCATTAGCGGACTAATACCTGACTCCCGCGAGCCAGGCCCGCTGGAAACGGCCAATTTCAGCGTACCGGCTGACGCCATGTTCGTTTGGCTTATCACCACCGCCGGTCAGCCAGATCTTTCTCTCGAACGGATCAACCACCAACAACCAGCCAACAAGATTTCTTTTCTCTCGGAACAGCGCCGAGCCTGGCCGCGAGGTGCTTTTTGCAAGGAGCGAGCCTGCCTCGGGTCCCTGTCCAAGCAACCAAACTAGCTAAAGGTGCACCGTGCGGGACAGGCTCGGCATCGTGCAGCCAAACAAACGTGCCCTTTTTGTACATCAGCTTTCCTCACTCACACCGTTCCCCTCCCCTTAACCGCCGCCATGCTGCGCCTCCGAAATCTTGTGCTCCCTCTCGTCCGCGCCGGCTCCCAGCTCCCTTCCCCTATCCACATCCACCACGGCGGCCGCCCCCTCCTCCTCTCCACCACCTCCGCCGGCCCCTTCGCCCTCGAGGACTACCTCGTCGCCTCCTGCGGAGTCGCCCCGGCCAAGGCCCGCAGCGCGTCCAAGAAGGCGCTCGCCGAGGCGTCCAAGGCATCCGCTAGGGCGTTCGAAGAGCTCTCCTCCGCCCGCCACCACCCCGGCTTCGACCCGGACGCCGTCCTCGCCCTGCTCTCCTCCATCGGCCTCTCCCGCGCCGACATCGCCGAGCCGACGTCGTCGCCGCCGATCCGCTGCTCCTCCGTTCCAGGGTGGACAAGCTCAGGCCCGGCCTGTCCGTTCCCCAGATCGCCAGCTTCCTCGCCGTCGGCTCCCGAGCCGTCCGCAAGTGCCCCGACGTCGGTCCCAACATTTAGTTCTGGGTCAACTTATGCGGCTCATTCGAGCAGGCCATCGTGTTTATTAAACGGAGCAACAGCCTTCTAATGTCGGACCTTGATAGGGTCATCAAACCAAACCTCACCTTCCTCCACCAGTACGGCATAAGTGTTCAAGATATTGCCCACCTGTGTTCAAGGAACCCACAGATGCTTACGATCAGCTTGGAGCGTCTCAAGGAGGTGATGCAGTGCGTGGAAGAGTTTGGGGTGCCCCACAGCTCAGGGATGTTCAACCACGTCGTGGCAGCTGTCTCCTGTAACACAAAAGAGAAGCATATTGCCAGGCTTGAATTTCTCAAGAGCGCCCTTGGTTGCTCAAGGAGCCATGTTGCCACCGCAGTGTCCAAGGCGCCAACCATTATCCGCAAGATTCAGTTCCTGACCAATGAGGTCGGGTTTGAGCTACACTACATTCTGCAAAGGCCTGTCCTGTTGTTATACAGCCTGGAAAAGCGGCTGGTGCCACAACATTATGTCATCAAGGTCCTGGTCACGAAGGGATTGCTGAAGACCAATGTTAACTTTTACACGATAGCAATAATGGGAGAGAAGGCTTTCAGTTCGAAGTTCATCAACTCTCACAAGGACTCTGTTCTTGGGCTTGCAGATGCTTTTGCCGCTGCTTGTGGGGGCAAGGTACCCCCCGGCGACCAGCTTTAACATCGTAAAATACTGTAAGATTCTTGATATTAGTTAGGCAGATGGTAGAATTGCAACTCATGCTCATTTGCAGTTACCTCCACAAAATTGTGGTTTCTGCAATAGAACTACTACTGATCTTTGACTGCACACAGCGCAAGTTTGAGCTGTGGTTATCTAAGACCAACTTATTTGAGCTATTCTAGATCCTTTCTGTTTTGTCTTTTGTGTGTACTAGTCACTTCTGCTGCCTAGCATATGGCTGAAGATTATCATCAAGCTGGATGTTCTTCTGCTGCCTGCAGATTGTTATTACTAGCAAAGTAGGAATTTGACAGCATTATCACTTTTGCCTGAACATATCTGTTCAAATTTTCTTATCTCAGATTATGTTTGCCTGTTTCCTAATGAGCTGAATTCATCGCTTTCACTTGTACTATCGTATACATTGCACATTACTTTATCGAGGCTTGACTAGGCAGTGGTTAAATTACTGCAGAGAAGGAACTATCTGTGAAACACTTGTGTACCTAATGATAGCCCACTGGTAAGGGAAAGGACTTTATGAACTGGTAAACTGTGAACATGCTTGAATTATCACATTTGGTACATTTATGAACTGCAATGCTTGACTGGGTAGAAGTAAATAGCTTGCCTTTGTATGCAATCAGGCTTTACAGATTTGCACAAAGCAAAAGCATTAGCCATCCTTCTATTTAACAAAGAGTTGAAATACCATTTCAAAAGTTTCTGAGCTGATTCAAAATACCATCACAAATGCACTTTGATTTGCAAAATACCATTGCCATCGGTTTGCCCTTTTTTCACTATTACTTTTACGGTGAACAACAGAAAGAAAAGAGGTTGTGGGAGTTAATTTTTGAAGAATGCCTAAACTGCGCCAGCCCAGTCGATCTCGACCATCAAGTCAGCCCTGACCCCGTGAGCTGACCATGTTAGGTTTTGGTTGTGAAACTTGTATGATTTGAGATTTTGCATCATGTTTGTTGGACAGCAAGAGCCGACATCTATGCCTGTTGGATCTCAAGGTCGTAAAACATCTATGTCTGTTGGATCTCAAGGTCGTAAAACATCGTAACAGTATGTTATTATTGACAAATATAGACGAAGGTTGTAGTTCTGTGATCAGGGATAGTCAGTAGTCACCACGAGGTAAATCGTGTCGGGGAAGGAGATTCCATTTTTTTATGCTTTCCTTGCTGCAGAAATGGCTTGCATAGATTAGAGGGGTCATAGATGCTCGGCTTATCAGCCACCAGCCAGCGGTACTTTTCTCTCAGAACAAACCAGCCACCAAAGAACTCACCAACAAGATTTTCTCTCGTAACAAACCAAAGCACCAGCCATCAGCCACCAGCCAACCGAACAGGCACTGGAAGGGTTCATCCACGAGTCAGAGCCCTTGAAGACTGCGTCATCAGATGAAGAACATGTATGAAGTGTCGAGGGATATTATTATCTTTGCATATTTTAAGTTGGCGCTCAGCATAGAATTATGAGCATATTTGGATCACCTTTAGTCTCATGACTAAAATTAGTCAGACTAAAAAACTTTAGTCACTCCCTATTTGGAAGCAAAGGCTAAAGTGCTATTAAAAGAGCATTAAAGTCCAGATTTCTCACTCCTTCTCCCTTCTCTCTCCTCTCCCTCTCTCTTCTCTCACCTCTCTCATGGTGGGATTGGCATGGGGACTATGCAGCATGCACAAGTTCATTAATGAGGAGAGAAGAAGAAGGGATTTTAGTCACTTTTAGCTCCTCCACCCCCTACTAGCAAATTTTAGCTTCAAGACTAATTTTAGCCTCTCTTTAGCCACACCTGTTTGGAAGTTTAGCTCCTGCTAGAGGCTAAAATTAGTCAGGCTAATTTTAATCCCTATGATCCAAACATGCTCTATGTCTTCTGAAGTCTTCATCACACGCTGTCGATGCAATATGTTAGGTTTCATGCTCGTAAAACATTTTAACAGTAGAAAATGAAGAGAAGGCACATAACTTTCATGTGGTTTTAATGCTTTTCTGCCTTCACTCACCACGATTCTTCTTTATAAAAAAAAAAGAAAATTCAGCGCCATCCAACTGGAGGTGGTATATCATTTTCGGTCTGAACAAAAGCAAATACTGCTAGTTTCAGTGTCTGCATGAACGACAGCAGCAGCCAGAGATAAATCAACACCACTCATAGCAAATCACACATGTTAAATGTTAATTCTTTCCAACAGTTTGGCCCCTGCACTCGTCGCATACCAACAGCAGTAATATGCACAGGTAAATCAAATGGTACAGTATAATACATGCAAATTACAGTATCCTGGCAAAGCAACAGGTGGTAAGCAGTAGTAGTAACAGCAACACAAGACATCACACGCTTAGTGTAAGAAGAGGCTAGCGAGGTGTTAAATTGAATAGACCTACTTGACCTGTGACAGTGGCATCCCACTTCTTCTGCTGGAAGTGCTGATCTTCCGGCTTTTCTGGTGTGAGCGAGCTGCTCATTCAGTAGGAGTCATGAGCTGGGCTGTCCGAGTGCATGTCCATGGACGAGTCATTCGATGCTGTGGGGTTGGCGTCCCGGCTTGCGCCGTTCGCAAAGTACCCTGCTTCCCCACCCTGTTCTAGGTGGTATGGCTGCAGGCTCCGCCGGATGGGGCTGGACAACGCGTTTGAAAAGACCATGGAGTTCTTAGACTGTGCCAACCCAGGATTTCCTGGTGCGAATGAGCTTGGTGATGGTTGGTGGTTACTTGTGTTGGGGATATGCACTGTAGGTGCAGTGATTTGGCTAGGATATTGTGACCTTGGAGAGGCTGATGCGCTGTCGCCTCCGTACTGAATCTCATGCTACACATACAAGCGACTCATAAGCATCTGTAGTCATTCTTTGCCTAGAAATGTGCAAAACGGAAAACAATGGTGTAACTGTTGGCTAGGATGCTTCAGCTGGAGATTAAATACTTGAAAATAATAGCCAGTGGGTAGGAAGAGGATCTTAGGTAAGTATGCAAGGAGAGTAAGTTCATCTTGTCTGATTCATCACAAATCATTATCCATTAATTGTAAGGTCAGCAGCCAGCGACACTTATCGCATATTTCAATAATTTACAGGATGTATGAAATGGCAATATCTCCAATTTTTTACTCCAGAACTTAACTCTAACGAGCTCCTTTTTCAGAATGGATAGCAATATAAAGAGGGATGAATGCAGACTTACCTGGATGTGGGTGGCTATATCAGCAACTGTCAGCCTCAACCCATTCTCGTGCTGCCTCAAGATCCATTCATAAAGCTTTTCCTGCATCAACCAGATAAAGTACAGTTTTAATTACTAACATGGGGGGGGGGGGGTAAAGAATTACCATATCAATAACAGACAGTGAAAATAAACAAGATGTGCCAATACAAATGAGAGCATTATGGATAGGTACATTGTCACTGCTGTTTCATGACAACCATACAGTCTCTAGGTTTATGCAGCATTTATTTGTACACAGCTACACTAGAATAGTCACAACGAGGGACGCAAATAAAGCAGTTGCACATAAATGGATGCAACACACAGAAGGGATAACAGACAAAGCGAGGAGATATGTCATGAGCAAAAGGGGATGAACAACCCCTCTGCACATAGCTTTGTGTAACCAGGAGAAGGACTGTCGCGCTAACGCGCATTCTCCACCACTTTGATGGATTCTAAAAGAAAAGGAAGGTTGATTGGAACTGGAGAACAAACAGACAGGCATGCTTTCGATCTTTTAGAATTTGTTGAGAAATGCACTTGTCAAGATTACTCTAACAATTGACGTCTCCCATCTTCTCAGGATTAAGCACTTTAGCTACCTATTATGGAAATTATCCGCTATCTGTACCTTACTCTTACTTTCTATTACGGACTTGGAAGTGGGAAAGCCAACCTGGGCTTTTTGAAGATCACTCTTGCCCAATAGGGATTCAATTGCAATTTTATTGATATTCTATCTTAGCACCACAAGCTTGTTTCACCACTAAAACGTACTATGTGAAAAGGATTAGTTCCCGAGGCAAAGAGATGAGAAAAAGTCTGCCTGAAATGATGTTGCATCAAGACTTTTGTGGACCACTCATTGGAATAATTCCAGGAATCAATCGTACGGAAACTGGACAAAGGTAAGAGCAGATTCAAGGCCAAGCAAGAGCTACTCGTCCTTCCTCTTTTTCCATACCAAGAAAGGGGAAATCCTATGTTGTGTTGCACCCCATCAAATCGAGTCCCTGATTAGGAAATATTGACCTGATAATCTGATAGCCATAAATCACAGTATTTTTTGCTTGTGCTCTGCACCGTGTTTTTCCTGTATAGAGGTTGCTCGCAGTTCAATCTAAGATCAAGATGAGAAAGACATAATTTGCACCTTTGGAAACGCCAGTTAAAAAAAACTACAGGTACATAATGGCCAAAATTGAGTCTGCCATTAACCACGGGACATGGAAAAGTTCAGGAGGATATTCTGCAAAAGAAAGCAAAATACCCAGGCCCCCCACATCAGAATGTCAAAAATAGTGCCAAAAGACCCAATTACCCTAATGTATTGACTAAATGGAGCATAGACAAGATAACTAGTTTTAAATATATGTGAATTGTCTATTTGAAAAGGTGGAAGTACATGAGGAGATGATTACAGCCAGCAGAAGATTGATAAGGATAAAGAACAAGATGGTCATCAACTGTGATTGCATCCTGGTAGCCATTGCCTTCGTGGAACTTATTTCAGATGCCTTGCAGACACCTCTCCCCAAGGTTGAGTATTTTAGATGGTCGTTAACTTGGAGGGGGGGGGGGGGGGCAAAGCGGTTTGGCATGAAAATTTCTTCATAAAAGGGCGCACTGCACCTTCCAATATTGTCGTTTAGAAAGTTAACACATGCTACTAGAGGTGCAGTGATCACCTTCCGAATTTCTGCCTACATTATTCCATAGTAAGTGTAGGCTACCTTAGACGATAGCCCAACAGCATGTTGTGCTTCACTGAAGTTGCAATGGGCTAGCTGAAAGCCCAGAACCAGATGTTCAGCACGACACTCTATATGTGGTTATGCATATGAACAAAAGATGTAGAGCTAGTTAACCACATCAGGAAACACAAGCAAACTGCAAAAATAGACGCCGCTATTGACTGTTATAACTCATAATGCATTCGCTAGTGTTCCATTCGATGAGGGTGTACTGGTCCATTTATTTAATGAGATAAGCAGAAGAGATTTTGTCCAAATAGACTTAGTATCATCTTCCAATGTACTGATGTCAACTTCCTACCTGACACTGAGACACAGCTCGTCATAAACACACACATTGAGTACTGAAATCTCTTACCAAAACCACAATATGCTACAAGTTGCAGTGCCAGGAAATGTCTACCGGGAGTTGGGTTAGTACGGACCTGCCCTGAATGGTGAGATTTCCCATATAGCAGTGCACAAGAAAAGTAAAGCTGAAAAGGATGCATCCTTGGTACCATAGCTGAAGTAACCTGCCCCATAAGTAAAGTCTCTCCCGACCCACTGCTTTTGGATTGCACACCCTCACTCTGAACCTCCTAATCTGATCCTAGCAAGTTGCAACGTACAAAGTAGAGATGCCCACATCCGTTTCCACCCGGAGAAGCTAAAGCATAAGAATCAGAGGAGGCAAGGAATGGAAATTCGAGCTGCTAAAATTCAAATCAGAATGACCTCAAATATCAATACAACAGTTGCCATTCGTTCTATCAATCAATTTTGCTGCAACCTCTCATGTGAATATAGTATTTGGAGCCGTCAACAGTCAACAGGACAAACTAAACAGGAATTTATCATAGGAAATGCTGGCAGTAGACACGGATCGAAACTAATCGTGCAAAGGACACCCATCCATCCACGAAATTCAGTAGGGAGTGGCATCGGAGCGCAAAACCGTCTTTGCGTGGTGCCATGGCAAGCAACAATCGGAATCAGTAATAACAAGTGGAGCCAAAGAATCAAATCTGCGCGGAAACCGCGAATCGATCGCGCCTAACAGAGTCCCAAGCGGTCCAAACAGGGTGCGGGTCCGTTCTCCGGGACGCAAACAAATCTCTTCCGCCAGCGCCGCCGGAACCGGGACTCGAGCCCAGCCACCCGAGGAGAGGAGATGGGAGGGCGCCGTGCGGGGGGGGCTGAAGACGTACCATGGCGTGGCGCTCGCCGGCGTGGAAGGAGACCTTCTGCGCGCCCATGGCGAGCGTGTATAGCTGGGAGAGCGAGTTGGCGGCGCCCCGGAAGGCCCCGTAGAGCGCCCGGTCCGTCTCCTCCAGACGCGCCGCCTCCGCCTTGCGCTTCTTCCCGGCCATCGCGCGCCTCCCGATCCGTCCGGCGCCCCGCCCAGTCAGTCCCGGCCCGGGGGGAGAAGGGAAGCAAGGGAGCCCCCTAAGGAGGAGGAGGAGACCCTGCGGCGAGATGGCCCCCCGGCGGCGAGGTGACGTCGACGCGCACGAAGCGGCGGCTTTACGTCTCTCTCTCGCTCTATCCCTGCGTTGTTTTTCTCTTTTTCTTTTTCGCCCTCTGCTCTGCTCTGCTCTCTCGTCTCCTTCCTTCTTCTCATATCATCTCTCCCGTGCTGTGGGTGGGCGCGCGCGGCGCGGATGCGGATGCGGATACCGACGCTAATTGCTGGCGCTGGGCCCGCATGGCGGTGGGAGAGTGCCAGAGTGGGTGTGTACGGGGGGCTACGGGCCACGTGATGACAGTGTGGGGTCGGGGGCGGCTCGCACGTGGGGCTCGACTGGATTGACGGCGTGGCGGAGAGGGGTGGGACCCAGGAGCCTGTGAGCTCGGTCGTTGATGAGCTTGGTCTGTTAAAGCTCTGTGATATTTTCAGCCCATTATGTTTATTTTAGAGTCAAGTAGGCCCACCAAGATTTTACTTTGGGCCCACTATAAAACATCTCTGGCTAGCCGCCAGCCTAATAACGTACGCTACCCAAAGTATACTAATACTGTACTGGTGTAATGTCTGTGCGTTGCTACGGACATTAAAAGATCATGTACGTAATGGAGACACTTCACATAATAGTATATCACCAGTGCTAACGCTACGGGTTCAGATAACATGAAACAATGTTTGAAACTACTTAAATCTTATTTTGATAGAAAATGCAAAGAGAAATTATGCTCCCAATAAATACATGAAGTGTACAGTTTTGAAATGGTACATTTTTTATTGGTACAAGACACACAATTGAAACAAGAGGATACGACACTTAATTTAATTTAATGTTCAAGTAACAAGCATTGTTAATTTCCTAGCTAAAGAAACTAAACCCTTCCTCCAAGGATCCTTCAAACCAACTGAATTTTCATCGGTTGTTGGCATGAATAGCACACAATTTTGTGTCCAACAACAAAGCAAGCAGGTATGCTTCTGTATGACTTTCCAAACGTTGATCAGTCTGCACAAATAGAACTTGGATTATAATTAACTCAAATAAATGATTCAAGTAGTTATTGCAAAGCTACATGAGAAAAAAATATTAGAAATACTACAATAACAGACAGTGGATAGAGATAAAATGGAACTTGGTGTTCTTATTCTCAGATGACTCCTTGTATCCCCCTCTGCATCCCGCTCCCGCCGTCCCAGGAGACAAAGGGTAGGACGCCCGGGCGGAGGAGAGGAAGGGACGCGAGCTGGGGGAGGATATGGGTGGGAATCGAGGGGGCGGCGGGCGTGGTGCGACGGGGGGAGAGGGGGTGGGAATCGAGGAGGCAACGATAACGCGGCCGCGGCATGGGAATTGAGGGGGCACATGCGTGTGGGACCGAGGAGGATGTGCGGGTCACTGGAGAAGGGATGAGGTTTGATCCGGAGGAGGTGAGCCGTTGGATCGTGGGTGAGTGAGAGAAAATTGATGTTTGCAGCAATTTGAGCCTTTGGATGGTGGGTGAGTGAGAGAAAGTGGATGTTTGCTGGTGTAATTAGTTGGGTGTACTTAGTTTGCTAATGATTGTTGCGGTGATTTGTTTGTGTGGCTTTAGAAAAGAATTAACTGGTTCATTTTATAGTTGCAGTAGAATACACCAGTATTTGAGAAAAAAAAGAAATACAGTAGCGACAATAGAGTAATTAACATGCAGGTTACTTTATCAAATTCATTACAGGACTCATAAAAGCGCGGCACGCGACCATTAAACTCGTTGTAGTAAGGTCTCGCCGGCGCGCCGGCCGTTGCGGCGAGACGGGTGCCGCCGGCCGGTTCATGCGCCGCCTCTGCCTCTCGGCCCGTGCGAAGACGGCGCCACGGCACTGCCTTCGCCGCTGTCCGCAGCGGCGCCCCGCCGGCGCGTCCGCCTGCCCCTCGCCGCCACTGCCCTGCGCCTCCGCCGGAGCGCCGCGACCGTGTCGGTGAACGCGCGGAGGATGTCCCTGTGCACCACGCGGTCGTTGAGGTGGAGGTAGCAGAAGAGCAGCTCCTCCATGAAGTCCCAGTCCACCGCCGGCGCCGCCACGACGGCGGCGGAGGCGCCTCCTCCGCGGACCGCGGCGCCGGCGTCCACCATCTCACGCATGGACCGCCGGAAGTCCTCGTACGGCGCCGCGGAGAACGTCACCACCGCGACGCCGGCACCGCCGAACACCGCCTTGTCTGCCGGTGCACCAGCAGACGGCGTTGGCGTTGGCGTTGGCGGCACCGGCGCCACGCCGTCGCGCTCCTCGCTGGCGCCGCTGCTGTAACGATCCCGCGGCGACGACGACCCGTCGCCGGCGACAGACGCCGCACCAGCACTCGGAGCGATCCGGAGTGACCGGAAGTTCACGGCGAGGGCGGCGTCCCCGAGGTCATCGTCGTCGTCCTCGTGCGCGCGGCGGTGGCGGCGGCCGGATGCGAAGGAGTGGGTCCGGGGATTGTGCATGCACCCGGAGAGGAACGATGCGGCGGCGGAGGACGACGGCGTCGGCGTCGGCGGCTCGCCCTCGCCGCTCGCGTTCGCCTGTTGCCCGCCGCCGCGGCGGCGGCGGGCGTGGAGCTTCTTGAGGGCTTTGGACAGGTGCAGGAACGACTTGTGGAGCTGGAGCCTCGCGCGGTTCTTGCACGCCGCCGCGCCCTGCTGCTTGTTGGCGCTCCCATCATCGGCCATGGCGTCGACGTCCTCCTCCTCCTCCTCCTGCCCCTTCTCCATGTCTGCGAGTTCTTGAACTCTGGATCTCTGATGTAGAGGGAGAGGCTACATTTATGTGCACGGCACGGGAGAGTTACATGTAATATGTGAGGTGGCGGTGTGCACTAGATAGGGGAGGGTTTCACTTTAGTAGGTTGACCTTTGATTGATTCTCTCCCTGCTCCAAAAGTACTTTGGTCTCCTTTTTCATGCAAGGACATGGACATGGACAACCCGCGCGCGCGCGCACACACAAAACGTACACGATGCATCGACATGTAGTGATGCTTGCACGGCTGTGTCAGGTTTAGCGTACGCGTGCCACTTGGGATATGATAATTCATTTTGGATTTTTCTCAAGTGCCAATGTTAATGATCCCTTTGATCACGTTGTTTATACAAAAAGCACAGCAAGACCTACGATACCCAACCCAACCAAAAAAAGAACACTATCAAGATTTTGAGACTCCTTTCACGGAACCAATTTGCACTGATGTTTTTTCCCTGTCAAATTCGGATAGATTTAGTTTCAAACAAAACTAAAATTAACAATAATTTAGAACGAAGGGACTAAAACTAAAACTAAAACTAGCAATAACTGTGAATAGTTTTTAGTACCGTTTGATTGTAGCAGGCGTTGATGGAGAGCATAGCACGCGTGCATCGCAAAGGGACCAGACGGCAAACGTGTCCTGAAGCACGTACCCCTCCATGCGAAATGCGCTCACCCGAACTTGATCATCAAACTTACCCCTTGCATCCAAGTCGCAATTGGGTTTTATCTTTTTTTTTCCAGATACATTGCTTTTATTATGTATCTAGACACCATATATA
Source organism: Cenchrus americanus (assembly GCA_947561735.1). NCBI lineage: Eukaryota > Viridiplantae > Streptophyta > Magnoliopsida > Poales > Poaceae > Cenchrus > Cenchrus americanus. Next base: position 113,931,363 of record OX387245.1, read on the forward strand.
ATATATCTTATGGATATCAAAAGTTGTGTGTCTGAAAAAATACAAAACAAGTATATATTGGGATGGAGTACAAAACTATGTGTCATCAAATTTTGGCATTCACTCAGTCACATCAGATGCAAAATTACACTAGGATCCTGACAAACATCTCGTTTCCCAAAAGGATCATATGCAAAACTCTTCCCCCGGACAGCACGAACCCCTCCATGCGAAATGTGCTAACCCGACACCTGATCGGCGGCAAAAATCTTCACAAAGTATGTGAGACGTGTCATCAAACTGAGTACTCCTTCCATCCAAAAGTCACAATTTTTTTTTGTCTTTTCTGGATATACTTATTATGTAGCTAGACATAATATATATTTGATGCTTATGTATCTAGACATAATATATATTTGATGCATATTAAAGTTATGCATCTGGAAAAAAAACAAAACGAATGCAAATTGGGATGAAAGGAGAACAAAACTAAATGTGTCATCAAACTTTGGCATTCACTCAGTCACACCCAGATGCAAAAATGCACTAGGATCCCGAGAAACATCTCTTTTTTAAAAAAGGATCATATGCAAAACTCGCAGAGCGGAAGCAAGATCCGTCAAGTTCATCCCACATACAAAAGCACGAGGCTTTCCTGCGCATGTTTGTGCTGCTGATGACCAGCAGCTCGCGACCCCATGCTCCGTGGGGCTAATCTGTCAGTGACTCACTTGTGCGCCGAGTCGGTCCGGCAGCGATCGATCGATCACTTCTGAGACCTGGGTCTTTTGCATCACAAATCACAAAAAGCACAACAGGCAGGCTGTGGATGAGGCTCTGACGAGACTCTGCTGCAAGTTCTCGCACAAGATCTGACGAGACACAGGCAGGATCGATCAAACGGCAGATCCAGGCACCATCAGACGCAGCTACCACCAGCCACAACGACACAATTTAAATTGTTGCCGGAATCAAAAACGAAAACGTTCATACTCAGCCTACAGGGTCGGATCAACTAGCCAACCGTACCAACAACGTATATCATACACGCACACATATACGTACATACCAATATCACCATCAGGAACGCGTACTGGCAGTGGCAATGGGTACCTGCGCTGCGATCGCTCTCTGCATCAGAATTCAGATCAGAAGGCGTCCCTGCTTCCATGGTGACACCTGCTCCTGCTCCTCCTGTGGCCGCCAGCCAGGAGCGGCCGGGAGAGCACTGGGAGCCCCCACGGCGACATGAAGACCACCGTGGGGCAGACGTCGGCCTCCGTCTTCGTCCCGCCGCCGCCGCCCTGCCGGATCTTGGCGGAGAGCTCGGTCACCTTCCTCGGGATCAGGGCCGAGGTGATCCTGCCCCACTTGAGCTTCTTGACATGGAACAAGCAGGGGGGAGAAGCCGAGGCCACCTTCTTACCATTCAGCGCCGCCAGCAGCCACCGCCACCGGGACGTCGGAGCGGCGGCCACCTCGTCCCGGCACTCCAGCCGCTGGTACTGGAACAAGCCGCCGCGGCCACCGACACTGGCGACACCGCCAGTGTCTTGGAAGAAGCCCATCATGGCAGCTTCTCACTGCAAAAGCTGCAAGGCAGGAGATATAGGACACAAGACCACTAGCAAGGAGGGTGCGCACACACACAGACCACACGGACAGTAGGCACATGGAATGAGCCCCCCCACAACCCCAAGAGCAAGCAGCTGGACCAATGTCGAGGGATTAAAAGGATTAGCGGGCACTGAAACGTGGAGATAGGGACAAAGCTTGCCCTAATGCCTGATTCCTTGCATCACATGGGGCTATGGACATCCTCTCACATCCATGTCCCTACTCCTACACTCACACACACCTCTCACTGTCTGTCTCTTGTGCTTGCTCGGCATCTTCGAGTGTTTACTGGAAAAAAAACATTCTTCTTGGCTGCCATGAGTCCCTGCCTGGCCCCACGCCAGTGGCCAGCAAGCACGGTGTATCATTTCGGATTGAAAGCTGCAACGGTGAAGTATCCAGGGACCGGGGTAGAATTTTGTCCTTGCGCCCTTTTTTTTGACTTGTCAGGTGTTTGTGTCTGCCATTGGAACTAGCAGGAATCTTGGCAATGATGGTGAATGGAAAGTGAACCTTTTGTTCTAGGAGGAAACGGGGGTAATTTTGTTGGAGGAAAATCTCAAAGAATATCTGAGAAGATCATGGAGAAGAAGAATTCATGGCGAAGGCTACTTGAAAAAACACGAATGGAGGTAAAAGCGGTGCATTCTGTTCCATATTGAAACTCCAACAAAAAGATCAACTTTTGATATAGTCAAAGGTACATTGGCATAATCCGGGAACCCCTAAACCAAAGCCTTCCATCTACAAATATGGACTCAAGTACACGTTTCCAGTTTCAATCTATTTGAATGAGAATTTCCAAACCTCCCTAACATTGGATGATCCATCAGCAACGTCATTGAGTCGTTCAGTTTGCATAGCACCTAAGTAAAACCAAAAGTTAGTAAAGAAAAAAAATGATGCTTGAATACCTCGTGGTGTCCAGAGAATTTGTTTGGTGTAGAAAAAGAAAAAAAAAAGGGCTGCCCCCAGTCTTGAACATTGATCCTTCAGACAGACAAGATAATAAGCAATATGACCATGGTTTGTAGTAAAATAGTAAACAAAGGTAACTTCTCTTACTCTGTAGAAGTACTGAGCATAACAAATCTAGCCGATTAATAGCACTATTTCCATTCACCAGTGTGAGTAAGTTTCCATATATTAATGGTCAAAGTTGAAGTGGTTTGATGATTTCGTCAAAATCTAATGTCATATAAAACTATAAATTGACATGTAGAAGAAAGAGAAAATGAAACATAAATGGTCACCGTGTAGCAGGCAGATAGTTTTTTCCCCCAAGTTTACAAAACAAGTATCTGATCCTACTGGAAAAAAGCTATGGCATATATATGAATAAATAATGCGGATTAACAGTTCTAGACAGGAAGGCAAAGGATAAATAACTTACCATCTTCTTCAACCAAGCGTAGGAACTGCCTTGTGCCACCACCTACTCCAAAGTAATGCTTTTTCCCTGCCATGTAAACCACACCCCCAGGGTAGTGCAAGCACTGCAAAAAACTTCCAGTGTAAGAAACACAATATCCAACCACCTTTATCTGGGAGAATTAATAGTCAGTAAAATTAAATTTTTTTAATTTTGACCTTCTTGAGAAGCCTGTAGAGATTCGGAAGAGAAGATAATGCATAAACAGTCTCAGCCATCAGGATGATATCATAACCATTATATGTTTTATCTTCTGCATCACCACTGGTTGTAATGTCTTGCTCATCATCCCGGCAAAGAAGCAGCTTATCCATTTCACTCCAATCACCAGCAAAGAAACCAACACTCCTAGATGTACAGGTTCCTTCCGGTGACTCCTTGAAAAGATTAACTTTTACATTTGGTATTGTCAGGCACTTAAGCACCTCAACATTGAAATCTTGGAAATGAATCAGACAAGCACCCTGACAGTTCGAGTTTTGAAAATAAATATATATGAGGAATCGTTTCAAACTGCCAGAAAGGAAAGGATTAAAAAGCAATACCTTAAGGCCTGCAAAAATGCCAGGGAGGCCATGTCCACATCCAAGCTAAAGAATCAGAAGAAAATAGCTATTGTAAGTAGCATAAGTAGTGTGCTCAACACATTGGTTTCCTACTTTAAATCTGTTTGTTTCAATAATTCTGTTAAAAACTTTGATCAATTGGACATCCTACTGCAGATTATGAGTGCAGTTTCATTCGCTGAGTACATATACATAATAGAGGAAGGTTACACAAAAAATAACTACACTCAGTAATTTCAGTAGAGAAAGAATTGAATGAACAAGGGCACATGCTTAAACATGACACCTGAGAGCAAGCATCGCACCTCTAATACACGTTTGCCTTCTAGAAGCAATCTACCTTCTTTCATATCAGAATTTAGGGCCTTCACCAAGTCTAATGAACCTTCCCACAGCTTCAACCCACCTGTGACAATGGTTATGCTCAACTTCATCAAGCCAAATAAATACAAAATATGTTGTAAAGAACAAGCTGTATTCAGTCTTCACCTTCATATTTTCCTGGGACCAAATCAGAGTCTTTGACCCCAAACACATCAGATGTACTGACTCTCCCCTGAATATTGAGAAAGAAAAATGGTTTAGTTTAGCATCATCACAAGGAGATATAAGTGACCATTGGTGTGCACAGGCATGGGCCTGGTTTAATCAACTGAAACAAAATTCACAATTCTATAAATTTAAGTGTCTAAAAAATCATATTCCGTCCTACCTATATCAACATTGGATCAGCAACCATAATCATATTCCACATCTTGGTCCCTGTGCTGCTTTCTATCGCCCACCTGTGGTGTAGGCGCTAGCCACCCTATCATGCGCAACTAAAATATTTATCCTTTTCCAGTGGTCTAAGAGAGAGTGAAGAAGGGAAGATGAGCGTTTGAAGTCTTAAATGTTCCAGCAAAGTCAAATTGTCCTTTTTTGTGAAGTTTCTATTTGAGTATTGAGTACAAAGAACTAAAGCCTGCATGATCCAATGCTCTATTATGGTGTCCTTTCTCATTTGTTTCAACAGGATCCACCATTTTAAAATTAAAAGAAAAATGCATTGAAGATGGAGGTAACTGATAGTTATAGTTGACCAATGGACAAGTTCAAAGCGCTTTTTTTCTTGCATAAGCACAATTTATAGTGCCCAAAAGACACATAGATGTGGCATGCAAAAGAGCTAAGCAAAGGAAGTTTCATCCCCTAACACTTGCATGTTGAACAATCATTGCATCATTCTCCAGCAGCATAAGGTAAGAAAATGAATGATAAAGCAATCTAACACACTGGTTTCACTTATCACTTAGTGGGCTGAATGAAGCTATGGAGTGTGGCAGCATATCAAACGCAATCATGCAACCGACCTTTAGTCTGGGTATCAGTTCAACATAAACAATTTTATCAATTCAACATGAACAATTTTATCTATGAATATAGTCTCTGTTTGGTTGGGTAGCCCGATTTTTTAAGCATGAAACCCTAAATTTTGTAAGAAGTAAAAGAGATATAACTTAATAATAGTAGTACTTGTCTTTGTTTTGTTTTGACTTGCTGTCTGTCATTTGTCTCCAAATTTGTGCTGCATACATACATGGGTTTGAACTTAATATCTTAGGTACAATAAATTATAAAATACAAACAGAATTTTACCATTTATGTACTTTTTAGCCCTCAGTAGCATCCTTTTGCAGTATAGCACAGTTCTTACTGAATTACACAGTGACAGAAGCATTTCCACAAACACAAGGCAAGCAAACGAGCAAGCACATTTTCAACCAACCTTGTAGATCGATAGGGAGTCATCGACCACCACCGGCTCCAAGCTGGCTGCCGCAACCGGCGATTCCTGCAAGATCACGAAGCATAGATCGAACTTATAACCACGAAAACAAGAACACAGAAGCAAAAGCAGAAAAGGAGGTGGTATGAAAAGGTACCTCGGATATCTGGACCTCAACCACCGGCGGCGGGGGAGGTGGAGGAGCGCCGGAGTCGAAACCAAAACCAAAACCAAAGGAGGCGCCGCTGGGTTTGGAAAAGGAGAAGAGAGGGGAGCCGAAGGTGGCGCCGGTGGTGGTGGTGTTCTTGGCGGCCCCCGTGTCCTCCATTGGAACAGTTGGGCACCTGCCGCGGCGGAGCCCGGCGGCTAAGAAGAGCAGGGGGAGGCGAAGGCGTCGGGACGATGGAAGCGTAGGTGCACGGGAGGTGGCGGAGGAGAGGGAAGGCCAGGGTGGGATGGCGGCGCCGGAGAAGACGGCGGGAAGATGCCGACGACGACGGCGTGGCCGGTTGCCGGTTGTCTGTTGGATTGGGCCGGAAAAGTTTCGGTCGTCGAGATTTTACACGGCCTGACCCATCTAAGCGCCATACGTTTCGTCAATTTAAATCCATTTCCACACGGTACAGTCGTACGTATAACGTTTAAATCTCTGAAAACGTACTCCCTCCATTTTTCAAATTATAGGTAGTTTGAATTTTTTTAACCTCAAATTTAACCACTAGTTTTATCAAAGAAATTTATGTAAACATAGTCAAATTTATGTCATTTTTTGAAGAAGTTTCATTAGTAAAGCAAGCCACAACAAAAAAATGATATTTTGCACAATTATTTGAATAAGATGAGTGATAAAATTTGAGGATAAAAGATTCAAACAAACTATAATTTCAAATGGAGAGAGTAGGATTTAAGTATTTGAAAACTCTAACAAAAAAAAACCATAGTAGAAGTTTAAGAATTTGGCAAAATGCTACACGTAGACTAGAGATTGTAAAATCGAGTTCATTTCAAATATTAAAAATACCATTTATCTTTTTTTACCAGCAAGGAGACCCCTACCTAATTATATATATATATATATATATATATATATATATATGAAAAATGAAATGTACAAGGCTCTAGGCTCAAAGACAAAGAGGGATTCAAAATTACAGACTACTCAACCAATTATTGATGGCGACCACTGAGAGTTACTGGATGCATCTCTTTCTAAACAATTCCTCCAGCATGCAAAAGATAAAGACCCATTATCAAAGATGATGTTAATATTATATTTCTTTTATGATCACGTGAAATATGAATGATAGTTATATCACATTAAACTTCTTATAAAACATGTTGGCTTCTTTCTTATATGACATAGCAATGTTCCTGTTCTTTTTTTTCAAAAAAAATGTGAATGATATATTTTTTCAAAAAAATTGGGACTGATTTTTCTTTGCCATATATTTATAATACTCTTACATTTCAAAGGGAGTCTAAGTCACAAAATATTTTAACATGGAATGTATGGCTCTGTCTTTTAGCACATTGACATCCAAAAGGTCCATAAGCCAGCCATGTACTAAATGGATACCAAGCCATTATGTAGAAACAAATTATAACAATGACTTAATTAGTTCTAAGCTGAATTTGACATCCAAAAGGGTTTGCTGGTAACTTTTGTCCTAAGATTAGAGCCAAAGTGAGTAGAAATGCTGAATTTGCCAACTTGTGCTATAATTATACCAGTAGATATGGAGTGTTTCAAGTCAAATTAGGGAGTACAATCACATTGTGTACATATTTGCCAAGACTTGTGACTGCAAAAGATTGCAGCTAACTGGAGTGCCATGTTGCCATGCAATTGTTTGCTTGAGGCATGAGAGGATTCAATAAGAAAGTGTGCTCCCAGATTGGTATTCTGTCCAGACTTTAAATGCATATCAATTCAGTATATGGCCTTGCACAGACAAAAATGAATGGGAGCATGTCAATGGTGAAAAAGTGTCACCTCCAAAGTATGAGAAGAAGGTAGACATGCCACCCAAGTCAAGAAAGAAACAAGGGGAAATGGACCAAAATTTTTCAAACATGGGCGCACAATATATTACAGCCATTGCTCAAAGGCTAACTGCAACAGTGGAGGTTGTGAACTTACAAGGCAGGATTTCACTTCTCTAGAGGGTAAAAAAATAGTTGCAAATGCACAAGCACAACAACAAAGAGAGGTTGAGGAGGTTGCTCAACATGCAACTTCACTAGATCCAGAGATTCAAGAAGTGCACTAACAAACTATACACGAGGAGATGGTCCAACCAGTTAACTAGGTGAGCTACAATAACCTATGTTGTTTAGTTTGATGTATAATTACATCTTTTACATTTCATTACTTGTCTTTTGTATGTGTTCAGACAAGAATATTTTGATGTTCCAGTCTCCTTCCTAGATGAAATGTTGTCATAGCAAACCACTCAAACAACTACAATGTAGTCACAGGCACCTGGACATTTACCTGATAGTCAATTCATACCGTCAAACCAACATGTGCAGAGGCCACAAACATTGACTACAAGCACCAAGGCTGGAAGGGCAGCAACAACTGTTAGGAAGAGGCCACCTGCAACAAAGAAGGCACCTCCTACCAAGAAGACAAGGGCTAAAAAATATGGAAACCATCAAAGTGAAGGCATAAGCACTTCAAATGTGCCCACCCTTTAGTAGGAGTTGGTTCAATATACTTTTGTTATGTGCCCAAACTGCTGTAAGCATCAAACTGTTAAGATGCTCATATGCAGCAGCTAGGAGTTTGTAAGCATCAAACTGTTAAGATGCCCTTATACTGCTTATGTTAACGAGTACTCTATGGTAGGAGTTGGTAAGCATCAAACTATGAAGATGCAAGTTCATGTCATGGCAAATCTGTCCACTCTACTGCTTTTGTTGCATGTGCTTCGTTGCCACGGTTGATCTGCCAACTATGTTGCTGTTGTTATATGTTTCGATTACAATTGTTCATTTGTCATTTTATTGCATTTGTCATGTATCAGCTGAATTCATTCAGCACTGATTGGATATGTTGTGGCGGCAGTGTTGCAGACCTGGAGCGCCGGTGGCGGAGGCGATGAGGATTTGGAGCATCGGCGGCGCTGTAGACCTGGACCGGCTGCGACGTTGCAGACCTGGAGCGCCGGTGGCGGAGCCGATGAGGACCTGGAGCATCGGGAAACGACGGATGACGACTCCCGGACGGCGTCGGACGACTTAATGACGTGTAGTGAGTTATTTGCTTAATCTCCACACGTGTCGTCACCGGCTTGGACTAGAGTGGAACCTGAACAGAGTTTAGGCAACTAAACGTCCGTTTCGCAAGTTTAGAGACCACCATGACACAGTTACATAAGTTCGGAGACCATCTTGTTAACACCAAAATTTGGTAAGGAGACCGACCGTGGGCCCGGATCGGTGAAGAGTCCGTCTAGCGGAAGAAAAGGGTTTTTTCGGGTGTATTCGGCAAAGAGGTGCGCGGTCGGCTATCCGCTCCCGTTCGGCAAAGGAACAAGAGAGGGCTGATTTTGCGGGATTGTACGATGACGTGGCTCAAGCGGGGAAGGATGAATGGATGGATAGGCGATCAAGCTTAGAGATAAATTAGGCGGCGAATCCATTCGAGATTGTACACAGCGGGGTATAAATATGAACCCCGAATGTATGTAAAAAACACAATCATTCTTCAATACAAACCGGCCTTACGCCAAACCCTAGAGTCCTTTTGTCGTGTCGTCGAGTTCTTCGAGAGGGTCCATCGATCCGTCGACCTCCGTGAGTACCGGCAACCTTGTATCATGTCTAGTATCATGCGGTGGATTTAGATCGATGCAAGTAGTCTTGTTACCATGCTTCGTGTCATGCGGTAGATTCAAGCTTGGTTCAAGAGGGTTTCTTGTTAGGTCATGAGCCATGCGGTAGGCTAAGATCTAGCTTGAAGCTAGTTATCGGCTCTATTGGGTTTTGGCAAGATCCAGTAGATTCATTAAGTTACCCCGTGTTGCTTTGAGTTTTTACTTTATGTTTAAGTTCATGTAACACCTTTTGCCCAATATAGATGGGTTTGGATCGGCTTTATCCCTATCGTGATCCTTGTACGAGTGGATTTCATGTTTTAACACGTGGATCTTGTGCTTTCCGATAGCCGAAACCGAATCGATCTAGGTTGTTACGTGTTACGGGTTCAAGCTTGCCAATGTTGGTATAAATCTTGAAAGAACCGAGTATCATGCGGTAGATGCAGGTTTTTGGGTTGTTTTGGAGCTAGTCATCGGTGGATTAGATTTCGAATCAATCGATAGATTTATTCACTTGGTAATGTTCGTTCCTTCTTCATGGATCCCGAATCGGTACATTCGGTACCCGTATTCGGTTATGTTTCTTCACGAGTAGGACACATGCGTAATTCATGCTTTAAATAATGTATGCTTTTAGCTTTCCATATTTAGATTGTATCATGTGGTGGATAGATCTATTTGTGGAAAGTGGTACGGTTTTCATGCAAGTTGTATCATGCGGTGGATAGATTTGTTTTGATATCGTACCCGACGGATCTTTGAGTACCTAGACATGCGGTAGACTAGTGCTTTGGATCTATGCATGCTTATTTATTACATGTTTATGTTCGCGCTTTACTTTATTCATTTATTTAATGTTGGTTATCATGGGGATCGGTCGTGACTTCGTGCACGTGCATCTTTACTCAAACAAAGACCAGTTCTTGTCATGCTTACGTCATCCATTCGGCAGTATTGCTTTTCCTTTTATAAGTTCCCGAATGGTTTCGGCTTATTGGCAAATAGCTTCCTATAGCTATGTGTCGTCCCATCCGGCTTCTTAGCCGTAAATATGGAACCTGTCTCGGCACCACCGGCAAGTTCCAAGCTTTGGTATCTAATCGCTTTGTCTTTTGTTATTTTTCGGGAAAAATTGAGCGGCACGTCTCGTGATTCTTTGCGCGTGTGAAGCCGGCTTTGTTCGACTTCTTTGTGTGTTTGGCGCCGGTGCACGTTTTGCGTCAACACACTTTTTGGCACGCCCAGTGGGACCACAGCCGAATAGATCAAGATGCCTGACATCACGGACATCATGGACGTCAACCTTGAGGACCTCTCTCCCGAGCAGCGGCAGCAGCTCCAGGACGCCATAGACCAGTTCCAGCAAAAATGCCTGCTGTCCTTCAAGAAAAACAGGAGTGGCGTCCCGTACTTGAAGAACGAGATGCCCAGGGTGTTGCTACCAGGGGAGAGCGACGCCACGACGCAGCAAGAGAAAGAGGAGTGCATGCAAGCATTTCACGAATCTGCAGACTACATGTTGAGCAAGCACCACAAAGCTTTCCTCGGTGCGCTACAGCGAATGATGGTGGCCGTCTTTGGCCCAGGCATGGAACAAGCATTCAAGCAAGGCACCCATCCAAGGGGGCACCGTGGAGCCGGGCGAGTCGAGCTCTCAACCACCATTACGGGGCCGGTCACATCGGCCTCCTCCTCGAGCTGCGGAAGTCAAGCTTTCCGGCCTCCTCCGCTGGTGCCGGGGGTCGGCCCGGTTCGGCCCCCACTTCGAGGCCTCAAGAGGGCGGCCCGGTCCGGCCACCACCGCGGGCGGCGCGAGGTCAGCTCCGTGCACGCGGTCGAATCCGTACCAACCCACGTACGGAGATCTAGCATTCGGCTCGCACGGGGCCCCGTTCGCTTCGGTCAAAGGATTGCTCCGGCGAACAACCGGCCGCGAGAGAAACCTATATGGCGGAGGCTATCACGAGGTGGGAAACTATGGAGCCATTGACGCTTTCCCACATCCGGGTTATGCGCCGGTGCGAGCGCACGGGAGGACGACGCCCGGCGCGGAAGATGGCCGAGTTGATGCAAAATCAGTTCAGCCTCAAGCCAAAAATGCAGGGTCCTGCCTACAAGCCGCCGTTCCCAGAGTGGTACTTCAACGTACTCCTCCCGCCAAGAGTGAAACCTCCAACGGAGTTCACGAAATATTCCGGGCAAGACGACACAAGCACTGTGGAGCACATTGCTCGTTACCTGATGCAGCTCGGAGAATGCTCAGCTGAGGAGACGTTCAGGGTCAGATACTTCCCCGCGTCGCTGATGGGTCCGGCGTTCCAGTGGTTCTCGTCCTTACCCCCTGAGTCAGTTAGCAGATGGAGGGACCTGGAACAGAAGTTCCACGCTCATTACTTCAGTGGCAGCTCGGAGAAGAAGCTGATCGATCTTGCCACCGTGAAACAAAGGCACAGCGAGACACCGTTGGAATTTCTCAGGAGGTTTAGGGAAGTGAAAGGCATGTGCTTCTCGCTTAACTTGCCAGACGATCAGCTAGCTGACATGGCCGTCGCCGGGATGTTGCCGGCCGTACGTGAGAAACTGTTCGGGATGGAGTTCGAAAACCTGGGCCAGCTGTCTCAGAAGCTATCATTGATGAGCAACCAGGCGTATGGCTTAAAGAAGGATGCCAGGTTTGGCAAGCAGCACGATGTGGCGGACATCTACAACCAGTTCTTAGACAAGGCCGATCCGATCGATGATTCGATGATGAGCCGGACGTGGCCGCGGCCGAAATCATGTGGGGGAAAGAGCCTTTAACGATGAATCGGCCGGGTCAAACGGACCAAGGGCACCTACGATTTCGATATCACGAAGGCCGACAAGCCGTTTGAGCTCCTAGTGAAGGAAGGCCGAATCGGATCGCTCGAAGGGCATTCCATGCTTCGGCCCGATGGAGTCAAAGGGAAACGTTACTGCGGCTTCCACGACAGGGATTCGCACTCCATCAACGTTTGCAGGGTCTTCAGGATGAGGGTCCAGAAAGCCATCCAGGAAGGACACCTCAAGTTCGACAACAAGATGAAGCTGGATGGTAACCCCTTCCCTCAGAACATGGTGGGCTTCTCTGTTAATATGGTGACGGCCGAGGAGAAGGGAAAGGTCAAAGTCTTGACCTCAGCCAGGGCTAGACAGGATGGAACAGTGGACCCGGAGTGCCAAGTGACTCTGGAACAGGTGCATGGTGAAGCCCCCCGCGTTCTCAAGAGCCACATCGAAATTGGGGAATCATCCAGAGCCAAGCCCAGGGTGACCACGTGCATCCTCCTCAACAAGTGGCAGCGCCAGATGGAGAAGGAGCGCTACCAGAAGCGCAGAGATGAGGAGGAGAGGCGCAGAGCTGAAGAAGAGGCGCACAGAAGGGACCTGGAGCAATACACGCGCGAGCAGGAGCGCGCGCCCGGGGATGTGCGTTCTTCGGGCATTGTTGGAACGAGGGTTTGAAGCGCCCACGGCCGAGGAAGCGCACGAGTGCGGTGACGGGTATAGCGAGTACGGGCGGAAGAGCGCCAATCGCCGATCCGTCCATGAGAGAATTGGAGGGATCCACCCTAACGGGGATCGACGCCAAAAAATTGAAGTCATCGATCATCCTAAGAAGCAGCAAGCCGACCTCAGGTGGGATGATCAAGAGGAGGAATAAGACGACTACATCTGGCAAAAGGGGCAATGGTGCCCGCCCGGCCTGAGGAAAAGCCAGAAGAGACGGGTCCAGCGCTTGAGGAACCGTGAGCTAAGGCAGGCTGGGATCCAGACAAGGCAGGTGTGGCGCCCCAAGGATCAACCTGAAGGGTCAAAGCGTTCGGCTCCAACGTGCATGGTATACTTTCTGCCGAACGAGTTCATGGCTCCTGCTAACCAGGTTGTGCAGGAGGAAGCGTCCCTAGATGACGAGCAGACCGAGGGGATGATGGCGCAGTTGGTGCTAGCCAAGCGGGGCCATCTTCGACAAACCGGCCAAAAATCGACACATGATGCCGTTGTACTTAAGGGGATACGTCAATGGCAAGCCATTGACCAAGATGTTCATCGACGGTGGAGCGGCGATCAACGTAATGCCGTACACCACCTTCGGGGAAACTTGGCATGGGCCCGAGCGATCGACGCCTACAAGCATAATACCGAATGATTTCGCCGGGAATCCTTCGGATACCAAGGGATGCGCTCACGTGGATTTGATGATCGGGTCCAAGACGCTCGCTCACGACCTTCTTTGTGATTGAAGGTAAAGGAGCCTATAGCCTCTTTTGCTCGGACGGACCGGATTCATGCCAATTGCTTGCGTCCCATCCACCATGCATCAGCAGCTTATCCAGTGGGTGGATGATGACATTGAGGTCGTCCAAGCAGATGACTCCGTGAGCGTCGCTAACATGGAACCAGCTTTCTGGGAGTACCAAGGTATCGATTGCTTCTTAGGGAAAGACTGGGGAGAAGGTCCTGTTGAACCTGTCAGCAGTGATCAACAGCCGATTCAAGCAGTCGGCTCTTATAGTAATTTTTAATGGAGAACCCCGTAGATGGCACTGATGGCAAGTTGGGGCGAGGATTTATGTCGGCCGATAAGTTAGAAGAAGTTGACATTGGAAACGGTGATAAGCCAAGGCCGACGTTCATCAGCGCAAACTTGCAGCCAGACTTCAGGGAGGGTTTAATCAAGCTGCTCAAGGAATACAAAGATTGCTTCGCCTGGGATTATTCGGAGATGCCTGGATTGGATCGTTCTATCGTAGAGCATCGGTTGCCAATCAAATCTGGTTTCAAACCATACAAGCAACCGCCCCGGAAAATCTACAAGGATGAAGTATTGGCCGATGTGAAGAAGGAAGTTGAAAGATTACTTGATGCAAACTTCGTTCGGCCATGCAGATATGCGGAGTGGATTTCTAACATTGTCCCTGTTTACAAGAAGAATGGGAAGATGAGGGTCTGCATAGATTTCAGGGACCTTAACAGAGCTACTCCGATGGATGGTTACCCCATGCCTATTGCCGATTTGTTGATTGATGCCGCGGCCGGACACAAGGTGATAAGTTTCATGGATGGCAACGCGGGGTACAACCAAATATTCATGGCAATAGAGGATATATCAAAGACGGCCTTCAGATGTCCTGGTCATATAGGCCTATTTGAGTGGATAGTCATGACATTTGGGTTAAAAATGCCGGTGCAACTTATCAACGAGCCATGAACTACATTTTTCACGAGTTGATCGGCAAAGTTGTGGAAATATATATGGATGATGTGGTAATCAAGTCCCTAAGTCATGACACACATCTAGAAGATGTAAAGAAGACCTTGGAGTGCACCGGAAGCATGGTTTAAAGATGAATCTAAACAAGTGCGCTTTTGGGGTATCAATTTGGAGAATTCTTGGGGTTTTTAGTCCACGAGGGAGGAATTGAAGTTAGCAAGAAGAGCATGAAGGCCATCGATGAAGTTGTTCCTCCAACTAATCTCAAGGAGTTGCAATCACTTGCTCGGCAAAATTAATTTCGTGAGGAGATTCATTTCAAATTTGTCACGAAGGTTTTGCCATTCTCTCCATTGCTCGAAGCCGAAGAAGGATCGAAGTTCACATGGGGCGACAAACAACGAAGGCTTTCGATGAAATCAAGCAGTATATGAAGGAGCCACCAGTGTTGGTCCCTCCTCAGCTGAACAAGCCTTTCAAGTTGTACGTGGCGGTCGATACCCAAACCATTGGATCGGCCCTTATTCAAGAATTCGAAGGGAAGGAACGGGTAGTAGCATATCTTAGCCGAAAACTGCTTGATCCAGAGACCATGTATTCGGCTGTAGAGAAGTTGTGTCTGTGCGTATACTACTCGTGTACAAAGTTTCGGCACTACTTGTTGAATGCCGAATGCACTGTGTATTCAAAGTTTGATGTTATAAAACATATGTTATCTATGCCAATTTTGAACGGCAGGATTGGCAAGTGGATTTTAGCTTTATCAGAGTTCGAGTTGAAGTTCGAATCGGCAAAAGCCATCAAAGGTCAGATCATTGCCGATTTCATAACTGAACATCGCGATCCGTCAATTGATTTACTTGAAATTACCCCTTGGGCTTTATTTTTTGATGGATCATCATGTGGTAAAGGTGGGGGAGTAGGGATCCTACTGATTTCACCTAGAGGTGAGATGTTTGAATTTTCCATCCCTATACAACCCACTGTCACAAATAATCAAGCTGAATACGAAGCTTTACTTCGAGGGCTTCGATATTTGAGAGAAGCCGGGGCTGTTTCAGTTGAAGTTTATGGAGATTCAGAGCTGGTGATCAAGCAATTGAACGGCCAATACGAATGCAAAAGTGAAGCAACGCGAGGAGTTACTACGAAGAGTGCGGGGAAATCTTGAAGAGCTTCCCGTTGGTAACTCCGCAACATATTCCTAGGGAGCACAATGAAGAAGCAAACAAGGCGGCTCAAAGCGCCTGCGGTTACAAAGAAAGTCAAGAAGTGTTTGTTGCAGAGGTATGTGCACCGGGGACGGATCTCGCGAGAAGGTGATTGGAGGAAAGAGATCATCGATTACTTGAGAGATCCATCCGGAAGGTCTCTAGGAAGCTCGGAGTACAAGGCTATAAAATTCGTTCTTCTGGATAACAATTTGTTCTGTAAATCATTAGATGGGATACTGTTACGATGCCTGGGTCCGGAAGAAGCCAAGAACATGATGAGCGAAGTGCACGATGGGATATGTGGAGCGCACCAATCGGCCTACCGTATGAAATGGGTTATTAGACAAGCTGGGTGCTTTTGGCCGACGATATTAGAGGATTGCTTTGAGTATTACAAGGGGTGTCAAGATTGCCAGAGGTTTGGAAATATTCAGAGAGTCCCCGCGTCAGCATTGAATCCCATCATCAAGCCATGGCCATTCAGGGGCTGGGGTATAGACCTGATTGGCCAAATTAATCCACCATCTAGCAAGGGGCATAAGTTCGTGCTTTTGGCTACGGATTATTTCACTAAATGGGTTGAGGCGGTCCCAATGAAGAAGGTGACATCAGAAAACATGGTTGAATTTGTCAAGGAGCACATCATCTATCGGTTTGGGATCCCTCAAACAATTACCACGGATCAAGGGGCACAATTCGTGTCACTGGAGTTCAGAGAATTTGCCGAAAGCATGGGGATCAAATTGTTTAACTCTTCTCCTTATTATGCCCAAGCTAATGGTCAAGCAGAGGCTTCTAACAAAATCATGATCAAGCTGATACAAAAGAAGATCGACCGAAGCCAAGAAGGTGGCATTCGGTACTCGGTGAGGCATCGTGGGCTTACCGAATGGCCCCCCATGGAGCTACAAAAACTTCTCCTTATGAATTGGTTTATGGGCACCACGCGGTTTTACCTTTCGGATTCAAGGAGAGTGGTGTTACAGAAAGATTTGAGCTCCAAAGATTACAGTGGCCTAATGATGGATGAACTAGAGGATTTGCATATGATCCGTCTTAGAGCCTTGGAAAACATCGAGAAAAACAAGCTGCGGGTTGCCAAGTACTATAACAAGAAGGTAAAAGTCGGGCAATTCGCGAGAGGGAGATTTGGTTTGGAAAGCGCTATTGCCGATTGGAACTAAATACGGCGAATTCGGCAAATGGTCCCCTAAGCGGGAGGGGCCTTTTCGTGTGGTCAGATGCGTCCCTGGCAATGCATACATATTGAAAACTTTGCTAGGGGAAGAGTTTTCCGCCGCAATAAATGGAAGATATCTGAAGAAATATTACCCTAGCATTGAGATCGACCGATGATCACCAGCAGTGGGATTACACACATCTGACACAGAAACAGCCGGCGCTCAAGAACGAGGCCGCCTTCAGAACAAAATTCACAAACAGAAGATATGGCCAGTGCCTAGATGCATTGCCCTTAGCACAAAAACTACATTACAACTGTTTCTTGCAGGTTTACATCCAACAACCCTGGTGGTCAGGACCTCAAGGGGGTGGGAAGCAGAAGGCGTGGAGGAAGAAGCGAAAGTATGATTCAATCTTTTCTTTGCTTCTTCGACTGCTCCCTCTTCAACTGTTCCAGGACCACCGTGACGGCAACTTGGAACGCACAGGGATGACCGTGGTTTGCGGCCTCCACCAAGCTGTCCCAGTCCGTCTTCAGGTTGTTATACCTGTCAGAGACATCTAAAGCGGAGGAATCGATGTTAGGGGCAAGAAATCCAAATGCAGGCATAAAGTCAAGAAGAGGTCAGAAGCATTTACCCCCTACTAGTGCCTCCAGAGCCATGCGACGCTCGCGCTCGGCCTGGCAACGGGCGGTGACGTCCCTGAGGCCGTGCTCCAAGTGCCGAACGCGGCGGCGCAGTTGATGGGCCGGTCCTCTCGTTCGGGCGTGGCGTCCTCTCGCTTCGAGGGAGGAATCGGAAGAGATGTACTCGGGCACATCTTCGGTCCCGATGATTTCTTCAGGGAGCAGATCAAGACTGAAAGAGGAAAGGAAGAAAATATGAAGCGCAAGATCACATGGAGAACGAGGAGTAAATCAAGAGAGAACTCATCTTCGAATCGTGCGTTTCTTTGGGGAGCCGCTCTCCTGGGGTTGCTTGACCTTGTCCATGGCCTTGGGGTTTTTTCCTCCGGAGACGGAGGAGAAGATGAGAAATGATGGATGAGTGTGCGAGTGGATTTGCGGGGCATCTCGGCGAGGCTCTTTTATTGACCGAAGGAGTGCATTGGGAGTGATGACCAAGCCGATACGCACCGTTGGAATACCAAACGGCGGGGTTTTCTCCCCAAGTACGAAGGGTTTTTGCTTGAACGGTGCTATTGGATTGCCGAATCGGGGATCTTCTGTGGATTTTACACTAAGGGGGGTCTGTTCCCACGCGTTCGGCTCAAGGCAGTTCCCGGATACGTCCAAGGAAAAAAACAAGAATCACGGGAGTAAATACGAAGGAATCATCACAGTACAAGCACGGAATTCAAAAGTTCTCATTTATTGCCGATGATCAAACATCCCTAATACAATCTAGTCGAAAAGCACGTTCGGATGCATTGGGGATGAGTGATTTCGGCAATGGCGTCGCCGTGGCCATCGAGGCGTTCCGGGGATGAGCTCAATCTCATCGATGTCCTCCGGCGCGCCGCCCGGAAGCCACGCGGCCGGTGGAGTAGTCGACGTCCGTGTGCGTCGCCATGGCGGCCGGGCCCAAGGTGGTGCCCAAACGGACACCATGGGTGGCCACCTCGTCGACGCGGTGTTCCACGCGCAGCAAGGCGCTCCGCCGGTGTGCCGCCGTGGGCGTTCACCTTGTCGGCCGGTTGCTCCACCAGCGCCTTCAACTGGTTGAGCTCGGCATCGCGGGCTGCAAGGAGCGAGAAGAAAGGAGATTAGCATCAAAAGCCGGGCTGGATCACAGATTCAATTACAGAGTTGTACCGTCGATGGTCTCCAGCAGTTGTTTGCGCTGGTCTTCCCACTCCAGTTCGGCTATGCCCGCCTTCTTGGAGACGTCCTCCAACTCGCGCCGGGCCGTCTCCAGCTCCTCCTTGAAGCGGAGGGCGTCAAGCTCCCCGTAGGGTACGGGGGAATGGCCGTCGGACTCCGAGGAGTCATCGGGCAGGGGTTGATTGGCCGACGCGAGAGATGGGTTCCACCGAATCAACTCGAAAGGTAGATGATCGTTAAGATAAGAAGAAGGTCGAGAGAAGAATCGAGAGAAGAGAAATCGATGATCATTGCCTCCTCGCGCGCATTGGCGCTACTCCCTTCCGCCTCATCGGAGGCGCGCGACGGTTGAGGCGGCGTGCCATCTTGCTCGGGGATGTGCCTTGTTGGGGAAGAAGAAGAACCGAGATTGGCAAAGATGCGAAAGCTAAAAGACTTGGTGGAGAGCTAAGGGCACCTATGGTTTCATTTATAGGCACGGCAAGACGGATCGTGGCCTCAAGTCGTGGTTCGAATCGTGGCACATATCCCAAGAAAATCGGAAGGTGGAAAGGTTTCCTTGACCAGCCGCCGATGGGTCGCTTGGAATTCTAGGCCGAGTCGTATTCGGTTGGTGGCTCGGCTAAGGGGAGTCAAAGTGCCATTCGGGTGTTGGCGTTTCTTTGCCGAATGGGACATTCGAGGCATTACGTATGAAGGAGCGCAGAAGAAAAAGGGAGTGAAATTGCAAGAACAGATATTACAAAAGCGGTCAATTCGGTTATACATCAATTGAAGCCTTTAAACGCTCAAGTATCTTGCAATTACATTACGGGCATTGGATATTGTCTGGCGAATGCTATCCCACCGCTCCTGATAATCTTTCGGAGCAATGGACAAGGTGGTAAGCTCTGCATCGCATTATTTCATCTTGGCCATAGCCGATTTTGCCTTCTCTTGGGTCTTCTCTATCGGTTCGGGGATTTCGGCTATTTTCTTGTCGTCGACCTCTATCTCAGCTCGACAAGCTTCTCAATTCTGCTTCTAGAGCGGCTTTCACGGCAATTTTTGAATCACGAGATGCTTACGGATTGACCAATGTGTCTTTGTGGCTCTCGGTCCGGGATTGAGCCCCGTTCATGGCTTGTTCGAGCATTGGTTCTCTTCGTTCAATAGCGGACGGGAGCGCACCTTCCTCAAAGCCTTCCTTATGGGCGCATAATGATCCTCCAGGCCACAGATAGATGCGAGGGAAGCATTGATGTCATCAGGGAGCTCTTGGGCGATGGACTCGACCATTTCTTCAAAGGCGATCAAGATCTCTAAACGAGTCTTGTGTATTCTTTTCCAGCCAGGCAAAGATCTCCCTGAGCTTTGCTAGTGCTTCCTCTGACAGGGTTTGATGCATTTCTTCTATCACCTCGGCAACTGGGTTGATCCCTGCTGACAGACTTGATGCCTGATCCTAAGAAGACAGTATTGCCGAGTCAGAAGTGCTAAAGTAAAGGCAGCAGAGTTAAAATGCGAATGAGTACCTCGTGTATGTTCTCTTGAGCTGGGGCAGGACTCTGTTCAGGGGCAATCACAGGCGAAGGAGGTGTTCCCAGCAAGGCTGAAGCACGTGTGAAAAGGCGCGTTGTTGGCGGCTCGGGGGCTTCGGGCCGAGAAGGAGAAGGATTCACCTCTCGCCGGGATTGATGTCTCCGCATGACCAGCAGTGATTGTGCCCTTGGAGGACTTGATGGTTACGGCCGGACCGGGAGACTCATCTCTAGAGAATTCATTGTCTCCGCAGAGGTGATTGAGTCCCCGATGAAGATGAAATCTCCACCGGGATAGGCAATTCAACCCCGGGTGGACCGGCTTGTTGAGACACCGGGACGTCCACAAGTTGCTCTTCGCTTGTATCTTCGCAAATGTCAAATTAAAAAAAAGGGGTTAAATGCCGGTGTTCATCCTCAAAAGAGGACAATGAAGGTCATACCGGTGGATGGGGCATTGGCGGGTTCGATGCGAAGGTTCTTGAGCTGCGGGGCTGAAAATACACAAGATATTGATTTATCAGAACCAGAGTGATTTGGTGATCAGGAGAAGAAAGGGTGTTTACCTCAACAAGGACTTTTTTGACAGTTCTCCTCCTCTTGGCATTTGGAGGAGAAATCAGGGTCAAACCTTGCCTTCTGTCAGCAGCAAGGCTGGAGAGGCTTGAGTCTGTTGTGGCAAACCTGGCCATTAGCTGAGCCAGGGTTGGGGACCTGAATCCCAGTGCTGAAATCGGGCCAACAACATTGTAGGTGATATTCCTGGCTCGAGGGGTAGGCACTGTGTTCTGTGAGTAAGAGGAAACAGAAATCAGATTCATAATTAGAAGAGGAAATGTCTGATCCAAGGGTTAGTTATGATTACCTCTGAAGTTGGCTGGAAATCAGGCATCAACTCTGAACAGAACAAGTGCACGGGCTCATTGAAGATATGATCATGGAATTCTTGCCACCATGAGTTGAAGGTGGGGTGAGCTATTGTGGTAGGCACAAAAGGCCAGGTGTAAACAGCAGGACTGCACACATAATGGAAAACTCTACTGCTGTGCATAATTTCTTTGATTTCCTCCCTGGGCTTGAGGAATTCATGCAGAAATAGCCTTGGGGGCATCTGGCCGCACCCAAGTTGCCGAGCCATTACATTGGGCCGATAATATTCATAAGTGCTATGATTGACCTTCCTTCATTAAATTCGGTAGGTAGCATACATGGGCGGATTATGATGTTGAAGATCTCTAGGAATCTCCCATCTTGACGTTCGAATTCAAAGGAGAATTCAATAGGGAAAGTCAAGGTGTCATTATCCGGATAGTGGAGCCGGAGAGGATTCGGAAACCTTTGAAGAACAGTTCAAAAGGCCGGGCCGATGTTCCGCCGAACGAGGACGATTGAAGCCGCTTCTCCATAATTACGGCATCCTCTCGGTGGCGTGAGTTTCTCCTTCGGGGTGATTGGATGAAGGAAAAAGCCCGATGTTCAAATCAACACCAACAATCCGATGCATGTGGAGTCGCAGCCATATTTGAACGAACCACCAAGGGCCGTTGACACATGCTATCCTTTGGCTAGTGTACATCTGGGTAACAGTTTGGTGAAGCATATGGTATACACCGCCTAGGAAGAATTTCCCAAGGGGGAGGCGGTTGCCACTGACCAGATGAGAAGCCATGGTGATATGGTTCAAGGTGGGCTCATTGGCCTTACCACAGAAGACGAATCTGCATAGCCACATGTTCAGAAATGCTCTGTATTCAACTTCACCAAGGGGGTTGTCTTTCATGTGGCTCAGGATATACTGTTTGTATCCGTTCCCTGGTTTCACCCCTGTTTGGCGTGAAGAACCTTTGAAATTCCAGGGTTGAACGGATCCTGTAATGTCGAGGCCGGTGATCATATACACATCGGCCAAAGTTGGAGACATCGGGTCGTGGCCAAAGAGGAAGGCGTTATGAAGCGTCCCCTCATCGAGAGGTGACCAAATGTGACACAAATACCGGTCCCGGGAGGCCGGTAGCACATTTATTACAACGGGTGGAATCGAGTCTTTTACATTACGGTTACAAAAAGGGCACGGTAATGCCAACGCTACAATAAACAACACAAACGCTAGCGACCACACTACGATAGCAAAGGCTTCCATAGCCTCCTCGAGTACCACACCATGGAAGCTTTAGGTAGGGCCCCGGCACACGAGCACGGTTGGGTGTAGGGCAATGACCTACTCAACGTCTTCTCGGGATGTAATCGGGATCCTCCTCCGTAACATAGTTAGTAAACAAGAGTGAGTACATACGTACTCAGCAAATCCAACCCCACCCACGGAGGGGCTTATAAGTAGTATCATGCATAAGGTATAACAAGGATCAGGTTAAGGTTCATTTTGCAAACTTACACATGCAGGGGTTCATCTCAAAAAGGTTTTCGCAAATCATTTTCATAACCCAAGTAACTCACTCGTTTTAGGAAAACCACTGTGGATCTACCGGACTTCCCGTCCGTCGTAGCCCGGGCACACAGCCACACACACACCACCAGAAAACAACTCACACCAGAAAACATCCCATCCCAAACACTAGTTTTTGTGACCACACCGTGACTCGTCCAATACCGTGGACACGGCTATTCGAATAGGTTTGACACTGCGAGAGGTTGTACATCTTTACCCACAAGTAGGGTACGCGTCACACGGACACCTCGGCGCGGTACGGATCCTATCATAGCCATTACCCACCTTAGCTAACACTACGAGCCACCACGGAAACACCCAAGGGGTTATACCACATAACCGGGGCGTACCTCACACGGAGCGTACCCCGACTCCTTGGTCTCCCGTTGCTCACCCGCACACCAGATGGCAAGTAGATTAACTAGTGGGGTTTATGCTAAGCCGTTGCCACATACAACGGTCGAGTGGTTGTACGATGATTTGGGTCAGGTGAGATGTCACGCAACCCGGTCCTTAACCGACAAGATGGACAACTCCCAACACGCTCAACCACACAGGTACGAGCTTACCCATACTCCTGACACACACGTCCATCCTGTCTACCCAGATCTGTACTCATTTTCCAAAAATACCCCATTCCCACCTTTAATGTACTCACGCATTTTGAAAGCACTCACACATTTTTAAAGCAAACATTCAGGCCAAAACAAGGTTCAATCATGGCAATCAAGGGTGGCTATCCTACCATGTTTTGCAGTAAAACAATATGCAATTTATAAAACGGGTATAGGGTATATTTATAAAACTAGGACAGAAGCATGCATCAAAGGGGAAGGTTGAACTTGCCGTCTTCGTAGTCTTCGGGGAGTGCCGGCTCGGCGTCCGGGACCTCGGGCTCCTGCTCGCAGTAGTCGGCTCCGACCTCCGGCTCGGGGTACCTTACTCCGTCTACTCCGTCGGCTAAGGCATACACACACACAAGCAAGCAATATTAGCATTCACGGTTCCGCCGAGGAGCTCGGGGAGGGAAAGGTGAGCGGAGAAGGGGTATATATAAGCTCTAGGGGGGGGGTGGTGGTTCGAGCGGGGTGAGGTCTGGGTTTAATCGTGAATGTTAGGTCACAGGGGTGGTATAGGAGTTAGGGCCTATTAGCAATCCCTACAAATGGTAAGAAGGGTGTTTATGCTAATATAAACTAAGTTAGGGTCATTTTGTAATTTATTTTAGGGTATAACAGTGTTTATCCTTGATTATCTATTAACCTAGGGACTTAGTTGGAAGAATAAAGGGGAAAAAGAGAGGAGGGCTCGGTTTTTGGAGTGATAAGGGGAAACAGGGGGGGTCCTTGGCAAAATGCCATCCCCTTCCCCTTTCTCTTTCCCCCCTTCGAATTAGACGAACGGGGGGGGGGGGGGGGGGGGGGGCGCGGCCGCGCCGGCCTCGGTCGGCGGCGGGGCGGCGAGCTCCCGGGTCGGTGGCGGCCGGGGGTAGGGGGGGAAAGGAAAAAGGGAGGCTAGGGCTTGCTATTCCCATGCTTACCTCGGTCGGGGGTTGCTCGAGGGGGTCCCTTCGCGGCAAGGGGCGGCCGGCGGGGGAAAGGTTGAGGGCGGCGGCGCGAATGGTGGCGGGGCGGCGCAATTGAATGCTCCGGAGGCTTGCGGGCCGGGGTGGGGAGCGGCGAGGAGGGGTGCCACCCTTTTATAGGCCGAGCAAGGCGGTTCGGGGCTAGATTTTTCCGGTGAAGGGAGGGGGGGTCGCCGGCGGCTCGGGCTCCTTCTCGAAGTCCGGCCGGCGGGGGCCGGTCGCCGGTCGACGGGACGGCACGGGCGGGGACGGAGGTCGTGGAGCAGCTATTGGGTCTTTTCAGGCGTGGGGCGTGGTGGTGGTAGGCCGGCGGGACCGACGGGCGGCCGGCGGTGGCGACACCACGGTGCGGCGACCCGAATTAATGGCGTCCGGCAGGGTCTCGTCTCGTCCAGGCGGATGGGATGCTACGACGGCTAGTCAATGCAGGGGGGGGAAATCGGACAGGACCCGTCGGCGGGGGTGGCGAGCTGGCGCGGCGGCGAGCTGGCCGCCGGACGCGACGGCTCGGCGACCGGCCGGTGCGAGCGTTGAAGAGAGGGAGGGGAGGCGGTGGCGTGCCCGTGTGGGTGGCGTGGTCGGCGCCGTGAAGGAGGCGGGCCGGGGGTCAACGTGTGCCGGGCGGTGGTCGGGGGCGCCCGGGGCGGCGGCCGCGCGGGGAGGGGGGAAGGAGAAGGGAGAAATGGAAGAGAGAAGAAGGAAAGGAAGGGAAAAAGAAAAGAGAAAAAGGAAAAAGGGAAGAAAAAGGAGGAAAAGAAAGAAAAAGGGAGAAAAGGAAAGAAAAATGGGGAAAAGATAGGGAGGAAATTGGGAAAGGTTTAGGAAATTAGGAAAAATTGGTAGGGAAATTAGGGGAGGGTTTTGTGGGGTTCCTCCGTCTTTCCGGCGTTGGCGTGATTTTCGGGACGGTGGCGACGGCGAGGCGGACCGGCCGGCGGGACCGCGGCGTGCGCGGGATCCCGGCCGGTGGCCGACCGCGGCGTTGGGAAGGCGCGCGGGGGGTGCGGCGGGGTGCGGTGCGGCGGGGATTGCGGCACGCGCGTCGGGGAGGAGAGAGAGAGAGAGAGAGGGAAAACGGTGGCTAGGGTTTGATTGATAATTGAGCTCGGCGGGTCGGTTTTGAAAATACGCATGCTTTACTGGGTGATTTATTTATGGTTAAAAACGCGGGCGTTACACGTTGACACCGTTTGACCAAAAGTGGCAGTCGCTATCAAAAGGTCTTCATTTTTGGGGGTCTCGGCCAAAGACAACTCCAAGCATTGAGCAATACGGAGGGTATCCCGAGTTTTGGGTTAAGGCACTCTTATCCGCACGGATCCTCCGGTACCAATTTTTCCGACCGCGATTGGAGGCGGGGGCCGGTTCTTGAAAGCATCTTGCCACCGGGGAGGTGGAGACAGAGCCGCTTTGAAGGGGATCCTTTAAGATTCAGCCGCAATGAAATCTCGAGGATCAGAGTTTCCCACGGGACCAAGGTAATAAGATCTTGAGTTGGCCTCGGTGCGAATCAAAAGCTCAGTAGAAGGCTCCTGGAGGAAGGCGGAAACGAAATCTCAGGTAAAATTGAAAACCTAAATGCCGAAAAAAGCTTACGGGAGAGGGATTTACCTGAGCATCTTGGTTTTGAGCCGCCATTGGAGATCTGAGCTTAGAGCAAAGGGATCTAGGGTTTGGATGCGGACAAAGATCCCGGTGGATTGCGAAGAGAAAAGAAGAACGGTGTTGACAGATTCGATTTGAAAATATTCGTGGCTGGAGTCAATTGCGGAACAAAATCACTTTTATCCCGCAATTGAAGGGGCATGTGTTAACACCAAAATTTGGTAAGGAGACTGACCTGTGGGCCCAGATCGGTGAAGAGTCCGTCTAGCGGAAGAAAAGGGTTTTTTCAGGTGTATTCGGCAAAGAGGTCTGCGGTCGGCTATCCGCTCCCGTTCGGCAAATGAACAAGAGAGCCGATTTTGCGGGATTGTACGATGACGTGGCTCAAGCGGGAAGGATGAATGGATGGATAGGCGATCAAGCTTAGAGATAAATTAGGCGGCGAATCCATTCGAGATTGTACAGCGGGGTATAAATATGAACCCCGAATGTATGTAAAAAACACAATCATTCTTCAATACAAACCGGCCTTACGCCAAACCCTAGAGTCCTTTTGTCGTGTCGTCGAGTTCTTCGAGAGGGTCCATCGATCCGTCGACCTCCGTGAGTACCGGCAACCTTGTATCATGTCTAGTATCATGCGGTGGATTTAGATCGATGCAAGTAGTCTTGTTACCATGCTTCGTGTCATGCGGTAGATTCAAGCTTGGTTCAAGAGGGTTTCTTGTTAGGTCATGAGCCATGCGGTAGGCTAAGATCTAGCTTGAAGCTAGTTATCGGCTCTATTGGGTTTTGGCAAGATCCAATAGATTCATTAAGTTACCCTGTGTTGCTTTGAGTTTTTACTTTATGTTTAAGTTCATGTAACACCTTTTGCCCAATATAGATGGGTTTGGATCGGCTTTATCCCTATCGTGATCTTTGTACGAGTAGATTTCATGTTTTAACACGTGGATCTTGTGCTTTCCGATAGCCGAAACCGAATCGATCTAGGTTGTTACGTGTTGCGGGTTCAAGCTTGCCAATGTTGGTATAAATCTTGAAAGAACTGAGTATCATGCGGTAGATGCAGGTTTTTGGGTTGCTTTGGAGCTAGTCATCCGGTGGATTAGATTTCGAATCAATCTGATAGTTTTATTCACTTGGTAATGTTCGTTCCTTCTTCATGGATCCCGAATCGGTTGTTCAGCCGTATTCGGTTATGTTTCTTCACGAGTAGAACGTGTGCGTAATTCATGCTTTAAATAACGTATGCTTTTAGCTTTCCATATTTAGGTTGTATCATGCGGTGGATAGATCTATTTGTGGAAAGTGGTATGATTTTCATGCAAGTTGTATCATGCGGTGGATAGATTTGTTTTGATATCGTACCCGACGGATCTTTGAGTACCTAGACATGCGGTAGACTAGTGCTTTGGATCTATGCATGCTTATTTATTACATGTTTATGTTCGCGCTTTACTTTATTCATTTATTTAATGTTGGTTATCATGGGGATCGGTCGTGACTTCGTGCACGTGCATCTTTACTCAAACAAAGACCGAGTTCTTGTCATGCTTACGCCATCCATTCGGCGGTATTGCTTTTCCTTTTATAAGTTCCCGAATGGTTTCGGCTTATTGGCAAATAGCTTCCTATAGATATGTGTCGTCCCATCCGGCTTCTTAGCCGTAAATATGGAACCGTCCGGCACCACCCGGCAAGTTCCAAGCTTTGGTATTTAACTCGCTTTGTCTTTTGTTAATTTTCGGGAAAAATGGACCGGCACGTCTCGTGATTCTTTGCGCGTGTGAAGCCGACTTTGTTCGGCTTCTGCTGTGTGTTTGGCGCCGGGTGCACGTTTTGCGTCAACACATACTTCACTTTAATAAAAAAGATGGAGTATTCAGAGGCGGACTCCAACTAGGCATAGCCGGGGTTCACCAAACCGTGAACCGGCTGCGTTTTTTTGAACCGAAAAAGCCGGACCGGTATACCGTCAAACCGACCGTATACCGATAGGAGGCTATTAGCAGGTTCGGTTGGCGAGTGGTATACCGACCGGTTTAGCTACCGAGCCGGCCTGGTAACCCCCAAAATCGCGGTATACCGCGAAATGGTGAACCCTGGGCACAGCTATAGTAGTTACTCTATTCCGTAGTATAGAAGTGGCACTCCAACTCCAACTCCAACTAGGCAACAGCGACTTGTGAGTTGGGAGCTGCAATCTGGGTAGATATTTGCGCCACCGTAGCTATAAAACCTCACTTCCCCAAACCCCCGCTGCCTCTCGCAAAACCCTAGCTTTCTCTCCTCCCCTGCTTTGCGGCGCGCCACCGGAACACCACAGGGGCAGAGGGAGAGAGAAGTAGATGGATCGGCGCAAGAGCGGCGACCGCGACGCCAACGGCGGCCTGGCGGAGGCGACGGCGTCGAGGCTGAGGTTTGACTCCGACGAGGAGGCGGAGGGGGTGAAGATGGAGGTGGAGGAGAGCGTCGGGGCGGAGGGGGAGGCGGAGCAGGCGGCGGAGGAGGTGATTGGCAGCGACAAGACCAGCGCCGACTACTACTTCGACTCCTACTCCCACTTCGGTATGCCCGCCGCCGCCGCTCGATTTCGCTGAGATGCTATTTATTTCCCCGTAGATTTGGGTGCTATTTCTAGTATTAACTTGCATGGGGAAAAATGAATCTTTTGATATTTACGGAGCAGAGGAAGGGCTAGACTTGTCTGCCACCATTAAATGTCTGTAGTGCGAAGGAAACAATTGGCCTTAGCTTGATTTCTGTATTAGGTTCCAAGGAATTGCCAGGCCTGGGCGAAAAGTATTTTTTTTCTTCTGACAGTGAAGTTTTTTTTTTATGTATAACAGTACAAACGTTGAACAATGAGATTTTGATCGGTATTCACCACACATGTTAGTGCTTTGATTATCCCTGTATTCAGAGTTTAGTTAGTTTTGTACCGCGCGTGGCCTTTCAGTGCCTCCAAGATGATATATGCTTTTATGTGTTGGCAATTTGATTAAAGTTGCTTCTTGGCTGAAAATTGATCCTTTCTGAAGTTACAATCATCAGTTGATTTTATAATTTTGGTTGTTAACATGCCCCTGTGGTGAAATTTTGCCTGCTGTACTTACAGTTTCTATTTTGTCTAAGAAAAACAATCATATCTTCAGTGGCTCCATAGTTTGACACTGTAGTACTTGTTAGGCTGCCAACACATTTGTAGATGTTTGCTGGTCCGTGTAATGTCGCATATAGGAAAACAAAGGGAATAAGTTCGTCTTTATTTGGATGTTGCTGTTGAAGATTTATGCAGTCCTTTAGCTTCTTTTTTTGTCTCTTGTATACTTTATGCTGCTTTGCATTGTCAATGTCATTGCCGCTGGATCTTTTTTGATGATTAAACACTAGAACTGAATTACTGGAACTCCATTTTTTATCACCTACTTGTCTCCTTGAGATTAAGCTTTCTGCAGCATTTTTTGTTTTTTAGTATGAGTGATATTTATAGCACATTTCTTGTCTCACAGGCAATTTTTTTTTACAGTTTAATGATTTCTGCTAGCATTTTTAAATTAACCGTCATGGCTCTCTTGCTTTGTACCCATGCTTTTCTATGAAATGAAGTGTCATATTGTACTCATGTTTTCCCCTTTTTTTTTGCAGGTATTCATGAAGTAAGTGATTATAAAAGAAGCCTTTTGTGGATCGTCTCACAAGCAATTGGTTTCTCATTACATGGAATTATTCAGAGTTTGTATTTAAGCCAACAATCTTCTTTTACTGACTGCAGGAAATGCTAAAAGATATTGTTCGCACAAAAACATATCAAAATGTCATTACCCAGAGTAGCTTTCTTATCAAGGACAAGATAGTCCTTGATGTTGGTGCCGGGACTGGGATTCTTTCACTTTTCTGTGCAAAAGCAGGAGCTAAACATGTCTATGCGGTTAGTTGGATGACTTATGCTCATGTTTACATTTCAGTATTATGGTAACTTATTGATTCAACCCAAGCTATTTTAGATTTTAGTGTATGCATCTCAATTTTTGTATTCAATAATAAAAAGAATTTCTGTATTCAGTTATATTCAAAAAAAATCTTTTGTACTCAATCTTAGTTCAAACTACACCTAGTTACTTGTGATTTGAGATTAAATATATGTGATATATCCTATCTGTATGCACTTTAGAAGCATGAGAAGCACTAAATTGAGAAGCACTAAATCTGTATGTCGGCAGCAGCTTGGGATAATTGCTTTCATGTCTAGATAAAATTCTCAAATACGAACTGTTTCTTTCAGATGCCCATCATGATTAATATAAATATCTTTATTGTTTACAATGGAGGACTTCCTGTACTAACAATGTGCAGTTTTGGATTAGAGAAGTTCTAGATAGTTTTTAATTCAGGGGATTATTTATTTTACTATGGACTATACTTTTTTTGGTCATCTGGACATCTTGTGGATGTACTTTAGAGCAAGTATTATGAAGCCACCTAAGCGGGCGTTTTGCATGCACACGTAGGAAAAGTCCTTGTTCGCAGAGAGAGAAAGGGGGAGAGAGAACGGTGCGAGCGAGTGGCGAGTCGTTCGCTTTGAGCCGGCGCATGGGCTTCTTTGCAGAACGGAGCCCTCAGATTGGCTGCTGGCTTGCAAAAGTCTGGCCTAGCATTAATTAAGCGAGGCCCACATTCTCCACCGTGCCACACTAAAGCTTAGCTGGCGCGCGAGACGCCCGCAAGCGGGCGACATTATAAAACTTGCTCTTAGAAAACTTTAATAATTTTCTTTTACTAACATAGATGATCTGTTTTTAGCTATTTTTCTGTTACTTTGACATCATGTGGATGTTTTAACTTCAATCCTTTTCTTTTACTAATATATATGTTGGTCTGTATATAACTTTGCAGATTGAATGTTCCCAGATGGCAGACATGGCAAAGGAAATTGTGAAAACAAATGGATATTCTGATGGTGAATACCCCTTTAATTGTACTCCTGTTTATATACTGCTTATTTGGCTATGAACTCTTTAATTGTACTCCTGTTTATATACTGCTTATTTGGCTATGAACCATTAACATTATTTTTCGTGCAGTCATTACTGTAATAAAAGGGAAAGTGGAAGAAATAGAACTTCCTGTTCCCAAAGTAGATGTTATAATCTCGGAGTGGATGGGCTATTTCCTCCTGTTCGAGAATATGTTGAACACTGTCCTGTATGCACGTGATAAATGGCTTGTAAGTGATCCTTTATAATTAAAATGTTCATATTTTATTCACTGTAAATGGTGTGTTATTGTGCGTTTTTTTACAAAATGCAACTTGGTTGGCTATGTTGTACAAAATTCAAGGTGTGTAGCTTATGTTTTGCTACTATTATGTAGGCTGATGATGGAGTGGTCCTACCAGACAAAGCCTCTTTGCATCTTACTGCAATCGAAGATGCGGAATATAAGGAAGACAAAATCGAGTGTAAGTTTGTTAGTATGAATAATAAAACTTATAAAGCATTTTTTATATCGGCTTTAAAAAGTTTTTATTTCAGGAAGTTCTATTTGGGTTATTATTAAGTAATGAATGGTTTGGATTTCTCTTTGATGGTTGTGTATCCCTTTCTGCAGTTTGGAATAATGTGTATGGGTTTGATATGAGCTGCATAAAGAAACAGGCAATGATGGAGCCACTGGTAGATACAGTTGATGCAAATCAGATTGTCACTAACTGCCAGTTACTGAAGGTATTTACATGACTAATGAAGCTGTATTTGCTTCCTGAATTATTCAGCGATATTTGGGCTTAAATCTCGATGTGTATACATGTTTTCAGACAATGGATATATCCAAAATGACCACTGGGGATGCTTCCTTTACTGTACCCTTCAAGCTTACTGCAGAGCGGAATGATTATATTCATGCTCTTGTTGCATATTTCAACGTGTCATTCACCAACTGCCATAAAATGACGGGCTTCTCAACAGGTCTGTTGTCTTCTCAACCTTAGAATGTCCAGTGTTCTTTATTTCAAGCAGTTCGGCAATCACAAACTCATCTTCAAATTAACTCCTTGCAGGCCCAAGATCAAAAGCCACTCACTGGAAGCAAACCGTCCTCTACCTTGAGGATGTAATAACCATCTGCGAGGGGGAAACCCTGACGGGTAGCATGACAGTTACACCCAATAAAAAGAACCCCCGGGACATTGACATTAAGCTCAAGTACACGCTAAATGGGTATAGATGTCAGGTATCAAGAACACAGTTCTACAAGATGCGGTGACCAATGAGGAAATGAAATGAGAGATGATGCTCCGGGGTTCCCTAAATTTTGTGTAACTGAGTATCCTTGGCAGAAACAATGCCGTATCTCAAGCTCGATGTATTAATTATGCATCAGTTAGATTCTTTGGAATCTAGCGAAGGTAGAGACTAGAGAGTAGATTAAACTGGCCTGCAAATGTGAGTTCCTGTAGTACAAAACTTTCTGGTTTACTGGTGGTATGTCTTTGCCCAAGGATATTGGCAGATGTTGGCGGTTGTTGACTTATCCATCAAAAGATTCAGCAGTTTATTGTGTTTGAAATTGAAACATTCAGATAGTCCTTGCCCTTTCCGTTTTGCGTATGGTTTTCAACTGCATGGTCACTATATGCTTACCGGCTAGTTGGTGGTGTCTTACTGCCTTACAGCATTGTTATTTTATTAAAAAAAACTAGATCACCCGCCTCCCCCTGGAATATGATCAGGTCCTTCCTCCACAACAGTATACGTAATTTACATGAACCAAGTATTTCTCAATCAGTTAAGTTCCATGGTATATCATTTAGAGTTATGCACAGGAGATGCTAATGTCACCATGTTGTGAAGGTTCACTGGGAGAGAATGCTGCATCAGAAATTGAAACACGCAGATCGAACCAGTTAAATGGCAACACCAATAAATAATGTTTTTAAAGTGATTCAATAAAAAAATGATCACTTTTTTCTTCTTTAAAACAATTAGGAAAATGTACTTCTTACTTGTAGAGGTATGTTGCAATGCCAAGAAGGATGCATATCAAGATGATGTCAACTGCGAAGTTCCTAGTTAATCGAAACTGCAAAAAGCAGAGCCTAGATTTTTCAGCAAATCTAGGAACAATATGGATATTTTTTCCACTAAAGAACCGTTCAAGTATTCAACAAATATCAGCTATTCACCTGGTTGATTGCGTGTTTTAGCCTGACATTAGTCCTACCGATCTCCAAATTAGCTTTATCCACCTGCAGTGATCATGTACACAATTCAACTTCAACCTTTCACAAGAGGATTACACTTACAAACGGAGTAGCTGTGCAGATTGTATAACCTAACCTTGGTGTCAATCTCATCCATCAGAGGGACCTGCCTATCCAGTATTCCAGTTTCTGAAGAAAGTACATGAACCATGAGAGGTAAACTCAATGCAACCAGATGGACGACAACAAACAGAAAGCAACTCTCGCATTTGCGAACAGAAAACCTCGTTCATGTCCTCGGCCAGATTCTTCAGTGTGTCCAGACCTTCAGAGATGAAGTACAGTCCTTCATCCTGCATGCACATCACCTCATAGGTTATGTATGGATGTAGATGAAGAAGAGAACAGAGCGATATGGGTTAGCGTGAAATGCAAATGGTCAGAAGATTTCCATATTTCAGAAAACCTGCATGTTTGATTCGCCGCATCTCGTATTCTCTTCTGAACTGCTCTGATTCTTCGCTTGTCTGAAAGGACCCCTCTTCTAATTTCTCAGCTGAATTTGGATCGAAAAAACACATGAACGATGTCAGCTTGAAATTGCGTGCGCAACCGAATCCGCATGCTAGCAAGATGAATCTCGCTATCAATTCACTAAGATGAAGAATGAGATGTGTTGCCCAGTGGTTACTGCTACAGAAAATTTGGAAGTTCGGTAACAACTGACAGGGAGCCTGCGTAGCCAGAGAGTGGGGCTTCGAAATTCCCTTGTTCAGACAGAAATTGAGTTGTTTTTTTTTGGGGGAATTCCAGTGGAATTCACGTCTTATTCACGTGATAGCACTAGCACATGTCTTTACAGGAGAGAAAAGGAAATGAAACCTGAAGGATCATCGAACTTGATCGCCGGCCGAGCACTCCTCCAGCCAGCGTTGTCGGTTGCGCCGCCGTCGTGGGTGTCGGGGATGACCTGGATCCTGTGGGGCAGCGCCGCCACTAGATCAGCCCGCAGCGCCTTCTCCTCCGGCGAGACCCCTTTCACCTGCATCAACGATCTGTTACATGTTATCGCTTCGAAATTTATAAAAGTTTCCCATCTCGATTCGAAATTTGAGTAAATTATGTAAAACGACCTTCGTAGCGGCTATCTTCTGCAGCTTGACCACCTCCTCCAGGAGCCGCGCCTTGGTCCGCCGCACGTCGGCGTTCACGGCTACTGACGCCTCCCGGTGCTTCTCCTTCGCCCGAGCTGATTTCTAAAAAAAAAACAGACGCCTGAGCGAGCGGCGACATCTTCATTCGGAGCCAAGGACAGAAATGGCATCCAAGGGCGAGATGACCAAAGATCAGAACAGAGACTTCAACGGCGGCGTCGACCTCAGCGTCGACGGCCGCGTAGAGGCGCGAGAAGAGGTCGCCGTCGCCGCCGCGGTGCTTGTAAGCATCGTATCGCTCGTACTTCTTGCAGATGGCGTCCACCCGGGTCAGCACGTCAATCATGCTCGTCTTTAATCTTCTCCCTCCAGCTCGTCGATCACTGGTTAGTGCTTTGCTTGCTCGGAAGGGCACATAGTCGTCGGCTGCTCGCCGCCGCCGCTGCCGACGAGGTGTGACGGTCAGTTTGGACGGCGAATAGGCCGGAGCGCACGAGGGAGAGGTGGTGGGCCTCGTCAGGCCACGATTTGATGGCGGAGATGTCCGGCCGGCCGGCAGTTGGGTTCGTTAGTTACCCGCCAAACTCGGGTTTTCTGTTAATCAGCAATGCTTGCTCCAATTTTAGAAAAAAACCCAATAGTAATGGGACAATTACATTTCGCATTGCAAGATGGTGAGAAAGGTTCATCAATTAAATCAATACGAGAAGTTGAAATATCTATTTTGGAGATAGGAATTGCACAAGGGATAGGTGATTTATCAAACTCAAAGGAATCATTTGTTTTAGTCTCATTGCTCTCTCCTTGCTAAGCAATTTGAATTTGCACAACAAATGTTGATAATTTATAGCAAGGGTTGCACTAAGATCATTGAGAGCATTTCATTAGCTTGTTTCTTTTTTCTCATGAACTAGCTCAACAAGATTATCGAGAGAGGTGTGGCGGATTCATCATCACTTACATTGCTCTCCATACCTTGGGCCATAAGGCACATGTGTGGTGACGATGAAGGACCTTGCATGAAGCGGGTAGTGAACTTCTTTCTTAATTGATCACTTGAGCTACGTGAACTTAATTCTCCACCACTTGTCCACTCACGGACGGCGACAATTGCTTCTTACTTTGGCCTCCTCTCTTTGACCACCTCCTTCTTGGTCTTGTGCTTGATCTTGGTGAACTTGATGTGTTGATGATGACGCCCTTCTCTCAAGTGGATGTTGTAGCCGTACATGTTGAATTTCTTTACATACTTGAAGATCTTCTTCACGTACATGGCCACCAAGGACTCGATCTCTTCATCATTTGAGGAGTCTTCATCGTCTATCATCACCATCATCTTCGCTTGAGCTTCCATGAGTAGTCATCCTACTCATCACCTTCTCTTGTTGGCTTGAGAGGGCATGGCTTGTGGTTGGAGAAAATGGTTCTTGTGGCTTTTCTTGGGCGTCTTCTTGGACTTGGGCATAATTTGAAGCTCATGTGCCATGATCTTGCTCAAGATATGAGATGGCTTCATTCTTCGAGCTTATTCTCATAGATGACAGCTTTCACCAAGTCATAATCGGGTTTCTGGAGACTTTGAATGATCTTGCGATTTATGTTCAAGTCCGTGATGTTCTTCACACGTAAAGCATTAATCTCATTGACAAACACATTTAGGCGTGACTACATAGATTTGACATTTTCATTTTCAAGTTGCTTAAAACTATTAAATTCCTCAAGAGGCAACTGTAGCATTCATTAGCTACTTCTTTTGAACCCTCATTTTGCTCCTTGATGGTTTTCCATACCTCATAAGTATTATCATAATTAAAAACTCTATTGAAAACACCTACATCTAGTGAGAACAAAATGATACTCTTAGCAATCACATCAAATTGTTTTTCTTTCTTGACACCATTTTCACGCCCTCATCGGTGACTCTCTAAACATCAAGATCCTTTGCTTGGAGATAGGCCTCCATGAGAACCTTCCACCGAGGATAGCCCGTGCCATCGAAATGTGTAGCCAAACCTAAGGTATCTACCCCTTTCATACTTTTATAGAGTAACTCACTAGACGATGAAGCCTAACCATTCCAATGTGCTGATTTTCACAATTTACCAACCGAATTGGCGTTTCCTTGTGAAGGAAGTGAGTCCCGACTCTGATACCACTTGTAATGACTTGAATGCTCGTAGCCTAAGAGGGGGAGGGGGTGATTTAGGCAACTTAAAATCTTAACCTATGACTTCACTACTTTTGCACCACTTGACACGCCACAAAAGCTCGTCACTTAGGCACTCGCCATGTAAAACCCCGGATTTTTATAGAAAACCCGAATCTCTGTACCATTGCGATAGTCCCTGGATCAGTGGCTATCGCGTACAGAACATCTCACAGATAGCAACACAAAGTCATACATCGCATCACACATAAGCAATAGTACATAATTTATTACATGTCCATTATGGAGTACATCATTACAAGCCTCTTGGCTGAATCAGAGTGATTCTACGTAGTGGTAGCTCGCTTCTCAGAAGGGTTTCCATCTTTTATTCTTCTCGCCACAGACATCCTTGAGCGAAGCGGCGCATCCCTCAGTCGTATCATCCATCGACATTGTTGTCGTACTCGGACTCGTACCCTGCACACCCAAAGTCTATCCCCAAGGAGTGGGATAGGTCCACGCCACCAACAGTATACAACTTTAAGTGGCCTAACTTCTAAAGATAAGAAAAAGAGACAAGGAAGTAGCTCGGGTCTCCTATGCAGCAGCAGAGCAATATCAAGATATCTCCAACAAGTTCCCAACCCAAAGCTCTCAACATAGCTCGGGACCACCTGGTCACCCAGGGCCCCGTCTCCATAACCTACCTCCAACTAGGGTCGATGCGAGAACTTTCTCTCCTCGCACCTCAATGATTGCAATCGGATTCGCGAGGTAAAGGGAGCCGCTCTCCTCTCCCCGGCTGCAACCACGACTCACCACACTCTCAACTACAAAGGGAAGGTAGAAATCCCAAAACATGAGAACCAACAATCCACTGGGCTCGTCCATCACAGAGGACGCGGCTATAGCTATAGATTGAACAACTCTGCAGAGCGCGTACACCTGTACCCAACCCGAAATGGCACCCGACTGGTGTACGGCCGACCGAGTCCATCCAACCGTGCGAACTCTCGGTAGTTACGGTCCCATCCTGCATCCGGCCCTCAAAGCGACCCCCTCGCAAAGGGAATAGCACCGGAACTGTGAAATGCCCCGTGTGGCCACACAGGTGATGCACTAAGAGAAGGTGGTCTCACTCCCACCTCTCCCCCACTGATACCCTCTATCCTGCTGGTAGGTATG
This sequence comes from Cenchrus americanus, assembly GCA_947561735.1. Taxonomy (NCBI): domain Eukaryota; kingdom Viridiplantae; phylum Streptophyta; class Magnoliopsida; order Poales; family Poaceae; genus Cenchrus; species Cenchrus americanus. Next base: position 113,968,851 of record OX387245.1, read on the forward strand.
GTTCCACACTTGCCGAGCTCAACTCGGCCCTAACCTCACGCTCGGCGAGGTGGTGTGTACGTAAAGTCCCGTGAAGCGGTGGCCCACTCGGTTTCAGACCGGGGCGAGCTCATGTCCTCCAAGCGTAAGTAAAACCCCAACAACTAGGCTCCGAAAACCATAAAAGTGGGGATACACTGAGGAGTGCATCCCCGTCCCCGATCCCAGATCGATTGTTTCGAGCTCACCCCCGCCAAAGTACCCAGAATGCCTTCTCCCGCCGGTTCTATCCCACACACGCCAAGAACCACTATTCCCATCCCAACACATGCATCGCGAAGCTCAGCGTATATACACGCTTATAAACATATATATAGTAGTAGGACAGTCAAGGACAGGATATTTAAAGTAGGCAGTGTAAGGTTCATCAACATGCATATAAAGTAAAGTGCTAGCATTCTATATTGCAATGTATAATAGGTTTTCAAAGTCAGTCGGGCGTGAACCTAGGATCTGGTAGTCCTTCGCGGCGAAGTCGTCGGTGTAGTCATACTCCGGGATCAGCTCCCCGGCTCCAGCTGCTCCTATTAACGCGTAAAAGAAAATAAACAACGGTCCTAATGCGATTAACTCCAAACGAACAACAATTAAGAGCCAAAAGAGAGCAAACACTAGTCTAGCATGGAGTTTAAGATTTTAGAGAATTTCCGGAAAAGGTTTTGTATTTTTCAGAGTTAAAACGGATTTTCTAGGATTTTACAAAGATAAAATAGTTTTTTGGAAACAAAATACGCATACACAATAGCATTAACTTTAGGCTGACTACTGGCTGGCTCTAAAGAGCTTAAAGCTAGCTGCTAGATGGCTGCATGGCAGCTACTAGCGCAAACGTGGCGTCCACGTGGGCGGCTATAAGCCAGCTTTAGCCTGCGTGGCTGCTGGTGTGGTGCGGCGCAAAGGATCCCGCTGGGATCTTCTGCAGCGCGCGACGGTGTGGGCGAGCACGTGGGAAGGATGTGAGCGGTCGGCCGCATGGGATCAGGGCTGATCCGACGCGGCGTGGCTCGGTGTGGCCGGTCGTGTGGCGAGGACGGGATAGGTCGGCCGCACCAGATCCGGTGGATTGACTGCGGTCTCAGCAGCATGTGACCCGGCGTGTGCATCAAAACACCTTGGGTTTTGGGTGGCACACTAGGCGTTCGACGCCGGGCCTTAAAGGCGCGGTGGCGCGGCACAGCTTCGCCGGTGACGAGGGTTGACGACAGCTGGACAACACATCCCACGACGAGATGTGGGTGGCCCAAAGGCTGCGTTTGGCGAAGAAAAGGGTGGCCTTTGGCCCGGGACCTCGGCTCGGCGGCATCACCGAAGCTCGGCTCAACGCTCAGAGAACACCGACAAGCTCGGCGGCGTGACCGGGGGTGGCCACGGCTGGCGAAGCGGCGCGCGAGAGAAGTGGGTAGACGTGTGCGCGTTGTCGTATGGACCTCCCCGGGCCCACTACCTCGGTGGGTACCGGGGACCGACTACTCGGTGGGCCCCCGGGACTACCGGCTTGCGCTACACGGCACCCGAAGGCGTGGAGCACAAGGACTACACGGGGAGTAGTACTCGGTTAGGGGAGCCGTACATGTTCCGCACCGTATAGAGGACTCCTAGACGTACTCGACTAGTACTCTCTCCCTACTCCGACTTGTAACCTCGCTCCCGGACTATATAAGGCGAGGCAGGGACCGATCTCTAGCATCCAATCTCCTCTCATACAACTCACGGCACACCATTGCACCATCTTGTAATCGTGCCCAATCAATCCAGAGCTACGCAGCATACAGGACGTAGGGTATTACGCACCTCGCGGCCCGAACCCTCGTCTAAATTGTGTGCCACGTGTCTCTTCCTTCGAGTTACCGATCTCGGCGAGTCACATTCATCTACTTCGGGTACTCCCCTTAGTAGGTTGCCGGTCTAAAACACCGACAGCTGGCGCGCCAGGTAGGGGCTCTCGCCCGAGATCACATGGCGAACTCGACGGCTTCCGTCCACTTCAAGCCAACCGTCGCCTTCAACCGCGGCGACACCTTCGTGTTCGGCGCCTGGGTCTGCACTGCTGATGGCGCGGGCTCCTTCCAGCGCCGCCTGACCATGCAGCCCAACCCGAAGACAGGCTTCGTGACACTTCCTGAAGTTGTCACGGGTGAACTCGCCGGCAAGTTCGGCGAAATTTCGCTCTTCGACCACCACGCCGACTTCGAGCTCGAGTCCGCTCCCAACACGAACTCGACGTCGCCATGGGCCATCGCATGCGAGCCGGTTGCTCGCCCATCGCGAGCGATCCCCTCACTTCGCGAGCGCTCCGCGCGTGGCCCCCGCATCCTCGGGCGGGCCCGCACGGGGGGGCTCCCACTCCGCGCCGAGCCGGCAAGGAGTCCGTACCCGAGTACGGCTCGGACTCCGACGCCACCCCCGATCGCGCTCGGACTCCGGCCCTCTCTCCGAGTTCTACTCGAACCCGGATTACGATTTCGACTTCGGGTCGGACCCACGAGGAGCCCGAGTCCGAGGACAACTCCACTGAGCTTCCTTTATCAGGGCCAGCCTCTGGGCTGGTTATAGCATCCACGCCGGCCGGAAGATACGTCTACTGGCCAGACCGCAAACCCGCCGACCCGACAAAGGGGAGACTCACGCTACGTCGCCTACATCGACTCGCTACCGTTCCAGGAGGGAACACCGCTAGCCCGGGCTGACTCAAGCACACCAACTGAGGTGGCACCCTCTGAGTCCAGCCTTGGCACCCCCCGATCGCCAAGTCTTCATGGCCGCAGCGACACCCCGGGGGCCTTCGAGGCACGGCTCAGGACAAGTACCTGGAAGACATCTCCTCCGACGAGCTCTCTGCTGATGCTCCACAAAACGAGACTCCGGCGAACAGAGACGCTCGACGTGAACGCAACCGGAAGCGCAACGAACGTCGTCGACGCCTCCGCGACAACTTCCCCGTCCGCAACCTTGCGGAAGCTCTCGAGGCGGTCGAGAGCAGAGTACACACTACCCCCGAGCAGTGCCTCATGTCGATCACAGCGATCGCACGCCAGGCTCAGGGCATACGCGCTGGAGAGGTCATCGCCAAGCTCGCTGAAGAAGCCTACTTCATGCGGGTCGACAACAGAGTCAACCAACCTCCTCCAGCTAAACCCCGCGACAACGAAGCTACTAGTCGCAGTGCCAACAACGGTCCCAACCGTACTCGAGCTGAGCTCCCAGCCGAGCCAAACCGCCGTCGCTCCAACGCCGGCGGACCTTCACTGCAAGACCAAGGCAACCGAGAAGTTGTTCCCCACCGCGCTCCGGCCGGTGGTGGCGGCAACGATCCCGGCGGCGGCGGCGGCGACGGCGGCGCCTCCAACCATGGGGCCAACGGGAGGGCCGGAGGCGGCGGCGGCCGCGGCGACCGAGGCCACGCGAACGACCACGCCTCGGCGCCTCACACGGCGGGTACGACGCTCGCCGGAAGATTGAGGAGGCTGCGGCGGAAGAAGTCGACCACCGCCGCCGAAGGCGACGGCTGTCGGGCATACACCCCGGTACCGCAAGGAAGGAAGCGGACAGACTCTCGGTAGAGTTCCCCCGTACTCCTACTAGGACTCGCTCCGTGTACTCCTACTAGGACTCGCCTTGTAACCGACTAGGAACCCGCCCCCTGGACTATATAAAGGAGGGCCGGGTACCTAGCCGCACATCCCAATCCCTCCGGGGACAACCCAACACCAAGCGCAGGGCGCCATACTTGATCCCCCAAACAGGACGTAGGGTTCGCCACCTTGGCGGCCCGAACCTGTATAAATCTTGTGTCCCGTGTCCTCGCGCGTACCTTCGAGTTCTCGGTCTCCCGATCACGATCCTCACCGCACAATCTACTACCTCGGGTACCCCCTTGGTAGGTTTGCCGGTCTAAAACACCGACAGCGCGGGGCGCGCCAGGTAGGGGTGATCATCACCACCGGGCGAATTCGAAGGACCCTCGTCAACAAGATCAATCTACTCGTCGACTCGCCGAGATCCATTGAAGCAAGTCTCCTTGCTCTTGTCAAAGCGGAATCAATTTTCCTACGCCGCACTTCCGGTTGCTTCGGCAAAGCATCGCGCGGCTCGTCATGCGGCTCGTCGCGCCGCTCGTCGTCGACTACTCCGCCTCGCCCGGGCTCGTCGTCGATTACTTCGCCTCCGCCGCGCGTCGGGGTGCCTCGGCACGTCGCGCGGCTCGTCATGCGGCTCGTCGCGCCGCTCGTCGTCGTCGACTACTCCGCCTCGCCCGGGCTCGTCGTCGATTACTTCGCCTCCGCCGCGCGTCCGGTGCCTCGGCACGTCGCGCGGCTCGTCACGCGGCTTGTCGCGCCGCTCGTCGTCGACTACTCCGCCTCGCGCAGGCTCGTCGTCGACTACTTCGTCTCCGCCGCGCGTCCGGGTGCCTCGGCACGTCGCGCGGCTCGTCACGCGGCTTGTCGCGCGCGCTCGTCGTCGACTACTCCCGCCTCGCCCGGGCTCGTCACGCGGCTTGTCGCGCCGCTCGTCGTCGACTACTCGTCGTCGACTACTTCGTCTCCGCCGCGCGTCCGGATGCCTCGGCACGTCGCGCGGCTCGTCACGCGGCTTGTCGCGCCGCTCGTCGTCGACTACTCCGCCTCGCGCGAGGCTCGTCGTCGACTACTTCGTCTCCGCCGCGCGTCGGGGGTGCCCTCGGCACGTCGCGCGGCTCGTCCACGCGGCTTGTCGCGCCGCTCGTCGTCGACTACTCGCGCCGCCCGAGGGCTCGTCACGCGGCTTGTCGCGCCGCTCGTCGTCGACTACTCGTCGTCGACTACTTCGTCTCCGCGCGCGTGCGGATGCCTCGGCACGTCGCGCGGCTCGTCCGCGCGGCTTGTCGCGCGCGCTCGTCGTCGACTACTTCGTCTTCGCCGCGCGTCGGGGTGCCTCGGCACGTCGCGGCGGCTCGTTACGCGGCTTGTCGCGCCGCTCGTCGTCGACTACTCGTCGTCGACTACTTTGTCTCCGCCCGCGCGTCCCCGGTGCCCTCGGCTTGCGTCGCGCGGCTCGTCACGCGGCTTGTCGCGCGCTCGTCGTCGACTACCGTCGTCGACTGCTCCGTCTCCGCCCCCGCGCGTCTGGATGCCTCGGCACGTCGCCGGCTCGTCACGCGGCTTGTCGCGCCGCTCGTCGTCGACTACTTCGTCTTCGCCGCGCGTCGGGGTGCCTCGGCACGTCGCGCGGCTCGTCACGCGGCTTGTCGCGCCGCTCGTCGTCGACTACTCGTCGTCGACTCGCCGTCTTCGCCGCGCGTCGCGGTGCCTCGGCACGTCGCGCGCGGCTCGTCGCGCGGCTTGTCGCGCCGCTCGTCGTCGACTACTCGTCGTCGACTACTTTGTCTCGCGCGCGCGTCGCGGTGCCTCGGCACGTCGCGCGGCTCGTCACGCGGCTTGTCGCGCCGCTCGTCGTCGACTACTCGTCGTCGACTACTTCGTCTCCGCCGCGCGTCCGGATGCCTCGGCACGTCGCGCCGGCTCGCCACGCGGCTTGTCGCGCGCGCTCGTCGTCGACTACTTCGTCTCCGCCGCGCGTCCGGGGTGCCCTCGGCACGTCGCGCGGCTCGCCACGCGGCTCGTCGCGCCGCTCGTCGTCGACTACTCCGCCTCGCGCGAGCTCGTCGTCGACTACTTCGCCCTACGCCGTGCGTCCGGGGTGCCTCGGCACGTCGCGCCGCTCGTCATCGACTACTCCGCGTCGCGCGGTCTCGTCGTCGACTATTCCGTGCGCCGCGATTTCGTCTTGCGGCCACGCTAGCTCTACTTCAGCCACGCCGTGGGGTGCGACTACTTGTCTCGCGGCAACACTGGCTCTACTTCGAGTACGCCGCGCGCCGCCACGACGTCATCTTCCTCGGTCGCATCGCGTCGACCATTCATCTCGACTAGTTTTCCAAACTAGTCGAGAACGGCGCCGCGCGCCCCCAACAACTAGTCGGAATCAACTCTGACTAGTCGACTTCAACAACAACCGTCGCGGCTCCATCGCCGATCGCCACGGTTTCATCTACAAGTACGCCGGGCGGCAACGGCTAAGTCATTTATCTAAATGATTACTTGTTTCTTGGCTTGTTCTCCTCATCATGTAGGACTACTTGCCGACTACTCATTTGTGTATGCTTCTCGGCGAGTTTTCACGGGAGCTACACTCGCCGACTACTCTTGGGGTATATCAATCAAGTCACCACGAGTCTACTTCATCAACTCGGGGGCTATCCCTAGGAGGCAGTTTCTAAAGTCCGCTACGCGCGGCACAAAGTCGACTTCGGTTTTTAAGTCGCATTCTAAAGTCCGCTCCGTGCGGCATCTTAAAGTCGACTCCGGTCGCATCTTCGCCGCTTCGATGGCATACTACGTGTGTAAGCTTCGATGGAACCTAGCTGTAAGCGGCCCTCGGGTCCTGGCGACGATGGAACCTAGCTGCACGTGGTCTTCACGCTCTGTACCATGGGTCCAAGTGCCCTAAGTACTCGCGCTCCGTACCTTGGGTCTGAAATCCATGGCCTAGGTACACAAGCCGACTTCGGTCGCACCTTCAAGCCCGCTCCGGCGGCAATCATACCTTGGGTCTGAAATCCATGGCTCAGGTACTTAAGCCCACTCCGGTGGCACAAGCCCGCTCCGGCGGCAACTGTACTTTGGGTCTGAAATCCATGGCTCAGGTACTCAAGCCCACTCCGGTGGCACAAGTCGACGCTAACGGTCGCATCCAAGCCCACTCCGTGGCACAAGCCGACTCCGGTCGCACCCTCAAGCCCGCTCCGGCGGCAATCGTACCTTGGGTCTGAAATCCATGGCTCGGGTACTTAAGCCCACACGGTGGCACAAGCCGACTCCGGTCGCAATCTTAAGTCCGCTCCGGCGGCAAACTACTCGTTTTTTTCTTATTTTTTATTCGCTTTGGCTTTCCGGAAAGTGCTTTTTCGTTTTTTGCATCTTAAAGTCGATTTCTAAAGTCGCACCTCAAAGTCCAACCCGCGTGGCACAAAGTCGACTATTGTAGTCGCATATCAAGTCCGCTCCGCGCGGCATCTTAAAGTCGACTTCTAAAGTCGCACCTTAAAGTCCTCTCTACGCGGCAAACTAAAGTCGACTTCGGTTTTCATGTCGCATCTCAAAGTCCGCCCCGCGCGGCACAAAGTCGACTTCGGTTTTTAAGTCGCATCTCAAAGTCCGCTCCGCGCGGCACAAAGTCGACTTCGGTTTTTAAGTCGCATTCTAAAGTCCGCTCCGCCGCATCTAAAGTCGACTTCGGTCGCAACTAAAGTCCGCTCCGACGGCACGACTACTTCTCAAGCTCCACGGCTCGACGCCAAGCGCTACTTGGAATCTCTCCCGGCTCGGGGGCTACTTGAAGATAACTTCGCATGCTTCGCTCGCTCCCAAGCTCGGGGGCTCCTCACCAATCACTACTCGACGTGGCTCATACGGCTCTCTTATCTCGGGGGCTACACGCTGCGAGAGTACTCGGATGATGGCTTCGCGAACACCGAAGACCCTTGGATTGATTACCTAATCATTTCAAGGCTCGGGGTCGCTATGCTACACCCATCATTCAAATTTTTTTCAAGATCGATGAGTGGACCACCTTCCAGCCTCGCGGCAGTTCAAGTACTATTGAAGACTTCTCCAAGCAGTACTCGAGGACGCTCAAGAACTACTCGAAGAGGCTTCAAGACTACTCGAACTACTACTCTCGACTCCAACGTGCTCGGGGGCTTGTCGGGCATACACCCCGGGTACCGCAAGGAAGGAAGGACGGACTCCGGTAGAGTTCCCTGTACTCCTACTAGGACTCGCTCCGTGTACTCCTACTAGGACTCGCCTTGTAACCGACTAGGAACTCGCCCCCCGGACTATATAAAGGAGGGCCGGGTACCTAGCCGCACATCCCAATCCCTCCGGGGACAACCCAACACCAAGCGCGGGGCGCCATACTTGATCTCCCAAACGAGACGTAGGGTTCGCCACCTTGGCGGCCCGAACCCGTATAAATCTTGTGTCCCGTGTCCTCGCGCGTACCTTCGAGTTCTCGGTCTCCCGATCACGATCCTCACCGCACAATCTACTACCTCGGGTACCCCCTTGGTAGGTTTGCGGTCTAAAACACCGACAACGGCTTCCCCGCCTTCTCACCTCGACTTCGCAACTTGCTCCTCCCCCGACAAGTTCAAGCCTTTGGGGATCACCAAGTACGACACGAAGCGAGATCCCATCCGGTGGCTCAGGTGCTACGCCCTCTCCATCGAGAACGCCGGCGGCAACAGCAACACCAAGTGCCTCTACTTCCCCTTCGCTGGACCAAGCACCACTCACTTGGCTCGAGTCGCTGGACAAGCACTCGATCGACAAGTGGGACCAGCTGAAGGAGCAGTTCACGAGCAACTTCGCGGGCGCCATGGGCCGATCGGGTACTCGCATGGACCTGGCCATGATCAAGCAGGAACAAGGCGAGACCCTCCGCAAGTACATGCGCCGCTTTTTCGACAAGCGCGCCACCGTCGTCGACGTCACTGACAAGGAGGTCATCGACCTCTTCCAAGACGGCCTCTACCACCATCGCACCTTCGAAGACTTCGGTCGTTGCCGCCCCAGTCCACCCCCCCACCTCAAGGACATGATCACGTCCGGGCGGATGAAGAAGACAAGGCCAATGCCAAGTACGACGCCATTCGTGGCAAGACCAAGCGAGAACCGGGGCGGCGGCGGCACGGAGAATGCGAACCGGGGCGGCCGCAACAATAACAACAACTACTACTACTCGAGTCCCAACCGCAAGCGCAAGCGGACAACACCGTCGTGGCTATCCAAAGCCCCGCGAAAGATAACTCGAAGAAGAACTGCGGCGGTTTCAAGGACCTGTCGAAGGAGAAGTGCCCGTGGCATCCAAACGGCAACCACACCACCGAGCAGGTGCTACCGGCTCGGGCACGCACTCAAGGAGACGCCGAGCCACCGCACCCTCACGACCAAAAGGGCAAGAAGAAGGACGGCGACAACAACGACTTCCAAGAGCCTGAGAAGACTGTCAACGTCCTCTTCGGCGGACTGCCCGGCAGGCGGGGAGCGAAGGCTACCCGTCGGGAAGTGATGTCCATTGAGCCAGCAGTCCCGACCCCTCTCAGGTGGTCGGAGGTACCCATCACCTTCTCCCGCGCGGACCAATGGACCGGCTTCTCGAACCGGGACGGTCCCCCCTCGTCCTGAAGCCAACGGTGGCGGGCTCCAAACTCAACAAGGTGCTCATTGACGGTGGAAGCGGGCTCAACGTCCTTTTCACCAAGACCTTGAAGAAAATGAAGCTCGACATCACGCATATGCTCACCAAGAGCAACGTGCCCTTCTACGGCATCGTCCCCGGCAACGCGGCTATCCCACCGGGCTCGGTGGTCCGCTAGTTACCTTTGGGGCATCTCGAGACAACTACCGTACCGAGTACATCAAGTTCGAGGTCGCGGACTTCGAGACCTCCTACCACGCCATCCTTGGCGTGCACCCGGCCATCTCCAAGTTCATGGCGGTGCCCCACTACACCTACTTGGTACTCAAAATGCCAAGTCTAGCCGGTGTACTCTCCCTCCAAGGGGACCTCAAGATCTCCCACGACTGCGACACAGAAGCCGTGGAGATCGCCTCCACAAATCAAGTACCCAACGCGATGATGGAGGTCTACGCCGCGTCGAAGAAGCTTGCTACAAGTGAACTCGACATCCCAGAGAAGTCTGACAGCACCAACAAGCCTCAGCCACCTGAGGAGGTACTCGTCAAGGCGATCCCAGCAAGACCACCACCATCGGGGCAGGCCTCGACCCCAAATAGGAAGACGCGCTCATCAGCTTCCTTCGGGCTAACCGCGACATCTTCGCGTGGAAGCCAGCGGACATGCCAGGAGTGCCCAGGGAGTTGATTGAGCACTGCCTCAACGTCGATCCTAAGGCCACCCCAAGCGACAACACCTCCGACGCTTTGCCGACGACGGCGGGGGACGCCATCAAGAAGGAACTCGCCAAGCTACTCGCACCGGCTTCATCGGAGAAGTCTTTCATCCCGAGTGGCTCGCCAACCCCGTCCTCGTCCGCAAGAAGAACTCGAACGAGTGGAGGATGTGCGTCGACTACACCGACCTCAATAAACACCGCCCCAAGGACCCCTTCGGGTTGCGCGGATTGATCAAGTCATCGACTCTACGGCGGGCTGCGACCCGCTCTGCTTCCTCGAGCGCTACTCCGGTACCACCGGATCGCAATCAAGGAAGAAGACCGAGGAGAAGACCGCGTTCATCACCCCGTTTGGCGCGTCTTGCTACACGACCATGTCCTTCGGGTTGAAGAACGCGGCGCTACCTACCAACGGGCCATCCAGCACCGCTTCAAGCGGCAACTCAACAAGAACGTCGAGGCCTACGTGGATGACGTGGTTGTCAAAACCGGGGACTCCGGTACCCTCATCGACGACCTTGAAGAGACCTTCGCATCACTACGCGAGTACCGCCGGAAGCTCAACCCGAACAAGTGCGTCTTCGGCGTCCCTTCGGGCAAACTACTCGGCTTCATCATCGCCCCGGCGCGGCATCGAAGCCAACCCCCGAGAAGATCTCCGCCATCACCGGCATGAAAGCTCCCACGAGCATCAAAGACGCTCCGTAAGCCGACGGGGTGCATGGCGGCGCTGAACAGATTCATCTCGAGGCTAGGAGAACGGGGCCTCCCCTTCTTCAAACTACTCAAGCATCAAGAGAAGTTCGTGTGGACTCCAGAGGCGGACCAAGCCCTTGCTCAGCTGAAGGACTTCTTATCGAAGCCACCGATCCTCACCGGCTCCTCACAAGGTCGAGAGCTACCGCTCTACCTCGCCGCGACTACTCACGTGGTCGCATCGCCATCGTTGTCGAGCGGCGGGGAAGACGGCCACGCCTACCCGGTCCGGGGCCGTCTAGTCTACTTCGTCGGCCGAGGTTCTATCGAGTCCAAGGCCCGCTATTAGCCCGTGCGTAAACCACCGTACGCGGTACTCATCACCTCACGAGAGCTACGACACTACTTCCAGCGGTACTCGGCCTCCATCGTCACCGACTACCCGCTTGGCGACATCTCGCGGAACCAAGATGCTACCGGAAGAATCTCCAAGTGGGCCGTCGAGCTCGGCGCCCTCACTATCGACTTCAAGTCACGCACGCCCATCAAGTCGCGAGCACTAGTCGACTTCATGGCGAGTGGTGGGAGAACCGCCTACCTACTCCCACCGTGCGACCGAGCATTGGGTGATGTACTTCGACGCCTCACTCAACCTCGAGGGCGCGGGTGCGGGGGTACTCCCGATCTCTCCAACGGGCGAACAACTCAAGTACGTCCCGCAGATCTTCCGGAAGGTCTCAAACAACAAAGCCGAGTACGAAGCCCTCCTACACGTGCCCGCCTCGCGCGCTCCACCGGGCATCAAGCGGCTACTAGTCTACGGCGACTCCGCAGGTGGTCATCAACCAAGTCAACAAGTCCCGGGACCGCAACAAGGAGAACATGGACGCCATCGCCCGGAAGTCCGCAAGCTCGAGAACAAGTTCTACGGTCTCGAGTTCCATCACATCGTCCGCGACAACAACGTTGCACGGACGTCCTCTCCAAGCTCGGATCCACCCGCGCTCAAGTGCCGCCGGGTACTTCGTACACGAGCTTCACGCGCCATCCATTCCGGAGCCGACGCCTCCGACCACCGCCCCGGCCCATCCACCACCGGGCAGAGGTCATGATGATCGACGTGGACTGGAGGCAACCCTTCATCGACTACCTCAAGGTGAGCGAAGGTCCCCTCCGACAAGAACGCGGCCGAGCAACTCGTCCGCCGCGCCAAGTCCTACGTCCTCGTCGGAGACAAGCTTTACAAGCGGGGCGCATCTTCTGGAGTACTCATGAAGTGCGTCCCTCGTGAAGAAGGCAAGGACATCTTGGAGGAGATCCACAAGGGCGTCTGCGGCAACCACGCGTCCTCACGCACGCTGGTCAGCAAAGCCTTCCGGCGAGCCTTCTATTGGCCCACAGCCCTGGGCGACGCCGAAGAACTCGTCAGAAAGTGCCAAGGATGCCAGTACTTCGCCAAGCAGCAACACGTCCCGGCCTACAAGCTAGTCACCATACCGCCAACCTGGCCCTTTGCTTGCCGGGGGCTCGACATGATTGGGCCATCGCCAAGCGCGCCGAGAGGCTTCAACGGGGTATTGGTGGCCATCGACAAGTTCACCAAGTGGATCGAAGTCAAGCCGGTCCCACATGCCCCAAGGCCGACAGAGTACTCGACTTCTGGATGAACTCGTACACCGCTACGGCTACCCCACAAGCATCATCACGGACCCGAGCTCCAACTTCAACAACCACTAGTTCGGGAGTACTACGAGAACGACGGGATCGACGTCCGATACGTCTCAGTTGCCCATCCACGGGCCAACGGACAAGTCGAGCGCGCCAATGGGATGGTGCTCGACGCTCTCAAGAAGCGGCTACACGACGCCGCGAACTCCAAAGGGGGCAAGTGGATCATGGAACTACCTAACGCACTGCGGGGGCTACGGACTCAACCATCCAAGCCAACAGGGCAATCTCCTTACTTCCCGGTCTACGGCTCCGAAGCAATCCTCCCTGCCGACGTCATATGGAACTCGCCGGCGGTGGAGCACTACGACGAAGGCGTCTCGGAAGACAAACAGACGAGTTGATATCGACAGCCTCGAAGAAGCTCGCTGCGCCGCCCTCGTCCAATTAGCAAGGTACCTGGAGGGTATCCGACGCTACCATGATCGCAACGTCAAGGAACGCTCCTTCAACGTTGGAGATCTCGTCCTCCGCCGTATCCAAAACACGGAAGGACTCCACAAGCTCGCGCTCCCCCCGGGAAGGTCCCTTCACCATGGCAAAAGTGACCAGGCCGGCTCCTACCGCCTCCAAACACTTGAAGGTGAAGACATCGACAACTCGTGGAACGTCGACCAACTTTGTCGATTCTACGCCTAGTCTACACGACTACTCTGGGGTTCAAGTCTACACGACTACATCAACACCCCCTGGCCGTAAGCGACCCACCGGGTCCTGGCTCCAGTCTCCGGACTACTCCTCTCCAGGGTCCAGCCCGTGCGGCTACTTACGGACCCCGGGCCGCCACGAGCGTCAAGGACTCTAGCAAGCGGTCTACTAAGAGACCACACTCCAAGATCCGCCCCCGCACGGCTACCTACGGATCTACGATCCGCCCTACACGGCTACCTACGGATCAACCGTCGTAAGCGGCTACCCGCTCCGGCGCTACTCGGTATCGTAAGCGGCCTCCGGTCCAAGCGACTACTCGTAACTACGGCCCCGGCCACCTGTGTGTACTCCTTCAATAATAAAGTTTGATTGTTCATCAACTTCTTTACCGCCTACTCCCTACAACGGGACTACCAAAGCCGAGTACTACTACTCGCATCCACTCCACGATGGGGGCTCCGCACTTCGAGATCGCGACTACGAGTACTCATTGTCGGGAAAATTTCTTTCATTAATACTTAAGCAATTCATTACAATTATTTTTCCGTACAACCATGGCTACTAGCTACCTATTACAGGCTACCGGAGGTTCGGGCCTTCTCGCCTACTCGCTCCGCGATGGGAGCCATCTCGCTCCAAAGCAGCCTCCGCATACTACTCATCGAGGCGCCTGGCGGCTACCCCGCCGGCGACTACCTCCACCGGGGCCTTCGGGAAGTAGGACTTCATGAAGGCCAAGACCTGTCTTGGGATCGACCTCGCCATGTGCTTCACGTAGGCGGCCCCCGCCGCAGCTTCCTTGAGGCGATCCACCGGAGGAGCAATCTTGGGGCCGCCGGTGCGGCACTGAGAGCCTTGCGATCGGCAGGGGCGGCTTCTTCCAACTCCTTCAATCGGGGCCCGCAATGCCTCGCGCCTTCGTTCAACGTCCGCAAGGATTTGTAGCAGTTGACGAGATCTCGGCCGAAGCTAACCGAGCTCCATGTGCTTCTCGCACTCGAAGGCGAGTTCTTTATAGTCGAGCTCGAGTACCGGCGGGCTTCTTGCTCCCGTAGAAGAGGTTCTTCATGCTCGTCTCCGAGGCCTTCACCGCTCCACCTGGCCCTCAAGCTCTGCAACACGACAAAGAACGCAGCCAGGCGGGTCAAAGACTTCTCGACCTCCAACAAGTACCCGACAAGTTCAGGGGTATACCTTTGTTCTTGTTGCGGAGGCCTTTATTCTTCCGCACCAAGTCGTCGCCCTTCGCCCGCAACTCCAAGACGTCGTTGTGGTACTTGGCGAAGGCGGCGTCGAGCTTCGATCGCATGGCGCCCGTGTGCTTCCGCGACTTCACAAGTTGCTCTTCTAGCGCCTCGGCTCGGAGCACCGTGTCGCCATAGCCCCGCAGCGAGGTTCGACTTGTCGCGGACCGCTCCGCAACGTCCCGCACAAGACAACCCAAGTCACAAGAGTACTCAACGACAAAGGATTGGCTACTCAAAGGCTACGGCTCCTTACCTTCATCCACCGCTCGGCTTGACGGATCGCCTCCGGATGCTTAGCTACCGTCGCCGCCGCTCGATGAGATCGTCCGCGAGCAGCTCTATTCCGCCGCGACTACTCGTGGTGGCCTCCGTCATCGCGCGCAGCGGATGGGCTCGCGTCCCGGATCTCGGGGGAGCGGATAGCCACCTCTAGAGCAATATCCGGCGACGTGGTGACCGCCCTCTCCCCGGCGGTCTTCTCGACGACCTCCTCCATGGGCTCGGGGGCTCCTTCCGTAGCCTCCGGGGCCTCTCGGTGTCAACCCCCGCACGGCACCCCCGCAGGGATGTCACCGCCCTCGCCTTAGCGCCCGTCAAAAGAGACGACAAGTGCATCGGTGCCTACGACTACTCCTCAAAAGAGCCTTATAGCTTCAAGAAGGGTACTCACCCTCGACTACGCCGGCCTCCGCAACGCCGCGTCGGCGCCCGGCGGCTCGGCACCGCCCGGGGCGCGGGAGCGGCCTCCTCCGCGGCGGCGCAACTTCCTCCGCCACCGCCGGTGAGGGCTCATCCCCCTCCCGGACGCATCCGTAGATTTCTGCGCAGAAGCACACACAATCGGTTGTCGGTCAACCTCGACTACTACAACAAGTACCGCTCGCGAAGATGGAGTACTTACAAGTTCGACCCGACAATTGTCACGGCCGAGCACCGAGGATGTTGGCGATATCGACCGCCTCCACCCTCGGCGGCGCCTCCTCCGACGCCCTCGCGGCTACCGCCTCCTCCACGCCAGCCGGCGGCCGGCGCGGGTCTTCGCGCTCCCCGAAGCCACCACCTCTTCAACGGCGGCGGCTACGGTCCCGTGCTCCCCGTGGAGCGAGGGCCGGCGCTCCAACCGCGCCAAGATCTCCTCCACGGTGGGGGGCCGGACTACGACTTCTAGCCGGCTCCCCCACCGTGTCCCACACGCCCTCGTCGCCCTCTTCGACGGCTCGCGTCGGCGGCACCTCCCCGCATACAAGGCGAGACTACTCATCGACAATCGTACTCGTATAACGGGTACTCGACTACTCGTTCAAGACAACTTACCTCCCGAGGCGTGGTCTCCGAGACCTTCGCCTTCTTCGTCACCCGCTTCCTAGCGGGGGTTGCGCGGCTTCCTTGGCGGCGCGGCCGAGCTAGCCTCCGGTGCCAGCCTGGGGTCTTGCACCGGAGGAACATGAGGCAAGCCCGGGCGGCTAAACCTCGACCGCAGCTGGAAGCGGTCCTGCAATGTCTCCTCGTCGTCAACGTCGTCGTCGGTGGTATCTTCCACAACGACGGTGTCATCGCCTTCACGACTTCTCGCCGCTCCTTCGCCTTCCCCTCCATCGGGATCTCGATTCCGCTCGGAGGTGGTCGCGGCTCGGAGATGAACTTCTTCAAGTCCTCCCCGCAAGACACAAGACGTCGCAACTCTACACCAGTGCAATGACTACTCGACCGATAGAGTACGACTACTCACCTCCTTTGGCGGGCGCGTGGCGGAGTACTCCCCGTACAGGCACGCCGTGTATGGCGGCATGTCTTTGAAGATCCGCGACAACCTCTCGACGATGTCGCTCGTCGCCCGCCTCGCCTCTCGCATCCACGACGTGTCGTCGTCGCCGAGTGTACTCGAAGCCTAGGGTGTCTCGAGCCATCAACGGCTGCACCCTCCGCTTCATGAAACTGAAGGCCACGTGCTCGACCCTCAGTCCTGCCTCCTTGAGCACCTTAATGCGTGCCGCAGCCTCGGAAGCTGGATCCCCTCTTGCATGGTGGGCTCCGTGTTCCACCATTCTCTATGCCTGGGCTGCCGTCCGCTCGGCTTCGGCAGGTCGGGGTGGTGGTTCGTGATATAGAACCACCTGGTCTTCCAATCAGTATTGGAGTCGACAAGTTTGTACGCCAGATATTGCTCCGCGGCGTCCTCCCTCGACCGGATGCCGCTCCTCCGACTACCCCCGGGGTTGGTCGCACTTGGTTGCGGCTTGACGCGGAAGAACTTCCGAAAAGCACCCAATGCGGCTTGATCCCGAGGAAGGCTTCGCGTAAGTGCACGAAGACCGCCGTGTGGAAGATGCCATTGGGGTTCGGAGTTCGGTACTCGATCCCGTAGTACCCGAGCAGCCCCTTGAAGAAATCGTCGGCCGGGAGCGCAAGACCGCGCTCCACGAACCGTGCGAACATCGGGATCTCGTCTTCGGCTTTCTCCATCGGATATGTATCTCCGGCGGCGGATCTCCACATGTCGACTTCCTTCTCCCCGATGAACCCACCGTTCGGAGAGGGTCGCGCAGATCCTCCGTCTTTACTTTGGACTTCTTCCACTCGCGGCTTGGATCGGCCCGCGGTGGAGACATGGGCGGCGCCGCTCCGGTGGCGGCGCGGCGGCTTCTTCGCGGCCCCTCTTCTTCCCGGCGGCCTTGGACGTCTTGGACGATGACGGCTTCATCCTCCAAGTGCGTAGCGTCTTCACTCGCATCCGCTCGGGGGCTACCCTAAAAGATCCGTGTGGCGGCGCACTTGAATCTACTACGGCGGCGCAGTGCCGGGAGTGGATTCGCTTCGATGCAAACGAAATGGCCGCAGCCTCGAATGGGTGAAAACCCCTAAGGGTTTTGGCTTCTATTTATAAGCCAAACCGGCTCCGCAACGGCGGCCGGATAAGTCCACGCACGGCCGACTCGGCCGGCCGCGCGCGACCCTTCGCATTCTACTAGTCGACGTGCCTCACCTCGGGGGCTCGGCTACTTCTACTCGACTACCCGGGGAAGCGGCTAGTCTCAAGAGCATCTCGAGACACATTCTTCAAGAAGACCCTTCAATTCGAGAGGAAGTACTCGACTCAAGGCTCGGGGCTCCGTGCCACGTGTCCTTCGGTTTTTTCTCTCCGGATTTTTCGGGATTTTCTTGCCAAGACTTCAGATGGACCCTCAGCCAGAGCCTACGGCTCAACCTAAGGCTCGGGGGCTACTCCATATGGAGTGCGATTTTGCAATCGCACCTCCATATCGCCCTCCGGCTTCAAGACAAGACAGACAATTTTTGAAGACCTTCGAAGGCGCTCTTCGAGGACGCTTGGGACTACTCGAGAAGACTTCAAGATTGCTCAAACATCGACTGGAGTACATTCCCGACCTCGGGATGCTTCGACTACTCTTGAGGACTTTGACTTGTAGCACTCGGGGACGCTTGAGGACTACTTGTTAAGGCCGTCAAGACTACTTGAAGCTATCCTTCTCGACTACAAAGTACTCGGGGGGCTTGTCGTATGGACCTCCCCCGGGCCCACTACCTCGGTGGGTACCGGGACCGACTACTCGGTGGGCCCCTGGGACTACCCGCTTGCGCTACACGGCACCTGAAGGCGTGGAGCACAAGGACTACACAGGAGTAGTACTCGGTTAGGGAGCTGTACATGTTCCGCACTGTATAGAGGACTCCTAGACGTACTCGACTAGTACTCTCTCTCCCTACTCCGACTTGTAACCCTGCCTCCCGGACTATATAAGGCGAGGCAGGGACCGATCTCTAGCATCCAATCTCCTCTCATACAACTCACGCGCACCATTGCACCATCTTGTAATCGTGCCCAATCAATCCGAGCTACGCAAAGCATACGGGACGTAGGGTATTACGCACCTCGCGCCCGAACCTATCTAAATTGTGTGCCACGTGTCTCTTCCTTCGAGTTACCGATCTCGGCGAGTCACATTCATCTACTTCGGTACTCCCCTTAGTAGGTTGCCGGTCTAAAACACCGACACGCGCACCAAGCCGATCCGGCGCTCGCACCTCTGGGCAGATAGTATCCCCCAACAGCGATGCCTCGGCTCGCAACGGGCGGAACGTTGGCGAGCTCAGCTAGGACGGGCAAAGAACAGAAAAAGGGGCGGCTTTACAGGCCTTGCGAACACGGGCACACGTGCTTGGGTGCATGGATGTGCGGACGTGAAAGGAGGCGCACGTGTGTGCACACCGATGTCAAGACCACCGTCGGCGGTCGGAACGGCGGCGACGACTCAGCAACCGGTAATGAATAGAAAGAGAGACGAACGATTAGCGGGCTGCGCGCGTGGCGAAGACGGCTGTGGCACCTGCAAGAAAGGCATCCCAACAGGACACGAAGGCCGGCTTCACCAGAGGCGACGGCGCGGCAACGCGATGAGACTGCGAGCATGCAGGGCTCAAAACGCGACCTTGGCTCGAAGGCCAGGCGCCACAGGGTGGTTTGGGGGTAAGCGGTGCTCACCAATGGTCCTAGGGGGACCCGACGGTGAAGACGTCAGCGAAGAAAAGCGCGACGCGGTGAAGACCAGCTCGGAGCAGAGAAAGACAAGGATGTAGAGGCCGCAGGGGTGCTCGGCTATTGCGGGTTCGGCTCCTCCTCACGGGTGGCTCCGGTCTTCACGGCGGACGGTGCTCCCTCGGACGGCTCCCCACCTCCTTCTCCTCCACTCCCCCTGACGTCACCGGCGGCGGGAATGGGGAGCGAACTCTCGGGTGGCTAGGGTTCGACGCTCCCCCGCGACGGTGCGATTTATAGGCGAGGGTAGGTGGCTTGGACGGTGTGATGCGCCTCGGGACGCGTGGAGGCATCCGCGGTGGTGAGCTCGGCTGCACGGCCGGCCTTTCCATGGCAGCGGCGTGGCGCGAGAGAGGAAGGAAGGGGAATGGGGGAAAAAGGAGGAGGAAGAAAGGGGTGAGGTGGCAGCTGACGTGTGGGGCCCGCTCACCAGCGGCTCAAGTGCGGGATGAGGTGGGCGACGGGTTGGCGGTCTGTAGGTGGGCCACGCATGGGCTGAAAGGCGCCGCGGGCTGAACTTGAGGTTGTCACCCCAAGCTAGGTGTGTTTGTTTTTCCTATTTCTTACTCCTATACCCTATTCAAACTATGATTCAAATTTGAATAACTTCAAATTTTAATCCCACTCAACAAGATCCAAGTCAAAACCAAATAAACTCCAACTTCCCACACTAACATTTTATAAGTCCTAAAATTTATAACTTGATATCAAATTAAATCTATATTTTAAGGGAAAGGAAGGGAAGACATCCTTATATGATTGCATGAGCACACAATTACAAAGCAAACATTTTGAAATCCTCATTTTTATAATCAACCAAATTCAAGATGTTACACGCCAAGCTCCCTCGGTCACCTTGATGCCGCCTCCACTAAGAAGCTTCTCCACTTAGGAAGGGGTCTCGACGTCCCCCGCACAAAGTATCTTCACCACTCCACACAAAGCCGGAGGGTTGAAGACGCTTGCCGGTGAGCCACTTAGGCCCCAAGGCTTTCGGCGCACCTTGTACAACTTGATTCACAAGGTTGTCACAACCTTACACTCACTCTGCTATATGCTAAGCCTAGCACTTAGCACAAACACAAAACATGTGCAAGTCTATGGATGAGCAATTGTAACACCTTAAAAATTCCATCACTAAAATAATGTAAGCAACCAGGTGTTTTAGATTTTATTTTCTAAGGATTAATAAATTATCAAATAAATTTGGTCCCTAAATATTTTAATATCATTTTAATAATTTTAGAAGCAATAAGTGCTTGTGCATCATAATTTGAATGCATGGTTCTATTGCTTGTTTGTGTGAAGTTTTAAAAGTTTTTAAACTGATTTGAAATTTTTGGAAAAGAGTTTAAAAGATGAAAAAGTTTTGAAAGAGTTTAAAACTTTTGAAAGTTTGAAAAAGGAGTTTGAAAAATAAAAAGAAGAAAACTCCTTCCCAAACCTCTCTCTCCCTTTTCAGCCCACCGGCCCACCTATCCCTCCTCGGCCCGCAGCCGAGCAGGCGGCCTTTCTCCCTCTCCCTTCGCCTGCGCGCTTCCGGCCCAGCGCCCACACGCGCGGCCCACCAAACCCGCGGCCCAGCTCCCCTCTCCTCCCCTCTCTTCCGGTCACTGTCCGACCGGGCCCACATGTCGGCCCTTTCCCCTACCTCCAGCCGCCCCACCTCTCCTCTGTTTCCTATCAGGGTGCCGCCGCCGACCATTGCCCCGCGTCCTCCGCTCCCTCCCTTCAATTCTCTCCATAAAGAGCACTAAAACCCCTGCTTAAATCCCCCTCCTTAATCCCCCTCCCGTTTCTCCTAATCAAAGCCTTTCCCTCATGAAGGCAGTAAAGCCGCCGGCCACCGCCATGGCCATCAATGGCCAATTGGCCCGGTCGCCGCTCCCTCTCCCTCCCTTGGCCTATAAAGCACGAGCACGAGTCCTTGCGCGCCCCTTTCCCTCGCATGTGCACCATGCACCTTCCCCTCGTCTCCGCACGCGCCGCCGTGCCATCGCCGGCCATCCGGCGCTCCCCGTCGATGGTGAGCAACCCCTCAGCATCCTCGCATCCTCCCTCACCTCCCACTCCGCCGCACAAGAACCCGACGCCCAGGAGCACGCAGGCGAGGCCGCAACATCCTCCCTGGCGGGCACCCGTGATCCCGACCGCCCCTCGTCGCCGCACGACGTCTACACCGCCCCACCGCCATCATCGAGCAGCTGGTGAGCTTCGCATTGTCCTCCTCTTGCTCCCGGTCCAATCCGTGTCGCAAATGGTGCCCTGCCCCGTAGCCCCGAGCCGCCTTCTCCGGTGATGCCCCGGCGAGCTCCGCCGCCGCCCCGCCGCCGGCCCCGCCGACCCCGCCGCCCACCGCCTTGCGCGCCCCTTCCCCTTCCTCCTTCACCCTATTAAGGCCCCCCCGAGCCCCTACTCCTCCCGCACCGAGCACCCCCTCTTCTTCACCCATGCAGCGCCGCCACCACTGGAGCCCGGAGCACCGCCGCAAGCTCGGCGTCGATCTCCTCTTTCGGCCTCCCTACCTCCCTTCTAAGTCGCCAGTGGGTTTCCCCTCCTCCTCCTCTTCCTCTCCATGCACTTGCCGTCGATTTTGGCGCACCGGAGCTCTTTCCCGGCCATCGCCGCAAGCCGCCGCCGCGCGCGTCCGCCGGCGCCGCCGCGCGCCGCCGTCTCCCCGCCGCCCGTCACTTGCGTGCGACCGGGGCCGTCCGATGGGCACGGATGGCCCAGATTTAAAGGGGGGTGTACCCCTTGGATCAGTCCACGGTGGACCGGTGGACCAAGTCCATAGGCGCCGGTCCACGGGCCACGTCAGTCGCGCGTCATGCTTGCGTCAGCCCGGCCACTCACAGTTTGCCACGTGGCGCTCCATCAGCCCCTCCGCCGGCTGCCCAGGCATTTTTGCAAATAAGCCCCTGCAGTTTTGAATATCACAAAAATGCCCTTCCACCTGTAGGAATCTTTTCTACCAGGTCCTGTTTCTTATGTTTAAGCCCTTGTCCTTTTTAGTTTTTCCCATCAGAGGTCCATCCTTGATCTTTTACACTATAAACCTTTGGTTTATATGTGTAATTATGTTTTAGCCCCTGGTTTCTTGCAGTTAAGCCCCTGGAAGTCTTGTTTCTTCACAGAAAAGCCCCTGAAACCTTGTTTTAACCATATCTTTTCCGTCCTAGCTCCGTTTTAAGCGTTCTTGGTGTCCACGCGACCGTCTTTTCAAGCCCGTCAGTTTTGGAACCTTGTTTTGGCTGTATCTTGTGCGTTTTAGCTCTGTTTCCACCGTTTCAAGTTGCGTTAGGCTCATATCAACTAAAACTACGCGATAGGACCAATGTTGTACATGTTCTTTGTTTTATAATTTATGTAAATGTTAAATATGATTAAATCTTATTATGCATGCTTTTTTAATTAAAATCTAATTAGAGTTCAACACGTGTTTTCATAAGAAAGTTAATATGCTTAATACTAGTTAAATATTTCTTATAATTAAAAGCTAATTAGATGTGTACCTTGGTTTCCATAATCAAACTAAAATTGAGTAATGTTTATGCAAATTGCTTCCTAAATAAAAGCAATATAGGTTTATCTCGAGTTTTCTTAAATTGTTAATTTGATTAATATGAATATAAATGTGTTTTTAAGTTGTAATTTGATTAGAATAACTCGGAATATAAAGATAAACGCCTAGATGCTTTTACATGCTTCTTTTAAATTAAATGTTTAATTTGCATAAGTCAAACTTAAATATTTATAAATAAAATTGGACTAGGTTACATCGACTTTTAAATATAGAACAACTTGCTTAATTATAACTAGGGTATTTCTTTGAAATAACCTATACACATGACTTTATTTAATTAAAATATACCAAGCACATAGCTAGCTCTTGTTTGTGATCATCCAAAGCTCTCGATAGTTCCTAGTGCTTTTGTGTTCGCGTTCCTTGAGCCAACCCTTGTTCTCTCTTAGTGAATCAACTATGTTCTTACACTTAATCTTTCCTAGCCACCTTTCTTTAAAGCTACCTTGTCATCTGTTTCTTCTGTCAGATCAGTTTATTTTTGCTTGGTGTATTGTTTTGTTTATTGAATGTATTCTTGTGTGCTCGTAGACATCGTGCCGGTTTCAAGTGAGCAGCTAGTTAGAGTGGATCAAGAGCAAGTGTTTGAAGAAGAAGAACCCCAGTGTTTAAGCAAGGAAGGCAAGTGGACTTCTCCCCCTGCATATTCTATTTTGTCCCACACAACTTGCATGATAACTAAGTTTACTTTTAAATGATGTATTGCATAAACTTGATGGGAAATTACCTTTTTAAGGACATGACTAGAATTTTATCCCTATTACCTTGGACAACCCTTTTAAATAATTTTTTTGGGTAGAAATGCTTAGTTTGCTATAACTTGGGATGGTTAAAATGAATCTTTTGCAATATGATGAATGTTGATCATGATAACTTTGGTGATATATGTGTGTGCTTATGGTTAATAACAAGATCATATGGTTTAATCAGAACATGGAGAACCACCTAGGAAAACAGTGCAACCACAGTCCACATGGCTCTGGCTTAGCTAATTAATTAGGTGTGTGGAATTATCTGATAGCCTTATCCGAAAGGAGCACAGGGGGCCGGAGTTGAAGGAGTATAGCCCGGTTCTTTTGGGGTAGCGGCCTTTGCTAAGGTGCCGACCACTAGGGAGGGTTATGGTCCGCTTCGCCGCCGTAATCGTCGCGGGTTGTTGGTCTTCTCGCATATCTTTGTAAAGGCTTCGTAGCGTCCCTATGCAGCCACACCTCGGTAGTGTGGTATTGTGCCTGATCAGCACATGCGTGGTTGGGTCTAAAGTTCTTCGGAACTTTTACGCGAGCTGTGGTGAAAGTGTACAACCTCTGCAGAGTGTAAAACTGATCGATCAGCCGTGCTCACGGTCAAGAGTGGCCTGGACCCTCACATGATTAATAAATTTGAAGATGAAATTAAATCGTGGTTTCTTGTAGGTTTTTGAGAGGCGATGCTTTCCTAAATGTTTAAGTGGGTTGGTATAATCTTACATCTAGTAATTAGGTGCTTGCTAATAAAATTTGACCAACATTAAAAATGCTAACCGCTGCAAAACCTTAGGCTATTCTTGATAAGCCTTGCATCTTCCCCCACTTGCTGAGCTCCAACCATAAGTGTGCTCACCCTTGCTTACCCGTTGTTCAGAGGAGAACACTGGAGAAGAGTACTTCAGCGACTACGAGGAGTTCGAGGTCGGGCGTGCCCCCGATCATGTGCTCGTGGAAGATGAAGATGCGAGTTACGTCTTCATAGTTATCGTTTGATCGTTGTAAAGACCTTTGAGTCTAACGTCTGAGTGTAATAAAGAGATAATGTAATGGTTTAACTCTTGTACGTTTTTATTGCTGTTTATTGATATTTCACTCATGACGTCTATCATATGTGTGTAAACTTGATCCTGGCGCACATATGAGATGCATTTTGTTTTCTTCGGAAAATCAGGTATGACAGCAATTTAGCACTTGGATGGATTGGATATGATCTTCTAGGTATCTCACACTCCTCTCCACTTCCACACAATCTATCAACCACAATTGGGTGAGTGGAGGGGGTATATATAGTCCAAGGCGTCCAAAGAGCCGTTGGGTAATGATCACTGAAAAGGGCAGCGTCAGATGAACCGATGCTATCTTTTCAGGGCTATCGGTTCATCTAGTGCCCCTGTCCATGTCACTTATCTATTGAGGTTCTCTGACACAACTGATCCAACGCTATATACCGACAGTGCGTCGGTTCATCCGGTGCTGAAGGACTTCTCGCCAAAACTTCTCTATTGGTTTCTTCGAGACCGTCAGATAGACCAATGCTTCCTCTGATCAAGGCATCAGTTCATCCGGTGCTGAAGAGTCTGTCTTGACACGTCTCTGTCTTGATTCAAACCAAGCATCGGATAAACCGACGATGTCCCCACTTTGACCGTCAGATCATCCGGTGCTACTGTCTTCTGCAGCACTGCTCCTTCTAATCGCCCGATGCAACTACAGAATGGACCGTCAGTTGATCCGACGGTACCAATTTCATTTGGCCTTCTGTGCAGTGTACCAAGTGCACCGACGCTTCTTCCTTGGGTACTGTCGGTTCATCCGACGATTTCCTTTTTCTTCCTTTTCTTCACGTCTTCAACTTGTCAACACTAAACTTAACATACTTAACATGCCATCACTTATAACCTCATTTTTGCTATGAGTAACTTACTATCTGCATCGTATGTTAACTTGTGATATGACATATTAACTTGAGCATGATATGTTAACTTGTGGTAATATCCATGGGACCTAAGAATATCTATAAAGACATGCTAGACAATGTAGTTAGTCTCATTAATTATGTTAGCATGAATCACCAAAATCAACTCGAACAAATGGCAAATGGGGTTATGTTCGCTACAGTTCTTCAAACTGGCGGTATTTCTGCGCATCAATTGCAAATTTGCAACTGTGTGGAAAGCTCATAGTAGAAAGCAAACGTTTGTGTGAAACCGGGAACTCTAAATGAACCACATTCCCGTTTAAAAACTCAAAAGCATGTGCAGAGATCGTTGGCTTGATGATGCGGGAGAATATCAGCATGATGATCTGATCAGAAAAGAATCCAGCACATATATGATATATGTATATTTCCATGTGACACTGGCAAATTTAACAATGAGAAAAAGGGATAAAAAGGAATATATCATTCCAGAGAAGATTTATAGATTCAGGCAGCCATGTTAACTTGCATTGAAAATTAACGACGAAGGTCCAACAAGAGTAATAACAGACAAGGATTTGAACTAGCAGTTTCTTAGGCTCCATGCATGGCACTGCTCCTGTCAGGTGTCAAGGGCCTAATGGGCCGGGAGGCCCGTTAGGGTTAGATTTAGGGATAAGATCAAGTCCTTGCTTAGGGGTCAAGTAATTTTCTCTATTTAAAGAGAGGAGATGTATCAATCTAATCAAGCAAGAGATTAGAAGGAAAACCCTTCTCTATTGTCGGCTGTGGGCGAAGCCCCACGGCTGGCGTTCCCTGCGCCCCTCCAACCCTAGCTGCCGCCACAATCCTGATCGTGAACAGTACCCGCGGGTACTGTAGCGCCGCGGGTACTGTAGCTCACAACCCTGATCCCCCTAAGAATCAACCCCAAATCCTCCAATCACCTTCCCCTCGCATCGCAATTCATAACAATCTGGTATCAGAGACCATGGCAGGATTCTACGCTGCCGGCGCACATCCCTGGGTTGCGTCGGCCCTATTCTCCGCAGTGCCGCCGGGCCCCTGCGCCGCTCCCCCACACCCTCTCGCCCGAGGAGATGACGCGGATGCTCCTCGACCGCGGCGCTGCCATCCGCGGGATTCAGGAGGAGTTGGCGCTGTTGCGCGAGCTCCTGAGGGGCGGGCTGCCGCTGTCACATGCGTCCCTCCCTGCCTCGTCGGCGGCAGCACTCCCGATGCCGTCCATAGGACCATTCGTCGTGATGGAGACGTCGCGTTCCTGTCCAAGGGCCACGGCCGTGCGTCTGCAGGCGGCAGTACGCGGCCTTCTAGCGCGACGATGTTTTCGGGAGGTGCGCCAGCAGTGGGAGGCCGTTGCCGCAGCGCTCGAGTTGGCGGCGACCTCGCCCTCATCTTTCTCCGAGTCGGCAGTGGAGGCGCAAGAACCGCGGATCGAGGAGCTCTGCCTCGCCCCACTGGAGGACGGCGGTGCTAGCGTGGAGTTCCTACACTTCCGCGACAACCTCGCGACGCGGGTTACGGCGGGGATCTGTTGCTTGCCGCCGCCATCGCCATCAAGGCACCCTGCCTCGCCCCGCCGGACCAGCTGATCGCCGCTGCCGCCAAGGGCCCTAGCGTTGGCGATGTTGGAGCCCGGTTGGGCCTCGCCGTGCACCCGCGGACCTGCTCGCCGGCGTCGGCCACCGCGAGGCCGCCTCCGCGGGCCGCCACCGAGATGCGCGCGGCGCGGCCGGGCCGCCTTTCCTCCGTGTGCCGGGCGGCGGGCTATCAAGGCCTCCGCGAGTGGCGTTGCCGTCCCCCGACGCCGGCCACCGCGAGGGCGCCTCCGCTGGCCGCGGTATCCGCGCTAGGGTCGGCGGGTCGGCGGAAATCGCGGCTTCTAGTGCGGTGCGGCTGCCGGACGCTGTCTTGCTCGCTTGGTTCGTTTGTTGGGCCTTTGGTGGGCCTTTCCATACGGTGCACAGGGATGTTCCCATGGTATCCAGGAGGAGGAGGTGGTACACATGCAGCAGCTTCATTGTGCGGATGGTGCCCGTCGTTCCAGAGTCAGCAAAATAAAATAAAGAATTCGAGTCTATGTCAGGTTAAGAATAATGAAATAAACCGAGATGTAAAAGGCTTATTTTTAGGTCATAGGTTTGTGTGGAGTCGGGTCATCTTCAAGGTGACCATGATGCAGCTCGAGTACGAGCTGCTCGGAAAAGGGCGGGGTAATGTCAGGTGTCAAGGGCCTAATGGGCCGGGAGGCCCGTTAGGGTTAGGTTTAGGGATAAGATCGAGTCCTTGCTTAGGGGTCAAGTAATTCTTTCTATTTAATGAGAGGAGATGTATCGATCTAATCAAACCCTTCTCTCTTGCCGGCCGTGGGCGAAGCCCCGCGGCCGGTGTTCCCTGCGCCCCTCTAACCCTAGCCGCCGCTACAATCCTGATCGTGAACAGTACCCACGGGTACTGTAGCGCCGCGGGTACTGTAGCTCACAACCCTAATTCCTCTGCGAATCAGCCCCAAATCCTCCAATCACCTTCTCCTCGCATCTCAATTCATAACAGATTTGTTGCCTGAGATAAAACACTCCAGCTTCGAACTTAGACTAGCACTGAACTTCGATTCTGACAGATAACTCTACTAATAATATCCTAGTGTTGAACCGATGAACGACACTTGGGTTGATCTCTTCCTGATTTCCTGTCATTTCTTCTTAGTTCTTGTAAGCCAGCTTCTTCTTTAGCCTCAGCTGAATTCAGAAAAACATTAGAAAGATTAGACATCAGGTTGAAGAATGAAACAGATATTTACTGCTAAAGGTGCATGAGGTGCCAGCAATTGTATGCAAGATTGATGCAAAAACAGCCCTGGAATAGAAATATCATTTAGTATACTGTGTACAAGAGAACGGAAAATTTAAAAGCATAACAGTATAAGCTCCGTCAGCATCTGAATACTGAACTAGTACAAAACAACCTCCGGAACAAGCATCATAAATATATTCAGGGCAAACACCAAGAGATCATGGGCAATGGTATGATTGATGAAGTAAAGAACATGAAAAATTATTGTATATAAGCAGAGTTAAGATCATTAGCGTCAATTCACTGCATATGTACCCTGAACAAGGCAATATTTTTGCTCTCAAGTGCAAAGGAATATTTTTGCTCTCAAACCCTGAACAACCATCCACTTTTATTTTCTTGAATGTTATCAGAAGCCAGTAACTGAAATTTCTTGTGAACAGATTCGTAGCACAACAACTTGTCCTTGGATGGAGGATTCACGATTCAGAGAAGCAGTTGCACACACAACGCTAATCAAGGCAAGGCAAATTGACTTAACAAACAATTTAAAGCTGTCATAACATCAAACTGAACGAGGAAATAGCAGTAATTACTACTAATTAATAGCCAATAACGTCAACTTTGACACAACAATGCTGAGCATGAAAGTGAGACGCTGTCTTCATGGTCATGGATGTATAGAACTATAGAAGGGAATCATCAACATACAAAAACACTTGGATGAAAAGGTCACCTCATTGCAGTGGCTGCACTTCTTCTTACAGCAGTAGTTGGCCCTGACGGGATTGCGCGCGTAGCACCTGCTCGGCATCCGACGACAAGGCACGGTGAGGGGTGCGGTTTTTCCACAACCGACAGGTGCAACGGCCTTTATCCTGTGGCTCTTACTGCTTCGCGATTCGCGCAAGTCAAACTCCACCCTCCGCCCCGCCTACCTTGCTACCGCTTGGTGTTTCCTGCCTCGCGCACGCCTCAGGCATTTTCCTACCATCTCCCTCACGAGTCTCCTCACGAGCTCGTCAGGCACTCTTCCACCTCATCCCTCCTCCGTCTCCTCCAATCACGCCGCCGCCGCACTCCCTTCCCCCATCCGTCCTCCAACCACGCCGCCGCCGCACCTTCATCCACCACCCCTCCTCCAACACAGCCGCATCTTCATCCATCCTCCTCCTCCAACACAGCAGCCACCCGCCGCACCCCCATTCGTCTACCCTACCTCAACCCCGCCGCTGCAACCTCTTGCGGATCTGACAAAAGCCTCACCGGCAGCAGGATGCGCCCGCAGTGGGCCGGATCTGCTTGTTTCTTCTACCTAGATGTACGTTCTCCTTCTCTACCTCCTTCAGATTTGTTCTTGATTTTTTGTAAAAGTAAATTCTTGCAACAGTTATGGTACCTGCATTGTTAAGTGTCAATTTGCACATTCGCATTCAAAGAAAAATTTGGACATTATACGACACCAAACTCCTTCTGATTATTTTTTATTCATAGATTCAGAGTTCTCTTCTAACAAAACATATGTTTCCTATTGTTGTTATCTATTTTAAGCTCTTAGATGTTTCACTTGAAAATATGGAAACCTGAAATGAGATACTGTAATGAATAAGTACTGCTTCTGATATTCAACATATTGAAATATGAACTGTTAATAAATTAGTATTGCTTCTGATATTCAACATATTTGCATCCCTTTCTCATTTACTGAGACAATAGGATGGGTGATGGGTCTTTGATTATAGGTACTGTTAACTGCAACTAGCCAAAGGAAAAAACATTATTTTCATAGTCTTGTACCTTGTAGCCCTCTTGCACACCAGGAATTATGTATATAAAATGGCTATCACCATTTCTAGTTAATAAACACATTAAGCAATGTGAAGGGCACAAAGGTGATAGTTTCTCCATTTAAGCCAAACTTCATGTTTCAAATGCCCCAGTAGTTAATCCTATCACTGGGTGTGTAATTGGATACCTGATATGTTTTACTACCCATAGAAATTTTGCTTTTACATTTATAAAATCCTTTCTCTACACAATGTTTACTGCAGGAAACCATGTTAGGTTGGATATAAGTATTTGGAAGATAGGACCAAAATCAGGTTCGCTACAGGGATGAATGCATCTGGTGTTATCAATTATGGTCCCCTGGTCACAGAAGAAAAATGAGACACACATCATGTATGTCTCATAAAAATTTATTTTATGCTAAACAAATTATATATGCTTATTATATAGTTGTTATCAAGGTACATTAGATCCCTTGTTAGAAATGTGTAAATAAACTAAATGGAACTTGTGATGCAAAAATCAAAGCAGATATAAGCTAACTATATTTAATCTAATGCTGAAGGCACATTAGATCCTGTATTTACCCCTGCTGGTGCTAAGATTTTTCTTCTTTCTAGAATTGGAATCCCATCACATCTACTCCATGCAGTCAGCGAGATGGTAATCAGATGCTTTTGCTTTACCATTGACTTATTGTATAGTGTTGAACAACGCCTAGTTTATTATCTGTATAAACTGAGAGGAACTAGTTCACCCTTATGTACTGTATTGGAAATTGTGAAGCCTAGTTTTCATACGTCTAGTCCAATTATCAATTGTGAATCATGGACGGATATGTTTAGTTGAGAAATTGCATATTGATGGCACCATAATTTGTTTGGTACCTTACACGAAATTAATCATGCAGATGACAGTTGTGGAATCATATTTTGCTGGAATAAAGTTGGATCCCTGTGATGATATTAGCCAGATATCAGACGATTCAGCGGCACTTATTCTGGAAGGAGTTGCACAGAACACAACAGGAACTGTATTTTTGCCAGAGGTATAGCAAATTCTCCTTGTTATCGATATCATTTATGCAAACTCATGTCTGGCTTTCTGCTTTGTTCATAGTTCAGAAAATAAGGGTTCTTGTCCAGAACTATAATCAGCTAACAATTTGTAAACCAGGC
This sequence comes from Cenchrus americanus, assembly GCA_947561735.1. Taxonomy (NCBI): domain Eukaryota; kingdom Viridiplantae; phylum Streptophyta; class Magnoliopsida; order Poales; family Poaceae; genus Cenchrus; species Cenchrus americanus. The sequence goes on from OX387245.1 coordinate 113,999,755, forward strand.
CAGTTAAATGTAAATCCATAAATTAGATTCCTAAAACATACCCCTTTCTTGCATGTGATTTCTTGCATTGATATATACTTGTTGTCCGCACTACCAGAACACTTTCTTGTGTTGTAAATGATCCCAAATCCAAGTTCCCATGAATACATGTTGTAAAAATCATATGCTTCTTCCTTTGAATCAAAAACCATACCCAAGATCGGTTCAAATATACACTCAGTCACCCTATGGCACCTTGTGCGTAAAGCAATCTCTATGGCTCCCATGTCCCTTGGGTTACGACAGTCTACAACAACTACATCTTTCACAATCTTATTCCTGTACATAAAAAATATTATCAGTGATAAGCAGCATGATTAACCAAACAAATATAGAAGTAAAAAAACAAGCCTTTATATTTACCTTTTCTTGAGACCCAATTTAATTTCTTCGAGATGCTTCTGAGATATTTCCTGTGTCAGGTCTACATGCTGACAGCCACACCCACCAAGCACATCTGGTGTACCGAGGTCATTAGCTCCATAACAACAAGACTGGTCTTGATCAGATGATTCCCCCACCTCACCCAAAGAGCTCAACAAATGCAACTCTTGACCAATGTCAACCTCGGCTTCAATTTCATTCATGTCTGTATCATCAATGCCCAGCTCCCAAGAATCATATATATAATCTCTTCCAGAATTGAAATCTTCGTTGCTGATTCTATCATCAAACTGCGATATATGCTCATTAGTGGATTTGTCCTTGTCGATGAAATTGTCTGCAGGTAAAACTGCATCATCTTCGTAGCCATCATCATCATCAGAAGAAGATTCAGTGTCTTCTTCTGATTCAACACCCCCATAGTGTTCTTCTTCAGTCGGATAGTCTAGTATTGATGTATATTTCATAGAACAATCGCCAGCATCCATTGGGCCCAACTCTCCATTGCTTGCTTGTAACATTAGTTGTAATAAGTTTCTAGGTCCAGCTGTGCAGAACAACACTAACTGTTAGGTGTTAAAATTTTATACATCCCAAATAAACAAGAATATTGCCTACCGAATTAATCTTGCATCAATTTTGAAAGTAATATATCCATACTCATTTGGATACTCATATAAACAAGTTGCATGTTAATAATACATCTTAAGCTAGTTCTACATACTATAATTATCATTACAAATTAACTCATACACCAAACTAGTAATACTGAAAGGTACCGTTTCTGCTATAAGACAATATCACGCTCTGTAGTGTACAATATAGTACTGAGATTAGCACAATATCTTACACGCAATATCGTTTTTGCCGTAATACAATATCTTAGATGCAAAACATGATTATACATTGTTTCTTCTTCTTCTTTGACATTACAAGAATCATTTTATTTACAAGTAACTCTAACTTGTAGGATAACCAACCACGTTGATGAGAAGGTAGCAGTAGTAATTTCAACAAATATTACTGAGCAAGGTATCCATAACATTATTTGATTGCAGAATCTTGCAGCAATTAATGAACAATTAACTGTACCTTGGGGGATACAATTCCACATTCCTGAGCACAGATCTGGAGTTGTCAAACCACCAATACCAAGCATACTTGAAAGATCCATATTATGATTAATGCTTGGCAGTACAGAATGTTTAAATATCAGTACAATCAAGCTTTTTTGTGTTAATATAATGTTTGTAGCAATAGGCTTATGAAACCACTTTGGATAACAAGCAGTAGTGATACTAATCAAGCAGTTATTAAAAACTTATGATGAGAGCCTGTCTTATCACTGCATATTGTAGTAGCTGATCCCATCATTTCGCATGATGAGAGCCGTCTGACCTATATTTAAACAAAATAAAAAAAATCATATCATCCTATAGTCAAACTTTTTTTTACAAATATGCATAAAAGTAATTTTGTCTACCAGCGCTTTATCGGCAAAGTCTTTAAAACCGGTCGTGGTACTGGGTTTACACCAATGAGATTAAGATTACATACAGCAATAGTTAAAATTCTAATTGCCCCCATAAATCCTTGTTTCACACCAGTTTCCCAGCAACAAATTGAGTAGTCCCATCAGGATTCTCGGTATGTCCAGTAAAATATCTGTAGTTCAGTTTCAAGTCTGTGTGTGTGAGAAGAAAAATTGTGTCATGAAAATCATAATCTGTGGAACTGAAGAACTTAGTAACTGAAATGGTTAGGGAAAGAAATATGAGTCTGTGAACTGAAGATTAAAAGAACATTCAGCCTACTCTCTTGGCATCTCATAGAAAAAATTAGTATTGTTCAGTTGTCCCCAATCATGAGTTGCAACCTTGAAAGAAATATGAGTAGGATCACACAGGAAAATGGCCAAGTAAATTTAAAGGAACAACACATAGATGTAAACTAAATGATCACCATGAACATTATTAGTGGCAGCGTAATCTATATATTCAGATGTAATACTTGCAAAATAGTGTTAATGCAGCAATAAAAATAACTCTCTAAAAAAGAAAATATGCTCAGGAGTAAGCTGAGGTGAAATACATATAATGTTGTCTGCTACTACCTTCTCTTCTTTCTACAATCATCAGAGTCAATTACGAAGTGTATGAATGGGGCAGCAAAGTCTCGTCACATCCAAATTAAAGCAGTATCAAACCATGTCTTTTCCTAACAGAAATTACAGCATATGCTAATTAAATTACTTCAGCCGTGGAAAGAATATACAAACATTGTAGATCCGAGTGGAAATAACAGACACATCTTGCAGATTCTCCTCAATCCGAACTATGTCCCAGACACCTCGTAGAGTTGTCTTTGGATTTCATTGAGAATCTTGTAAAAGTCAAGAAAACAAGGAGGTTAGGGTTTGAGGGGAAGGTTGGGAAATAGGGATGCAGAGAGGGAGAGAAAGGATATGGAAGGGCGAGATGCAGCGAATACCGCGGCGGAGGAAGGTTGGGTGCTGGTGGGCATGGATTTTGTGGCAAGGGCGGTGGGGATTTTGGGGGCAATGGCGGCGGAGTTGCGCGGCGGATATGGCGGGCAGAGCAGAGGATGTTCCGGCGGCGGCGGCGTTGGAGATGGTCGCGGAGGCTGCGACGGAGGGCATGGGGGGCAGGGTCGAGGAGGTTGCTACCTCGGCGATGGAGATGCGCGCCGAGGTGGCGGCGGCACGAGGACGAAGGAGGTGACCCCCGGGTGAGGGCAGCACGGGAAGTTGCCTGGGAGACTTGGAGGCAGCCTCGCGAGGCCCGCAGGCACAGGTCAACGCAGATCGGTGCGAGGCGCGTTTTGCACGAATGTTGACGCAGATTGGACGGCTCGCGATAAAGGCAGTTGCACCTGTTGGTTGTGGGAAGGATTTTTCGGCACGGTGAGTGATTGATATCAAGCGACAGATTGGACTGAGGATTTGAGATGGCAAGGTGGGGGATTCGTCGTACTCGCGGCAGATCATCTTGCGCTGACGGTACTTGAGCGCGAGCTGGAGGAGGTTGGGCTCGACACTCTTGGGGTAGCTGTCGCCCTTGCCGCCGCCGCTGAGGCGGAGCACTAGGTGCAGAGTGGACTCTTTCCGGATTTAGTCGGCCAGGGTGCGCCGCCCGTCCTCCAGCTGCTTCCCGGAGAAGATGAGCAACCGTGGAATTGGGCCTATTAGTTGCTTGTTGGGCTGAAAATCTTTACTTTCGATCAAGCCAGTGCTGCAGCGTGTAACATGGATGCTGAGACGAGAGAGACTATAGAAACTCGCTTTGGATCTCGCTGGCGGTGGCGTTGGCGGCGGCGGCGACCGTGAGCTCGAGACTCCGGCGAGAAATTCGTCCAACCTGTATCTTGAAACTCGTATCGATCAAGTTGTGGTGTGTTGCAGTACTCGTCAAATTCATCAAAGACTCATCTCGATTGCAAGAAACGCTGGAACAAAGCCCACACAAAACCCAACCCTTTCGCCGGGATACAGAACAATGTGCCTTCTATGCCGCACCCGTCGATCTGCTCCGTTTCAGAGCAACGCCAAGGGCGTGTTTGATATCGGCCATTTTCGGTGGCTCGAGCCCTCCAGCGCCACCGATGCATGTTTGATTTGCTAACACTATTTCCTAGTCTGGCTCCCAACGTGCAAAAAGCCTTCTCTCCTGTCTCCCGTCGCACGTTCTGGTCTTTCGTTTTTTTTAGCCGAGCTCGTTCTGTTCTGTGCTCGCGCGAGTCAAAAGCAAGGATACTGCTACCTCCCTCTCACGGCCTCACTGTCTCACCCACCGCCACCAGCTCGCCACGCTTCTTCCACCGCGTCGGGACGCGCTGCAGCACCTCATGCTGTGACCGCTTGTCGCCGGGGACAAGCTCGTCGCCGCCGCCGAGGGAGGTAAACCTCGTGCCTGAAATGCAGTGGCAACAGCATCTCTTGTCGCGCCACTCGTCATTGAGCTCTCGTTAGCGCAGGCCGACGCGAGCTCGCCGCCGCCACCGTCGCTGGCGGCACCTCCTGCCGCGGTTGCTCGTCATCGAACCCCCTTCAGCGCGGGCCGGCGCGAGCTTGACGCCGATGCCATGCCGCCGGACATATTTTGCACCAGCTGGTGGCCGGCGGCGGGGCAACCTCCGAGGTGACCTTGGCCAACGCCTTGCAAGTGTTCGATAGAATGCTAGGATGGAGAAAAGGGTAACTTCACCTCATTTGAGATGGGAGATCATCCTATCCATTTCTGCAACAAATCAAACACAATCCAAACCTAACTTGGCTCATCAGAAGCAAATGAATCAAACAAGAGCAAAAGCTGAGGAGAACCAGGCCGTGGCTGGCCTAGGCCTGGCTCGCCGGCCAGGCCATGCAGAGCCAAGCAATCAAACACGCCCCAAGTATACAGTGCCCCACTGATCAAACCACACAAACGCGCAACCAAACCAGAGCCTGCCAGCCAAAAGGAAGCGCCTTTATGCTTTTATGCTCTCGACCTCCAGCGTTTCCATCTTCCCAGTCAACGTCGGTCGTCAGGAAGATCTGCATCCCGCCGGAGTTCGGGGATTGCTCGCCGGCGGAATTGGGTTTTGTGGGGAGTGGGTTGGGGTGGCGGAGCTGCCCGTGTCAGCCTGTGTGTGAGCAGCAGCGTCGAGAGACAAATGGACTTGGGGCTCCCCGCCCATTATTCTGCCATTTTATCTTAAAAAATAATAGAGCTGCCATTTGCCATTTAATTACAAAGAAGAAGCAGCATTATAGCTAAATAAATCAATTACTCCTCAAACTATCTCTGAAATATCATCTTCAAATTGTGGGTTGGTCTTATTGTGTCATGGATTACTTATTATAGTTCTAGAAGAGAGAAATTTGGAGCGGTACTTTTCACTATGTCCATTTTCAATATGACAGACTTTCAAGTAAACTAAATTCTGTCACATGTGGAACTAAGCTCCTTGGTAATGTTAGGAGAAATATGGCATTCCCAGCATCATACAAATACTGTAACTTAAATGCATCGATTATCAACAATGTCAAAGCAAAACAAGTCATATCTTTATCTGATTTCTGATTGAGAATCATAACAAAAAATCTACAGCTACCATGACATGCTTATTAACATGAAACAACTTGTACACTGCCATTTAAGTGACTTGAGTTTCCTGCTCTCCTCACGATTTGTCTCGTCTTTATAAAACACATACAAATTTGTAGAAAAATCAATCAGTTGTAAAACTTTGTAGAAAAATCAACCAGTTGTAAAACACATGCAATCGTCGTATACTTTCCTCTGGTACGCATACACAATAATTTCACTATCTGAAAAGCATTTCTAATTACATCTAGTATCATACAACTTATTTAGGTACATTTTGTGTTGTGTTGGATCGAGGTGCTGGTGTCTTATGAGCATGTACGCCTGCGTGTGTGATTGTACTTTGTAAGAGAAGACCATCACTTAATCAGCAATGAGTAAGGAACAAACATATCTAGGTAATACCAGCAGAAAGCATAAAACAGATAAGCTCATTTCAGATAAAAGATTCACGCCGCCCATGTTAACAGCCAGGAACTTTGGCAAGCAGTTTCTGAAGCTGCATACCGCTGCTCTGAATCAGATAAGTACTCCGACAGGATATTTAAACTAGGAGGAAAATTAAATTCCGAGATCCCACAACTCTAGTATGGTCCCTGACATGGATAAAGTGCTAAGATAGAGTGATAGACAGATAGTTGGTTCAACTGATGCATAACATGGATTGATCTTCGTTTCTCTCGCTCTTTGATGTTGCTTCAATCCTTCTTGGGTACCATCTTTTTCTTCTTCCTCAGCTGAAAAAAGAATGTTGAAGAACAATACATCACATCAGACTGAAGAAAGTGTATTCATAAAACAGCTTGTGATCAAGATTCAAATAAGATTTAGATAAAAATAAGATTCAAATAAGATAGATTAAGCATATACAGTGAATGTAAGAACTGTTCAGGTATTCAAATAAGATTTAGATTGCACCATATACAGTGGACAAACATAAATCATCAGCTGAAGTAGTACACTCAGTACTTCTAAACTGTTAGAAAGCAGTGAAATAGCAATGTGATGCCAACTTATAAGAATTCTAAAAAAAACATAAATATTCATGAAAAAGGCCAAGCAATCATAGGCTATGCTACCATGATTATTGATTTATTGGAATCAAGAACATAGGTCAATGGTGACATCTGAACATGAATGGTGATATATATTCAGATAGTTTCATGACTGGGGAAAACAAGGACAAGGGCTTTTCCCCCCTGAAATTGAACATGAATGTTTGGAAAAAAAAATCTGATCAAAGAATAAACATGTATTCATTACACTAGATTTGTTATCACCTACCAGTAACTGAACCAATAATGATTACAGCCTTAATGTACAAACTGTTTTTTTTTTGAAGTTCGATGTACAAACTGTTCCAGGGAGGACATATAATTCAGCTCAGCAGGTATAATTCAATACAAATCCAACTAGCTTTTTTTTCAGATCAAACAAATCCAACTAGCTAGACAAAAGATAAAATCAAGAGAACATGAGTGCTGCACAGGTTATATACAATGCCATAAGAATGAACATGAAAAAAATGGGACACATGAAGATGATAGCCTACGTGCACAGAGACAGGCCACTTGGGATATTGATGAGCCAAAAAAAAGGATGAACTGAGAACACAACAAAATTTCACCTCGCTGCTGTGTCCGCACTTCTTCTTGCGGCAGTTCTCGGCCCTGATGGAGTTGCGTGCGTAGCACTCGCGGCAAATCATCTTGTACTGCCGGAACTTGAGCGCGAGCTGGAGGAGGTTGGGGTCGATTTTGGTGGGGTAGGTGCCGCCCTTGCCCTGGCCACCACCGCGGAGGCGGAGCACCAGGTGCAGCGTCGACTCCTTCTGGATGTTGTAGTCGGCCAGGGTCCTCTCGTCCTCCAGCTGCTTCCCGGCGAAGATGAGCCGCTGCTGGTCCGGGGGGATGCCTGCAAAACACAGTCACGCAAACACAGACTGTTAACGAACAGGCAATCAGAAACGAAAGAGATTCATTGCAGATGCACGGCATAATTTCCAGTGCAGATTACTACAGAATTCGTAGCGATTCAACCGAACAAACTGAACAGATGCATCCAAGTGCAGAACAGGGGAGGGATCTGCTCAAATCCAGTTCAAGAAAATACAGTGAGGAGCCAAATCTAGCTCTGATCACCATCACGAAACGCCAGAACAAGATCATCCAAATCATATTCCCTCCCCTCCGGAGTCCTGAACTCCTGATTAGAAAAAAAAGGACTCTTTTTTCTACTTCCAGCCTGATGCGATCGACCAATCCCCCAAATCGACGGATGCACTCTGCCTCGGGCCAAGAATCAAACACACAAGGTGGGGGCACATTTGCACATTTGCATCATTTTTAACATCTCCTACCTAGTAGATGTTCATGGCGACATGCCGAAACACGAAGAACGCAGTTCAGAGTTTCAGACAAAAACCCCAACCCCAAAGAACGGAGATACCTCTAAGGTCGCTGACAAGAACCGAGACAGTAATCTGCTGAATCGAGTTCAAGAATCACATCGAGGAATCAAATCCAGCACCGCCCTCGGCCCCTATCGTCGGATCCGAAATGGAGCGCAAGAAACACAAGAACAGCTAAACCCATCAAAAACCCAATCCCCTGCCGCCCTTGTCCAAGAAATGATCACTTTTTTTTTCGTTCAGGCGGCACAACCCCGGGCATCACCGGCCAATCTGCTCTGTTCGGCGAACAAGCCGCTGCAGGACAAACTGCCCCTTACCGAAATCACACGAACGCGGGGAGACATTTCTCGCGTCCTGCTTGCTTAGGCACACGCACGGCTATAACCACCGAGCGGAGGGCTAAAAGAAGCGCCTTTGAGGTATCGGTAGCCGGTGCCCTATGAAGGGTCTCAGTGTACAAGCGGAGGAAGGAACAGCGCCCGCCGGCGGCGGGTGGCCGGGCGGCGCGCGGACGAAGGAAAAGGTGGCCGGAGAACACACACGTACCTTCCTTGTCCTGGATCTTGACCTTGACGTTGGCGATGGTGTCGCTGCTCTCGACCTCCAGCGTCACCGTCTTCCCTGTCAGAGTCTTCACGAAGATCTGCATCTCGCCGGAGCTCGGGGATTGCTCGCCGGAGGAATGGGGTTTTGGGGGGGAGTGGGAGGAGTGGGGTGGTGTGGCCGTGTGGGACGGCGGAGATGCCTGTCCGTGACGCCGCGGACGTGGTGCGGCTTTATAGCCAAAGCCAGGACAGCAGGGGACTTGCTTGACGCGGCCGCTACGAAACCGCCTTGGCTGGGAATCCTATCCTACTCTTGGTATAGGGTGTGATTGGTTGCTCCAAGCCAATGGATCCAGGATGGAGGGCCGGTACATGATGGAGTGAGGCGGGGTGAGATGATTCAAGCGCTTATGTTTGGTTGCATTTTCTCTACTCCTAAAAAGTGGAGACAAAAACTTGTTCGTACTTTTTTTCCCTCTCGCGTGAATCTGCTGCCCTGCGCGTCCGTCGCTCGACTCTTCTCTCGTGCGTCGCTCCTACCATCGCCCCCACCCAGATACGCCCTCTCTAAAAAACCCGCACCCCACCCAGCAGTCCGCCGTCATCGCCATCCCCCTCCTCTCTGCCACCGTCACCACCCCCTCCTCTCCGTCGTCATCGACGTCCTCCCTCTGTGTCGCCGTCAGCGTCCCCCTCCTCACCGCCGCCGTCAACGCCCCTGTTCTCGCTGCTGCCGCCGCCGCCGCCGTCCCCCTCCTTTGTGACACCCTAAAATTCCATCACTAAAATTCACCTAAGCAACATGATAGCATAGTCTTAAGGATTTAAAATGAGTAGCTATTTAAAATGAGCTCTAAAGTATTTAATTTAATTTAATTAATCTAGAGACAACAAGTGATTGTGCATCATTATTTTGGCTATGCATGGTTTTTGGTAGCTTGTGTGAGTTTTAATGAGTTTATAAAATTTTGTGAAAAAATTTGAAAAGTTTTGAATGAATTTGAGTTGAAAATGTTTGAATTTGAAAAGAGTTTTAAAAAGAAAAAAAGGGAAAGAAAACCTTACCTTCTTTTCAGCCCGGCTGGCCCACCGGCCCATCTCCCCGTCCTGCAGCGGCCCACCTCCCCGCTTCCTTTTTCTTTTCTTCTGTGTCGCCGACACGCCGACCCCACTTGTCGGCGCCCCCTTCTCCTTCCTCCCGCCTCCCCTTCCTTACCTCTGCCCTGCCGGCACCGACCGGGACACCGGCCGCGCCCGCCCGTCTCCCCTCGCCCTCCTTTCCATCTTTAAGTCGCGATAATTGGAAGTTAATCCCCACGCCCCCTCCTCCCTCAATTGCTCTGCCGTTTCTCGGCCCCACCACCCGCAATGGCCGTCGGCCACCTATGGCAAGGCCGCCGGCCGCCGTCCCCTTCCGCTTCCCCTCCCTCTCTCCCTTTGTCCCTATTTAAGGTCAAGCCCGAGCACTCGCCCTCCCCTTTGCACTCGCATCACGCCTTCACGCGCTCGAGCACCACATACACCCAGCGCCGCCGCTGGAAGAGCTCGCCGCCGGTGAAGGGTCCCTTTCTTCTTCTCTTTTTCCTCCCGGATGATGCAGCCGTGGCTCAGGGAGTCTTCTCTTGCCGCAGGTTCACGTCCTCGACGTCTCCTGGAGCTCCTACCCTATCTGCCGGAGTGCCGCTCCGAGCTCGCCGCCGTCGCCAATCTTCGCCACCGCAACTTCTTCCTGGCCGGCAAGCTCATTTTCTCTGTCTCTGGGTGGTAAGCTTCACCTTCCCACCATTCTTTGACCTTCACACGCATCGTAGCACCGGCGAGGCCCGCGCTGCCCCCTTTTGGTGTAGGTCGTCGTGATCGCCGAGGCCGCGTCTTTTTGGCTTGGTTACGTGCGCAATTGCTCCAGCTACGCATAGAACCCGCCCGTGGTCGATTTGGTGCCATGTGGCATGATCTAGGGCCGCGCCGGCGAGCCTCTATCGCGCGCCGCCGCACTCCGGCGCACTCGCCGCCGCGCCCCGCTCGCACACGTCCTGGGCTGTGCAACCTGTGATGGACGATCAAGATCGCGTACCGGTTCGATTTAAGTGACTGGTCCACCATGGACTCATAGACCACGTCTACGGCGCGGTCCACCGTCGCCGCGGCTGTTGGATCGATCCACGACTCAATCGAGCCGTTTTCTTTAAAGAGCCCCTGGATTTCTATGTTTTTGCATTCCGGTCCTTCCACCTATATAAACCTTCACAAACAGGTCCTGAATCTTATGCTTTAGCCCCTGTCTTCTCTAAAGCTTAGCATCCGAGGTCCTTTTTACTTGTTTTCACATATTAGCCCTTCCGTTTTTATATAAAATTATGTTTTAGTCCCTGGTTTTATTCATAATAGTCTTGTAGGCTTAGTTTTTTACAAAGAAGTCCCTGTAACTTGTTTTAATCATATCTTTCATGTTTTAACTCCGTTTTTAGCATTTTATATACCGAAATGATCGTCTCAGCGAGTAGAATCTTTTAGACAGCGTGTTTTTAACTTTTGTTACTATTTGGTGTACTGTTTATTTATTGTTTGTTTGTATATGCTTGTGCGTAGATATCGTGCCTGTTTCGTCTGAGCTCCCCATTGGAGACGATCCGGAAGAGCCTGTCTACGAAGAAGAAGATACTCAGTTTGTAGAGGAAGGCAAGTGGATTTTCCCCCTCTGCATATTCTCTTTTTGAACCTATATAATTGCATGCTTACACAATATTTACTTTTATCTGTTGCTATGCATCAAATTAATGGGCAAACACCTTTTTTTAAGGACATGACTAGATGTTTCACCCTGTTATCATGATCAACCCTGTTTAAGAAATGTTGTGGGTAGATAATTGCTTAGTTTGCTAAACTTGGGCAGGTTATGTTGGTTATTCTATGCAATCTGTTGTGTTTATGAAATGTTGGCTAAGAATAAGACAAGATCATATGCTTTAAATCGGAACATGGAGAACCACCCAAGATAACAGTACAACCATAGTCCACATGGCTCTGGCTTAGCCAATCAATTAGGAGAGTGGATGTATCTGATAGCCTTTTTCCGAGAGGGGCACATGGGGTCAGAGTTGAAGGGGTATAGCCCGGTTCTTTTGGGGTAGCAGCCTTGGCTAAGGTGCTGACCATTAGGGAGGGTTATGGTCCACTCTCCGCCGCCGTGAATCGTCGCGGCTGTTGGGTTTTCTGCTTTCCTTTGTAAAGGCTTCGTAGTGAAACCCTAGCCACTCACCTTGGAAGTGTTTAAGGGTCTAGCTAACCCGGGCAACGTGGGGAACACGAGCTGTGGGTAAAGTGTACAACCTCTGCAGAGTTAAAACTGATCGATCAGCCGTGCTCACGGTCAAGAGCGGCTTGGACCGTCACATGATAATCAAACTTAAAGATGGATGTAAATCATGGATCTTGTGGGTTTTTGGTTTGAGATGTCTTTAAAGGTTTAAGTGGGTTGGTATAAACTTACATCTAGTAACTAGGTGCTGTTAACTAAAATTTGACCAACTTATAAAATGTTAAATGCTGTAAACATCAGTCTATCCTTGGTAGCCTTACATGTTTGCCCCACTTGTAAGTGCAATCAAGCCCTATGAGGGTTTTGGTGATGTTGACCACACATTTAAAGAGCTAATGAGCCATTGAGTTTATTGTGCAGCTTAGAGTTATTATCACAGGTGCAAAAGAATGATTGGTGACCCCTCAACTTGTTAAAGAAGGATGCCTATGCTACTTGGAGGAGTTTACTTATTTTTATCTTTTTAATTTGAGTATAGGACAATCCGTACTATCAAGAGGGATACTAATGGTGAGTTAGGGTGGTTTCAAGTGCTCATAATCCATCTTTCCTAAACCTTAATCCTCACCCCAAGGGAAGTAACCCTGCATTTGTTTTGCTCCCCGCTGTCCGTTGTTCGGAGGTTCCGAAGTTTTTCTCGGAGGTTCCGACCGTACGGGCTACGATCCGTAGAGTTTTCAAAAGTCGGAAGTTCCGAGATTTTTCTCGGAGGTTCCGAACTCGGAATATAGCCGTTATCGTTCCGGATGCGGGGGTATTTATACCCCCACAGTCTCCCAACGGTTATCTCCTTCATCCCATTGCGCGAACGCCGTTTCTTGTCGTTTCTCTCACCTTGCATTCACTCCTAACCTACTCTCTTCCAAATCCTTGCCTAGCATTGATTGATAGTGGATTCTTGAAGTGAGTTAGTGAGCCAATCTCTTCTCCCTTGGTACTTGAGCACTTGGAAGAACCCTAGCAAGCTTGGTGGATCTATTACTCTTGGAGCTTTGCTCCTAGACGGATAGAGGTTCTTGGAAGCTCTCCAAACCGATTTGTGGAAGCTCCAAGGTGTTTGTATTACCCTTTGTGATTCTAGTGGAAAGCCTCCACCTATTACCCAAAGTGATAGGTGTGAGAGAGGAGTTGACCTTTGTGGTCCCTAGCCTTTTGTGGCTTCCTCAACAACGTGGACGTAAGCAAGCCTTTGTGGCGAGCTGAACCATGGGATAAATCTTTGTCTCATGCGTGCTCTTGTTTACTTACTTGTTCATGCTTGTGCTTGACTAGATCTATTAGGGTTTGCTCCCGATCTACTTTGTGGTGCCTTCCTAGCTTGTACTTTGCTTAGAAATCTTCTTGCTAGGTCCTAAGTACCTCCTAGAATTTAGTAGATCTGGTTTTCATCAAGTTCCTCGCAGCTCTAGTTATTTATACTCTGTTCTAACAGCTGTCGGAAGTTCTGAGTTTATTCTCGGAGGCTGCCTCGTTCGGAGGTTCCGAGAATAATCTCGGAGGTTCCGAGGTCTGACAGTGTTTTCGCGAGAAAAAGTTTAAATTACGTGTGCAAGCCTATTCACCCCCTCTAGGCCACATTGCCTCAATTCTTTCAATTGGTATCAGAGCGGGTCATCCTCGTAAACACCTAACCGTGTGAGGATATGGCAAGTGATGATGACAAGCACGAAGAAGAGGAGTTTGAAGACATACCAAGCGAGGCTGAAAGTGATGCCTCGGAAGTGGGCGATACATCAGCTCAAGAGAAGTTCGAAAAGAAAAATAAAAAGGTCGTGAAGGAAAGCTCCAAGGAAGGAAGCAAGAAAAACAAGAAAGAGAACAAGAAGAAAGAAGAAGAAGAAGAAAAGAAGAAAGAAGACAAGCAAGCAAGCAAGAAAAGAAGAAGAGAAAGAAAGAAGAAAAGAAAAGAAGAAAAAGAACTCCTTCACCATCTCCATCACCATCCTCGTCATCCTCATCGTCGTCCTCATCTAGTGAGAATGGAGATGATGATGATGAGTACTACGGCACAAGAATTCCCAAGCGAACAATCAAGCCAAAGTCGAAGCCTAAAGCAAAGAATGACTACAAAAGCGTATCCTTTAACTATGATTCTTTGGATGTCAAATCCAAGGATGAAGTGACTATTCCCGTTGGCAAATTACCCCAATTCGATGGGACTAACTTTGCCAAATGGAAGCATATGATGAAAGCTTATTTAATCGGCTTAAGCTTGGAATTGTGGAATATTGTGTGTGTAGGTTTTGAAGATCCCAAAGACTTTAGGAACCTCACTCCAAGTTACCGTCACAACATTAGGAGGAATGGTCAAGCTACAAGCATACTCCTTAGTGCCTTGAATGCCCAAGAGTATAACCGTGTTAGTGGACTTGAGATTGCCAAGGAGATTTGGGACATTCTCCACATTGCACATGAGGGTGTTGACAAGGTCAAGAAATCCAAGATCAACATATTGATGGCCGAACTCAATAGATTTACTATCTTTGATGGAGAGGGGCCACAAGAGATGTTTGATAGGTTGATGGTCATTGTTGGAAAGATAAGATGTCTAGGTGGTGATGAGCTAGATGACCACTTTGTTGTGAAGGTGATGTTGGAGGCTTTTGCACCAAGGAATCCCACTCTAGTCACCTTAATTAGAGAGAAGAAAAGGTTTGAGGAACTCTCTCCAAATGATGTTCTTGGAAGAATTCTTACACATGAGCTCATGGACAAGGAAATTCAACATAGAAAGAAGATTGGGGAGTTGGAGGCTAAGTTAAACAACTTGAAGGTTAAATAGGTCGCTCTCCATTCCCACGAGTCAAGCAAACCCTCCTCCTCATCCAAGCACACTACTTCTTCCAAGCCTCTCAAGTCAAAATCCAAAAGGGTGGAAGTAGAGAGCTCCACAAGTGATTCAAGCGAAGATGAAGATGAAGGTTCTCATGTTGAGATTGGGGACATGGCCTTGTTCATGAAGACCTACAAGAGAGGATTGAAGAAGCAAGGGTACAAGTTTGCCAAGAGGAAGTTTCCCAACAAGAAAAAGAGAACTTGCTACAATTGTGGAAGTACCGAGCACTTCATTGCTGATTGCCCTAATGAGAAGAGAGAAAATAGGAATGACAAGGGTAAAGGGAGCTACAAAAAAGATCAAAAACCACACTACAAGAGAAGACACTATGGTGGTGAAGCCCACATTGGTCATGAATGGAACTCCGGGGATGAAAGCTCTAGTGAAGAGGAAGGGAAGAAAATTGCAACCGTGGCTATCAAGAAGCTTCCCTCCACCTCAAGGTTGTTCAACAATTTGACCGATGATGAAGAGAGCACTTCCATTCATTGTCTCATGGCCAAGGGTGAGAAGGTAAAAACTGCCCCAAAACCCTTTCCTCAACCTAGTGATGAGTCGGAAATGGACTCTAGTGATGATACTAGTGATGAAGAAGCTAACCAACTTGTTTGTGAAATGGATGAGCAATCTAGAGATTTTATGGCTAAGCTAATAGTTGAGCTAGAGAAAAGCCAAGACACCATTATCTCCGATAGAAGTGAAATTGAGGCTTTGCGTTTGGAAGTCAACCAAGCGAAGAGTGTCATAGCTACTCTCAAGGAGGACCTTCTTCGTCACTCAAGCTCAATGTAATTCTCTCAAGTTGAGGAATGAAGAGCTTGAGGAGCAATATAGCCTCCTTTGGAGTAGCACCTCACATCCCTCGAAGGTAAAAGGCAACTCTAGTGCTTCTACTAGCAAGGGTTGTGATAGATGTTATCATATTGATATTGAATCTTATGCCACTAACCTTGCTAACATGGAAGCTTTAAAGAAAGAAATTGCTAGGTTGAACTCAATCATAGCTAGAGGATGCATGGGTGAAGAAAACAAAAGGCCAAGATTCACCAAGAGGAAAGTGTTAGAGAAGAGCAAGAATCCAGGCTTTGGATATATTGAAGGTGGCAAGACCAATGAAAGAAAAATCATCAAAGAAAAAGAATGCCTTGAATTCAAGAGTTCTGGATTTCTGTTCTCCCAGACCCCGGAGGTTCCGACCTCCAAGCCCGGAGGTTCCGGAGTCTGGAAGCCACGAGCAGCTCAGACAGTCCAACTCGGAGGTTCCGAGAAAATTCTCGGAAGTTCCGGGGACTGTAAAGACAAGACAAAGAAAAGGAGCAAGACTTAGAAGCAGCATGGTTCCAGGGCCTCTAACACTTATATGCAAAGTTGAAAATCATCCAATGGTTCCTAGAAGAAACTTGAGTCCCAACAAAAGCAAAGCCCATGAATCTAGTGACATACCTCCTAGCTATGTGTTGAGACGCAACAATGTTGGTAAAGTTGTTGCCACGTATGTTGGAAATGAGTCCAACATATATGTGAAAAGATCACTATGGGTTCCAAAAGTTTTGGTTACTAACGTGGAAGGCCCCAAGTCAAATTGGGGACCTAAAAGAAGGAACTAAATTGTTTTGTAGGCATACTCCTCCGGTGGATCAAGTTGGGTGCTTGATAGCGGATGTACACATCATATGACCGGAGAAAAGAGTATGTTCTCATCCTATCTCCATTTGGAAGGACCAAGGGAAACCATTGCATATGGAGGGGATACAAAAGGAGAAGTCATCGGTGTAGGTGATATTCCTATATCTCAAAATTACTCAATTACAAATGTTCTTCATGTTGATCCGTTGGGTTACAATCTATTATCGGTTTCACAACTTAGTGAGATTGGTTTTGATTGACACTTCACGGATAAGGATGTGTCCATCATAAAAAGGGACGATTCCTCTATTGTCATCACGGGTCGCTTGAGGGGGAGGCTTTACCTAGTTGATCTCAACAAAAGTAAAGTTTCTCCCAAGACTTGTCTAGTGGCAAAATCTAGCATGGGTTGGCTTTGGCATCGTCGTCTAGCCCATGTTGGCATGAGGAACTTGTCCAAACTTTTGAAAGATGAACACATCCTTGGACTAACAAATGTACATTTTGAGAAAGATAGGATTTGCAAAGCATGCCAAGCCTGAAAGCAAGTAGGAGTACCTCACCCACCAAATAGAATCCTCACTACTTCAAGCCCATTGGAGCTCATCCACATGGATCTATTTGGACCGGTGGCCTACATAAGCATTGGCGGTAACAAATATGGCTTAGTTATTGTTGATGATTATTCTCGCTTCACGTGGGTGTTCTTTGTGTTTGACAAGAGTGAAGTGCAAGGAAAGGTGAAGACCTTCATTAGAAGAGCACAAAGGGAATTCGGGCTACCAATCAAGAAAGTGAGAAGTGATAATGGCTCGGAGTTCCGGAACACCTATGTTGAAGAATTTCTTGATGAAGAGGGCATCAAGCATGAATTTTCAGCACCTTATACCCCTCAACAAAATGGGGTGGTTGAGAGGAAGAATAGAACTCTTATCGAGATGGCAAGAACCATGTTGGATGAGTACAAGACTCAAGACATCTTTTGGGCCGAAGCTATCAACACGGCTTGCCATGCAATCAACCGCCTCTATCTTCACAAGTTTCACAAGAAGACCTCCTATGAGCTTATTACCGGTAAAAAAACCCAAGGTGTCTTACTTTAGAGTGTTTGGGTGCAAATGTTTCATTCTAAACAAGAGGTCCCAAACCTCTAAGTTTGCACCAAAGGTTGACGAAGGATTTCTTCTTGGTTATGGTCCAAATGAGCATGCTTATCGAGTCTTCAATCTAACCACCGGGAGGATTGAAGTCACGGTAGATTTGACCTTTGATGAATCTAATGGCTCTCAAGTGGAGCAAGTTGATTTGAATGTTGTAGATAAAGAGAAGCCATCTTGTGAAGCAATCAAGCAAATGGCCATAGGTGATGTTAGACCAGTTGAGGCACAAGAGGAAGATGAAAACCAAGCACAAGCTTCAACACCACTCGAAGGGCCGAAGCCACTTGGTTCGGGAGCCGTGCGGACTTCGAGGTTCCGAGAAATTCCTCGGAGGTTCCGGAACCGGCACCGAAATCCAACCTCCGAGAAATTCTCCGGAGGTTCCGGGTCCGGAAGTTCAACACCACAAGACACCCCGAACCAAAGCAACCGATCGCAAGGGGATGTCCAAGCAAGCACATCTGAGCCCCAAGCTGATGAAGATGATGAAGATCAACCTCTACACCAACCTCTTGGACCATCACATCCTCGTGTACATCAAGTCATTCAACGGGATCACCCCGTTGACAATATTCTTGGGAGCATAAGGAGAGGGGTAACAACACGATCTCGTCTTAAGAATTTTTGTGCATTTTACTCGTTTGTTTCCTCTCTTGAACCAACCAAGGTAGAGCAAGCTCTCGAGGATCCGGATTGGGTGGTGGCTATGCAAGAGGAGTTGAACAACTTTGAAAGAAACCAAGTGTGGGAGTTGGTGGAGAGACCAAACACAAACATCATTGGCACCAAATGGGTCTTTCGGAACAAGCAAGATGAGTTTGGTACTGTGACTAGGAACAAATCAAGATTGGTTGCTCAAGGGTACACCCAAGTTGAAGGACTAGACTTTGGAGAAACATACGCACCGGTAGCAAGACTTGAAGCAATTCGATTTCTACTAGCTTTCGCTGCCCATCATGACTTCAAGCTCTATCAAATGGATGTCAAGAGTGCATTTCTCAATGGACCACTCTCCGAAGAAGTATATGTTAAGCAACCACCGGGTTTTGAAGATCCCAAGCGTCCTAATCATGTCTACAAACTCCATAAGGCGCTCTATTGGCTAAAGCAAGCACCAAGAGCATGGTATGAATGCCTTAAGGATTTCTTGCTTAAGCAAGGCTTTGAGATAGGCAAAGCCGATGCTACTCTCTTTACTAGAAAAGTTGATGGTCATATTTTTGTGTGCCAAATATATGTCGATGACATAATATTTGGTAGTACTAATGAAACTTTTTGTGAAGAGTTTAGTAGGGTGATGACAAAGAGGTTTGAAATGTCCATGATGGGTGAGCTTAAGTTCTTTCTTGGATTTCAAATCAAACAAGCTAAAGAAGAGACGTTTATATGTCAAACCAAGTATACAAGGGATATGTTAAAGAAGTTTGACATGGACAAGGCAAAGCCCATCAAGACTCCAATGCCTACCAATGGACACATGGACCTCAATGAAGAAGGGAAATCCGTGGATCAAAAGGTATATCGCTCCATGATCGGCTCTCTTCTTTACTTATGTGCATCTAGGCCGGATATTATGCTTAGTGTGTGCATGTGTGCTAGATTTCAAGCTAACCCGAAAGAGTGCCATCTCATGGCCGTAAAGAGAATCTTGAGATATCTAGTGCATACCCCTAACCTTGGCTTGTGGTATCCTAAGGGCTCCACTTTCGATCTACTTGGCTATTCGGATTTCGATTATGCCGTTGTAAAGTAGATAGAAAGAGCACATCGGGGACTTGCCAATTCCTTGGTAGGTCTCTAGTGTCTTGGAGTTCTAAAAAGCAAAACTCAGTAGCCCTTTCCACCGTCGAGGCCGAGTATGTTGCAGCCGGCGCATGTTGTGCTCAACTACTTTGGATGAAGCAAACCTTAAAAGATTACGGATGTCACTTTTCCCATATCCCACTTTTGTGTGACAATGAAAGTGCCATAAAGCTTGCAAACAACCCCGTAAGCCATTCTCGCACAAAACATATAGACATCCGTCATCACTTCTTGAGAGACCACGAAGCCAAAGGAGATATCGCTCTAAGTCATGTGAGCACCGACAAACAACTAGCCGATATCTTCACTAAACCTCTCGATGAGTCAAGGTTTTGTAGTTTAAGGAATGAACTAAATATTCTTGATTCTCGTTGTGTGGTTTGATCTCTAGCATGCCATGATTGTTTGCTTCAATCGTTAGTTTTCTGCGAAAATTTTGTTTGAAAAATGTGTGTGAAAACTCTATCTTAAAGGTTTCTCAAAATCTATTTTCTTATCCCTAACTTGTCTTAAGTGGCTATAGTTGTGTGTGTGAATGCTTGTTTTCTAGCCACTTGAGTCAAGGGTACCATGACCTAAGAATCTCAGTTGATAGAAAGTTCAAAATCTCAAAAGGAGTAGAAGTTAACTGTCTCTGGAATTCAAACTTCGGAAGCTCCGAGGAAATCTTTGGAGGCTCCGGGCCTCAAAAGTTCTGAGAAAATTATTGGAAGCTCCAATCTTGACAGACTTAACGCTCAGTCTCGACTGAAGGGGAGTTAAAGGGAATAAGGCATCTTCGAAGAATATCCCTTTACCTAGGGTAAACCAGCCGTTCCCCTTTCACCGCAGTCAACCATCTCAGATCTGGTTTCACCGCCTCTCTCTCCCTCTCGCTCTCCCGAAAGGAAACCACACTGCACTGTCTTTCTCCACTGCCTCACCGCCGCCGCTTCCCTCACCGCCGGTGACCACTTCTTGCGGGGTACCCGCGCGAAGCCGTGCCGCCTTCCTCGTTCGTGGGTCGCCGCTGGGGAGTGTCAAGGAAGGGTTCGCTCGGATCCCGTACGGAGAAGAAGAAGAAGGCTTCAATCCACACCCCTTTCCTGTCGATTTCCTGGCGTGAACATCTCTTGAAGATCTTCGTCTTCCATCTCCTTGATCCCAATCAAGGTAATCAGAGGCCTTACTCTAACCCTAACCCTAATTCCTAGGTCTACATGCTGTTAGGGTTCTAAATCTTGGAATCGTAGAATGCTGCCTATTTATCCTTGCCCTGAATGCCTGTGATGCAAGTGAAGCTTAGGTTTAGTTGAAAGTTGAATCAAATGTCAGAGTGCAGTAAGGTTGACAGGGGCTCGGAGGTTCCGAGAAAATTCTCAGAGGTTCCGAACCCTGTAACCCACTGTAGGCTGACCTTGATTCAAAGTTCCACTGAACTTCACTTCACCTGTAACATCCTTTCTCACTTGTCCTAGTTAAATTCAATCATGTTTGCTTCCTTGGTTAAAATTCAGTTGAAAGTTGAATCAACAAACTGTCCTCTGTCAGTACACTGACTTCGGAGGTTCTGAGAATTTTTCCGGAGGCTCCAACTCCTGGAGGTTCCGGAAACTTTCTCGGAGGTTCCGTGTCCGTACTAACAAGTGACGACCGTGATTCAAAATTCCACTGAAAATTAATCAATTGAACATTATGCCTATCTTGATCCTCTGTTCTTATCAGTCCTGATCCCACTCTTATCTGCTGCTCATATTTCTCCCTGACAGATGTCTGGCACTCCTGTTGACAAGACATACACCAAGAGGCGAGAGGCCACCGTTTGAGACACCCGCCGGTGAAAGGGCCTTCAAATTAGCGAAGAAGAGCAACGGTGGTGGCGGTGGCGGCGCAGAGGAAAGGCCACCCCTAGGAGGGGCAAAGGTGGTAGTCCGTCGAGGAGGGAGAGGATGCGGGTCTACTCGCCCATGTAGAGGATAATGGAGGGACTGAAGGCAAGACAATCCCCATAGAGCTGGAAGATGACATGCCTTTAGGAGAAATAGACTCAACCTATCTCAAGTACCACAAGGGGTTGCTCAAAAGACATCCTCCAACCAAGTATGATAACTCTGTGTACATTGAGCACACTAACTATGATGGAGCAGGGTTCTTGGTCAAGAAAGCCAGAGAGGAAAATCCTTATGTGAACCCCAAGATGGCAGCTATAGATTATAGATTTTGGTCTGTTTTCCACTTCAAGTTCTATGAGACTGTCCTAAACACCAAGATGAAGCTGATCAAGATGAAGTGGATCGACTTTACCCATCTGGAGGCTGCAGAGGAACCTGTAAAGGAAGAGGTGCTTGATTTGGTGGACAAGTATAAGATGAGAGACATCATGAGCTTCAAATATGACTGGAACATAGAGGTTTTAGCTCAGTTTCATGCTACCTTCTTTCATGAAGACAACAAGGAGACCATCCACTGGATGACAGAAGGGGTACGTTACAAAATTGATTTTGTCACTTTTGCTAGGCTTTTTGGGTTCAGCAAGGAGGACAGGGAGGCTGACATTATCCACTTTGAGGCCCATATGAACCCCAACAAGATTGCTGCAACTTATGAGTATGAGGAGTTGGCTGATGGCTCTACCACTGCTCTGAAATCAGTGTATTATGTGCTCAACAACATGTTCAGGGAAACCATATATCCAAAAGGGGGCAGTGACTCAACCAGCCTTAGGAGATTTGCACCAAATCTGCTGGCTAGGTTGCTGCCTGGAGCTAGGCCTTTCTCTGTGAGCAGATTCATCTGGTACAACTTGGTAGAGGTGACAGAGAGCGGGAAGTGCAACCTTCCATATGCTCCATACCTTATGTACATGATAGAGATGGTTTCCGGGGTCAGTTACAAGAAGGATGTTGAGCATGCATCCTACCAGGTGAAGCAGTTGCAGCATCAGAAGAAGCAGCATATTGTGGAGGAGCACATTCTCAAGAAGGCCAGCACCAAGCCACCCAAATCTGGTCCAGCAGTAGGAGAAGAAGGACCCAGCAAGGCTCCCATGCTCGCCGGATCGCATAAGCCGAGAGGCATGGTGAGGGACACGGAGGTCGCAGATGGACTTCCCATCAACTTTTTGAGCTAAGGGAAGATATGAACGGATTGTCTGAAGCACCGGGGGATGTCCTTCGATGCCATGCACCATCCTCCTCCTCTCTTTCCGACTTTCCGCAGTACACTACTAGTGAGGATGAGGGTGAGAAGGAGCCTGCTAGTCCCATGGCTGAAGATACTCCTGCTGCCCACTTTGATGGAGATGAAGAAGATGATGAGCCACTAGGTGCCAAAATGGCCAAACTTAGGAAGGAGGCTGCTGGTAAGAAGGCTATGGGTTCCTCATCTGGTGCTAGACTCAGGAGGAAGGCCACTGCTGGTAGACCTGTCAGAAGGCCAATAGACCTGTCCTCATCTGGTTCTGACCTTGGTTCTGACAGCACAGTCCCTGAAGCGGAGGAGGAGGACTCTGACTTTAGTGATGAGGAGTGATTTCCCTTGGTTCTGTTCTCACTTCCTTTCTTCTTTTCTTTCCTTTTTGTTAAACTGTTGACAAAGGGGGAGAGATATGAAGATTGAGAAGCATCTAAAGACCTGGAGCTCCTTCTGGTGGCCTGCTAACCACAGAAATTCTTTTGTTCTTTTGGTGAGATGAGAGTGCTAACTATTCTCTCATAAACTCCTGTTGGTTAAATGGTTAACTGCTGTAAAGCTTTTAGCTTGCCTCTGTTGGCAAGCGGTGTTCGGTCATGGTCATGAATGGGATTTGCAAAACTTTAAAACCTTGTGATGGATGTAATAGGGCTAGATGTGTTGGATGCTTGTTATCTTTATCTAGGTTGCTATTTCTCCGGTTATATCGTTGCTTTGCCTGTGTGTTGTTGTTTGTTGGAGTATCTGTTGCAGACCTCGGAGGTTCTGAGAATTTTTTCGGAGGCTCCAACCCCAGGAGGTTCCGGAAACTTTCTCGGAGGTTCCGAACTCTGCTAAACAGATAACTCTCTGTGTGTTTTCACATGGCATATGCATCACGTATTATCTGCTACACTTCTTTTGCACCCCTCGATGGCTTGAGTACAACTTTCTTGACACTTTTACTCACAATGTATGCAACTTAACCGTCGGTTAAGACATTTTTCCCTATTCAAAAGGTACATGCATACATTGAGGGGGAGACTTGTACTCAAATCATCAAAAGCTCAATCTTTCAAATTAAATTGTAAACTTTAATTGGGTTGTCAACATTTACCAAAAAGGGGGAGATTGTAAGTGCAATCAAGCCCTATGAGGGTTTTGGTGATGTTGACCACACATTTAAAGAGCTAATGAGCCTTTGAGTTTATTGTGCAGCTTAGAGTTATTATCACAGGTGCAAAAGAATGATTGGTGACCCCTCAACTTGTTAAAGAAGGATGCCTATGCTACTTGGAGGAGTTTACTTATTTTTATCTTTTGAATTTGAGTACAGGACAATCCGTACTATCAAGAGGGATACTAATGGTGAGTTAGGGTGGTTTCAAGTGCTCATAATCCATCTTTCATAAACCTTAATCCTCACCCCAAGGGAAGTAACCGCAATGTTGTTTTGCTCCCCGCCGTCCGTTGTTCGGAGGTTCCGACCGTACGGGCTACGATCCGCGAGTTTTCAAAAGTTGGAAGTTCCGAGATTTTTCTCGGAGGTTCCGACTCCGGAATATAGCCGTTCTCGTTCGGATGCGGGGGTATTTATATCCCACGGTCCCCCAACGGTTATCTCCTTCCTCCCACCGCGCGAACGCCGTTTCTTCTTCGTTTCTCTCACCTTGCATTCACTCCTAACCTACTCTCTTCCAAATCCTTGCCTAGCATTGATTGAGAGTGAATTCTTGAAGTGAGTTAGTGAGCCAATTTCTTCTCCCTTGGTACTTGAGCACTTGGAAGAACCCTAGCAAGCTTGGTGGATCTATTACTCTTGGAGCTTTGCTCCTAGACGGATAGAGGTTCTTGGAAGCTCTCCAAACCGATTTGTGGAAGCTCCAAGGTGTTTGTATTACCCTTTGTGATTCTAGTGGAAAGCCTCCACCTATTACCCAAAGTGATAGGTGTGAGAGAGGAGTTGACCTTTGTGGTCCCTAGCCTTTTGTGGCTTCCTCAACAACGTGGACGTAAGCAAGCCTTTGTGGCGAGCTGAACCATGGGATAAATCTTTGTCTCATGCGTGCTCTTGTTTACTTACTTGTTCACGCTTGTGCTTGACTAGATCTATTAGGGTTTGCTCCCGATCTACTTTGTGGTGCCTTCCTAGCTTGTACTTTGCTTAGAAATCTTCTTGCTAGGTCCTAAGTACCTCCTACAATTTAGTAGATCTGGTTTTCATCAAGTTCCTCGCAGCTTTAGTTATTTATACTCTGTTCTAACAGCTGTCGGAAGTTCTGAGTTTATTCTCGGAGGCTGCCTCGTTCGGAGGTTCCGAGAATAATCTCGGAGGTTCTGAGGTCTGACAGTGTTTTCGCAGAAAAAGTTTAAATTCTGTGTGCAGGCCTATTCACCCCCCTCTAGGCCACATTGCCTCGATCCTTTCACCACTTGCTGAGCTCCAACCATAAGAGTGCTCACCCTTGCTTATCGCTGTTCAGAGGAGAACATCAGTGAGGAGTACTGGAGCGACTTCAAGGAGTTATAAGGCATGCGGATCCCCCAGTCATTATGCCTGTGGAAGTTGAAGAAGGAGCTGCTCGTTTAGTTATCGTTTTGTTCTCAGACCCTCGTGTCCACCCGTCTGAGTGTAATAAATGAATATTGTATCAGTTAAACTCTTGTACGTTTTGATTACAGTTATGGTATTACATTCTATTTTCTATCATGTGTGTATAATTCTGATCCTGGCGCACATATGAGATGCATTCGGTTTTCCTTGTAAAATCGGATGTGACATCCTCTCCGCTGCCGTCGACCCTCTCCATTGCTGTCGACGTCCTCCCACCGCGTCGTCGCGGACATCTTCCCACCGCGCTGTCGTGCAAATCCTCCCACTGCACCGCCATCGACGCCCCCCTCCTCGCCTCCGCTGTCGACCAAACCCGCGTTTGCCACGCTGGAGCCGCCATTCCCGTTGTGACTGGTGCCTGAGTCCCGCGCCCGCCGCTGGCATCCCTGTCACACCCTGAACCCAAATTTCAGGATGTGAATAGGAAGAAAAATTTAAACAACGATTTCCCTTAATTTTAAAATTTTCCCCAACATTTATTTTCTTTACAGGGAATATAGTACAGGAAAAAAACAAAGCAATATTTGTTTTTCCAAATTAAATTTGTGGCTTGATGTTTGTTGCATTCATGCTGGTGCATTTATTTTGGTTGTTTGAATTCAAATTTGGATTTGAATTCAAATAGTTTATCTCCTTTCAAAATCAGCAAAACCTTTTCCATCTCATCCCTCACCCTCTCCTTGTTTTGGCCCAGCTTCGTTTCAAACCAGCTGCAACCGCAGCCCAGCCAAACCAGTGGCCCAATTGACGGAAGTCCGGCCATGCACCCTGAGCTCCCCCCTTCACTTCCGCGCGCACCGCTTAGCCCAGCCGGCCTTCCAGCCCAACAGCGGCCCAACGCAGTGGCATCTTGCCCCCATCCCTCGGTCACTAACGGCTGGGTCCCGGTCGTCATCCCCGTCCTCCAGCCGCCTGAGCCAGACCAGCTCGAGCCCGAACCCGGCCTCGTCGCACCCTGCGCCCGCGCGTGCTCCTGGCCATGGGCCCGCATGCCGAGGCCGTCTCCGGTCCCTCTAAAGCTACGGCCTCGCCCGGGCCATTTTTTCTCCCCCAAACCCTATCAGTCACGCGCTATCGAGCCGCCGCCGTCACCGGAACCCTAGCCGACCGCTCCCTTCGATCTCCTCCGTCACCGCCCTTCTACTGGCGAGAGGCACCCCTGGAGAACCGCAAGGAGGTGAGGAGCCCAGCTGTATCATTCGTAGATGTACTCGCGCTTTGCTTCGACCGTGCGCGCTCGTCAGAGTCCGCCGCCGCGAGCCGTCCGCCTTGCCGTGCCGCGCGCCGACGTCGTCGTCCGTGCACCCACACCGTTGCTCCGGTTGAGTGCGCCACGACCCCCGCTTCACCCCGGTGCTACCCGCATCGCAAACCAGGCCCCCTAGCTCGGGATTGCTGGAGCTCGCCAGAGCTCAGCCTTGCGCCGCCGCCCGCCAGCGTACCCGCCGTCACCGTTCCGCCGCAATCTCTGATGGCCGTCCGATCTGGATCCCGCGGCCCAGATTTGTTCTGATCCAGGTCAACCGGTCAGCGTACCTGTCAACCCAGCTCTTGTCTCGCCTCTTTTGCATAAAAGTCCTCCAGTTTTATGGTTTCACAAGTATACCTTTCCGCAGTTCAAAGATCCTCACGATTAGGTCCTTTCTTTTATGTTTTAAACCCTAGCCTTTCTAGGTTTTCCACCCGAGGTCCAGCCCTAGTGTTTTTGCACCGTAGCCTTTGAGTTTTTATGTGTAATTAGGTTTTAACCCTCGGTTTCTTGCAGTTTAGCCCCTGGAAGTTTAGTTTTGGGCTATGATTTTTTGGTGGAAGGATTGGAGCTCGAATTTTTCCAAGGTGTTTCTGGAACTTTTGGGCTATGAACTCAAGAACTTAAACTTGCAGATGAACGAGTGACTTACCTGAGGAAGACGAGCACCAGGGGGCAAATGAAAGGGGCAGGCCGGCTGGCCTAGGCCCACCGACCTAGGTGGCCTGCTATTCCTCCCACCTTCGATTTTCTCTAGTGTACTCCATCCCTCTTTGTGGCTTTGTGCTCGCGTGCTCCATGAGATTCCACCTCCAAACTCCCTCAGCCACACCTTTGCTGGCATGATGAAGTCCTCCACCTCAATCATTTGCTTTGTGTCACTTCCATGCATCCTTGCCTCACATACCTCCATGAGATTCCTACAAAACAAAGCAAGTCCTGCCCCCATGCTTGTCCTTTGCATGTGCCCATGATGCCTTGTTGATAAAACTTTTCGTGATGCATCATGGAGCACTTAGATGTTAAGCAAACTCAAAACCCATCCCTTGATCATGTTTAGATGCTAATTACTCCTCTAATTTAGAAAATTAAAAATTAACTAAGAGCTAGCAATGAGTTTAGATATATTCTTAGAGGAGTTTTTAGTCATAAAAACATTTGTAAGTCGAAATACTTTCTAACTACATTTATTTTGGTTCACTGGGATCACTTGCTTTCATTAATTGATAGCAAGGTCCTCCGACTTGACTGTGGGGGTATAGGTTTAGGTTCTAATTTTCGCCAAACATAAGAGAGAGGTTTTGAATAAATAAAATTAATGGGGCTTAGGAAAAATTCTGATTCTAAGAGAAACCAAAAGGATGTCATTTTTATTGAAACCAAAATTTAAGTTTCCTATTTCATGCGAGTCCTACCATGCGTCAAAGATTAAAAATCATTACGAAACACAATGATGCTCTACTCATGTGTTTTATCATGTAAAACTAGCCAACCTTAACATCATGGTGACGATGAAAGGTTAGGGTGGGTTCTGAATTTTTGGTAATAGTTTCTCAACAAGAGGCAAATGAATCATAGGATGGCTCATGTTATTGGTTTATGATCAAGATGAAATCCAAATGAAATAACCAAGCAATTATCATGACTCTAAATATTGTTCAACCACTTAAGAGTTTATAGAATGTCTTGTGTATAGCAAAATCTAAAACCATCTTACTTGAAAGACTCAGAAAATCTTGATCGGGCTGTCCTCCTGATAGCTTATTCTTGACTCGACGAACGGATTGCCTCCCACCTAGCGCCTCGTTTATAGTCTATAGGTAGACTTCTTCTCTTCTTCACTTCGGATAATCACTCTTTTCGGGCATTGCAATCTTGGGTATCCACTTCTGCACCATCCTTGGCTTGGGTGCAAGCTTATTCTCTGGCTTAATCATCTTTTTGGTCTTCATAGGCGGCTTTTGTTGCTTAATCTTGACAGATGCGACAACCTCCTTGATTTCCTTCGCTTCCTTCTTCTCTAGCTCTTTCTTCTTCCTTGTCTCTTCCTTGTTAAAGTGACGATGAGGCAGAACATATTTAACATTGATCATGTTGCATACCTCTAAGTGTGGTCGAAATTCGAAAGCACTTCTCTCACCATTGATGTCGAACTTGATCCCTCCCTTGCAGACATCAGTGATGGCTCTGACGGTCTTGAGGAAAGGCCTCCCAAGGATGAGTGGTGGCTTCTCTCTTTCTCCCATCTCGAGCACCACAAAGTCGACGCAAATGAATTGGTGTTCGACCTTCACAAGCACATCTATGGCGATGCCCAAAGGATAGTGAATGGAGTTGTCACCCAACTCCAAGAAAATTGTCGTAGGCTCTAGCTCCGGTAGGCGTAGCTTCTCAAACATGTCTCTTGGCATGACACTCACACTTTCTCCAAGGTCGCATAATGCTTTCTCGACCTTAAATGAACCAACAGAACATGGAATCGTCTGGCATCCGGGGCCTCCTTGCTTCTCTAGTCTGTCGCAATAGTGGCACTACATTGTTCATGTGATCCACCCTGAGCGTTGCTATCTCATACTTGTTTGCAAGTATATCCTTGAAGTAGCGAGAATATCTAGGAACTTGGAGAGCGTCCAATAGCGGCACATTGACGCTTAACCTGTGCACCACTTCCACAAACTTCTCAAAATGATTATCAAGTTTACCTCAGAAGTAGCATGGCTTGAGTTGCGACAACTTCGTGTCTTCCCCTAGCATCTCAAACTCTAGTTCTTTGGTATTGATCTCGATAACCTTCTCCTTAGCAAATTCCTCCTCCTCGGTAGATGGTTTAGGCTGTCTAGCTCCCGTCGGATGTTCGGGGTCCTCGGTCTCCCTTCCCGAATGAGTTTGAATGGCCTTTGCTTTCTCGGGATCTTGAGGTCCTTGGGACTTCCCTTCGTTAGTGCATAGGCGCCCGACAGATTGTCCCACTTGTGTCTCGAGCATCTTCATCATGTTGAGAACTTAATGGTTGGAGCTTCGACCTTCTTCACCTTGCCATCAATGTTCTCCAACACTTTATCTATTGGCTTGAACTTAGTGATGGTGTCCTTATTGATCTTAGCTTGCTCGTTCATTAAATCCTTCAATTGCATATGAAGAGGAACTGAATTTGGAATGGATGAACTTGCATAAAATTCAGGTCTATCTTGCCTCTAGAGGAAGTTTAGCAAATCCCCCTTCCACATTTAGTCGAGCATGTTGGCTTCCTCTGGACAATCTTTTTGGACATGGACATACTCCCTGCACTCCTCACATGTGGATCTTTCTTCGACAACCTTTAGGTCTTGAGCTTCTTTCTTTTCTAGCTCCATCCTTTCCAACCTCCTCATGAGTGAGTCAATCATACCTTCAAGAAGATTCCTTTTCCACTTGCAATACACCTTTGTCATTCCCTGTGGGTTGAATTGGAAGTAAGCGTCTGGACAACACCCATGTATCATTATTCGCAACCTTCTTGAATAAAGTGAACCTTCAGTTGATGTGAGCTCAATGATAGATCCTCCCGTCGATGCATCAATAATCATCCTTGACGCCATGCTAAGTCCTTGATAGAACTTTTGAACAAGATATTCCTTTGGGAACTTATAATGTGACACAGCCTAAGTGTACTCAATGAAACACTCAAAAGCTTCCGAAATAGTCTCTGTAGGATATTGAGAAAAGGTAGCAATCTTATTACACAAGCTTTGAATGTTACCTGGTGAGTAGAATTCCTTCATAAAGGCTCTCATCAAAGCCTCTCAATTTTGCACAGTGTAACAGCCCAAAATGTAATTACATGGTTAGCCTTGAATCAGGAGCATGATTGTTTGCTATGACAAAATTCTTGTATTTGTTTGAATGTCATTACGTTTTAAAATTAAATTATTAAATAAAGTGAATATGCATAATTGTGAAGCAACTTAGATTTTGACCATAGAACCTATATTGTGTGATGACTTGTTTATATAGTATTTCTTGAGATATGAATTTAGGTATTTTCTTTCGCATTTTTAGAGATCATCTAGATGCCAAACAACTTACTCGAAATCTCAAAAGTACCATTTTAGGAGGAATTTTATTCTCAATTCTACGATAGCTATGATTCCAGTTCCAAGCATAATGGATTCTCCTTGATGTATTCTATCTCTAAGAAGGATTTCATGATTTTTAGAGATTCCTAGATCCATTTTCATATTTATTCAAAACAGACTATTTTGCCGGGTCACCCGACTTCTCCGCCCGGGTCACCCGACGACATACAGAACCACACTGGGTCGCCCGGCTATGTGTGTCGGATCTCCCGAGAGAAATCAGAAGTCTGTTTCAACGCTGTTTGCTCGCGATGCACTGGCCGTTCTCCATGCCACGCGGCTCTTGCGGGTCGCACACGCCGTGACGGCATCACGTGCCATCCGCCCCTCCCCCAAAACCAGCCAAGCCCCCTCCTCTCTCTCCCCTCCCGTTCAGTTTCTCCCTCTCGTTTCTTTCCCTCGACCTCGAGCAGGTCGCTCCCCTGTTTGCCTCTGCCGTCGCCCAAGGGGCAGGCGTTCGCCAGCCAGTCCCTAGCCAGGCCAAGGGTGAGCTCCTCTCCCCTCCTTCATGCCGTTCTCCATCTTGCCCAAGGCAAGATGCAACAGACTGTTTTTCGTGTTCTTCCCCAACTCCAGTGAATCAAGATGAAGTCTGATCTCCTTCCTTGCCGCTCTACTCCAACTTGCGGCTCTCTAAATCATCCTTCCCCAACCTAGGTGAGGTTCTCCAATGGTTTGCCCCTCCTATCTCCTCCATTGGAAGCTTCTCCACTAAACCCCCATGGAAGCTTACCTCCATTAATGATGCATGTCATCCAAATCTTTGTGCATGTCATTTCTATGGTCTGAAACTGAATCTCCATCATCTAAGGAAGGTTTAGGAACAAATCTCATTGCAATCGGTCACCGAAATCATCGGCAATCGCATTTTCAGGAACTTGACAATATGTTTACAGTTTTTCCTTTGTAGTAAAACATGAATAGAACTCTGTTTTGTGTAGGATTTAAGTGTCTAACCTTGTAATTGATATTCTGAATTGATGTGCTTGTGTGTGAAAAATAGTTTACTTCTTCTATGCACTCATAATACTCCAAGTTTTGCATTGCTATATGCATGAGATGTTAAAATGACTATTTCTATAATGCTCTAAATACTAAGAAACAAACATTAGTGTCAACATGATGTTTCACACCAGTTAAATATATGATTGATTCAAAAATGATGACTTTAATCTCTAGTTTAATCCCATGCATGCTTATCTTGTTGTTGCATAATTAATTCTCTATTAGTCTAAAAAATTATGAAGCGAACCTTGCTAACTTAGTCGTATGATTAATTACTTCATAGCACTTATAAAATCATGAAAACAATCTTGCGAGTTATATATATACCATAATGTGTGGCTTTTAATTAGTTAGCCATCACGACAAGGCAATAAAATCGCATAAATTGAATATCCTTGTTCTAGTTGCTTGCACATGCTTAGTAAATCTTGTGTGCTCATGTGATCTACCAACTCTTTTATGTTAATTCAACTAAATGTGATATTCTCTTGAGACTAGAAATCACCATGTTATAAATAAGTAAAATAATTATGTCTTGCCTTTGTAAGTATAATGAGACCAAATAAAAGTTAATCCTATTTCATATGTGATGCTACAGTTTGTCTTTAATTATTAATTTGTCTAATGATGATTAACCAAGGTGACTACCTAGGTAGCTTATTTAAGTATCATCAATAATTTAACTTTGATAACCATCATGAGATAACTTTTATCACACATGTTTTTCCAAAGAAAACCAAGTGCAAAGCTATATGCATGCCAGGATCTAGTTTCATGCATATAGTGACATATAAGTGAATACAGAAATAGTATCACGTAAGAAAAAGGGAGATTATCAGAGATTTACGCTTTATCCTGGAAACGAAGGCCCCAAACTCCACAAGCAGTCGACTGGGGGTTGCGTACGCCTAGAACCAGCAACATCTTCAAAGCAGCTCCCTCCTTCTGAGCAACATTGTTTATAGCAAGAGTGAGAACTTGTCGTACTCATCAAGTGTGGGGAAAGAATGAATGCAAAGGCTTTATAGTGGAATGGGCTCTAAGCATTTAGCATTTTAGTTGGTCCAATTTTATTAAGCAACTATTTACTAGCAAGTATAGGTATATACCATCCCACAATTAAGCATAAAGATAAGAGAAACCACGATTTAAGTCCATCTTCAAGTTCGATTAATCATGTGAGGGTCCAGGCCACTCTCGACCATGAGCACGGCTAATAGATTAGTTTCACACTCTGCAGAGGTTGTACACTTTCACCATAAGCAGCGTAAAAGCTCCGAAGAACTTTGAACCCAACCATGCGATGCTGATCAGGCACCATACCACACTACCGACGTGTGGTTGCATAGGGACGCTACATGGCCTTTACAAAGGTTCCCTAGCAAGTTGTGACCACAAGGTCCGGATCAGTTAGCAAGGTATAAAGTCCCCTAGCAGGTCAATACCCCACCATAGAATAAAAAAAACTCACCCAACCCCCTGCTAGAGCGAGTCCATACCCCGCAGTACCGCCGATCCCTTGTCCTTATCAGGTAAGATCACCCCAAGCTAAAGTTCCTAATTACTTAGCCAAGACCAGTGCCCGTTTAGTTCTTGTGGTTGTCTTCGTTTTCCGGGTGGTTCTCCATGTTCGATTATTGCACAGTGATCTTGTATTAAAATTATCATAAAGGAACGTAGAGCATAAATAGATAACCATGTTGATTATTGCCAACCCAGTTGAGCACACTAAGCAACATCTACCATCAATATTAATTAAGAACAAGGTTCAAGGTAATGGTCAAATGAGGCTAGTCATCCTTAATAGGAATGCATCAAAATTAATGCAAAGTAATGCAATAGTGATTAATAAAGTTATTGGGACAAAAGATCAAGGGCACACTTGCCTTTAACCACATAGTAGTTGCTCAGAATATCTTCACCTTCATGCTCTTCAATGCTCTCGAACTACGTTCGTTCTACTCGCATCAATCGCCGGCACAAGCATACAAAGCAAACAAACAAGCAAAACTAAGAACAACACACCAATCAAAAGAAAGCTTTAAAAGAACGCACTAAATGATAAGCTTGATTAGATGGATCACTAAAGAACACAAAGTGTGCTTGGAAGGGAATGGCTTGGTTAACTTTGAACAGATGGTTGCAGAAGATTGAGCAAGGACCAGAAAGATCACACTGAGATAGAGCTCGATTCTATTGGTTACGCAAGCGCAAGAAACGCTGAAAACGGAACTAAGCTCGAATCTATCGTGAGATCATTAACAAACAACAAGAGACTACGTTTGGCATATTTTAATTAAGAAATCATGTGAAAGAATATTTTTGAGAGAAATACTCTATGTTAGCATTAAACAAGTTACATTTAATTAAAGAAATCACGATAAACCTAATCATGTTTTATTTATAACATTCGAGTAGAAGTTATGTCAAATTAATAATTACTTTGGAAAGATAAAGCAAGTATAAGATATCTAGACGAGTAACATTATGTCACGTGTTCAACTAAACTTATTTAATATTGAAAAGGCATTTATGATGTCATTAGGCATATTAACTTTATTATGAAAACCGATGTTTAACTCTAACATCTTTTATTTAGAAAAAACTAGCTATGAATAGGGATTAACCAATTATATCATGATTAAAGAAAATCGGATTAGAACCTAATCACTTTTTATTTATAAAAGCCATGGAATAAGAATTAGTCAAGATTAACATGCAGTTTTAGTGCTAAAACAACTAAGAGGTGATACACATGCTAACGTACAAGTTAAGGTGAAACGAACGTGAACGGTAGAAGCGAACTATGACGCACACACAAACCTTAGGCTAGGGTATAGGAGAACCAGTTTACAAAGAGAACTCAGATGAACAACTGACACACTAACTAAGGGTGATCTGATTTGACAGGAGAAACAGATAACATGGTAAACTCTAAAGAAAGGTAGCTACGATAGATTAAGTACAAAAACACAGCTGATTCATAAAGAGACAACCTAACTGAGATAGGATAGACATGAACTAGATATTGATGATCGAGATTCTAAGAGAAACATGAAATAATCATGGTAGGATTACTTGATAAAGAAATGCATAATAGAAACTCAAAGATATCTACTTGGATCACCAAAGCACACAAACCGTAAGAAGGGCAAAGCTCAACTAGATGTAGGAAACAACTTGATCTGAACTAGAACTAGATTTAGAAAGATCTAGAGCTTACACAAGGCTAGAAACACAAAAGAGAACGTCTAACGAACGATTTGCATAAGTGACATGAAAGACTATGCGAGGTAGGTTTATTTTAATTAACAAAACAAATATAAAAGATATTTCAGAAATAAAATACCATGTGTTGCCATTAATGCAATATTATATTTTATTCACAAAACCGAAGTAAAGAACTAGTGAAATTTTACTTACAAAGGTACATATATAGGTTATACCAATTAAACAATTTTAATTTAGGAAAACTAGACTATATGAATCCTCTAATCGAAACTTTGTAATTCGAGTTCATCATATTATTATTAAAAACAGCATTATATTGATATTAATCAAAACTAATATTTATTTATAAAGCCGGAGTAAAAGCCTAATCAACTTTTAATTATAAAAGTTAATTCATCATTAAGCAAATTAATATTTGACTTATGGAAAACTGAGTAAAAGATCTAATTAGATTTTATTTACAAAAGCATGTGAGAGAAACATTAATCAAATTAAATTTAATTATGAAAAACGGTGTATAGATCTATATAGCTTTTATTTAGAAAAGGCATGCATATCTAGGCGTTAATCGAGATTATTATTAAATTTATTTTCAGAAAACAATCATGATGAAACACTCCACTAATGCGTGCTTTATTTTATTATGAACCTACCACAACTTGAACGGATTAAAACGGAGTTAAAACGTGCAAGATATGGAGAAAACAAGATTGGAGGACCTGTTCGTGAATAACTATAGATCTCAGGGGGTAGCAGAGGAAATTTCTGAGACACAACAAACAGTGCTCGTGAAACTGGTAAAGTTCGGGGTTAGATCTATAAAAGCTCTCCGGTTGGACCTGTTTGTAAAGATCTAATAGATCTAAGATTTCAAGGGTAAAAGAGCTAAGGCACAAAACTAAACAAGGGATTATAGGATCTCCCAGGGACCAATATGCAAGAAGGGCGTTCTCTTCTTCCACCTTCGATTAGATGGATAGGGAAGGCCGGCGGCCATGTCCGGCCGAATCACCGGCGACCAGGGAATGCGGGAGCTCGGCCGAGGCGTGGAATTGAAAGAGGAGGTCGAGGGGACACTGTAGAGGTGCTCACCTCCGGCGGAGATCGACGGGAGGCGCCAGATTTCGAAGAGGGGCGGCGACGGTGTGGGCGGCCGGCGGCGGCCTTCATGCACGGCTGCGCTCCGGCGCTCGGCCGGCGACGGGGAGTGGTTGAAGACGCTCGGCTCGATGTCGCAAAGCCATTGGTGGCGGCGACTTGCTCGGTCGGCTCCGCGCCGGCGAGTCGACGACGGGCCGCGCGCGCGAGTAGGGCGAGGCATAGGCGACGGAGGCAAAGCGAGAGGCTAGGGCACGCGGGAGCTCGGGCGCACGGCCTTAAATAGGCACGGACGCCGAGGAGTCCCGGGCGTGCACGCCTAGGAGACCGGCCGGCGACGACCTTGCGCGACGGCTGCCTTGCGGCTGCTCCCAGATGGGCTTGGCGCGGGCCAAGGCCGGGTCGGGTGGGGACGGGTCGGGCCTTCGGGCTCGGCCTGTTAGGGAAGGATAGGGTTTTCTTTTTTTGAATTTATGTTTAATGCGAAAACAATTCCAGAAAAAATCTAGAAATTGTTTAAAGGCACGAAAAATACTCCGAAAGTCACAAAAATTCCAGGAAAATTCCTAGAGCTAGGTTGGAGCATGAACAATCCAAATAAAGTATTTGGTGCTTATGAAAAAGATTTTAGAGTTTTCTAATAAATAAAAATAGCTCAAGAAAAAATGAGAATAAATTCCAGAAAAATCCGGAAAATTCTCGGAAAGGTTTGGACAGCTCCTAAACGCATTGTTGAAACCTTTTGCACTCAAGAACCACTAGATGCATCGACATGAATGCAACACTCACTCAATCATTTAATTATTTTCCGAAAACAAACAAGGTTTTTTTCCTATACTATATTTCCTGTAAAGAAAATAAACGTTGGAAAATTTTTAAAATTATGAGAAAATTGTTGTTTTATTATTCTTTCTATTCACATCCTGAAATTGAAAATTTCAGGGTGTGACAAATCTATCCCCCTTAAAATGAATCTCGTCCCGAGATTCGAGGAAGGCTAGCAAGAAACAAAGACTCATGTGGGTATTATCCAAATCTTATCAACTTTCTTCATATCGACCTTCCTTACACAAGCATACCAAACATGCCCTTCTATTCTCCATAGCTCATTGGACTTGTATAAGAACATATAGTCTGGTCTCACTTATAACTTATCCATTCTTCTATCATTGTGATTTCTCCACTCTTTGCTTTGCTCCATCATAGTCCTTGGTAGATCAACTTGTGCATCAGAATTCTTCTTGATAGGAGTGACATATATAGGTCGGACAATCTTAGGCTGGGGTTTGTCAAAACCAAGTTTAGTACCATTATCTGCCCCTAGATGTGATAACTTCTTCTCTCGTCTTGTTCTACGGTTTTATTTGTCAGATCGCTTGCGTCTACCCGGTTTGTATTCCTTGGAAGTGATAATCCAATCGTCAAGGTTTAGGGTTTGAGTATGACCTTCAGCTTGAGAACCTTCTTCTTGAGTTGGGTCTTGGGTGGGCAACATCCTCTGCTTATTGATTTCTATAGGGTTATGTTGGCGAGCTTCTGCTGTCATAAGACTAGCTTCCGTCTGGGGCATGAAAAACCATGGTGCTCACCACACAAACACATATCTAGAGCCTTGTTAATCTCATGTTGTTTCTCCATGGTTAGTTTCAGTGCTTCATGCTTCTTCTTCTTTCTTTGATTTTTCCATGCTTCAGCAACTTGCCTCTTCACTGGCCCAATGAGAACTCTGTCTTCGACCATCTCATTACGAAAGTAGGTTGTGCTAGGCTGCATCCTTCCTTGTAAGACTTGAGTCTGCATATCTGATAGCTTCTCTTTATCAAATGGTGGAGGAGTCATGTTTTGATGGTTATCATTGGTGACAGTATTGTGGGCTTTAGGGAGTGAAGATTGCTCTGTAATGGACTGATGAATCTTAACCATGGTTTGGTCCATTGCTTGCAGAACCTGAGTTTGTGTAGCGATATACTCCATCATCTTGGGCTCCAATGATGATGTTGCAAGAGGAATGTTGATGTTTCCTTCATTATCTTTATCTTCATGATTTATGTTGGAGCTCTCCATCTGACTGGGTATTTGTGATAGGATCAAAAGAGATAGACTGAAGAGTAAAGAGAAAGAATGGGAAGAGCAAGGAGGTGGAAGATGCAAAAGAAGAACCCAACTAAGCAACTGATGTCATTGCAAATGTAAGATCCACAATACACCAACACTCACTTCAAAGAACCAACACAAACAATGTCATAAAACCAAGCATCATCATGCAAGCACTGAACTTCACCAAACAAGACACAGTTAAGGGAACGAACTACACGTTGTTAATAAAGTCAGAGGGTATCCTCCTAATAGATCAGATGTAGCTCCCAGCAAGGATATCCATAAATAATGGACTTTTTCCCAGATCAGGGAGTACGAAATTATGAGTTCATCCCAATTGGAATCACCTCAATCGGAGGTTTAGAACTCGAGATATGAATTAAACAAGATGGCTATGTCAGCAGTGTGGGCAGATTCTGAATGCTCCACTAATTCGTATGTATCTCCCTGGATACAAAACGAATACTGCTGAATTGTGGATACAAATTAATACATGAAATTCTGGAACTAACCCAACTGATTTCATGTCAAACGGAGTTCTGTAGCTCGAGATAAAATTAAAACAACACTGATGTGTCAGAGAGCTGCGCGAACAGATTTGACACCAACTTTACTGAGATGTTAAATAGGTAGATGGGTAAATATACTTGGTGGAGATAGATATATTGGAAATAAAGGAGGGGATATATATTATTTTTTTAAAGGGACATGTTGATGGTATACCAAGGATAGCAGTTCCACCGATAAACCAAGGTGATGTCATTGCTTGAGAGGAAACACAGTCGAGGTCTAGAAGCATTCAAGGAGAGTGAAGTTACAAGAATTCATGGTAGCATTTGTGAAGAAAGGAAATGCAAATGCTAAGGATTAAATAGGATAGCAGAGTTATTATGATGGGGAGGGAAGATGTTAAGAAGTGAGAACATTCATCAGAGAGGTCAAGGATAGGGTAAGAATGGATTGTAGAACAAAAGAGGCATTGAGAAACGACCAATACTAGCTAGGCTTACGTCCTACAGTCGATACAGCTCTGATACCACTCTGTCACACCTGTTTTTCCAAAGAAAACCAAGTGCAAAGCTATATGCATGCCAGGATCTAGTTTCATGCATATAGTGACATATAAGTGAATACAGAAACAGTATCACGTAAGAAAAAGGGATATTATCAGAGATTTACGCTTTATCCTGGAAACGAAGGCCCCAAACTCCACAAGCAGTCGACTGGGGGTTGCGTACGCCTAGAACCAACAACATCTTCAAAGCAGCTCCCTCCTTCTGAGCAACATTATTTATAACAAGAGTGAGCACTTGTCGTACTCAGCAAGTGTGGGGAAAGAATGAATGCAAAGGCTTTATAGTGGACTAGGCTCTAAGCATTTAGCATTTTAGTTGGTCCAATTTTATTAAGCAACTATTTACTAGCAAGTATAGTTATATACCATCCCACAATTAAGCATAAAGATAAGTGAAACGCCATAAGCATATGGCTAAGATAACCAGAAACCACGATTTAAGTCCATCTTCAAGTTCGATTAATCATGTGAGGGTCCAGGCCACTCTTGACCGTGAGCACGGCTAATCGATTAGTTTTACACTCTGCAGAGGTTGTACACTTTCACCATAAGCAGCGTAAAAGCTCCGAAGAACTTTGAACCCAACCATGCGATGCTGATCAGGCACCATACCACACTACCGAGGTGTGGTTGCATAGGGACGCTACATGGCCTTTACAAAGGTTCCCTAGCAAGTTGTGACCCACAAGGTCCGGATCAGTTAGCAAGGTATAAAGTCCCCTAGCAGGTCGATACCCCACCATAGAATAAAAAAACTCACCCAACCCCCTGCTAGAGCGAGTCCATACCCCGCAGTACCGCCGATCCCTTGTCCTTATCAGGTAAGATCACCCCAAGCTAAAGTTCCTAATTACTTAGCCAAGACCAGTGCCCGTTTAGTTCTTGTGGTTGTACTGTTTTCCTGGGTGGTTCTCCATGTTCCGATTATTGCACAGTGATCTTGTATTAAAATTATCATAAAGGAACGTAGAGCATAAATAGATAACCATGTTGATTATTGCCAACCCAGTTGAGCACACTAAGCAACATCTACCATCAATATTAATTAAGAACAAGGTTCAAGGTAATGGTCAAATGAGGCTAGTCATCCTTAATAGGAACCCATCAAAATAAATGCAAAGTAATGCAATAGTGATTAATAAAGTTATTGGGACAAAAGATCAAGGGCACACTTGCCTTTAACCACAGAGTAGTTGCTCAGAATATCTTCACCTTCATGCTCTTCAATTCTCTCGAATTACGTTCGTTCTACTCGCATCAATCACCGGCACAAGCATACAAAGCAAACAAACAAGCAAAACTAAGAACAACACACCAATCAAAAGAAAGCTTTAAAAGAACGCACTAAAGGATAAGCTTAATTAGATGGATCACTAAAGAACACAAAGTGTGCTTGGAAGGGAATGGCTTGGTTAACTTTGAAGAGATGGTTGCGGAAGATTGAGCAAGGACCGGAAAGATCACACTGAGATAGAGCTCGATTCTATTGGTTACGCAAGCGCAAGAAACGCTGAAAACGGAACTAAGCTCGAATCTATCGTGAGATCATTAACAAACAACAAGAGACTACGTTTGGCATATTTTAATTAAGAATTCATGTGAAAGAATATTTTTGAGAGAAATACTCTATGTTAGCATTAAACAAGTTACATTTAATTAAAGAAATCATGATAAACCTAATCATGTTTTATTTATAACATTCGAGTAGAAGTTATGTCAAATTAATAATTACTTTGGAAAGATAAAGCAAGAATAAGATATCTAGACGAGTAACTTTATGTCACGTGTTCAACTAAACTTATTTAATATTGAAAAGGCATTTATGATGTCATTAGGCATATTAACTTTATTATGAAAACCGATGTTTAACTCTAACATCTTTTATTTAGAAAAAACTAGCTATGAATAGGGATTAACCAATTATATCATGATTAAAGAAAATCAGATTAGAACCTAATAACTTTTTATTTATAAAATCCATGGAATAAGAATTAGTCAAGATTAACATGCGGTTTTAGTGCTAAAACAACTAACAGGTGATACACATGCTAACGTACAAGTTAAGGTGAAACGAACGAGAACAGTAGAAGCGAACTATAACGCACACACAAACCTTAGGCTAGGGTTTAGGAGAACCAGTTTACAAAGAGAACTCAGATGAACAACTGACACACTAACCAAGGGTGATCTGATCTGACAGGAGAATCAGATAACATGGTAAACCCTAATGAAAGGTAGCTACGATAGATTAAGTACAAAAACACATTTGATTCATAAAGAGACAACCTAACTGAGATAGGATAGACATGAACTAGATATTGATGATCGAGATTCTAAGATAAACATGAAATAATCATGGTAGGTTTACTTGATAAAGAAATGCAGAACAGAAACTCTTAGATATCTACTTGGATCACCAAAGCACACAAACCGTAAGAAGGGCGAAGCTCAACTAGATGTAGGAAACAACTTGATCTGAACTAGAACTAGATTTAGAAAGATCTAAAGCTTACACAAGGCTAGAAACACAAAAGAGAACGTCTAACAAACGATTTGCATTAGTGACATGAAAGACTATGCGAGCTAGGTTTATTTTAATTAACAAAACAAATATAAAAGATATTTCAGAAATATAACACCATGTGTTGCCATTAATGCAATATTATATTTTATTCACAAAACCGAAGTAAAGAACTAGTTAAATTTTACTTACAAAGGTACATATATAGGTTATGCCAATTAAACAATTTTAATTTAGGAAAACTAGACTATATGAATCCTCTAATCGAAACTTTGTAATTCGAGTTCATCATATTATTATTAAAAACAACATTATATTGATATTAATCAAAACTAATATTTATTTATAAAGCCAGAGTAAAAGCCTAATCAACTTTTAATTATAAAAGTTAATTAATCATTAAGCAAATTAATATTTGACTTATGGAAAACTGAGTAAAAGATCTAATTATATTTTATTTACAAAAGCATGTGAGAGAAACATTAATCAAATTAAATTTAATTATGAAAAACGGTGTATAGATCTATATAGCTTTTATTTAGAAAAGGCATGCATATCTAGGCATTAATCGAGATTATTATTAAATTTATTTTCAGAAAACAATCATGATGAAACGCTCCACTAATGCGTGCTTTATTTTATTATGAACCTACCGCAACTTGAACGGATTAAAACGGAGTTAAAACGTGTAAGATATGGAGAAAACAAGATTGGAGGACCTGTTCGTGAATAACTATAGATCTCAGGGGGTAGCAGAGGAAATTTCTGAGACACAACAAACAGTGCTCGTGAAACTGGTAAAGTTCGGGGTTAGATCTATAAAAGCTCTCCAGTTGGACCTGTTTGTAAAGATCTAATAGATCTAGGATTTCAAGGGTAAAAGAACTAAGGCACAAAACTAAACAAGGGATTATAGGATCTCCCAGGGACCAATATGCAAGAAGGGCGTCCTCTTCTTCCACCTTCGGTTAGATGGAAAGGGAAGGCCGACGGCCTTGTCCGACCGAATCACTGGCGACCAGGAAATGCGGGAGCTCGGCCGAGGCGTGGAATTGAAACAGGAGGTCGAGGGGACACTGTAGAGGTGCTCACCTCCGGCGGAGATCGACGGGAGGCGCCAGATTTCGAAGAGGGGCGGCGATGGTGTGGGCGGCCGGTGGCGGTCTTCATGCACGGCGGCGCTCCGGCGCTCGGCTGGCGACGGGGAGCGGTTGAAGATGCTCGGCTCGACGTCGCAAAGCCACTGGTGGCGGCGACTTGCTCGGTCGGGCTCCGCGCCGGCGAGTCGACGACGGCCGGCGCGCGCGCGGCGAGGGCGAGGCACGGGCGGCAGAGGCAAAGCGAGGGGACTAGGGTACGCGGGAGCTCAGGCGCGCGGCCTTAAATAGGCACGGACGCCGAGGAGTCCCGGCGTGCACGAGTAGTAGACCGGCGGCGGCGGCCTTGCGCGACGGCCGCCTTGCGGCGACGCCCAGATGGGCTTGGCGCAGGCCAAGGCCGGGTCGGGTGGAGACGAGTCGGGCCTTCGGGCTCGGCCTGTTAGGGAAGGATAGGGTTTTCTTTTTTTGAATTTATTTTTAATGCGAAAACAATTCCAGAAAAAATCTAGAAATTGTTTAAAGGCACGAAAAATATTCTGAAAGTCACAAAAATTCCTAGAGCTAGATTGGAGCATGAACAATCCAAATAAAGTATTTGGTGCTCATGAAAAAGATCTTAGAGCCGTCTAATAAATAGAAATAGCTTAAGAAGAAATGAGAATAAATTCCAGAAAAATCTGGAAAATTCTCGGAAAGGTTTGGACAGCTCCTAAACGCATTTTGAAACCTTTTGCACTCAAGAACCACTAGATGCATCGACATGAATGCAACACTCACTCAATCATTTAATTATTTCCGAAAAACAAACAAGGGTTTTTCCTATACTATATTTCCTGTAAAGAAAATAAATGTTGGAAAATTTTTAAAATTATGAGAAAATTGTTGTTTTATTATTCTTTCTATTCACATCCTGAAATTGAAAATTTTAGGGTGTGACAACTTTCATGGATAAGGCCTTATGTTATAACAATCCAATTATGTGACAACTCATATATAACAAAAAATAGGACAACTAGTGTTGATTGTTTTCTCATGTTATAACTTGACCTAGGATGCTATGTACACTTGTGTGAATAATTGTTTGCACACTTTTACCCTATACAATTGTTTGTGCACCTATTCCAAATCTTGATTGCTTGCTTGATGACCTTGAACCATGTTGTCATTTGTCTCTCTTAAGTCATTGCATCTCATATGCATATACATTCAGGTCATCCTTCCTAATTTATGCATTCATCTAATCTCGTAGATGACTTTCCGGAGTGTCACGTTCTTGGAGCACCGATCTCAGGCAGGCACCGATATATCTCACTCTATTTTCTGAATGTGAATTGCTATTACTTATTAATGGTTGCGCATGGGCTTAGCCCTATTTAGACATATGCAATGTGTAGAACCTATTAGACATATCAACTCTTGGAATTAGCTCAACTTATTTAGTGAAAGTAGGGATGTTAGAAACTTCGTTATAATCGCTCAGCCATGTTTAGTTCTCGGTAGAAGTCAGGCGGTGGCAAGGTCACCACCACTCACGAGTTATAGTATGATTGCTTAATTAATACTTGAGTAGCCATGATTGGATTAAAAATTTGAACTTCTTGAATGATGATACGAGACTTGAGCAAGAATGGTAGGGTCACATGGAGATTGGAGGTCACGTGACTTAGTCTTGCTTGAGTCGAATAAGGCCCGAGTCTTGGAAGTTGAGTTCTTGAGCACTATTTCGTACAGACCACATGCTCATAATGGGTCGGTAAGCTAAGTAGCATAATTCGCACCGTACCTTGACCGGATTCGGCGCGG
This sequence comes from Cenchrus americanus, assembly GCA_947561735.1. NCBI lineage: Eukaryota > Viridiplantae > Streptophyta > Magnoliopsida > Poales > Poaceae > Cenchrus > Cenchrus americanus. The sequence goes on from OX387245.1 coordinate 114,044,043, forward strand.
GGTGGGATGAGATGTGATCGGCCGTGTCCGGTACATCTATACACTTTCGGCCGTTCGCTCATAGTAGGGTGAAAGGTCGAGGGAATGAATTAAAACTTATCCTAGGCCAAAGGGTATGATCGTTGGTCTTGCGCCTCGTGTGGGAAAAGTTGTACACCCCTGCATGGTATTAATCTATTGCAATAGCCTCTCTCCTGGGTCAAGGAGCACGCTCATGAAATTTGCGTCCAATGTTAGAGTTTTCGGATGGAGTTCTCGAAAGATTGAGCTCATGATTATGATATCACTTTACTTCTTGCAATTACTTGATGCTTGACTTAGATATTTTAGAATGCTATGTCTTTTTCTTATTCACTTGATAAATTATGCTCACATTTTATTATCAAATGATACAACTTGACAAGCCTCATGCATCCACCAAATGTATAGTATTGTGGATAAGTCCTGCAAGTACGCAATGTACTTACGGTGCTGCCGTTAAGTTGTTTTGCAGGTTTCCTTCTTGTGAGTGATTGTCACATTCATCCCGCCAGAGATGGCAATGTGGGTGAATGTTGGAGGTCGATCCAAACTAGTGCAAGTGGTGTCTCTTGGGAAAGGACATCATTGTTTCACCTTATATCTTTATATATTTTCGTTGCGATTTAACTCTCAACCTAGGAAAAATATGTTATGATATTCATCTAGACTTAGGTTACATCTATGTTGGTTAATTACTTCTATTATAAATAATAAAATTTCATGCTCTAGTGGTTATGAGTTGTAAATATAATTTCTGAAATTTTTGTAATATGATCAAGACTTGTAAGCTAAAGTTTAAAATTTGCTCTCACATGTATCCTTGTGATGGTTGCCATGATGTAAATACGGTATGCGTGTTGTTTGTGGGCAATGCTCGAGACGCGTACCGGGGACTACCGGGGTTATCTCGATTAAGCCGGGTGGATCATTAGATGATAACTCAGTTTAGTTGAGGTAATTTGGGCGGTTACTTACACACAGTCTCCGCTGGTTGAGTTTAGAACCATTGCAAAGCTTTTCCAAGTAGCGAGAATGGGGAAATTCTTGCCCTCATTTGATTTTGAGTCACCCCATCCATATTGCAAGTCTGACATAGTTGAATGAACTTTTGGAGGTGAAGGTTGGGATCCTCTTTACCAGTGAAGAGTGAATGTTGCACCATGTGGATAGTTGAGGTCTTGATCTCGAATGGCCTTCCGATCTCCGCGAGATTTAGGATAGGTAGATTGACAATGTCCAGGGTGCATAGGTCCCCGATCTTGCGTTTTGGCTACGGTTGTTCTCCCATTCATGGCGGTTGAAGTTGATCTTCGTTCGGACTTGAATGTGGTGATTCCTTTGGAGATTCCGATGATCCTTTGGCCTCCGCTTTTGGATCTACAATTTCCAGTTTCTTAGCTTGTGCTTCATGTCTCCTTTGCCTGTAAAGTTTTTCTGGATCATCCACAAAATTTTTGAGTTTGTTGGAGAGGTAGCCGTCCATCTCCTGTTAGTGTTAGCAATAAACAAAAAATATATAAAAATATAAAAATAAATCTACAAAGTAGGGTTAGTCAAAAACTAGATTAGATTGCTTTTTGAGGATGATCAAAGTTTAATAGATGCAAAAAGAAAACCAAAAGAATAAATTGAAATAAATACAAACGTTCGGATCTTGATTGCTTGTTCCCTAGCAATGGCGCTAGAAAATGGGCTTGTTGACGGTTAAAACATGTGTCGAACTTCGATCCGCAAGCGTACGGATCTATTGTAGCCTTTTTTCCCTTTATCTTTGCTCTGACCCTAGTGATGTTGAGCTGACCCTGTTTTGTTGCCTTCATTGTATTGTAGTTTCATCCATCCAGTCTTTGCGGTTTGGCATTAAACTTGTGTGCCATTATGTTGCATCATGATACATAGGTGAGCTTGGTTGTTTCACACATTTGTTTAAAGTGAATGATGGTGGGATACCCTGGCAAAGGTTTATATTCGCGATGTGGACCTTGGTAACTTTGCCATATGGTAAACTCACCAACATCCACTCGACCTTGGTGAACATCTTGTTGGGGAATTAGGCAAAAACCTTACATCCTCGAAACGTCGGGTAGCCGAAATTCGTGAAAAAAGTTCGTGAATCACCCTCAGAATGAAAACTTCAGTTGCATGAATGGGAAACGTTCGTGAGGAATCCTGACAAGTCTCAAGTGTTTTTCAGGCTTTCAGGTAATATGCGAAAATAATAGCCGAATCTGGCTTCTATGCGTGAAACTGCAGCCTATTTTAGGATAGTTGAAATCTGTGAAGTTCTGGAATCTGGAACCAGCGAAGCTCTGGAATCTGGAACCTGCAAAGCTCTGGAATCTGGAACCTGTGAAGTTCTGGAATCAGGGATATGCGAAGTTCGGAACTACAATGAGCGGTGATGTTCACGAATAAGAGATTCGGGGATGAGGAAGAGACCACGTCAAAGACGTCATCTCAAAAGTCCGGGTTTAAAGTGTGAACTAGTGGTAGGCTTGTAAATGTGTGAAATTAGCCCTGTAAATCGCGGGATGTAAAAGACATTCGCGTACATGTTCACACTAGGAATATTCCTTAGATTCGAGGGTATTCTCGAAATGTAAAAGTCCCTTCGTCTCCCTATAAAAGGGGGCGCGAGGGCACGTGTAAAGGGGTTCACAACTTTTGAGGTGAGTGCGGACTTTTGGAGATTCTTTGTCTCCCTGCCTTTCGTGAATTGCATGTTTTACCTCGTAGTTCTTGTGTTTGGGGACTCCTTCCGATTTTTCGGACCCCCAACATTGGCGTCCACCATGGTTTCAGCCGAAGAACAGCTCACGATGCCACCACAAAAGAGATCCAAGAAGAATGTTCCCACTGAGACCGACCAAGAAGAGCACCACCATGACGAAGACAACAGAATCTCTCTCACTCCAGAACCTTCACACATCACAGATCAAGAACGAAGGGAAAAACTCGAGGCTCTCTAGAAAGCAAGAGCTGAGAAGAGCGCACACTCTAGAACAGTTCACAGAACAAGATGCTCATGAACATGATGATGAGGCTGTAGACAGAGAACTAGAGATAGTACAACAGAAAATACAACAACTTTAGACAGAGAAAGAAAGATTCGCGAACCAGTTGCAAGAAAAAAGTAAGGCTTCAGAAAAGCTAGAAAAACTTAATCAAGCAAAAGAGCAAATTGAGATAATACAAATATAAATTGAAGAAATGAAAGAACAAGAGAACAACTCACTGTGGCAAGATTCACCACACCAGAATTCTGGTCAAAACAGAAGAACCCTGAAAGAAAATTTCTTCGCGGGTAATGGAATCTCACAATTCGTGGATCCTTAATCACCACTTTCCATAGGGTTGCAAACTGCACCATGGCCACCGAAGTTCAAACCAGTATCTCTCCCGAAATACAACGGTTTCAGAAACTCTAGACAGTTCCTCATGAGGTACGAATCAGTCGTAAACTCAGCTGGAGGAGATGATGTCGCGCTGGCCAAATCCTTCATCATTGCCTGTGAAGGTCCAGTTCTGAACTGGTACTCTCTGCTACAACCACACTCAGTCTATAGTTGGGTCGATCTTTAGACAAAATTCATGCAAGCATTCCAGATATTCCATGAAACAACAGTCGAGTCATCAGACCTGTACAACTGCAAGCAGAAAGACAGAGAGCCATTACAGAACTTCGTAAGAAGATTCATGCAGCAGAGATCTCAGATCCCCGAAGCAGATGATAAAACAATGATTCAAGCCCTGATTAAGGGTCTGACTCCAGGACCAACAGCTTCGCATTTGACGCAAAAGAAACCCAAAACAATTGATGAACTTTTTCATGAACTTGAATACATCATGTCCGACGACGATCACCGCAGAAGAGTCGCTGAACGAAATGAAGCAAGACAAGGCAACAGAGAAATGACGTGGAGACCTCAATTCTAGAATCCATGAAATATCAATAACGTGGAAAATCCTCAGCCCAACCAGAATAATAGACCAAGCACAAGAGGAGGATTTGCACCTAGGGGAAGGGGAAGGGGAAGGGGAAGGGGAAGGGGAAGGGGAAGGGGAAGAGGACCCCCGAAGCTCACAAACCATAACCCAAGAGATCCATACTTTTACTACCAATATCACGAAAGAGGTCATAGCACCGAAGGGTGCCCAGAAACTAAGAAATATATTGCTATAATTTAGCAAGAGAAAGCAATGATGAGTATCACCTCCTCAGTGCCAAATCAACTTCGCCCAAGCTTCTGGCAGCCATAGTTCGTGAATTCTTAACTAAGTCCAGTCACAATGCAACAATTTCAGCAACCACAACCATCTTGGCGACCTTCTCAATAGTTCTACCCTCAGTCATAGCTGCACGACCAGAATGGGCCAAGGTGCCAATAACATTCACAGAAGAAGATTTCAAGATGAAGTCCACGGACCACAATGATGCCGTGGTCATCGAGGTGAACATAGCCGGATGAGTCATTGGAAAAATCCTAGTAGATAATGGAAGTTCAGCGGATATCTTTTTCTTGAAAACATTCGAGAAAATGAACTTGACTCAGCACATGTTGCATCCACGAGAATACCCATGCAGGGTTTTGGAGGAAAGCCAATCAAGCCAATTGGAAAAGTATCTCTTCCATTATCTTTCGAAGATCTTGACAACAACAGAACAGAAACTCTAACTTTCAATGTTGTTGATATATATCATCCATATCTCGCGATTTTCGGCAGAGGATTCATGAACAAATTCGACGCTGTCATAAGACAATAGTTCTTGTGCATGAAGATACCAACGCCCAAAGGAGTCATCACAGTGTTTGGGGCGATCAACAAGAGGCTAGAAACATAGAAAAGGGGCATACCCCAGGGCAGACCAACGTATATCAGCTGAATTCTCCTGAAGAAAAGAGAGAACCTTACATCGAGGCCAAGCGAGACAAAGAGAAAATTGAGATAGCTGCCGATGGCGAAACCAAGAAAGTTTACCTGGATGACATGCCTGATAGAGCAGTCACGATAGGGGCTCATCTTAGCCCCGAAGAAGAAAAAGGGCTCATACAATTCCTGAACAAGAACAAGGACATCTTCGCCTGGTCAGCCAAAGACCTGCAAGGTGTTGACAGAGATATCATCGAACATACCCTGGAAACAGATGAGAAAATAATGCTGAAAAAGTAAAAACTTACAAAAATTCCTGAAGAAAAAGTAAAGGTAGTAGAAGCTGAAGTATAAAGTCTTCAAGACGCGAAAGTGATCAGAGAAGTCTTGTATCTAGTCTGGCTGACCAACACTATACCAGTGAAGAAGAAAAACGGAAAATGGAGAATGTGTGTAGACTTCACAGATCTGAACAAGGCATGCAAGAAGGATGATTTTCCATTGGAAAGGGTAGACAAAATCATGGATGATGCGGCCAATAGTGAAATGCTCTCACTCCTGGACATGTTCTCAGGATATCACAAAATAAGAGTGCGGAGAGAAGATGAAGAGAAAACAAGATTCATCACTCCTTTTGGAACATTTTGTTTCGTGAGAATGCCAGAGGGGCTGAAGAATGCAGAGTGTACATTTTCGAGAATGATAGCAATAGTTCTTCACCCTCAACTTCGGAGGAACATTTTAGCATATGTTGATGACATAGTAGTCAAAAACATCCAAAGAAGAGACCACATTGGCGATTTGGCAGAAGCTTTCGCGAATCTCAGAGCAGTGAACCTCAGATTGAATCTTGAGAAATGTGTCTTTGGCATTGACAAGGGAAAAGTTCTTGGATGTCTTGTTTCAACAAAAGGCATAGAGGTGAATCCCGACAAAATCAAAGCGCTGATTGAAATGCAAGACCCAATTTCGGTAAAGGATGTGCAAAAATTGACAGGAAGAGTTGCCGCTCTCAACAGGTTCATTGCTAGGGCTGCAGAAAGAAGTTTGCCTTTCTTTCAAGTTCTCAGAAGTTCCAAGAACTTCCAATGGTTCGAAACTCAGAAGCAAGCTTTTCAAGAACTCAAAGACTACTTGTCGAATATGACTAAGCTGTGCCCTCCCGAGTCAAAATCACCACTTCTGCTGTATTTGTCTGCCTCAAATTCAGCAGTGAGTGTCGTGCTAGTGCAAGAGAAGGAAGAAGAAGGGAAGTTCAAACAAATCCCAGTATACTTACTTCAGAAGCTCTCTCAGGGTCAAAACTCTTTTATTCAGAGTTGGAAAAGATATCATATGCAGTTGTCATGGCTGCGAGAAAACTAAGACATTACTTCGAGGGTCACAGAATAAGAGTCATCACAAATCAACCACTGAACGATTTGTTTGCGAATAAAGAAGCATCCACCCGAATCATCAAATGGGGCGCTGAACTATCAGAATACACTGTAGACTTCGAGAGAAGAAGCGCGATAAAATCGCAAGTCTTGGCAGATTTCGTTGTAGACTGGACTTCACCAACTCATAATCCTGGCGAAGAAATGCTCGCACCTTGGTGTCACAAGGGGGTTGGAATTTTAGCGGTTGTAACATCTCCAACAGGAGACGTGATAAGATGTGCAGCTCGGCTCATATTCGCGAATGACGAGCATTCCACGAACAACACAACGGAGTATGAAGTCTTACTTTTGGCATTAAAGAAGATGAAAGCTCTGGGTCAGCAAACCTTCATCATTAAGACAGACTCCAAAGTCATTCAGGAGCATATCGAAAAAGAGAGCGAAACAAGAAATCCTATTTTGATGAAATACCTTGAGAAGGTCAGGGAAATGGAAAGACACTTCAAGTGTTATTCACTACAACACATACCAAGAGACGACAATAATGAAGCAGATAAACTAGCCAAAGCAGCGGCTAAAAACCAAGCAATACCTCCCGACGTGTTCTTTGAAATCATCAAAGAACCATCCATCAAGGAAACAAAACCGAAAATCAAGAATGTTGTGGAGACTCCCAATTGGAGAGCCGAAATTATGGCATACTTGAGGGGTCACTACGAACCACAAGGTGAATTGGAGGAAAAAAGATTGAAGCAAAGGGCATGGGGCTATGCGGTAGTCAATGGAGAGCTGTACAAGTTAGGAGTCACCGAACCATGGCTAAGATGCATCACCTCCGAAAAAGGTCTCGAACTTCTCAAAGAAATCCATAGTGGATTCTGCGGTGCACACATAGGCACAATGGCTCTAGCAGGCAAAGCAATAAAGCAGGGATTCTACTGGCATACCATAAACATAGATGCAAAGAAATTGGTTTGGGAATGTGAAGCAAAACAGCGAATCAGCAAAATTTGCTCTCCATGCCAGTTCACCTAATTCCACCATCATGGCCTTTGCAAAGGTGGGGAATGGACCTCGTTGGATCACTGCCAACAGCTCAAGGCAACTGCAAATTCGCAGATGTGGCCGTGGATTACTTCACCAAATGGGTGGAAGCGAAAGCTCTAGCGAATATCACGGCACCAACAACTCAGAAATTCTTCTGGCAAAATATAGTATGCAAATTTGGGGTTCCAAGAGACTGACCGTGGATAATGGGAAACAATTTGATTGTTATTCCTTCAAAGAATACTGCAAAACTTTGCGTACTCACATAAAGTTTTCGTCAGTATATCATCCGCAGTCTAATGGGGCTGTCAAAAGAGCAAATGGGCTGATATTTTCAGGAATCAAGAAGTGCTTGTTTGACCAGAAAAAAGGCAAGTGGACTGATTGTCGTATGGACCTCCCTGGGCCCACTGCCTCGGTGGGTACCAGGACCAACTACTCGGTGGGCCCCTGGGACTACTCAGCTTGTGCCACACGACACCTGATGGCGTGGGGCGCAAGGACTACGGTGGAGAAGTACTCGGATAGGAATCTATACATGTCCTGTACTATGTAGGGAACTCCTAGCCGTACCCGACTAGTACTCTCTCCTCAAACCAACTTGTAACCCTGCCTCCCGGACTATATAAGGCGAGGCAGGGACCCCTCTCTCTCATACGCATGATCTTGTAAACACACCCAACGAGACTAGGGTATTACGCAACATACATGACGTGAGTACGCACCTCGCGGCCCGAACCTATCTAAATTGTGTGCCACGTGTCTCTTCCTTCGAGTTACCGATCTCGGCGAGGCCACATTCATCTACCTCGGGTACTCTCCTTGGTAGGTTGCCGGTCTAAAACACCGACAGCTAGCGTGCTAGGTAGGGGATCTCGCCGAAGATCTCATGGCGAACGCAACGGCTTCAGTCTTCATCAAGCCATTCGTCACTTTCAACCACGGCGACACCTTTGTCTTCGGGTCCTGGGTGTGCACCGCCGACGGCACCAGATCTTTCCAACGCCGTCTCACCATGACTCCCAACCCGAGCACTGGGCTCGTGACGCTCCACAAAGTAGTCACGAGTGAACTCACCGGAAAATTCGGCGAAATTTCGCTCTTCAACCAACACACCGACTTCGAGCTTGGATCTGCCTCCAACTCGAACTCGACGTCCCCTTGGGCCATCGCATGCAAGCCGGCTATCGAGCCATTGTGTGCGGACTCCCCACTCCATGAGCACTTCCCATACGGCCTCTGCAACGCTAGCAAGGCCCATGCGAAGGCTCTCACTGCGCGCCGGGCCGGCAAGGAGATCGTCTCCGACTACACCTCGGACTCCAACCTCGTCTACGGCTACTACGCGGACTCCTCCTATGAGTTCGACTTTGGATCGGACCCAGACGAGCCCGAATGCGAGATCTCCACAACCGAGCAACCACTGTCAGGACCAGCTACCAGCCTGGTTATAACATCTACACCCACCAAGAGATTCGTCTACTGGCTAGACCGCAAGCCTGTAGACCTGACAGACGGGAACTCACGTCGCGTCGCCTACCTCGACTCGCTTCCCTTCTAGAAGGGAACACCACGCTGCGTCACCTACCTCGACTCGCTTCCCTTCCAGAAGATCTTCTCGAAGGTCTCAAACAATGAAGCCGAGTGAGAAGCTCTACTACACGGGCTCCGCCTCGCAGCTTCTCTGGGCATCAAGCGACTACTAGTCTACGGCGACTCTGCAGTGGTCATCAACCAAGTCAACAAGTCTTGGGACCGCAACAAGGAGAACATGGACGCCTACTTCCTAGAAGTCCGCAAGCTCGAGAACAAGTTCTATGGTCTCGAGTTCCATCACGTCGTCCGTGACAACAACGTTGCAGCGGACGTCCTATCGAAGCTTGGTTCTACTCGCACTCAAGTACAAGTGGGTGTCTTCGTCCACGAGCTTCACCGCCATCCATCCCGGAGCCGGCGCCTACGACCACTAGTCCAGCGCATCCGCCAGCTGGCCAGAAGGTCATGATGATCGACGTGGACTGGCGACAACCCTTCATCGACTACATCCGCGAGCAGAGGGTTTCGTCGGACAAAAACTTGGCCGAGAAGCTCATCCGCCGGGCCAAGTCCTACATCCTAGTCGGAGACAAGCTATACAGGCGGGGCGCCACTTCTGGAGTACTCATGAAGTGCGTTCCCCGAGAAGAAGGCAAGGACATCTTGGAGGAGATACACAAAGGCGTCTGCGGCAACCACACATCTTCACGTACGCTGGTCAACAAGGCTTTTCGACGAGCGTTCTACTGGCCCACAGCTCTGGGCGATGCCGAAGAACTCGTTAGAAGGTGCCAAGGGTGCCAATACTTCGCCAAGCAACAACACGTCCCGGCCTACAAGCTAGTCACCATACCACCAACCTGGCCTTTCGCCTGCTGGGGGCTGACATGATTGGGCCTCTTCCAACTACGCCAGGAGGATTCAACAGAGTTTTGGTGGCCATCGACAAGTTCACCAAGTGCATCGAAGTCAAGACGGTCACCTGTCCCAAGGCCGACATGGTACTCGACTTCTTGGATGAACTTGTGCATCGCTATGGACTACCCCATCGCATCATCACAGACCTGGGCTCCAACTTCAACAATCACCAGTTCTGGGAGTACTGCGAGAACAGCGAGATCGACGTCCGGTATGTCTCAGTCGCCCATATACGGGCCAACAGACAAGTCGAGCGCGCTAATGGGATGGTACTCGACGCTCTCAAGAAGCGACTGCACAATGCCGCTAACACAAAAGGAGGCAAGTGGATCAAGGAACTGCCCAATGCTCTCTGGGGGCTGCGTACTCAACCCACCAAGCCGACGGGACAGTCACCCTATTTCCTGGTCTACGGCTCCGAAGCTATTCTACCTGCCGACGTCATGTGGGAGTCACCGGCAGTAGAGCAATACGACGAAGGCATATCCGAAGATAGCAGACGAGTCGATATCGACGGACTTGAAGAAGCTCGCTGCACTGCCCTCGTCCAATCAGCAAGGTACCTAGAAGGTATCCGACACTACCACAACCACAACATCAAGGAACGATCCTTCAACGTTGGCGATCTAGTCTTCTACCGCATCTAGAATACGGAAGGACTACACAAGCTCAGCTCGCCATGGGAAGGTCCCTTCACAGTTGCAAAGGTGACTGGACCAGGCTCGTATCGCCTCCAGACACTTGAAGGCGAAGACATCAACAACTTGTGGAACGTCGACCAGCTCTATCGGTTCTACGCATAGTCTCTCGACTACTCTGGGGGCTCAAGTCTACACGACTACTCCCGAGCCCTTCGCTGTAAGCGGCCTTCGGGTCCAGGCACTAGTCTTCGGACTACTCCACTCCGAGATCCAGCGTTAACGGCTACTAACGGAACTCGGGCTGCTTAGAGCGTCAAGGACTCTAGCAGCGGTCTATCAAGAGACCATGTACTTCAAGATCCAGTCTATACAACTACTAACGGATCTACTACTATAAGCGGCTATGCGCCCTAGCACTGCACTAGCCGTAGGCGGCCTTCGGGTCCTTGCGACTTCACTTGTAAACGGCCCTGGCCATCCAGGTGTACTCTCTCAGTAATAAAGTTCGACTTTTGATCAACTCATTTACTGTGTCTTCCTCAACGAGTCTATCACCGAGTACTACTACTCACGACGACTCCACAGATGGGCACTCCGCATACAACATCACGGCAACGAGTACTCATTCGATGGAAGTCTTTTCATTAATACTTAAACAAGTTCATTACAACTTTGTTTATATACAATTGCTGCTACAAGCTAACCCTACAGGATAACTACTGGAGGTTCAGCTTCTCGGCGACTTGCTCTGCAATCGGCGCCATCTGCTCCAGAAGCTCTGTGTATTGCTCATCTGTGCAATTGGCGGCTAGTCCACCCGCGACTACCTCCATGGAGCCTTGGGGAAGTATGACTTCATGAATGCCAAGACTTGGTTCGGGATGGACTTCGTCAAATGCTTGACATAAGTAGCCAGGCGTTCGGGGGCTTCCTTCAGCCGGTCAACCAGAGCGGTTATCTTTGGTCCGCCCGGGTGTGGCACCAGTAGCCTCGCGATGGGGAGCGCAACTTCTTCGAGTTCCTTGAGCTATCCCCGCAACTTCTCGCAGTCTTCATTTAGCTTCTGCAGAGATTTATAGCAGTTGACAAGGCCACGATCCGAGGCGATCCGAAGCTCCACGTGCATATTACACTCATGGGCCAGCAGCTTATAATCGTACTCAAGTACCTCGCGGGCATCCTTCTCTCGGTAGAAAAGGTTCTTCATATCAACCTCCGATGCCTTCAGCTGTTCCGCTCAGGCCTCAAGATCTGCAAACAACTCAAGGGGAGATGTCAGACTACTACAGGGTACCCACAATAAGTACTCGACAGGATGACATCAGCATACCTTTGTTCTTCTAGCGCAGCGACTTCTTCTTGTAGACCAACTCATCGCTCTTCGCCTGCATGTCCTGTACTTCATTGGGGTACTAGACGAAGGCACCATCAAGCTTGGACTGGAGCATGGCGGAGTGCTTCCTGGCCTTATTGAGCTCTTTCTCCAACGTCTCTGCCCGGAGCGCTGTATCGCCATACCCCTGGAGCATATCAGACTTTTGTCGGGATCTCTCCACGACATCCTGCAGAAGGCAATGATTATTACTCGGGTACTGCAGTCGGGCGGAATTCGATTACTCAAGAGTCATGTTATGTACCTTCATCCATTGTTCAGCCCGGTGCATTGACTCCAAGTTGTGGGCTATCGTCGTCGGGTTGATAAGGTCATCCGCCAGAAGTTCGAGTCCATCACGACTAGTCGCGTCGGCCTAGGACATCGACACCGAACGGATTGGCTCTGCGTCTTGGATTTCCGGTGAGTGGACGACTACCTCCAGGCTCGCCTTCGGCAGTGCATCACCACACACCTCTTCGGTCACCCCGGGGGCTGCTATCTCCGCCGACTCGGTTGCTGCTCCTGTGGCCACCTCGGCTTCTAGCACGACGCTTTTGACCGGCACAGCTTCGGGGATGGTGCTTTCCTCGACTTTTGCCCCTGTCAACTCAGGACACACGGTATCAGTTCCCGGGGGCTTTTGACTACTACTCGAGGAAGGCTGCATTACTGCAGTCTACTCACCTTCTACTACGCTGGTTCCCGGCAGCATAGCCTCTGCGACCAGTGCCACGGTCTTGGCCTGAGGGAGAGGAGCGGACTCCTCGGGAGCGGGCGTTGGGTCTTCTTCAACCACTGCCGTGCTGGGTTCATCTCCTTCCCTAGACAAGTTAGTCGATTTCCTGCACAATACAAAATCGGTGGTCAACTAAGTAAGACTACCAAGTTACAAGTACTACTCGGGAAAGGTTTTCACTTACAAGCTAGACCAGACGACAGTCACGGTCGGAGCGCCAAGTATGCTGGCGATGTCTATAAACCCGGCTTCGGCGGGCGCCTCTTCTTCAGCTTGAGCTGCTACTGGTTCTTTGGCACCAATAGTCACGCTCATTTCTGGCCTGCTCTCCACGGTCGGCGCCTACGGCTCGACAACTCTAGTCGACCACTGTGTCATTTGCGACACAAGTTCTTCTACGGTGGGGGCTGGGCTACGGCTTCTCTCAGCCAGCTCACCCACTGTCTCCCAGTCATCTCCTTCCCCTTGATCAACGGGTTCAGAAGGTGGAATCTCCAGCGAGAACTCAGAATTCAAGCGTCAGCATACAAAATACTGCAAGAAAAGTACTCGACTACTCTACTCGAGGAACTTACCTCTTGAGACGTCGTCTTGGTGACCTTCAATTTCTTGGCGACGCGCTTGCGTGCCACATTATGCGACCTCCTCGGCAGTGCAGGCAGACTGGCCTCCAGGCTAGTCGGTGGATCATCGATGAGGGGCCAATTGGGCAGTCCAGGACGGCTGAACCTGGACCACATCTGGAACCACTGCTACAACGTCTCCCCGTCCTCCTCGTCGGACGTATCTTCCATGGTGAGTCGTCACCCTCGCCGACTTCACGACGCTCCTTGCCCTTGCCCTCCTCTGGAATATCTACAAGTCGAGGAGGGGAAGTTGGGTCGGATACAAACTTCGTCAGGTCATCCTGCAGCAAACAGTTTGGGTGAGCTCGACTACTACAATACAATGAGTACTCGAAGACAAAAGTTCGATTACCAACCTTGTTTGGCGGATGAGCCGCGGAGTACTCGGGGACTGGGCAGGGTGTGTATGGTGGCTTATCTTTGAATATCCTACCCAGTCTCTCGACGATGTCTTCATCGTCGACTTCATTACCGGGCATCCTCGACGTGTCATCGTCGCCTGTATATTGGTACCCGAGGGTATCGCACGCCATCAGCGGCTGCACCCTCCTCTTCATGAAGCTGAAGGCCACGTGTTCGGCCCTCAGCCCGGCTTCTCTCAAAGCCTTGATCTTCTGTAGCAATTCAGGTAGTTGAATACCCTCCTGCATCATCGGCTCCATGTTCCACTAGGGCCGATGCTTCGGCTGCTCCCCGATGCTTCGGCTGCTTCCCGTGGTGGTTGGTGATGTAGAACCACTTCACCTTCCATTCTTGGTTGGAGTCGATAAGCTTGTATGACAAGTACTACTCGGCGGCGTCCTCGCGCATCTGGATGCCGGCTCCTCTGACTACTCTTGGGTCGTTGGCGCTCGGCTGCGGCTTCAAGTGGAAGAACTTCCGAAACAAGACCCAGTGGGGCTTGATCCCCATGAAGGACTCACAGAAATGGACGAAGACGGAGACGTGAAAAACCCCGTTAGGGTTCAGGTTCAAGTACTCGATACCGTAGTACTTGAGGAGACCCTTGAAGAAGTCGCTCGCAGGGAGGGCTAGCCCACGCTCCACGAACCGGGCGAACATCAGAATCTCGTCGGGGTTCTTCTCCATCGGGTACGGGTCTCTCGCGGCGGCGCGCCACATGTCCATCTCCTTTTCCCAGAGGAAACCGCTGTTCACCAGCGCCAGCAAATCTTCGATCTTCGCCTTGGACTTTTTCCACTCCTTATTTGGATTTGGGCGCGGGGGAGATGTCGGCGGTGTTGACCCCTGGGCGGATCCAGCCGCCTCATCACGGGTTCTCTTGTTCCCGACGCCAGTCTTCATGCTCTTCGACGGGGAAGACTTCATCCTCCAAATGCACTAGGTCTTCACTCGCATCCGCTCGGGGGATTCTCTGGTGGCAAACAGCGGTGGCACAAGTGGATCTGCAGCCTAAGGCACAGCGGCAGTGGCACGGGTGGCTGACTCTTGGCTAGATCTGTTTCAAATGGCTGCAAGTGTGGGGGATGGAAAACCCTAAGGGTTTTGGCCTCTATTTATAACCCAACTGGCGGCGCTGCAACGGCCAGACAAATAAGTATCGCCAGCTGACTCAGCGGCAGCCACCTGACTCTTCATCTTCCAGTAGTCGACGCACTCCGTCTCGGGGGTTCGGCTACGTCTACTCAATTCCCTGGGCGATGACAAGATTCTAGAGCAACTCAAGACACACTCTACAATCAAGATGACCCTTCAATTAGAGAGGAAGTACTCGACTCAAGTCTCGGGGGCTCCGTGCCACGTGTCCTTCGGTTTTTTCTCCGGACTTTGCGGGATAATCTTGGCAGAACTTCAGATTGACCCTCAGCTTGAATCTATGATTCGACCTAAGGCTTGGGGCTACATTCCATATGGAATGCGATTCTTCGAATCGCATTTTCCATATGGTTTCTTCTTCAAGACATTGGGAGTATTATTGAAGACCTTCAAGAGAAGAACTCGAGGACGCTTGGGAACTACTCGAGAAGACTTCAAGACTACTCAGGAATCAGCTGGAGTACCTTCCAGCCTCGGGATGCTTCAAGTACTCTTAAGGACTTTTGGCTTGTAATACTCTGGGACGCCTGAGGACTACTCGTCAAGGCCATCAAGACTACTCGAAACTATCCTACTCGACTACAAAGTACTCGGGGGCTTGTCGTATGGACCTCCCTGGGCCCACTGCCTCGGTGGGTACAAGGACCGACTACTCAGTGGGCCCCTGGGACTACTCGGCTTGTGCCACACGACACCTAATGGCGTGGGGCACAAGGACTACGGTGGAGAAGTACTCGGATAGGAATCTATACATGTCCTGTACTATGTAGGGAACTCCTAGCCGTACCCGACTAGTACTCTCTCCTCAAACCGACTTGTAACCCTGCCTCCCGGACTATATAAGGCGGGGCAGCATGATCTTGTAAACACACCCAATCAATCCAGAGCTACGCAGCATACAGGACGTAGGGTATTACGCACCTCGCGGCTCGAACCTGTCTAAATTGTGTGCCACGTGTCTCTTCCTTCGAGTTACTGATCTCGGCGAGGCCACATTCATCTACCTCGGGTACTCCCCTTGGTAGGTTGCCGGTCTAAAACACCGACACTGATGAATTGCTGAAAGTAATCTGGTCTCATAACACCACAATATCAAGAGCGACGGGTTTCACACCTTTTCACCTACTCTTTGGCACCGAAGCAATGACCCTAGAAGAAATCAAGAATGAAAGCATGAGAGTGCTGGAGGGAAAAGAAATCGAAGAAGTCGACCAAAAAGTAGAGAAAGATATGATCGAATTAATGATTCTGAAAGCTGCTAAAAACATCGAGAAGTACCAGAAAGAAACAAAGACATGGAAGGATAGAAAAGTGGTCAGAAAAGACATCAAGACCAGAGACTTAGTTCTGAAAAGAAAGAAGAATTGGGAAAACCCTAGAAAACTCCAAGAACCATGGGAAGGGCCGTTCATAGCCAAGGAAACCAGCATGCCAGGGGCTTTTCGCCTGTGAAGCCAAACTAGTGAAGAACTACCATATTCGTGGAATGCCGATAGCTTGAAGAGGTATTACCCTTGAGAGTCCCGAAGTTAGCTAGATTTATTTTTGTTCAGCATTTCTCTTCGTAAGTTTACATCCTGTAAAAATTTGAAAAATCCGAACCACGAGTGTATAAGTGGTTTCAGGAACAAAAACATTTTCTTTTTTCACAATTTCCTTAGAATAAGGAGGACTGTACTCTTTTCCTTGCAAAGGGGGCTCTAAATCAAAAGGCAAGGTTTTTAACAAGGTGAATCCTAAGTAAATACTCTTTGTGATATATATGAAAAGAGTTTCCCCCAAATCATGTGTCTCGTGGGCTCAACCATGTGAAGAATTCGTAAAAGGCTCCATGATAGCCAGAACTCTATTGTGTGAAAGAAAAATTCGTGAAAGGCTCCATGATAGCTAGAACTCCATCGTGTGAAAGAAAAATTTGTGAAAGGCTCTGTGATAGCCAGAACTCCATCGTGTGAAAGAAAAATTCGTGAAAGGCTCCGTGATAGACAGAATTCCATTGTGAAGGGATGATTTACTAAAAGTTAGAAAATAATTTAGGATTGTGACTAACGAACCATATATGTTTTCATTAAGAATTGTCATGAATCGTGAATTGTATTGAACAATAGTTTATTCTAGAATCTTCAGAGAAAGTTCCCCCAAGAGGCCAAGGGGCTGGATTCCCCGCGAAAGCTAATGTTCGCAAGATAAGATAGTTGAAGCAACTGAAAGTTGCGATATCAACCAGGGCAAGTATGCTAAGCGAGTAAAGTCCACAAAATTTGCAAAACAAATTTTGTCGACTTACACTACAATCGTTGTAATCTCAGGGTTCGTGAAGCAATTCGGAGCAGGTTCGCAGAAAAGACGGCAAGATGGGGGAGGGTGACATTTTTTAAATCAACAAAAACGTCTTTATTGCCTCAATTACACACAAAATTTCGCATACAAATTAATTACATGTTACAGTCGAAACTAGAATGAAAGCTTGACAATGTGCCTGGGTCACGGCCATTGTTTTCTACAATATCACTAGCATAAGTGAAATCGTGATCGTCAGTCTTCGGGCTAAGGGTGCTTCGTCTTCACAAGGCTCGAAGAACTCAAAGCCGCAGCAGCAGGAGTGTCGTCTTCATGAAGCAGAAAAAATGTGGAAAGATCAAAACTACATATCGAAAAGTTCAGAGAAGCCTCAAGCCAAAAATCGGAAAAATCTCGATCAGGATGGGCTTCCTAAACAATTGCCAACCTTCACTGCTAAGCACCATGTTTCAACGATAAATTCGTAAGGGTATCACATCCTGCGCAGGTCCACCTTGCAGGACCTGGCGCAGGTTAAAAATTTACAACACAATTGTTTAGAGAGGGCATCACAACCCATGAATTTACAACTTTTTGACAACGACGCAACAAAGGAAGTTCGAGCATCTCAATTGATGATGTCAACCTTCGGGGAAGAATCATTGTGTTCAGAGTTAGCTCTAGCTCCACCATCGTCTTCACTATCGCTGCCACTGCTGCCGTCTTCGTCACCTTCACTTGAATCACCATCCTCCTTCTCAGTAGCGTCTTCTTCCACATCTTTAGAAGATGATTCTGGAATTTCGGCGCTTTTACCCCGCATCTCCTCCTAAACTAACTGAAAAAACACAAAAGAAAGAAATGTCAACTTCTAAACGTTCACGATATAGGAAACATCGCTCAAAGTTTCAACCTTTCAAGCTTGGCCCGATCAATTTTCTTCACAAATTCTTTTCCGCTTGCAAACCAAAATTCTTAGGCGAATCTGGCCTTTATGATTTGAACGTCTTCGTTAGGGCGAATTCTTGAACTACTCCCAGCGTCAGGAAAGCACGTAAGAGCTTTGTGGAACATCAAAAGATCAGCGCAGTCGAAATCGTGAAGAAGTTTCAGAATGCTTTCAACCGAGAAGGAAACCGCGAAGTCGCTAGTACCAGAAATCACGCCAGAAAGAGCCTGAAATTCTTCCTCAACCCATGAAAGCAGAGAGGAGATTTCTTCATCCTCAGGCAGAGGATTGGGACGAGCGCAAAAATTTCCTACTCAGAGGCCTCGTCTCGATCAGCCAACGCCTTCTCAAGATCTTGAATCTTCTGCTCTTTGCTGCTCAACATTTTCGCAAGATCAGCGTTGTTGATTTGAAGATCATCGACAACCTTGGAAGAATTGTCATGATCCTTGCGTAGATTTTCAATCAATCTTAAGTCATCATCATGAGTTTTTTGCAGCTTCTCGATATCTTTCTTCGAGCTCTCAAGGGCTTCTTCGGAGACTCTCTTCCCATCCTCTGCAATTTTCTTTTCATCCTAGCATCTCTTCAGAGCATCAACCAGTTCAACAACTTTTTCCCCAGGTCTAGGTTTGCAGCCTGATCCAAGTTGAAGTAACTTCCTCCTGCTCCACCAAGCGTTCGGAAGCAATCTTTCCAAGAAGCGAAGCCTTCAGGGCATAAGCCTTCTGATATTCTTGGATCTTAGAAGCTGGGTACGTCCGGAGAAGTGCTTTGAAATCTGGAAATTTCATAACAACGAGTAATAAGTAAAGACTCACGAAATTCAGAAGTTACAAGGAAAGTTAAAACAACAGCTAATTAGGGCAAACAATTCACAAACCTTTTCTGCTAAGGGTCTCAATGGTAATTCGGCCAGGAGGTACTGAACCTGAAGAGATTTTCGTCAAGGAAGTAGAAGGTTGCTTTCCCGAGTCGCGAGGAGTCTTGTTGAGTGGTGGAGGCGCCTGTTCTGAAGCTCCTTCTCCTGTTTCATCCACGATTTTAGACGAGTTCCATAATGTTAAAAGCTTAGATGCGCCATCTCTCGCAACAGCCCTTTCGCAACCAACACTTAGCAGTCCCCCCGGTAGGATGTACCAAAACTTTCATTGAAGGCAACAATCAAAGGAGAAGGATCCTGACCTTCAGGAAGATCTTCGCACGTCTCGACCAAAGGAACATTTTGCACAGGACTTTCTGTGACAACCCGGCCAGGAAAATACCGTACTACCGCCTAACCAATCCACTTTGGTCATTAAGCAGTAATAAAGTATCATCCTGTCGTTAGTTGCCGGGTTAACACCCGGTAAATCACTTATATAGCAACAAGGATCGACATATATGCATTAAAACTCACGCGAAGGCGAGTCCAGAGATACAACATAATTAACAACAGAAATTCACCCCTGAAGGGTCTAGTTATTACAAATCAAAGTTTTTGACATAACAATGTAGTTTAGAGTTTTCAAAACAGTGGAATTAACTAAGCGGATAGCGAGAACACCACGGGAGGCCAGCCATGATGCCTTCATTCATCATCCTCCACCCACTCTAGCTCCCAGCCGGGCGGGATCTCTCCGGGCCACACATCACCAAAGGCATTACCTGGAGCAACAGATTATAGCAAGGCTGAGTATATTAATACTCAACAAGACTTACCCGTCGGTGATAACTACTTCACCAACTCTAGACATGAAAGGCTTTTGGCTACTGGGTTTCTTTTGCTGAAAAGTAACAAAGAGTATGTCCTTACTTTCAAGATTTTAGCACAAGTTCTAGTGGGTTTATTCTTTTCTAAATCAGCCATCTAATACAGACAAGGTTGTACCATACCATTAATCAAGCATAAAATTCATCAACTTCCATCATTAGGGATCTCATGGCTAGTGGAGTAAGTAGTCTCAGATAACGGTGAGAGGCCGACAATCGATTGATTCAAACCTTGAAAGGTAGACCTAAACACACGGCGGGATGCCCCCGCGAGAACAACCACCAAGCGGTTCCCGAAACTCTTCGTGTCGGGATCGAATCTTACAGTCTTTGGTGCAGGCTATCTGGCATACCCCGCGAGGCACCCGGACTCACCATACACCACCGGTAGCTAGCTGTGAGATGCATCCCAAGATGAGTAATAGTAAGATCTCTCGCCGCCTCATTAAGGTACTAGGCTTACCGGTCCCATTCCTGACAAGTGCTTAGTACGTTCAAATACTTAACCCACAATAGCCATTGGACCGGAGCCCAAATCCCATGCTCTTACCACATGAGCAATCCATTTAAGGAGATCTTATGATTCCTATCAAGGTTTTTAATCGCGGGCTGTGAAAAATAGCGGCGTCCTAGTCTGGTCGCTATTTGGCGCTATTGCGCCGCTATAGCGCCGCTATGACACCGCTATAGCGTCAGCTATGTGCAGTAGTGCTTGCTTGTTGCTGCCGCTATATCTCCGCTATAGCGCGCTATTTGATTGAAATAGCAACAGCAACATGACAATGTTGAACTAGCCTTAATAAGTTAATAACTCAAATAGCCATGACAATGGACAACATAATATGATAAGTTCTCAACCTCAAAGCAAATACCAAATAGCCATGAAGGCATCAAGTCAACACTTGAAGTTGAAGTACATAAGCAAACAACCATGGACCACACAACCATAAAGTTCACAAATCACATATCAAACCATGGGCCGAGCCACGTTTTTTTATTTACAGTCCACTTGCCTTGGTGTTTTTTGCCTGAGCCTATAGCGGCAAAATAGCACGATATGACGCTATTCTGGAATAGCGGCACAATAGCACGATATAGTGGCAATAGTGCCGATAGCGCAAAAAAGAAGAATAGCTTCGCGTCAAGAGCTACAGGATGCTATATCGCCGCTATTGCGGCGCTATAGCGCGCTATTTAAAACCATGATTCCTATCTAGGAACCTATTCTCGCGAGTGACATCATCACCCGACTTGTAACGGTCCTATAGCTTAGCAGCTATCAACCTAACATACTAGTAAGGACACAGGTACCTAGGGATCATGCATCTAAGGTTCCATACAACTCCTGAACTTAAATGCACAGGCATCCATAGATAATTGTATATCAATTTGAAAAGCTGGGTCATATGCACTGGGGCTTGCCTTCGCCAGCAAGGTTAGCCTGAGCACCCTCGGTGTCGTCGAGTACTTCCACGTACTGCAGTGCAGCTTCCGCTTCTCCTTTGGCTTCCAGGACGAGCGAGTAGTCACCGTCAGGAAGATTTACACGGAATGCAATGCAGGGTTCAGGTGATGCGATAGATTATTTATCTTATCCAACTCTTGTTGGTCATATTCGCCTTAACAAAGAATTAATTATTAACTTCTTTTTATGAAGGTTATTATTGACATGTGTTTTATTATTTTAATTAAACACTTTAATCAATGCTTCCTTTTATAATTTGTCATTTCATGTGAAGATTTAATACTTTACCTCTCACCAGTAAAGGTTTGTACAAAAATAATTATTTACAATTTAATTCTTCCACAGCAAGGATGTATTCTTAGCTCTTAATTAAGTTTGATAACACTTCACAAAAAGGGAAAAGAATTAAAAAGGTATTTTCCTAATTTAATCAAAACATTAATTTATGAAAGGCCTTTATTTAACAATAAATCACTAAAAATTCAGTGGAGGGTTTCTTAAGCATCAGCACACCCATACTAAGCCACTGAACACACATACAAAGCTTGGGAAGCTAGAAAACTAATTACTTTGAAAATAACAAAAGCTAGCTAGCAATTCAAGTTAAATGCATACTAAAATAAATAAGCATCCAAATGCTCCAAACTTCCTCACACATGTTCTCTAGTCCTAAACCATCCTAGAAAAGCAGCAAGTACACCTAGAACTACTACTGATCTCGCATTATTAAATTACAAAGGAAAACATACATATATTAAGAATAAATACTTCTGCTTAATCAAAAATTGTGATTAATTCACCAAAGGTGTAACTTGGCATAACAAGACAGCATGCAAGAGTTGGGCACCAAAACATAATTATTTTTTGCTACAAAAATCATCTAGATAGATTCTGCATAAATGGAAAATAATTCATATAAAAAGATTTACATCATTACTTTGTGCAATTTTTGGCACGGTAGCTAGACATAACATCGCACACAACATATCTATACAGAGGACCTATGGATTTTGAGATATCACAGATCTATGTTTTCACATTTCTGTTTTTCATGCTACAAATATTAATAAAGAGACTAGGTGAGTATAACAAAAGTTGTAGTACTCCTCACCAGGAATCTAGTAAAACTGAGTTTGCAATTTTCTGAATTTTCTACAATTTCCTAGGGATTTTACAAGTTCCAGCAAAATCTGTATACTATTGAAGTTCCTCATTTGCACCGGGACCCCTAGGAAGATTCAAAACCTTACGAAAACCCCCCTAGTTCACGTAAAATACCCTAGAACTAATTGGGGGCTTGCAATCAGGGCCTTGGCCATGGGAGGCGGCGGCGCCGGCTGAATTCCGGCGAGCCGACCACGCTCACGGACGGGGAAGCGGCGGGGCACGACCGTGTGCTCACCTAGGGCCCGGGGGTGACCGGTGTTAGGGTGGAGAACGTGCCGGCGTGGGCTCACGGCGAGGACCGGCGGCGGCGGCGGCCGCGGCGGCTTGGCTCCGGCGACGACACGGGCTCGGCCAGGACAACAAGTGGCGCGCGACGGTCCTATAGGGTCTAGGGAAGGGGCATGGGCGGTTGCTCGACCGTGGGAAGCAGGGAGGGGAGGAGCTCGACAGCGGCAGCGCGGATGGCGCGGTGGCGTGGCAATACCGGTGGAAGGAGGGGAGAACACGGGGTATTTATAGGAGCGGCTCGGCTCCAGGGTGACGGCAGCGCGACCGGAGATGGGGCCGTGGTACCCGGCCTCGACCGGTGTTTGTACGGTGGGGCGCCGCCGACGGACCGGCGGTCCGTGGCTCGCGCCGGCCGCCCAGACGGCGCGGACAAACGGCGGTGCACGGCCGGGAGGACTCCAAGGAGCCTCGGGGCATGGGTGCGTGGGGGAAGGCGCGGCCGGGGACGGCGGGCGCCTCGGCCGGCGTGGTCTCGGGAGCGGACGCCGAGAGGGCGCGGGCGCGTGGGCGCGGCGTCGCGGCGCGGGCGCGGGCCGACACGAATTTGTGGTTCTGATCCCTTGTTTGAGCATGAATAACTCCAAATTTTTGAATAGAAATGTACCAACCGATGAATACGGAAGTTGTAGATCTAGCTATCCTCTACCACTTTCAAAAAGGCTATATAGTCTTTTTCTTGATAGATTTTGCAGGAAGGGCTTGCCAACTTTGAATGCCACTCAATTGCCATGAACAATAGGTACTGACCTTTGAGCAAGTTTTTCACCTTTTTCCACTCAAAATTTGAAATGCCAATCTACATGAAAGTTGTGTCCCTCAACAAGCTGGACAACTCTCATAAAGGTAGATTTTTAAGTGTTTAGGTGAATTTTGGAGAACGCGGCAAAAGTTCCGGAAGACATCTAGGGTCACTAGGGTTTGAGTGGGGTTTTAGCCATCCTCCCCCGTGGCTAGGGGACTGCCCATCCTTTTATAGGCCAAGGAGGAAGCAGTTTACAAGCATGCCACTCTATTCTAGCTACGTGTGGAGGTATGGCGTACAGTGCCATGGAGTAGACGGTTGTCCTGGCGAATCTCGCTTCTGGCGGGGCGTCACGATGTGTCCTGTGTGTCTCCAGGAGCGGCCTCGAGGGGGGTGGCGTTGAGGTCGCTCGTTCGAGGGCCGTCCGCGTGGGGATTCGAGGGTGCCATTAACATGAGGCCGTACAAGGCACAGTGGCTGGCGTGGCGGTGTCCTGTCGCCGCATGTTCCACAGCGTCGGGTATGGTGATGCAGTGGCCGGGATGGCGTTACGGCGGCGGGGACGGTCGCATAGGGCTGATGGCGACGGAGGTGACCGCTGCCGCTGGCCTGACGTCACGGCGCCGTCCTGTGCGGGTGCAGAGTAGTCGTGCGTCATCCCTTCGAGGGTTCCGCCGTCCTTTTTCGAGGGTGCGGTGCGCCGGCCGTACGGGAGTGGGTGGTACAGTGCCGCGTGGCGGTTGCTGACCACGCCGCACAGCGTCGCACAGTGCGGGGAGTTGGTGGAGCAGTGGCGGGGCATGATTCCCAGGCGCGTAGTGGCGTGGATTCGCCTTTGACTTGGACGCCTGCAGGTGTCAGTGCATTAAATGCCCCTGCCGGAGGGGCAGGTATGGGGGCGGCGACCCGTGATGCCCTCGAGCGAGACGGAAACTCACTCGAGGGGGCGTTTGGCTCTCGATCGAGACGGCCGCTCGAGGGTCGTCCGACCCTCGAGCGAGACGGATCCCCACTCGAGGGGGCGATCGACCCACGAGCGAGGCGGATTTGTACCAAGGCGGTGCCGTATCCCTCGAGCGGAGCGGAGTTCTACCCGAGGGTGGCTGGGCCGATTGTCTGACGGGCCGTGGGCCCATAGGTTCGTTTTGTGCGTGTGTTTAGGTTCGTTTTCATTTATTTTTTACGAGTTTAAGCAGGTTTCTCCTGGTTGTTTAGTGGACCCGCATGGCTGTCCCCAACACATCTGTATCTCTTTTTCCTTTCTTCAAAAATTTTCCTCTGGGGGCTTTTAGAGGTGCGGCCGAGCAGCTGGCTACAACAATAGCTGGAACTTTCACAACAACGCCTGGACGACGAGAGCGGAAAGACTTTTCGCCACACACTTCAGAGAATACCTGATTGATTCTTCTTTTGTGTTATACCAAATTTTTGTAAGCCTTGTATTCATTCATGGTAGATTCGCCAATCATGGCGTTCACTTTCTTCTCTATCTCATCCATGAACTCTTCGGCACTCTGGCCGTCTTTCAGCTGAAGGCCGAATCGGGGAAAGGACACTTCTTGTGTTGCCCAGTTTACATTGAAGCTTACGATCTCAGTAGGTGCCCATCCATAAGAAAGCGGCCAAATTTCAGCAGCAACGAACTCCTCAATATTGTCACGGCCACCGAGAATCATGCCGGCCAAGTGGAATGCACTTTCGCAATTCCTGAATCTAGCTACCCGATGATTGTATGAAGCAGTGCAAGTAGCAGTCAATGCTTCAATGGGCGAGCAGAGAGGGTAAGCTGGTCCACTGTAGTCAGGAATCTTAGACATATCCACCTTCACATAAAACCAGAAAGAACTCCAATCTTCGGAGAAATTAGTCTTGTAGCACGGTGCAATCTGAATTCGTGTAAGTCCTTTTCGCGTATTTTGCCAACGCGTGTTGAAGGTGCAGCACGTGTAGTGCGCTTCGTAGTGATGGCCATCGTCAAGTTTGATGATATCTGGCTCGATGACTAGCTCAAACAATCGTGCGAACACATCTACACCAAAGTTACACCTGAAGGTCTTCATAACCCAGAAAAACTTGGACAATTCCAGAAACGAACTCAGTGATAGTTGATGAATCTTCACGGAAAATTTGTCTAGAATTGCAGGCATGAGGGGATCCCAAGGAAACCTGAGTCCGCAAGTGAAGAAGTCACGAAACACGACGACTTCATCGGCTTCAGGAGTAGGAATCTGCTCATCGAGGGGAGCGCGACCGTCGCCAGCAGGAAAGAACCCAACCGCCTCGTATTCCCTGATCAGATTTGTGGTGACCTTGGATTCACCAAAAACAAAAGATGGAGGAAGTGATTTTGAACGTTTCGCAGCAATAAGATCCCTTGAATCAGCATCAACATCTCCGAGATCTTCTCCCTCGGATCTAATCTCCCCATCTTCACGATTCTCAGATTTAAGAACAGCTGCAGGAACTGGGTTACCCTCTTGAGGTTGAATGTCCTCAGTTCCATGAACTTCCTCCCTAGTAGACGAAATACCAGCAGTGGCTAACTCTTCCGAAGTCATGGGTCTAGCTGTCCTTTTAACGCTGGCCACCTAGTTGACAATAATACGAGGGCAAACCCTAAGATGACTCTTATGAAGTAGAATGTACGAAAAAGAATGTTCGAATTTGAAAGAACAAAAGAAAAGAGCGAAGAAAATAATACCTTTGAAAACTGAGGAAAGCTCAAACTCAAGACTCCTTGTGGCGAAGAGCACTTTTGCGAAAATCCTTGCAAACTTTCGGAGAAAGCGAGGAAGCGGTGAAAATTTTTTACGGTGCAAGCTCTCTATTTATAGGGGTGAGGGGGGTAGTTTCAAGAAAACTACCTCGATATGACCGTTGTGAGAAATCCGGGGGACGCGTGTACACTCCGACGTTCCGAGGGTGACATTTTTTTATCAGAATTCAAGGGTTTTCGTGGAATCGGATCGTCGAAGTCAACCCGCTTCCCCGAGGGGCTAGTGTTGGGGAATTAGGCAAAAACCTTATATCCTTGAAACGTCAGGTTTGCCGAAATTCGTGAGAAAAGTTCGTGAATCACCCTCGGAGTGAAAACTTCAGTTGCGTGAAAGGGAAACGTTCGCGAGGAATTCTGACAAGTCTCAAGTGTTTTCAGGCTTTCAGGTAATGTGCGAAAATAATAACCGAACCTGGCTTCTATGCGTGAAACTGCTGCCTATTTCAGGATACTTGAAATCTGCGAAGTTCTGGAATCTGGAACGTGCGAAGCTCTGGAATGTGGAACTTGCAAAGCTCTGAAATCTGGAACCTGCGAAGTTCTGTAATCAGGGATCTGCGAAGTTCGGGAACTACAATGAGCGGTGATGTTCACGAATAAGAGATTCGGGGATTAGGAAGAGGCCAAGTCAAAGACGTCATCTCAAAAGTCCGGGTTTAAAGTGTGAACTAGTGGCAGGCTTCTAAATGTGTGAAATTAGCCCCTTAAATCACGAGATGAAAAAGACATTCGCGTACATGTTCACACTAGGAATATTCCTTAGATTCGAGGGTATTCTCGGAATGTAAAAGTCCCTTCGCTCCCTATAAAAGGGGGCGCGAGGGCACGTGTAAAGGGGTTCACAACTTTTGAGGCGAGTGCAGACTTTTGGAGATTCTTTGTCTCCCTGCCTTTCGTGAATTGCGTGTTTTACCTTGTAGTTCTTGTGTTCGGGGACTCCATCCGATTTTTCGGACCCCAACACATCTCTCGAACACAGGGTATCCTATCTGATGTCTCAAATTGCTTATGCTCTTGTATGATTTGTTTGTGCGGTTGATGATGGGAATAAGTCCGTAGAGGCCTAGCTTCATTTTTAGTGCGATGATGTGAAGGTGCTAAGGATGTACATTCCAAGATGGTGCGCCTCCATATTGAGGTAATCATGACTACTGCTGGTCTGATTGTCTCACTATAAGGCATCTTTTTGGAGTGTGCATCTGCAATTAAGCTGAGCCTTGCACAACTTTCTACGTGTCTTATTCACGGCTTGTTTCTATTGGTTTCAGTTGTGATGCTCTCTTGTTCCATGGCGATGATGATGCACGACCATTCCTAACGGCATAGCATAAGAAGGTTCAAGCAGGTGTTAGCTGCTAGTGAGGCAGGTGCTCTGACTGCCTCACTACCAAGCAACTCGCGTTTTCACATTGATTTCGTAGGCAGGTGCTAATCTAAAACTGGTCGAGCCGTGCAATTTTTATTTCAACAATGATGGCGTAACTCATTTGCTATGCCTGACATTGTTTCCCTAACTAGTTTTTCTTTCTATTCCTCATGTTGCTGATTTCGATTGCTTCCAATATTGTTGGAGATGTTCATGGTGGCCTTGGTGTTCCTTTAAAAAACAAAGCCCCAAATCGTGGGGCTCATGCTTTCACTGGCCCTGCAGTTCTGGTCAAAATTCGATGCTGAAATCGTTACAGTTCATTCATCTCCGATCTGCAAAAAGTTGTTGCAATTGGCCTTCTATGTAGATTTGTTGTCTATATAAAGTGATGACCTCCCTATATACGGTCTTAAACTTGTGCTGATATTTGTTGCGTGCATTTCCGAGAAGTATACGAATGGATAGTAACCATCACCCACGTGTGCCCGATGTGAGGGTATCTGACACTTGTGCAGCCTGCCAAACTCCATCTGTTGATGGCAGTTTGAGGTAGTTAGGATCCACAACTGTTGCAACCCAACAAATGAAATCTCGGCCCAACACTATGGGGTGCAGATATACTAAACAAATTCTCTGCACCCCCTTGATCCAGACCCGTATGGCTTCGGCCTGGCTAAGCTAGGTGTGATTAACAAACGTGCACAATATATTTCCGAGAGCGAGCAACCATGTTACCCATTTTTGAAAACGGATTAAAATTAAAGAGCTCTGTTCGGGCGTGTGCCTGGCGGCACCGCCGCCGGGGACATCGCTCCCCGCCGTGGCCAGCACATTTGCTCATCCGATCCGAGTGTATTTGCTAAGAGCATTTGCCCGATCGATTGCCAGCAGGTTTGGCTACAAGTTTGAGGCGCATTCATAATTAATGAAAGAGAAAACAGATAAATTTACTCTGTTAGTCTCGTCGTCGTAGTGTAACTGGTGACAATAACCCTGGGCAGCTGGCCGAGCTCTAACGCAAGGGCACAAAGAGACATAAGTTCTGGTGGCCATTCAAATCAGCCATAGGTGCTTGACTGCTTGTAGTTCGTTCTCGGAAGAGAGAGAGAGAGCTGCCATGGTTTTCCCATCCTCTGTACATTGGCTGGCTCCGCCAAGTGAGACATTCAGAAATAAATTTCACGTACGCCAATCCAGTGGTTACGAGTAGAGTAATACGTTAGCTTAAGACATCGATGCACACTGTGATGACCCCTCCTCCCATTGCGACAGTATTAATTGCTACAAGCAGGTCATCTGCCAAATAGTTGTGGAGGAGGGGTCGGTGTCACCGGCCAGCGAGGGTGACCCCTCCTCCCATGGCGAGTACTCTATAGTCGGTGACGGTATTTTTAAAGACAAATCCATTCGTATAGTTTTCGCATCTGCAAACTCAACAATTTAAAAGTTATTGATGATTTAGATTCCCAATGTTTGACCAAACCTTGTCCTAAACGTCAGGTTTTTCAGAACGGACGGAGTATTTGCTAAGAGCATTTACCCGATCGATTGCCAGCAGGTTTGGCTACAAGTTTGAGGCGCATTCATAATTAATGAAAGAGAAAACAGATAAATTTACTCTGTTAGTCTCGTCGTCGTAGTGTAACTGGTGACAATAACCCTGGGCAGCTGGCCGAGCTCTAACGCAAGGGCACAAAGAGACATAAGTTCTGGTGGCCATTCAAATCAGCCATAGGTGCTTGACTGCTTGTAGTTCGTTCTCGGAAGAGAGAGAGAGAGCTGCCATGGTTTTCCCATCCTCTGTACATTGGCTGGCTCCGCCAAGTGAGACATTCAGAAATAAATTTCACGTACGCCAATCCAGTGGTTACGAGTAGAGTAATACGTTAGCTTAAGACATCGATGCACACTGTGATGACCCCTCCTCCCATTGCGACAGTATTAATTGCTACAAGCAGGTCATCTGCCAAATAGTTGTGGAGGAGGGGTCGGTGTCACCGGCCAGCGAGGGTGACCCCTCCTCCCATGGCGAGTACTCTATAGTCAGTGACGGATCTAGGATTCAGATGCAGGGGTTGAACACCTTCTTCTACTTCTAGACACTAGAAAAACTTCATTTATAGCAAAAAAAAATTTAGAGGAGAGTGAAAGAGGGCTCCATTGTTGTGCAAGCAAGGGTATGAACACCTTCTTCTACCCCTAAACACTCATTTATAGCAGAAAATTTCAAAGAAGGCTGAAGAAGAATTCCTTTATTACGCAGGCAGTAGGGGGGCTGGAGCCCCCTCCGCCCCCTCGCTGCCTCCGTCCCTGTCTATAGTACATGTATAAGTTGAGAGTGAGAGCACGATTTGGTAAACTACAACAACGAAGACAATTTCATGACATGGTCTCCAGATGGTGTCATCAAGCATCATGATCATCCGGTCGAGCTTTTCTTGGATGCACACCTAAATCTGAAGTAGGTGGCGTTTCGTTGTCGTGATGGGTGGTGCCCAACCACACGAGGTCATACCCGAATCTCCTCCAACGGAGCTCTTAGTAGTACTGGGCGAATGCCATACCCCACCTTCTTTCCTACCCCACCCTTCCAGAAATCCTAGATCCATTTCAATCCAGCCACCCAATCTTCAGCAAATCCAGGATTCAACAATCTCCTTACTGCCTCGTTCTTCACCCAAATTTTCAGGATCATCCATCGGTTTCTTCCCTGATTTTGTCAATCTCTGCTCTGTTTCTGTTCTTCGTAAGTTCGACACCTGCCCCCCACCGCTCTTCGTTTCCACGCGCCGATTCTGAGTTCTTCCTCGTTCCTGCTGCCGGCCGTCTCTTCGATCTCGTCGCTGTCCCTCCCCATGACTACCCCTTCACCGTTGAACTTCTTTCCCTCTTTTCACTTTCCACTCCTGCGTCTCTTTCTGCCGCTACCTGCCATGGAAGAGCAACCTCCAAACTCCATGGTCACCCTTTCCATGGAGCATGTCCCCCCAACCCTCAGTCGCCGCCCATAATCCCCAGTCGACCTACCTTTCCTCCTCCACCAACACCCACCATTCCCCCCATCCCAACCTCTGCTCCAACCCTTAACTTACAACCCAACCTCCTGGATAATCAAGATCTCATCCGTGCTCTCGAAGCTCTACAGGTTGCCTCAGCTCGCGCTGTCCTGAGCTCCAGTACTTCTGCGCAAGATCGTTCTGAAGTTGCCAGTGGTTCCAAGCTTCTGCTCATGGTTGTTGATCCCCGTGAAGACTCTAGATCCATCCCTGAATCAATAGCCAGGTCAGATCTGACAAATTTGTGGAGGGGCAGATTGGTATCACTAGATGAGGTAACTGCAAATTTGTTTCTTGCGGCTTTTTGCTCCGAAGGAGATCCCATGTCAATCATTAGAGGTTAACCTTGGACTCTTCGCAATAACAACCTTCTGATAGAGTTATATGTTCAAGGTCATCCTACCAATTAGTATGCTTTTTCAATTCCTAGAGGCAAATGTCAGACTTTATGGTATCCCTAGTAAATTCAGAACAGAGCATCATATATCAAAAATTGTGCATATGATTGGTCAACTTTCAGATTGGCACAAACTAAATCCAAGATACTTTGCATCTGATTTGCATTATGTCACAGTTAAGATCAAGATTGATGCAACCAAGCCTGCTATTGATAAAATTTTTTACTCAGTTCCTCAATCTGGCACTTCGGTACTGTACTTATCTGGATACATTATGAGAAGATTAAGAGGATTTGTACATACTGTGCTAAGCTTTTTCACAATGATGACCAATGTCCTGAAAGAGCTCAAAGTATTCTGGTGGAAGGAGAAGATCAAAGTTTTGAAAGTTTAGGCCTTTGGATGACTCGGTCAAACAGAATTCATATGCAACTTGTTGAGAACCAATTGACTGCATTTCAAGATGTGGTGCCAGGCCCGTCCTCAGCTCTTTCAGAATTACGACAAGCCTTTACTGGAGTCCGAATGGGATCTAGCATGGTTCAGCCCCCACGTCCACCCCTTGTTCCTCAGAAACCTCACCCAAATACCTCAGCTGCTGCAGATTCAGTGATTCCAAATATGACTGCTACTGATGATATGTTATTGGATACCTTGGCCTTAGTGCCTGTTTCAAATCATCAGACATTGGTTGTTCCTCCACACTCTCAGCAGAATCAACAGCTTCAGATTGTTCCTATTTCAATAACTCAACAGCCTCCTCATGGCATGCACATCAGTTTGTGTCACTCACAGCTCACCGACAGCAGAATCAGCAGCAACAGCTTGTGCCAACCACAACTCACCAGAATCCTGATCTCATACATCCTACCACACAGAACCAAAACCAGCCAACTTTCAGTTCTAGTTCCCAGCCTAGTAATACTCAGCAAGCCATGTTACAATTCACTCAGTATAATATTCAACAGACTCAAGTTCAAGTTCAAGTCACTACTCAAGTTGAAACTTATCTTATTACATCCACTCAACGGCAGCCACAAGCGAACTTCGATGTTAACAATGAGTCATTACCATTAAACTATCAACAAGTGCCACCCTCAGCTCCTTTGATGCCAGTGCCACCAGGGATGCAGTGCTCATTGCGTGATTTGTCCCCAGAACTTTGGGCCACTCTGCCACCACAACGTCAGCGCCGTCTACCTCTCCACCCACCGGGGCAAACATGGAATCCTGTTTTTGATAAGGGCAAGGCTGTCATTACACATACTCATTCAACTTCTGTTGCTCCCCCTCAAACCCTAGATGCGGGCATATATTAGCACCTGCCCATGGGAGAGACCATGAACCTCAACTTCTCCCCCAACAGATTCAAGCTTATGAAACTCTTGTGGCTCTGGGTATTCTAGATGGCACTTCGGCTCCAGATCCTGTTACTCTAGATCACCTCATGGAGTGTCTGGATCTTCAGACTCCACTACACTACCCAGAACCTTCCCCAGTCAACGTCCCAATCCAACCCATTCGCATTCCCCTACCTCAGCCTACTCCACCCCCTCCTCTCACTCAAGCTCACCCTCCATCCAGATCCACCCTACCACCCCCTCCCACCTCCCCCACCCCACCCAACCTCCTCGCCTCCTCTGCCTCCGTCTTCCCCACCAGATCCCCCCTCCTCCTCCTGCTCCTCTGTGCCCATCTGCCTCGCGCCATGGCAGAGTCCCAGCCTCAGATCTACGACATCGAGGCACCCCCACCCGCAGAGCTCAATCAGAGGCCCCTTCAGCTCGACAGCGCTCATCACCTCCCCGTCAGAGAGCTTCCCCGCCGCCTTCTCTGGCCCAATCAGACACCGGTGACTGGAATCTGCCACCAGAACCTCCTCATCAGATCTGCGCCAACACTGAAGACTCACCCCCTCTGCTCAGCGGCGCCGCTCCAACGCCGGCACCAGGGTTGATGTCCCCGTCGTCCGCCCCCGTCTTCAGACACCGGCTTTGTTCCCATTCCCGCACCGCCGTAAGCGGGAACGTGAATGTCTCGCCGCTGATGCTGCAGCCTCTGCGTCGCGCTCCCCTGAGCTTGCCCACATGCCCGTGGAACCCGCGACGTTTGGGTTCCACCCCTTTGTGCCCAGGTCACCACCTCCTCATCACGCAGCAGGTCGAGAACAACGTGGTTCCTCCTCCGTACCATGACAACGACATTGAGGCTCCACCCCTACAGCAGTTGCCGCCCCCACCGACATCCCCCCCAGGAAGATCGGGAAATGCAAGCCGACCCCCTCCCACACGAATCTGAACATCAGTTCGGCCTTCTCGCTGGGACTGTGACATGGGGTCCCCCGCAGCAAGTGGAGGTGTCGGGATCCATCCTGGGAGGACTCTCGCAAGTGGGAACCCAGATCCCGGTGGACTACTTCATCACCCAGCCTCTCCGGACTTGCTTTGCCATTCTCCTGGCATCTCTTCTTGCAGCGGCTTGGGACATGCGGCTCAACTCCATACGCCTCTACTAGGTCGACTACCTACTGCCTCCTCGCCCGTCCACCTCTACTACCCCGCGGGCATGATCGCTGCTGGACCGGTTCTGGCGCAAGTGTCTCCTAATGCTACTACTAACCCTCTCATCCACAGGTCTACTATGGATAGCACTCTTCTCCCTCATGACGCAAACTTTCAGGCCGGTCCTAATGTTCAGAATCATGATCATGGCCGCGGTGAAGGTCTCCCTCCTGTTCGCCACCCTGATCATGTACAAGCTTCATCCACAACTGATCAAGCTACTGCACCGGCTTCAAGGGCGCCGCGGGCACCATGACGCATCTAGCATGGAACTGTCGAGGTTCAGGCGGGAACCTTAGCAGTTCGACCATGCTACATCTAACCCGCCTAATCCAGTCTACCAAACCCGAGGCAATGTTCCTCTCAGAAACTTGTAATTCTACTGTTTCAGTTTCCTCTCTTAAAAATCATTTTAATCTTAATGATGCTTTTATCGTACCTTCTCAATGCCAATCAGGTGGCCTATGTATTACGTGGAATGACGAGATAAAGCTCACTATCTTTGATCACAGTCAAAACTACGTCTTAACCATCTGTACAAATAATAACAACAACCTCCGCTATGGGCTAGTCTGCATGTATGGTGATCCTCTCCATCGTTCTATGTCTATAATATGGACCAGTGTTAAGAACTTTATCTCTCTTAATAGTACTCTACCTATGCTTTGTATGGGAGATCTAAATGAAATTATGCATCCTTCGGAAAAACTAGGACCTGCTGTTGTTAATTTCAATCGTATGAATGCTTTATGTTCGCTTGTTAAGTAATGTGGTTTATTTGATCTTGGTTATGATGGTCCTGCTTACACTTGGTCCAACAAAAGATTTACTTCAGCGCCAACTTATGAACGTTTGGATCGCTGTCTAGCTAATGCAGAATGGTGTCGTGCTTTCCCTACGTCCACATTCCTCCACCTTCCTATGATGTACAACGATCACGCCCCCATCCTGCTCCTCCCTACCTCTCAACGTCAAAAACCTCAAAAACCCTTTCGCTTTGAGAACTAGTGGATCCTGGATGAAGATTTCCAGGAAACGGCACAACAAAGCTGGCGACTTTCTACTCGACGACCTATATCTCACAAACTTCGTTTTCTTGTTGCAGATCTAAAGAAGTGGAGAGCAAAAAAACCCCAAAATCAGAGACCATTTGCAATCTATCGAAGATCAAATCTTCAGCCAGCAAATTCTCCATCCCTCTAATCAAGACCACACTCTTCAACATACTCTTCACCTGCAACACCAGCACCTCCTACTCAGAGAAGAAACTTACCACATACAAAGATTCAAAAAACAGTGGGCTATCAAAGGTGACAGGAACACTGAATTTTTTCATCTTTCCATCATCAAAAGGCATCGAAAGAACAGGATTTCCCATCTAATTAACCCTGATGGTTCTCCCTCCACCACCCCCACACAGATCTCCTCCACCTTACTCAACTACTTTCAATCCATTTTCACCTCCTCCTCCCCACACCAATCTGACCCCCACCTCCACCTACCTCCCCACATTCCCATTCACAGACCCATCCTCACTCTTCTCAACCCCACTCTACTGAATTACCTAATCCAGACAACACCTCCTTCACTTATTCCATACCAGACCTCAACGAGATTCACTCCATCATAAAGAAAATGAGAAGCAATGCTGCACCTGGCCCAGATGGTTTAAAAGCAGCTTTCTACAAAGCCTCATGGAACTGGGTGAAATAAGATCTCTTTCATCTAGTATCAGATTTCTACACTACAGCTACCCTTCCCTCTGATCTCAACCAAACATTCCTCACACTAATTCCAAAAAAACCAAACCCTTCTTCCCCCAAGACTTCAGACCTATTAGCCTCTGCATTGTAATTTATAAAATCACTGTCAAATCTCTTGCTGATAGAATTCAACCTCATCTTCCTAATTACATTTCTCAGGCTCAATCAGCTTTGTAGCTGGCAGACACATCTCTTCTAATGTTATTCTCACCTAGGAAATTATTCATTCTTTCACTTTTAAAACCTAGATCTCTCAGGCTTTCCTCCTCAAAATTGATCTAGCTAAAGCTTTTGACAGACTACAATGGCACTTCATATCTGATGCTTTAACCAGATTAGGTTTCAATCAACATTTCATTCACCTCATTTCCACTTGCATATCTTCTTCATCCCTGTCAATCCTAGTCAATGATCAACCAACATCTTACTTCTTTCCCCAGCGAGGTCTGAGACAGAGCTGTCCCTTATCTCCCTACCTCTTTGTTATAGCTATTAATGAACTTTCTTTGAGATTGCAGGAGGCTTTATCCAATTACAACCTAAGAGGAGTCACACTGGGTGAAGGAGCCCCCCTATGCATTCACTCCTTTTTGCAGATGACTTAATTTTATGTGGAACAGCAACTCTACAGGAGGCTCAAGCAATTAAAACTATTCTGTATGACTTCTGTCATCAATCAGGTCAGACCCCAAACCTCCAAAAATCCTCCATCTTTTTCAGTCACAACGTCACCAACCAGGTTAAAAATCAAACTCACTCCATTTTTCCTGTTTCAAACCTTGTCCCAAATACTATGCATCTAGGACATCCTATGATTTTCTCTTGTAAAGACAGGAATAGGGCCTACAATTTTATTTACTCCAAATTTCATGCTAAATTTGGCACTGTTAAAGCTAATAAACTCAACCATGCTGGTAGACTTCAGTATATCAAATTTGTTCTTTCTTCCATTCTTATCTACTACATGTCAACTGTTCTTTTTTCTAAATCTTTTATTTCTAAGATTAATGCCATCATTAGGAATTTCTAGTGGGATGGTATCCAAGATGAAAACCCTACCAATCCTATTGCTTTTCGTTCGTGGGATGATATTTGTAAACCCATAAACCAAGGTGGCTTGGGCATTAGAGACATGGAGCTCATCAATAAAAGTTTAGTTATTCAAACTGCTTGGAATGTTATTACAAACAAAAACCCTATTCTGTCCAATGTTATTAAAGCAAATATTACCCACGTTCCTCCTTTTGGACTTCTACAACCACTGGTCCTCGATCTGTTTTTTGGTCTTCTGTTTTGCAGGTAAGGCAACACTTAAATGAAAATTCAACCATGCGAATCCATGCAGGCAATTCTTCTATATGGTCTTCACCTTGGATTCCCACCTGGAATTCGATACATGATAATATCATGTTGCCTGTCACCAATAACCCCTTACCTTCCTTTGTTTCTGATTTGTGGATGTAGGATTCTCATAATTGGGATCAGCATATTCTAAACACTACTTTTACACCCCAACTGTCCAAACTATCAATTCTATTCAGGTTGTGCCTTCCACTGAGCCAGACATTCTTAGATGGACTCCTGCCACTAATGGTAAATGCACCTCCAAAGCTACATACAGCTATCTCCAGCAGCAACAGAATCATTCTTCCCCTCTACAGGTTCCAGAGCCATTTCTCCTCATACCCATATCATATTGAACAAAATCTGGAAAGCCAAAACAATCCCCCCTCTCCTCAAAACCTTTACTTGGCGCCTTTTTTGTCAATCCATACCAACTGCTGAGCGTGCTGCTCGCTTCTCTTCTAATATTGACCAACACTGTACTTTCTGCAATCAGCTAGAAAATGATACCCATCTTTTCTTCCTTTGCCATTTACCCCAACAGATTTGGGCTGCCACGAACACCACTCCTTTCCTTCATCTTATTGACCCTACAGCCGATGGGATGCAACAGATCCTACCACACCTCTTCCCCATCACGACTAACGACCAGACCTTTACACTAATCCTTCTTACTCTGTGGTACATTTGGAAAGCAAGAAATGACCATCGTTTCAGAACAAAAACTTGGACTTTTTTGCAGGTTCAACATGCTGTGTCAGCACATTTCCACACAAATCAAATGGCTTGGGGAGAACCTGCACACCCCTCCATGGAGAACAGGTTCTCGATACCCTCTCATTCATGCAGGGCTTCAGATGCTACACAGAAGCTTCTACTGCTCCCGATCTTTTACCTAATGAAATCAGACCGACAGGGATTTGGACTTTCATCACTAATACTCAATTACAACCCCCTTTGTCTATAACTATTAAGGCTGCTTTGAATGCCTCTCCTTCGGTGTTTGTAGCTGAGGCAGCAGCTCTAGCTTTGGGGGCTACTTTGCTTCATATTATGCATTTGAACCCGGTTAATTTTTTCACAGATAACCATCTTTTGTCTCATTATATCAATAGCATAGGACATCTTGACATTCCAGATTGGAGAGCTGCGGCGTACACACACACCATCTCTTCCTCTTTGACAGGTGCATCCAAGGTGTTCAACATTTCAAGAAACCACAATCACATGGCTAATTCTTTAGCCAAAGAAGGATTAGAATTAATTCAGTCCAATTCTCTACAATTGGATTCTACTTGTACTAATCCTTCTCATGCTCATGGTTGCCCATTGTTAAGGGCACTCCAGCTTGTAACCATTAACTCTGTAATGGTGTTCACAACATCTTGCTGTTAGGTTTAATGAATTGCTTGTTGTCAAAAAAATCTGAAGTAATTAACCACATGACTCTACTAGCATTATTTTCAAAACAAATCTTGTATCGCCATCGTTTATGTAGTTTTTCCATAATATCCTGAGCTTGTGATTGTTTTCCATCAGCATCAAGACTTTTCATCAACCTATTAAAAAACAAGGTAAGAGAACAACAATCTAAATTAAGGCAATGCTTGGATAAGGGGCTAAACTTTAGTTGAGTCTGTTTGGTTTCATGATGCTAACTTTTAGCCTCTACTTTTATCTTCATTTTGATTAGCTCTTGAAGAACCACACATGAGGGTTAAAAAGTGGAGTGCTAAATTTTAGTCTCATTATAGCCCTTTAGCCTCTCTAATGTAGGCTAAATGAGGGCTAAAAGTAGTCCTACATGACCAAAAGATACTCCCTAGATAGTCTCAACTATGAGAGTAGCGCAGTAGATTCTCGCTCGGCCCGCTATACCCACGAGCCGATGCCAGCCAGGCCTTAGGTCCACCGAAGCCCACAACAACAAGACCCTGGGCCTAACTTAACCCAAAAGACTAGCCTGATGGGTGAGGACTGCCCCCACCTATATGTTGCACTCCCCACCATCAATTTCCAATGTGGGACTAAACCCAACAATCTCCTCTGTCACACATTGTGCCCAACTCTTCCATCACAACCATCCGTGTGATCTCCCGAAGACGTTATCCATGCCCCGAGTCTAACTCTGCAGTCACAACCATCCGTGTGACCCTCTGGAGATGTTCATAGGCTCCCCCGTCACCATGTGACCCCGGACATGTTTTCCAGGTTTTCCGACATTTGGCTCTGATACCACTTGTCAGAGTGACGCAACAAAATCTGGCCCGACTTGCTATACCCACGAGCGGGTGCTTCACCAGGCCTAGGTCCATTGGAGCCCACAACAACAGGCCTTAGGCCTAACTCAACCCAAAAGACTAGGCTGATGGGTTGAGTTAGGCCCGGGGTCTTATTGTTGTGGGCTCTGGTGGACCTAAGGCTTGGTGGGTGTCGGCTCGTGGGAATAGCAGGCCGGGCCAGAATCCGCTGTGCTACTCTAACAAGTGGTATCAGAGCCCGAGCGACCTCATAGCCCACGAGCACAAATCTCCTGATCGATCCCGTGCACGTCTGGTCCATCACGTCGTTCCCATGGCCGCATCTTGGACCCACGCCCGATCATCAGCTGTTGCACGTACCTGCCTCTGGCCACCGTCCACATCTGTAATCATGTAACTACGAAACAATTCACCTCCAGAAAACTTGCCTGAGTCTACCATGGCTTTCACCACCATCGTCGCAGCTCCATCTTGAACCCGCAACGACCACCCCGATCACAATCGACCACCCGTCAATCTGACCGCGAGTCGAAGTCGTCGTCTTCATCACGACGTCTTCCAGCCGCATCGTTGAACCTGGCCATCACGTCTGACTGGCCCCTATCGAACAACAACCACCAGCTGCTATAAAATGATCTCCACGTTTGGACGCATCCCTATTGGTTGCAGCTCATTGGACGGTCCGAGCCACCCGCTCGAAGTGTCCACCACCACCGATCGAGTCGTCGATCGCCGCCATGCTCCACCTTGTGCCTTGTCCCTCCGCGGACAGCTTGTGCGACCTTGCGCAGTGTGGAACACATCCATCGCGCCTCCTCGTGGATCTTCTCCCTGGATCTGGCTCTGGTACCACTTGTTAAAATCAAAGTGCGAAAGCGATAACATCAAGAATGCAAAGCCAAATCGCAAGATCACACAAACGAGAATGACAGCGAGGCACAATGTTTTTTAACAAGGTTCGGCCATGTGCCTACATCCTCTAGGCATGACTACTGGCGCTCCTCCCCATCAACAACAACTACACCAACATCCGGGAACCACCACTGCAACACCGCCGCCCACACCAGCCGCTAAGCCGTCTCACGGTTACAACGGTAGTGCCCTCATATTTATGGGTTGTAGGGATGCAAAGTACGACTGAGACTCTACCCCTATCCTACCAAATTACAACTCAAGTCCAACTGTAGCCGAACTGTACACATATTCAACACATATCTAACACCAACCCTCCTCCACCCAAGACTCTTTCTACCCTCATAATTAGGCCTTCTCTAATAAAAGAGTCAGCTTGTAGCTCGTGGCTACATCATAACCAGAGTTCCATATGACATTAGGCCTGCTAATGGGGATTAACCTGCCCCAAACCCGCCCCAACCCGTAGCTAAAGACATGCCGGTGGGTTAGTAACCCACCCGCCCTGCAAACCTACAAACCCGCTCCGCCCCACCATGTTTGTGCGGGTTTCTACGGCCGGCAGCAGCTGAAGGCGAGGGAGGCGGCGGAAGCAGCCGAGGCGGGCGGTCGGCGGAGCACGAGCGGTCGGGAGGAGCGGGTGCATGTCGTGCTCTAGTGCATTAGGAGAGGAGTGGCAGAGGGCCATGGCGCAGATGGAGCAGAGGAGCTCCTCTGCCTCGCAAGGCCCCCGTGCTGCCGGACGCCCCGGCGCCGCCGGCTGGGGCGAGGGAGGGGGAAGCCGGTATAGGATAGTGAAGATGCGCAAGCCTTCTACCTCTGACGTGACACGTGTCCATGCGGCGGCCGACACGTGGTGCAAGCTCGCGCGCCACCGCGTGGCCGTGACGAGAGCCAAGCATGCTGTGGTGAGCTCGGCAGCCACGACGAGGAGGGTCCACTTACGCGAAGGAGGGAGGGGTCACCATTGGCGAGGTGATGCGCTGTTGCTTCTCCTTGCTGCGGCCTTGAGTGTGCCTCACATTCATCGACGACGGTGCGGCGAGCCTCCCTGCATTGCGTGCACAGCCACAACGGCCACCGGAGGGCGCGGGCTCCATGCACCGCACGCACGGCTGCGTGCATGACCACAACGGCCACTGGAGGGCGTGGGAGAGGTCACCACCGATAGACATGACCATTTGTGGTGGTGTAGGGGTTGCACGGTGGGCCGGTGGCGCCGCCTGGGCTTTTTGAGGCGGCCATGGTTCTTGACAACGAGGTCGGCGAGGGAGGTCGGGAAGCCGTTCTGGACAAGGGGCGGGCCCGCGCGGGTCGGCGGGTGGAGGGAGGCAAGGAGATGGTGCATGTGGCCGCTGGCGAAGGGACGCTTTAGCGGGCTGGTGGTGGTTGGCATCACCAGCGGAGGCCGAGCCGACGAGCACAGTTGGCAAAGCGTGTGGTTGGCGACTGCTGTAGAACCGTGTGGGTGACGACCCATTCCCACCCGCACCTGACCTGCATGCACAGGATACCCATCCCGCCCCGACCCGCAAGCCACAAAAACCCATTAGGGCCCACCCCACTTATCCCCATAGCAGCACCCGCCCCAAACAACCCTTTTCCACCCGCCCCACCAGCAGGGCAAGACGACATATAATGTACAATAGAGAATCGTGGACTAACATGTTAAGGGAGGGCATCGGAGATCGTATGACCTGATCGCTTCGCGTTGTTTTTGGCACTATACATTAAGTAGAAACAAAGAAGTCTTTTATACACTAATAGGCTAAATTTTAGCCCTTTAATACAAACAGTAAAATAGGTTAAAATTAGCCCTCCATTTGAGCAAATATTATTGAAGGATCGGATTAGCGACCAGGGGGCATGAATGAGAGCCGATAAAAATTCGTCTTAAAGAGATGAACTCAGCATGCCCCAAAATGTACTCTGAGTGTCTCGCACAAGTGAGGGAGAACAAAGCCCAACCCAGTCACCAAGATCATGTAGTCACTACGGACGTACTGACTCTCGAAACGATTCTTAGAGCAACGATTGAAGAAAGCGGAAGCACAAACCACGAAAGAAAGCGCTTAGCCAAAATTGCCAATCACGGATAGACCGTCCATCAGTGGCCCACGGAACGTCACAGGAATTCAGACCGTCTGTAATTAACTTTAGAACATCCAAAGATGAACTTACCTATACAGATCGTCCACGAGGGCCACACAAGCCGTCTGTCGGTGTCACGAACTGCCCGTGGGGTCGTGACGGACCATCCGCCAAAAACGCCAGAAAAAGCCAAACCTTATCTTAGCGAGCTACTCCACACAGACCGTCTGTATGAGTATGACAGACCGCCCTTGCGCAAATCACAAATGAACAACAACAATTCTGCGGGTCAACTCCAAACATCTAATCGATGGATCTCCGATTCACCCAAAGGATTGAAGCCAAATTTTATGTGGAACAGATATATGCTTCTAGGAGAGCTATGCCTAAAATTTTGTGGCCCCAAACCCATTCAATCTCGCGGAATCGCAAATCTTAGAGAAGAACACCATGAACACAAGTCATCCCAAAATCATCAAATCCAGAGCGATTCACGGTGTTTGAGGGTGCAAGATCACTAAGAAAAGAGTCACAAGGTACTCATGTGTGATCCCCTCAAAGGAATCCGGAGCAAAACAGCCTAGAAATCAATGAACAAAAATCCCACAAATAAAACAATCAAGAATTGAGAAGGAGATAAAATTAATCCACCAAATCTTCCATACATTCAAAGGAAAGATTCTACATAATTTAGACTAGCCTCATCCCTTCATCCAACCCCTAGAAGATGCTCATAATGCTCATGGCTAGCCTATGTAAAAGAAAATGAGAAGCAGTACAAGTGATGGGATGCCATCCACCCCTAGCCCTATATATATTAAGTCTGGTGGAGCAAAAGACTACACTACCACTACAACATAAAAGGAAGATACATACCCCTCAGGGGCAATCTTGGACAGATGTAGATATTTCCATCGAGTTGACACGCGTCCACCGCAGTCTTGCTTCGTCCCTCTGACGAAAACCCCGCGATCACGCTGCGTGTCCCCCGCCTCGAAGCTTCTTCTCGCACCCGGATCATATCTCTATTGCGTCGGGCCCTCAAACTCGGGTTTGTTGCTCTACCGAGAAACCCGATAGTTTTGTGGGTAAACCACCAAAAATCTCGCAGATGAGGCACAACCTCCATGCAAGGCTCTCCTTGACTTGGTCGCCACGATCACCCCGGCTCAATGTTGGTTTTGTGGCTGAACCAACGAACCGTCCGCGGCTTCGTTTTGCTCTTCTTGCACCATGTGGCCCACACTTGATCCCGCTGTCCACCAGGTCCCTCGAACCGAGTCTACTTGTCCCTCCATAAACCCGGAGGCCACATTTGCTAAGAACCATAGCTTTCACACTCATTCTTCACCTGCAACAACGCAAACCAATCTGCAACCTACACCTGCAATACTAAGCCAAGAGTCATTGCACACAATATTATCAATCACTCATCAGTCATCACTGAGGAGCGACCATCCACCGATCCTTATTCGCCCCCGGTCCTCAATTATTTAACCCTATGGAACTAGACATGCCCTAAGCTGAGAAAGAGTTTATCTTCAATTCTTCATCATAGTGCTGGCTGCTCCATATATACAAGGAGGGACACTAGACACTTGCCAACTTAACCAAACCGTTGTAAAGTTGACATGGAGAACATGGCTTTACTCATGAACTATCCATTTTGCAGATCACACAAAATTAACCCTCTCCATGATGGTAGACAGAGAGAAAGCTCTCTAATTAATGTCAACTGATCTTACTAGGTCTTAATTATGACGGTAACCATGCGTAACCAGCAATGGTAGTAACTATGCCGATTAGTTAGACATGTTTTCCTGTTTTTAATAACAAATATATGGGATCATATTTGTTATAGAGCTATATATACTATACGAGATAGTATCTTTCTGCCGTGCACACATCATTGTGTGGGTTGCTAAAATTTTCAACCATGCTGACGTAAGGTGACATTCAACTATACCTATCATGTTGAAAAAATAACCTAATTAATAAAGGTGCAGGAATAATATAACTCATGGTTGATGACAATGCGTTAAGTAGAATATATAGTTAAAGAAGGGGCAGAGGTAGAACAGAACAAAGTCAGGAGCACTTGAAATCCGAACAGGGTCATGAAAAAGTGACACAATTATTCCATGGATGAGTGTAAACCAAGAACTACTGGGCGAGTCTTTTAGTGTCCTAGAGGTTAAAAAAGGCAGGGACAGGGCATTGCTCAGTGAGAATATAGCATGCCCATCTTTGTTGAGGCACAAAGAGTCCAACAAATGCCGTTTTGTTAACATGCTCGGTGGTTTCACCTCACAAGTGGTTCCACTTTCGAGCAGGGTCAGGTTTGTGTATTCTGTGCTTGAAGGGCCGGGTTTGTGTATTGTGTGATTTCGCTAGTACTTCCTCCGTTTCAAAATTTTTGTCATTTTGTTTTTTCTAGATACTTGTGTCTAGATACATACTAGTAGAAATGTATCTAGAGAAACCAAAATGTTAATTATTATGAAGGGAAGGAGTAGTGACGAGGGGAGGAGTTTGAGTTGGACTCCAACCAATGCTAACGAAATGGGTAGCAGTAAAACTCAGAACAATCCATAGGATATTTCAGAGTAACACTCAAGTAAATAAATAACATATACAGCAGGACGACGAGCAGCGACAAGATTGCTGAACACATTTTGAGTGGCCAATGCCAACTGAAGGAAGCGCGCTCGTCATGCTGTCATGACATGCCTATATATGCGGAGCCATCTCCATTTCAAGACCAGGTTAGCTGCAGCTAGTTGCTAGCTTTGTTGAAGCGCTCGGATCCAAAGTTAGAGGAACCTCTTCCATCTGATGGCAGCAGCAGTGTTCTTAGTCTTTCTCGCCATGGTCTTGCTCGGGACAGCGGCCGTCCGTGTCGTCGCCGATCAGATAGGTTCCAAAACTGCATCTTACACTATGCCAGATCCTTCTGTCATTAATCGC
Source organism: Cenchrus americanus (assembly GCA_947561735.1). Classification (NCBI taxonomy): domain Eukaryota; kingdom Viridiplantae; phylum Streptophyta; class Magnoliopsida; order Poales; family Poaceae; genus Cenchrus; species Cenchrus americanus. The sequence goes on from OX387245.1 coordinate 114,088,892, forward strand.
CTCGAGAATTAATTAAGTAATATAATCGATCACGTTCATGCATGCAGAATTAAGCATCGACTGCGGCCTGGACGACAAGTACAGCGGCTACACGGAACCCAACACCGGCATCACCTACGTCTCCGACAGCAGCTACGTCGACGCCGGCGAGAACCACGCGGTCGCCGCCGCTGGCGACCCAGCGGGGGGGGGCGGCTCCTTCCAGTGCAGTCGCTGAGGAGCTTCCCCTCCGGGCAGTGGAACTGCTATGCGCTACCCACCACCGACGCCGGGGCCACGTACCTGGTGCGGGCGCAGTTCGCCTACGGCAACTACGACGGCAAGAACAGCTCGTCTGTGGAGTTCGAGCTTCACCTGGGCACCGTGCTGTGGGACACCGTCAGCGTGAGACTATTTGACGACGGCGCGAGCGGCGTGACCACCACCAAGGAGGCGGTGTTCGTGGCGTGGGCGAGCTGGGCGCCGTTGTGCCTGGTGAACACCGGTGGCGGCACGCCGTTCGTGTCCGTGGTGGAGCTCAGGAAGCTCGGGGACGGGCTCTACCCGCCTGTCGTCTCCACTAACCAGTCCATGTCAATGTACGCACGGCTAAAGATGGGGACAGACGTTCCATTGACCAGGTACGTGGCTGCTTAAAATATAAACTAAGTCATACGTACTCCGAGTGTTGCTGCAGGAGTTTCTTAAAAAAATAAAAGTGAATTGCAAAGCAATATATTTTTAAATAATATTATTCATTTATATATGAAAACATGTTCATTTTGTCGAGAGAGAACTGTTCGCATCCAAAATCATTCTTAAATGATGATCCTACATGTATTTCTACGTACTGTGAGAAGTTTTTGACGTGCTACTCACAAAGACATGCTATTAGTCATCAGTCATCACAGAAAATTGGCTCAAAACATAAATAGTTGATCTAGTGGATGGTTGACATGGTATATAGTGGATAATGACATATATGAATAGTTTGAATGTTGACAGAAATAGAGTTACGACCCTTAGTGGAGTGCCCTTATATAGGTTCAGATGATAATTGAGAGTAACTTCGCATTAAAAAAACTTTGTTCCATAAGAGTTTAAATTTTCACAATAGATCTATATAGCAGCTATAGTTTATATGAGTGCTGAAAATTTGGTGTGTTCGGTAGAGCTACGTCTGATTCGGATTCTCTACAAGAGGTGATTCTCCAGGAGAAGTGATTATGTGGCTAAAAGTGATTCTCTCTAATTCTGAAGCATAACCTCATTAAATCAGTATGGAAAATCACTTCACAGGATCAGGAAAAGCTACTTGTTTCAGTTCCCAACTTCCTAGTTCATATCAGAGAATCAATTCACAAAATCAGCAGAGAATCATTTCTGTTTGAAAAACTATATTTGACGGAGCTCATGTTGGAATCAGTAGAGAATCTGCTCTAGAAGCTCCGCCAAACACACAAAATTCAGGAAAATAGTTTTCAACGAAATTTGGCCACTTATTCATCTTTAAGTAATTTCAACAGAATTTGTGAGGTTTGACTTAGTACAAAGCTGAAATAACAACCTTTCTCCGTGGGTGCTAGTAAGTTAACTTGCTCTATTCGATTGCATCGCCCTCATTATCGCAGGTTGTTGTATACTCTCAATGTCATTTCAATTATGGTCTGTTTTCTTTCTCTTGAGAAAAATACTATGATACGCATCCTATGTTGATTCAAGTCTTTCCAATTGGATTTTGTTAAGGCGCCCGAATGATACGCACGACCGGCTCTGGTTTGCATATCGGACGACCAGCCCACAGTGGGCAAGCCTTTCGACCAAGCAGGACATCCAGCCAGACTCCAGCTTCGACGTGTCCTCGCCCATCCTCCAGACGGCCGTCGCAGCAGCTGCCACCAACACTTCGCTCACCGTCGTGACTGCAGGCAAAGAGCACTACAGCAGTTCATCATACCAGTTCATGCATGGCGTTTCTGCACTTCGCTGATTTCCAGAATACCCAACTCCGGGAGTTCGACATATACGTCAACGACAAACGGTTAGGGCCGTATAGCCCTCAGTTTCTTGAGGGTTCATGCGTGCACAGCTCAGAATGGTACAGGGCCTCCGATGGCAAGCACAACGTAACTCTCGTCGCCACAGCCGCCTCCGTGCTTCCCCCGATGCTCAACGCGCTTGAGATCTACACTTTGATCGACTTGGATGATGCTCCAAAGACACTGCCTCGAGATTGTGAGTTCTGGATCGGTTGATCTCTCCCCTCTAATAACACAGTCAAGGAAAAATTCATTCATCCTATATACGGCTAGAAGAAACAAACTATATTCAATATTTTCTTAACGCATAAATAAGCGATAATGGTTTCTTTAATCATTTCCGATTGACCTGATCATCTTCATATATTTTTTGGTACGTGCCTGTGCTAGTTGATGCTATTATGGGTATCAAAGTGGATTATAGAGTGAAGAGAGACTGGACGGGAGATCCATGTTACCCATCTTCGTGGAGCGGCGTGGGATGCAATAACAAAAGTCAAGACATTTTAAGGATAAATTCACTGTGAGTATTTGCAAACATTAATTATATTGTTTACAATATCTTGGATCGTGATTCTAACGTTTGTGCCTTGGACATGTCTTGACTTGAAAATCTGATACAGGGATCTCTCCAACAGCAACTTGAGTGGTGGAATATCTCAATACTTTACATTACTCACGGCACTCGAGAACTTGTAAGTGATAGAAAAACATTGCGTCACTGGCTACTAAACCATCATATTGAGATATTAGGGTTCACTGGATACCAAACCATGTTTCTTTTATTTTTAGATTAAGGAAATAATCCCGTCTCCACAGCCAGCCTGCTGTGTGCGACCACAATGTCAACACCAGTACAATGGTACAAACACCACGAGTACATATAACTCCCGACGTACAATAAAAGTCAAACCAGTAGAATACCCTGCTAGCTAAAAGCAAACTGGTAGAACCATGTTTCTATGGGTATGTACGCAGTTCTTGTTTGCTTATCATTTAAATCATATCCTCCGACAGAATTTGGAATGGTGTTTTTGAATAAATAAAACCACATTGAATAACAATCAATGTATATACTCGGACATTTGTGGTGACTATGCAACACTTCGGAAATGGGGCTCTTTTATGGTAGACCATACCACTTATACCATTGTTTCAAAAGGACCAGTGTAAAAGAATCTGACGGTGAGATTAATTGTATACCACCACTTTTGCACTTGTGGTATATGGTGGTATACATAGGCATAGGTGATATATGTGTATTATTGGAAGTTTTTTCTCGGTGGCATAAGCGAAGGAGTATATGATTTCTTATCAAAAATAGCCATATATAAGGGTAGGGAAGACAAAAATATATGATTTCTTACCAAAAATTACCTATTTACCCTTACCATAAATAGTTATATATTGCATACCACCACCTGGTGCTATGGTCCACTGTAAAAGAGCCCTCGGAAATGTTTATGGCTTTTGTCCTGTCACACCTGGTTTTAGTAAAACAAACCAAGTGCATACCTATATGCATGCCAGGATCAAGTTTCATGCATATAGTAGACCAAAGTGAATAACAGTAACAGTATCACGTAAAGAACATAAACAAACTTACGAATCTATCAGAGTTATACAGCTCAATCCTGGAAACGGAGGCGCCAACTCCACAAGCAATCGACTGGGGGCTGCGTACGCCTAGCATCATCATCTTCAACAGCTTCACACCATCACACCTTTTGCTTCTGAGCAGCAGTAAGCAAGGATGAGTACACTTATGGTTGGTACTCATCAAGGCCACAAATTAATCATGTGAGGGTCCAGGCCGCTCTTGACCGTGCGCACAAGTCGCGTAAAAGTCCCGAAGAACTTTAGACCCAACCTGCGATGCAGATCAGGCATCATACCATACTACCGAGGTGTGATTGCATAGGGACGCTACGAGGCCTTTACAAAGATTCCCTAGCATGGGCTGCTCGCTAGGTTACATGATCAGTGGAGCACATAAAGCTCCCTAGCGGGTACCGTGTCTTAGCAAAGCCCAACTCCCCGCCAGAGCATGTCTATACACCATCTCCCGTCAGCCCCCAACCCCTTTCAGGTAAAGCATACCACATACTAAGGTTTCTAATTAATTAGCCAAGACAGAGCCATATGTCTTGTGGTATTACGGTTGTCCTGGGTGGTCGCTCCATGTTCCAATTAAGACACAATATCTTATTTAAAGCATAGATAGAAGGTGGTTAGGGACACTTGTCTTTCTCCAACGAAAAGCTACTCTTACTGCTCTTTCTTCTTGAAACTCTTCATCTTCAAAGCAACGAACAACAGTCCTTCTTCTACTCGAAGCAAACATCAGGCACAACATACAAAGCAACAAGTATAACTAAGAACAATACACCAATCAAAAGAAAGCTTAAAAAGAGCGTACTACAGGATAGGCTTGATTCTATGGTTACGCAACGACGAAAGAACGCTCAAGACAAAACTAAGGTCGAAGCTATCGAAAGATTATTATCAAACAACAAGAAGAGACTAAGTGCTTGACATATTTTAATTAGAAAATCATGTGGCAAGAATATTTCAAAGCGGGTTATGTTTAATTAAGAAAACACGGTAAACTTAGCAGATATTTAAGTACAAGTTATATCCAATTAACAATTAACATTAAAAAATAAAGCATGTGAAAGAATCTAATCGAATAACTTTATATTACGTGTTCAACTAAACATATTGATATTGAAAAGACATTTATAATATCATTAAGCAGATTAACTTTATTATGAAAACCGATGTTTAACACTAAGCATCTTTTATTTAAAGAAAGCTAGTTATAAATAGGAATTAACCAATTTACATCATGATTAAAGAAAACCAGAATAGAAACTAAGCACTTTTATTTGGAAAAGTAATGGAATAAATATTATCCAAGATTAACATGCAACTTTAGTGTTAAAACAACGTAAGAGGTGATACACATGCTAACACACAAGTTAAGGTGAAACGAACTATACAACGACACAAGGACATAACTGATTCACCAAGGAGAACTAGGAAAAGGATTACTAACTAGGAAACAAAGATAACAGAGATATAGCTGGTAACGTCTAACGACTGATTTGCATTTATGAGAGAACAAGATTATGAGGTAGATTCATTTTAATTAACAAAACAAATGCAAAGGATATTACAGAAATATCCTGAGTTGAAGTTAAAGCAAATTAAATTTTGTTTGCAAAGATCGGGTATATAACCTAGTCAAGTTTTATTTATAAATGATTATATGTAAATTACACCAATTAAATAATAATTTAGATAAATGAGCGTAGAACTTTATGATTTGTATATAACTAAGCAAGTTGTAATTAGAAACACATTTGCGTTGATATTAATCAAGTTAACATTCCTTTATAAAAGCTGGTGTAAAGCCTATTAAACTTTTAATTAGAAAAGATAATTAATATTAAGCAGATTAACATTTGGTTTATGAAAAACCGAGATGTGGAATACTAATTAGATTTTATTTACAGAATATATGAAATAATCATTAATCAAATTAACATTTATTGAAAAGCGGTGTAGAACACTATATAGCTTAAAGAAAGCATGTATACTAGACATTAAACAAAATTAATATTAAATTAATTTTCAGAAAACATGTATCTTGAAAACCACTACAAAAAATCTCGTAGTCTATGACGGTCAATTTTCGTCACGGATCATCAAAATTTCGTCATAAAATGACATCTATGACGAAATTTGAGAACGTCATGTATTGAGCGTGACGGATCCCTTCTCGTGACGTCCTTAAATTTTCATCATAGATTAGCGTGATCCATGACATTCTCAAGGCGTCATAGATTGGTGTAAAGCCCATTGAACCCGCCCGAAGCCCAAAATCGTGACGAAAGTGATCGTCATGGATTGACTCGCCACGTCACTTGTAGAGATGATGTGGAAGATGAAGTGACGATTATGTGGCGGATCTTTGTGGTGATTATGTGGCAAATGACGTGGCAATGGTGTTTTACAAACGTGGCGGCGACGTGGCGGCCACATGGCGCTGACATGGTAGCGACGTGGCGCTGACGTCGCACCACGTGGCGCCGACGTGGCAGCCTATGTGGACGATTACGTGGCAGCCTACGTGGACGATGACGTGGCAGCCGACGTGAAGTGGATCACATTGTGGGCCAAAATTTCAGCCCATTTAATTTCAATCGAAACCATTCCAGCCCACTAAAAATACACATCACAATTTAATACACTTCAGCCCAACAGTCATTTGAAAGGAAAATCAAATTCAGAACTCCAAGATAAAATTAGCAAAAAAGCCCATAATGACATTAGCAAATCCAACAGATCACTTCAAACTTTTTATACGGGGACACATAGACAGATCTAGCAATACATGTCGGACTCGAAGCATTATTAAAATATGGAGATAAACATCTTTATTCCTTGCATATGATCTGAAAAGAAAACATTGTCAAAATATCAAATACTGTCAACAATATTTGCAACAAAAAAAGACTACTATCAAACTGTAACAACAAATAAGAGCTTCTAAGTAGTATCGAATTTGAAGAGGTCAATGTAATATCAACTTAAAGAAATATCAATTTTACATGGAAAAATTTACCAACTCTGAAAAACATGCATATCCACAAATGGCATTATCAGTGCTCAGTGACCACATCTATAATCACTATTAAACCATATATCTCAATAGGACACATGACAAGCTGTTTAAACTTTAAACTGTTGGGTCTAGGAACAATTCAGACAAACCAAAGCAGTAGGTAAAGATTAAATTAATACTTGGCATTGAGATTAATGTAGCAAAGAATAATTTGACACTCCAGGCAAAGAATAGCACTAACAATGATTACTATAATACAACAGGAAGGACATTCAGAAAGAACTATGCCTTAATTTATAGGTGCAAGAGTGAAGCAATACCTTTCTAGCATTATAGGTTGAACAGGTTGCTTGCATCACAAATGTACTCCTTGCCACTGGAGCCGGGACTCACGAGTAAACAAGACCAAGACATGGAACATGAGTAAATGGTGAACAGATACATGAAAGAATCACATGACAATTTGAACCTTTTTTCTAGTAATGATTGTAAAAACTTAAGATTTTCACATACTTCAGAAATAAACATATTCTTGTCCTTCCATTCCATCATGTGAGACAAGAAGCACCTCTGGTACTTGGCTGCAATGGAAGCAGAGATCAAAACTCAAAAAGAAGTAAATAAAAGTTGGGTTGTTTGCTGAAACCGAAAACAAGACAAAAGTACGGGGAGAAAGAATTCACCATTATTTTACCTGTCGATATGCATGCTTGATATGTGTAACATGCAAAGCTGTAATATTTCTTGCCTCATGAAAGTTAACTTTGTTGCCAATAAGCGAGACATGGCTTTCCAAATTACGATAGCAATCAACATGGGAGACTATATACGGGAAGAACTTAATGGATTAACTAGTCGGTCCTATCATTTTAACACAAGGGTTAGTCTAAACCCTCACAAGGATCAAGATATCTGTCGGGCAAGTGCAACTACGAACTGTCTAAACATTGATTTGCAAAGCTATGATGCATACCAGCTGCCTAGCTGAATACTACAAATTGCGACCGCAAAATCGATCCAAGAAGCTACATGTGGCAAGCTATGATCCAATGACAAAAAATGATCCAAGATGCAAAATCGATCCAAGATGCAAAAAATGATCCAAGAAGCTATGTCATTAAACAATTATAACAATGACAATTATGTGTAGCTACATGTGGCAAGCAAATTTACCTAAGAAAAAAAGATAGCGACATTCAACAAATGTAACCGCTATGCATGGGCAAGGTTTTTCTCCAATTTTCCTAAAACTAAGAGACCAAATGTTATCTATTTGTTGCAGGTGGACGGACATATATATCAAGCTCATATAATTACATTGCGGTGGCGGTAGAGAACGGAATAGCTAGCATGTAAGTGAATCTAACGAGCTAAGCTTATTAAACGAGTGCAAAACTAAAATACATCTATCACTTTCCATGAATGAACAAAGGAGCGAGACTAGCAAAAGTTGAGAATAAGAACGCGTTAGAAATGTGCGTCCTCGCGCCGTGGTCGCGTGGTGCCCGCTTTATCGGAACAAACAAACGGATAGCGGTGAGGAGGGGAACAACGGGAGGCCGAATCCGAGAGGGGAAGGGGGGAAATGTGCTTCGCTCCACATCGGTAGGGAGGCAAGGAAGCGGGGAGGGGAACGGCGGCGGCATCTTGAGCTTGCTCCCGCCGTCGGAGGCGAGGCCGGCGTGCATCTCGACAACCATGGCGTCGACGACCGGCGCGGGCGGGCGGGCGACGTGGCGCGGCCCTCCTCGAACTCCCCGAGCGGCGCGACGGCGCGGCGCCGGCGGGACCGTGCGGACACCCCGCGCGCGACGAGCGCCGCGGCGATCGCGCGCGGTGGCCGCCTCGCGCCCGCCGCCGGCCCGAGCCCGCTTGTACTCGGCCGAGGAACGGAGGGTGGGGAGGCGAGAGGACGCGAGGGGGAGAGGCGAGTGGCTACCGGCGCCATGGGAGGTGGCCATGGGAGGCGGCGGGGAGTGGTGGCGGTGCGGCGGATGCGAGGAGACGGGCGGCCAAGGAAGAGGCGCGGCGGGAGGCCGGTGGATGGGGGCCGCGGCGGGGGGGAGGGGGGGAGGGTGTGGATGGGGTCATGGGGAGGAGGGGGCTGCGGGGCCGGTCCGGGAGGAAATGAGTTAGGGTTTGGGATGCACTTGCTTATATACTTTGCGAATGCGATCACGGTCGTCGAATCGGCGATGAACGGTTGGAAATAGTTGGGCCATTTGGGCCACGGATGCTTGGTTTCATTCTTGCTCTACTTAGCATTTTTTGTTTTCTTTTCTTATTTTATGCACCATTGTGAAGTATCACACCGGCCAACTGTCCATCTCCTTCTCACGGATGAATCCGGCTGTTGAGGAGAGCCGGCGGATCTTCGGTCTTCATCTTCGACTTTTTCCACTCACGGCTCGGATGCGGCCGCGGTGGAGACATCGGCGGTGTGCCCCTGCGGCGGCCCGGCGGCCTCGTCACGGCCCCTCTTCTTCCCGGCGGTCTTCGCGCTCTTGGACGGTGATGGCTTCATTCTCCAAGTGCACGACATCTTCACGCGCATTCGCTCGGGGGCTACTCTAGCGGCTGCGGGTGCCGGCGCGCTCGGATCTACGGCGGCGGCGGCGTGCGCGATCTATTTGAAATGACTACGGCGGCGATGGGTGGAAAACCCTAGGGGTTTTGGCTTCTATTTATAAGTCAAAACAGCCCTCCAACGGCATGGGATGGATAAGTTTGCGCTCGGGCGACTCGGCGGCCGCGCGTGACTCTTCGTATTCTACTAGTCGACGCGCCTCACCTCGGGGGCTCGGCTACTTCTACTCGACTACCGGGAAGCGACAAGACTCGGGAGCATCTCGGGACACATTCTACAAGATGACCCTTCAATTCGAGAGGAAGTACTCGACTCAAGGCTCGGGGGCTCCGTGCCACGTGTCCTTCGGATTTTTCTCTCCGAATTTTTCGGGATATTCTTGCCAAGACATCGAGATGGACCCTCGGCCCGAGTCTACAACTCAACCTAAGGCTCGGGGGGCTACTCCATATGGACCGCGATTTTGCAATCGCACTTCCATATCGGCTTCGGCTTCAAGACAACACGGGCATTTTTGAAGACCTTCAAGGGCGGCGCTCGAAGACGCTTGGGACTACTCAAGAAGACTTCAAGATTGCTCGGATATCGGTGGAGTACATTCCGGCCTCGGGATGCTTCGACTACTCTTGAGAACTTTTGACTTGCGGTACTCGGGGACGCTTGAGGACTACTCGTTAAGGCCGTCAAGACTCCTTGAAGCTATCCTTCTCGACTACAAAGTACTCGGGGGCTTGTCGTATGAACCTCCCCGGGCCCGCTACCTCGGTGGGTACCGGGACCGACTAATCGGTGGGCCCACGGGACTACCGGCTTGCGCTACACGGCACACGATGGCGTGGAGCACAAGGACTACGGAGGAGTACTCGGATAGGAAGCTGTACATGTCCCCCACTGTATGGAAGACTCCTAGACGTACTCGACTAGTACTCTCTCCCTACTCCGACTTGTAACCCTGCCTCCCGGGCTATATAAGGCGAGGCAGGGACCCTTCTCTAGCATCGAATCTCATCTCACGGCGTACTATTACACCATCTTGTAATCGTACCCAATCAATCCAGAGCTACGCAGCATACAGGACGTAGGGTATTATGCACCTCGCGGCCCGAACCTGTCTAAATTGTGTGCCACGTGTCTATTCCTACGAGTTACCGATCTCGGCGAGGCCACATTCATCTACTTCGGGTACTCCCCTTAGTAGGTTGCCGGTCTAAAACACCGACACACAGTGCCATTTATTATGCAAACAATATATTTTTCTATTTTAAAATACCTAATTAAGAAACATTTATGAATTAACCGAAAAACTAATTATCTTATATACCCAAATATATTTTTTGCATGTAAAAGAACACATTTAAGTTGTCTATTAGAAGTTTCAAGGTTTTCGAACAAAATGCTATTTTCTATCATTTAAATGAATTTATGCAGATTTATTAGAAATAATTAAATGTTGAACTCATGGATGGCAAAAAGTCTAGTGGTGACCCTCCATTTTCGCAAATTTGGGCCGGCCTTTTGGGCTGTGCCTTTGGGCCGGCCTGTTGTGCAGCGTGGGCTGGTTTGGTTGTCGGGGTGGGTTTCCTAAGCACGTCAAGTAGTTAGAGGGCCGCCGCGGACTTTGACTCCGGTTAGCAAGCCCAAATCACTTTGACACCTATTCAATTTTTGCGAAAGTCTAGTTTTCGTCCCTAAACTCGTAACTACACAAAGCATATCCTTCAACCTTTGAAATTGTAAAGATTACATCTAGAACTTGGTTATGCGTAGTTTTATAAATGATTTTGTCTTTTTCTTTTTTATTTTTCGACTAGATATTTAGAAAATCATAGTAAATTATAAAAAATCATAAAAGGAAATTCAATTTTATTTGCCACTATATATGTATATCTATATATTGAATATATAATATTATATGCTTTTGAAAAAATTTTAAATTTAGATTTTTAAATTTAAGACTGTTATTATCTATAATTCTTTTCATACATTATATGATTTTGTAAATTTATTAATCATGAGGAAATGTTGAAATGCAATGTGGGTCGGATTATGATGAAATTGGCGCAACGTCATGGTGCTTGGACTTCATATTGGGATTTCATATCCAACACTGCTAATCCATGACGAAATTTTACGGTTGTCATGGAAGCAATGTGATCTGTGACGAAATCTATGACGAAATTGGCAGAACGTCATAGTGTTTAGACTTCATATCGGGCTTCATATCCAGCACTGTGAATCTATGACGAAATCTGACTATTTGTCATGGATGTAGTGTGATCTATGACAAAATAAAAAAACGTCATGAGAATTTCGTCATGGATCAAAGGATTTCTTGTAGTGAACACACCACTAACGCGTACTTTATTTTATTATGAACCTAATGCAACTTGAACGAATTAAAACGGAGCTAAAACAAAGAATCTATGGAGAAATAAAGATTGGAGGACCTATTCGTGATTAACTATAGACTTCAGGGGCTAGCTGAGAAGATCTGCAAGACACATGAAATAGTGCTCACAAAACTGATAAAGCTCGGGGTTAGATCTGAAAAAGGTCACTGGTTGGTTTTGGATGCAGGAATCTATTCTTATCAGGGGGTTTTCGAAGAAAGGTGCAGGACTCATAAACAAATCTAGGGATTACTAATAACCTTAGGGGCCTATATGCAAGATCGTCGGAAGTCTTCTTCCTCCTCTGGTTTGAGGCGAACAACGGGTCTGGTGGTTCCCCTCGCCAGCGTTTTGGGCAGCTAGGGGCTCAGGCGGATGGCGTAGGAGGTAGGGGAGATCAAGGGGACCATATAGATGTGCTCACCGGCGGAGGAGACGGGCGGGAGCGGCCGGAATCCGGCCGGCGGCGGACAGGGGTGGCCGGTGGCTCGGGTTCAAGGGGCGGTGACGCTCTGGAGCTCCTCCAGCGACGGGAAGCGGTGGAGTATGCTCGGCTCGGTGCGTGGATTCTCATGGTGACGACGGCTTGCTCCGGGAGGACCCCTAGCCGGCGAATCGGCGGAGGGAAGCCGGCGGCGGCGGAGGTTGGCCGGCCGGCCGGCGGCTCGGGCGGTGGCGGCGCAAGGCGAGGAGAGACGACGGTAGGGATAGGGCGCGCGAGGCTCGGCCTCGCCATAAATAGGCGCGGGGCGAGAGCCTCGGCGTGGCACGCACGCCAAGGCCGGGGGGCCTAGCGGCGCGGCTGCGCGCCGGCTCTCGCTGCTCGGCCAGATGGGCCTGGCCGAGCCGGGCGGGCTGACTGCTGGGCCGGGTGCGGTGCAAGCGGGGATATGGTCGGGCCTTGGTCTCGGCTCGTTAGGGAAAGAAGTTTTCCTTTTTTTCCTAAATACTTTTCAGTGCATAAGTAATTCTAGAAAAAGTTCATAAAATACTTTAAAGCACGAAAAATAGTCAGAAAATCCCAAAAATTCTAAAAAATTCCCAGAGATAGATTGGGACATGAGCAATCCAAATAAAATATTTGGAACTCATGAAAAGAATTTTAGTGCCTGCTAATAAATAGAATAAGCTCAGGGAAAATGAGACTAAATTTCAGAAAAATCCGGAAAATTCTCGGAAGGATTTGGTCAATACCTAGGCGTATTTTTGAAACCTTTTGCACTCAAGGAGCACCAAGATGCATCGGCATGAATGCAACACTCACATCGAACCAATTTATTTTTATTCAGAAAATCAAACAATGGTTTTTTTCCTATACTAGATTTCCTGTAAACAAAATAAATGTTGAGAAAATTTTTAAAATTATGAGAAAATTGTTATTGAATTGTTCTCTATATTCACGTCCTGAAATTGGAAATTTCAGGGTGTGACATGTCCTGTATTGACTCAACTAAAAAATTGTGTGTTGTCTTAAACCATACTGTATATCATGATAGATCCTCAATTTTACGTTATTTTGTTATTCATTCGCAGTTTGAAAGATTGTAGGTATATCACTAATATTTTAGAAGAACAAGTGCATGTATGATTTTTACATTCCTAATAGTTGTGCAAATATTTCAGGGATTTGTCTTATAACAACTTAAATGGATTTATACCTGATTCCCTACCAAGTTTGCTCTCACTTCAAGTTCTGTAAGTAAATTTACTTGGTTGCAAATTATTCTGAATCTGGGAACATTACAACTTGACTGTCACTTCCTACAGAAATTTGTCTGGCAACCATTTAAGTGCCCCATTCCCAGACTCTATTTGTAAAAATCGCACAGGACTTGACTTCAGGTTTTGTCTTTCTTCGTCAAAATTATTTTTTTCTGTTAAGATGAAGCTTCTAGGTTGTCTGATAATGGTTTAAGACTGGTCTGATACTCTTCTTCAATTCTAGATATGAACCTGGTGGACCACTTTGCGATCATGAAAGAACACATTCATCAAGAAAAAGAGCTATTGTCATAGCTACTTCTGTAGTGGTTCTTGTGCTGGTAGTGGCTTTAGTTGCTCTTGGATATTTCATCAGGAGAAAGAAGATAAATCCCAATGGTGCACACTCATCCTTTCTCTAATCTACAAAAAATAAGAAATATACAGAAGCTAAAGTTTATTAAACTTTGTATTCTTTATATATCTGATACCTGTGGAACCAGTATCAGCGCATGACCCTGCAAGGGGAATAGAATCCGAAAATGTTCCTAGGGTCGCAAAAGGACATGTGAACCACCTGCAAATTAGTGAGAATCGCCGTTTCACATATAAAGAGCTGGTGAACATAACCAACAATTTTGAAGGATTCATTGGACATGGAGGTTTTGGCCACGTGTACTATGGCCGTTTAGAAAATGGTAGTGAGGTTGCTGTCAAGATGTGTTCTCAGTCATCATTACATGGACTGGATGAGTTTTTAGCTGAGGTACCAAATTCATTCATATAACACTGAGGAAAATGAATAATCCAGTTGTGTACATTATTTTAATCCAATTTTTGAATCTTGTTAAATAGGTTCAGAGCTTGACAAAGGTCCATCACAGGAATCTAGTTTCTTTGCTTGGTTACTGCTGGGAGGAAGATCACTTAGGACTGGTTTATGAGTACATGTCTCAAGGAAATCTTTTTGATCATCTGAGAGGTTTGCCTAGTACTTACTGAGCTAGCTACTGTCAATTGATTAAGGAGTTTTAATTTTAGAAAATATAATATTTAAGAAAAAAACAAATTTCATCTGAAACAACTCTGCATTTTGCTAAAGTTTGCACCTTCAAAAAGCAATGTATCATCCTAAGATTTACTACTATATATATTCAGTATATGAAGGAGAAAACTTATGAGGACTGTGGACATGAATTTTGCCCTTGCACCTATGGGAGACATGGGTTAAGATATCCCAATTGAAACAATGGGATGAGGGATGAATGAATCCAACTTAGCACACTAGAGCATACAACGACTACATGGATTATACTTTACTTTCCTTAACATAAGTCAGGTTATGTTTGTATTTATTTATCAAACAGTTGTGCTTATTTCTTGCGCAAGCAGTCGAACCTTTTCTGGACAAGGAACTAACTAAATTAGAAAAGAAGACATTTCATAAGATTTTCAGATAAAGTTGCTAACAAAGTTCTCTGCCGACAAAATGAAGGTAATGGTGTTGCTGAAACCTTGAATTGGGAAACACGTGTACGAGTAGTGCTTGAAGCTGCACAAGGTATTAACGTATAATGAAAGAAAAATGAGAGCATGATACTAGATTTTCCTTAAGCAAGGCCTCCCATGCGCTATTTTTTCTTCTTAATTTCATTTGTACGACATGTCCTGTGATATACATAGGCCTGGATTATCTCCACAAGGGTTGCAACCTTCCTATAATTCACCGGGATGTGAAGACTAGCAACATTCTCTTGGGACGAAATCTTGAAGCCAAACTAGCAGATTTTGGACTATGCAAAACTTATCTTAGCGATAGTCAGACTCACATATCAGCCCCTGCAGCTGGTTCAGCAGGTTACATCGACCCAGAGTATGTCTTTGTGCCTATGCTGATATTCAGTCAAGAAGTACATTGTAATTTGCTAAATTTTGTACCTTAAAATTTAAGCTTACCGCCGGCATATGAAACATGTTTTGTTTTTCATGCAACGTTTAGAAAGGCTTGTCTAGTATTCACCTTTTCTTGAACATTCTTGCCTACTGTTCTTCAGGTACTACCATACTGGTAGGCTCACCGAGAGAAGTGACGTCTACAGCTTTGGAGTTGTTTTACTAGAGATAGCCACTGGCAATCCTCCAATAGTGTGGGGCCATGGGCACATTGTTCAGCATGTTAATCAGATGATCACGACAGGTGATGATATTAATTCCATCGCTGATGCGCGACTCCAAGGTGCCTACGATGTCAATTCAATGTGGAAGGTGATCGACACTGCCAATAAGTGCACGTCAGATGCTGCTGTTCAGAGGCCAACGATGGCGTCCGTGGTGGCACAGCTGAAGGAGAGCTTGGCGTTGGAAGAAGCTCGTGAGACGGATAGCAGCGTCAGGGCAACACTAGGGGGCGATATTTCAGCTTTCCTGTCCACGGTTGGCCCGGCTGCGAGATGAAGATTTACCACTGTGTTTTCCATTCCCAAGATTTTTTCCCCTTCTGAACTATCTGTCATTTTTAAGATAAAACTATTATATAATCTGCATTGGATTATTTACTATATAATCTGCTCGCAAAGTCTTGCCTTGTTGCTGCTTGACTTGGGGAAAAACTCCATCATGTTGCATGCATTGCACCAGCGTATTTGCTGGTGAAGTTAACTTCGTTCTTTTTTTTTTTGCGGTAAGTTAACTTCGTTCTTGAGATCCTCCCACGAACCAATGGATCCTTTCGAGAGACTCCAGCCATACCAGGGGCGTTGAGTCCATGAAGATGGGGAAGCAGGTTACTTTTGTGTCGTTATTGCCACGACAGCCAGCGACTAGCAACGAAGCCATTGCATTGGAATTTATTACGTTGCGGAGCGACCGCCGTGGCCTCGGCCTCCCGCTAGTTGAGCCAACATGCGAGTGTACTTGTCGTGAGCCATTGGTCGCGAGAGTATGTTAATAGGAGTAGATGCTATGGTAGCCAAGTGGGGTTACATGTCGGTTGTTTACTTGTTTTATTACAAAGATACTAGCTAGATTCGATATTTCAACTAGAAGAGCTCTATTGCTATTACAACGAGTACATTCCAAATATATATATGAGTAGCTCCACTATTGGAGGCTGCTACGGGGACAGGGTTCTCCCGATAGGGCTCGGTCGAGAGGCCCCTTCCCACACCACACCAGCAGTCTTATCCGGCCACCCGCCTTCCATGCCAAAAAAAAACGCATCTCGCCCGATCGCCTTGACGCTAGAGATCTTCGACGCCCGAGTTCCCCCGCCGCCACCACCCTCCACCTCATCGGCGTCGCCTCCGCAGCCGGCGAGGACCGCCCACCCCTCCCATCTCCCCACTGCCCCCTTCTCCAAAATTTGAAGAAATCTCACCACCCCCGCCATCGTCTTCTTCGTCTCCGGCGAGGTGCACCCCCGCCTTGCCCACCTGCTCCGTCTCCGGTCGCCGCCGCGCTAACCCGGCTTCACTGGGGATGTCACCGTCTTCTTCGTCTCCGGTGAGCTGCGCCCCCACCCCGCCCACCTGCTCCATCTGCGGCACTACGGGAGACGGGGGTCTTCCCCCGAGTGCCGGTTGCACTCGGGGAAGGGCCAGTTGCACTCGGGGAAGCCTTCCCCGAGTGCAACTCTCGGGGAAGAGCTTCACGGGGAAGCCGGCTTCCCCGAGAGTCAAGAATCGCGCACTAGGGGAATACTTCCCCGAGAGGCATGCTAGCACTCGGGGAAGACTTTTGATTTTTTTTTTAAAAAAAAACCCACGGTCCGGTCGGACGCGTGGGCCCCTCCATCCGCCCGCCTCTCCGCCGTCGCCGTCGCCGCCTCCGCCTCCGCCTCCGCTGCCTCCGCCTCGTAGATCCCGTTGCGCCGGAGGAGAGAGGGCGCCGCCGCGGCTCGCCGGGACGGGGAGGAGGCCGCCGTCCTCGGGCCGCCGCCGCGGCTCGCCGGGGTAGAGAGGAGGCGCCGTCCTCGGGACGCCGCGCCGCGGCTCGCCGGGACGGGGAGGAGGCCCCCGTCCTCGGGCCGCCGCCGCGGCTCGCCGGGGTGGAGAGGAGGCGCCGTCCTCGGGACGCCGCCGCGGTTCGCCGGGACGGAGAGGAGGCCATCGTCCTCGGGCCGCCGCCGCACCACGCCGGGGAGGGAGCTCGCGTGCATGAATCATGGCGGCGGATGCGGAGTGGGGGGTTGCGGGGGGGGCTGGTCGGGGGTTGCGGCGGCGGGCGAGAGAGAGAGGGGGATGCGGGGAGAGGGGGTGGGGTGCGGCGGCGGGCGGGTAGAGGGGGTGGGGTGCGGCGGCGGGCGGGGGAGAGGGGGGTGGGGTGCGGCGGCGGGCGGGGAGAGGGGGGGTGGGGTGCGGCGGCGGGCGGGGGAGAGTAGGGTGGCGGCGGGGGGTGGGGGGGCGTGGCGGCGCGAGGGGGGGAGGAAGGCGCGTTGGGGGGGGGCGGGGGGGGGGGGGGGGGGTGGTGCTTTTATATGATTAGGGTTGGGCCGGCTGGAATAAATGGGCCGACGGGAATAAATGGGCCGGCCCGGGCCTTCCCCGAGAGCTGTTTTCCCGGCACTCGGGGAAGCGTCTCTTCCCCGAGTGCCGACGGACGGCACTCGGGGAAGAATTTTTTTGTTTTTTGTTTTTTTTTGCCTCATTTTTTTTGTGAAGCCATCCCACATTATTTTAAACTCCTTGCTCAAATTTGGGGTTATTTTGATTTTTTTTTGGTATATTTCATTAGTTTTTTTCATTTTGTTGAATTTTTTAGCATACTTCAAATTTGAACTGCAGGTGCATGAAGTAATGAAATTTCTTAATTCAAAAAATGATGTTCATTATATTTGGTGTATGTTGAGGCCATATCTAGGAAGCCACATGAAATTTGGAACATAACATGACGAACAACTAGCAGGAAAAGTGTTTGTAAATTATATAAAATCCAAACGAAGTCCGAAAATCATGAAACTTGTCTGGGTGTCATGTTATGGCATGTAGAGGCTGTATGCAAGAATTGAGAAGATTTCGAGCAAGTTGGGATGTCGGATGCCTCAAACGCAGACATCTCCACACATGATCACTAATGAACATACACCAAATATAATGAACATCATTTTTTGAATTAAGAAATTTCATTACTTCATGCACTCTTTGTTCAAATTTGAAGTATGCTAAAAAATTCAACAAAATGAAAAAAACTAATGAAATGTACCAAAAAAATCAAAATAACCCCAAATTTGAGCAAGGAGTTTAAAATAATGTGGGATGACTTCACAAAAAACGAGGCAAAAAAAAAACAAAAAACAAAAAAAATTCTTCCCCGAGTGCCTCACCCTAGCACTCGGGGAAGAGGGGAAGACCCCCTTCCCCGAGTGCAACCTCTTCCCCGAGTGCCTCACCCTAGCACTCGGGGAAGCAAGCCTCTTCCCCGAGTGCCTCATCCTAGCACTCGGGGAAGGCATTCCCCGAGTGCTAGGATGAGGCACTCGGGGAAGAGGCTTGCTTCCCCGAGTGCCTTCCCCGAGTGCTAGGATGAGGCACTCGGGGAAGAGGCTTGCTTCCCCGAGTGCTAGGGTGAGGCACTCGGGGAAGAGGTTGCACTCGGGGAAGGGGGTCTTCCCCGAGTGCCTCTCTTCCCCGAGTGCCATGGACCATCAGGCACTCGGGGAAGACCCTCTTCCCCGAGTTCATTTCTTCCCCGAGTGCAACACTCGGGGAAGAGTTTCTTCCCCGAGTGCCCGATATTTGGCACTCGGGGGAAGCCCGAGGCACTCGGGGAATTTCCATTCTCCCGTAGTGTGGCAGATTCCACCGTCGGATACGCCACCACCGACCGCCGCCACGCTAATCCAGCTTCACCAGGGATGTCACCGTGACGCCCCTGCCAAAAACCTGGCCCAACCAGCGTCCTCCACCACCCCGGCGGGTGGCGCCGCCGCCGCCCATCGTTACGCCCACATCCCACCACCACAACCGGTCCGGCTGCCACCCCGAACCTCCCTCTAAGTTCGGCGGCCATAGAAAATCCCCCACCCCAAACCCTAACCCGAACCCTAAGGCCGCCGGCCTCCACCGTCGCCCGCGCTCGCCGGCGTCCCGCCGTCGGCCGCTCCGCCCACCAACCGCCGGAGTTGGAGAAGATGGCCGGAGATGGTGGAGTTACTTTTTGTTTGAATTTGTTACATACTTTTCTCTTTCTTTCCCCTTTTGGCCTCAATCATTCTAATTACTACGCTTTTTCCATATTGGAGGGGCTCTCCATCTAAGCATAAATGGAAAGACCTCTCCATTTAGGATTTGCGTCCACTGTTTCCATGTATATCACGCTGTCCTGCACCATGATCTCCATACCATGCCATATCCATCTTGGTATCCAGCTCCATAGTGAGAATGTCCAAACATTCAAGTGAGCACATGGATGTATGTACGGCACTACCAATTTTGAAGTTTGGGGCACCGCCTCGCCTCGAGGTCACCCCCTCCCTGAGTTGCTCCCTCCCTCCCTGAGTTGCTGAAGAACTCGTATAAAGGTTTTTGTTAATATTGATCGATCTCCTCCAGTTGGTCTTGAGCCAACCGGGCCTTGACTCGACTCCTTGATCAAACGAGTCCAACCCACTAGGGTTGCGGGTCCTGTTGTTAGAATAAATGGGCCTAGGGTCATTTATTGTAATAATGAAAGAATTAAAGCCTATGTGTTTAATGCTAGGGAAAAGAGAGAAATGTCGTATGGGTATTTGAGGAGTCTCTCATACAACTTATGAAATTGAATGAAGGAGATAGGCGTGCCACACGCGCGCGCTCGCCTCGCCGGGCCGCGACGGTCTTTTTGCTGTTGGAAAGGAATAATGGCTCCTTAATTGTGACCGTTACTGAGTCTTAACCATGGCACATTAACCGCGACCGTTACTACATGAGGTGCCTTAACTGCAACGTCTAGGTTCATCCTCCCGCGCGCACCTGCTCGCCTATATAAGACGCCCCTCCTCCTGCTCATATTGCTAAGTCACACTAAGGTATTCCAGTTCAGGAGACATCTCCCTCCCTCCCTCCCTCCCTCTGTTTGCTGCTTCTTTTCGCATACCCATCGCCTGCACCGCGCGCACGGTACCGGCCAGAGCAGAGCCTTCGGAACCTCGTCCCGCTGCTGAGATCCTGCTCAGGATAAGCAGTCGATAAGGTTTTTGGGGAGCGTCTTCACGCGACTTCTCGCTCCCATACGACTACGTCCTCTACGTCGACTACGAATGAACGAACGACTACTTTCTCTATGTCGACTATGAGCGAACGACTACTTCGTCTACAGCGGGTCTCCACTGCGATCATCTTCCTGCGTCAACTTTGTACGGCTACACCGATTGAGGTCACTCTTCAATGAGTGATATCAGAAAGTCGGGTGACGTCGTCACCCAACCGTCCACTGGGTACCTTCTCAAACTAATGTTCATGTTTATTAGTTGCATAATAATGAATATTGTTATGTTTAATTGTTGTTTAAACATAAACACATGCACATGGATTGTTTCACTCACCGTAATATTGAAATGTATATTTAATTATGGAATTAAAATATACCAAAATACCAAAAACTTTACTATGTTGATAGGAATATGTTTGGTGCAACTAGCTTTGCAAATGCAATTAAACCAAAGCCTTTCGATGGTTCCAACTTTAAGAGATGGCGTGAGTTGGCCACCTTGTGGCTCACCGCCATGAACGTGATGTATGTCACCACCGGAAAAGGTCCTGAGGGTGTCTCGGAGGAAAAATTCAATGCGGATGATAATCTTTTCCGGGGTGCCATCATCAGCGTTCTGGTTAATAACTTGGTGGATACCTGTCTTCAGAGGAAGACAGGGAAGGATATTTGAGAGGTTCTTGAAGCTCAGTACGGAGCTTCTGACGCCGGCGGTGAGTTGTACGTAATGGAACAGTTCCTAGAATACAGGATGGTTGAAGACCATTCTGTGGTGGAACAGGCCCATGAAGTACAGGCGCTGGCTAAAGAGCTTGAGAACTATAGCAAAGAGGCCCCATGTGTGTTTCCCGACAAGTTTGTGACAGGAGCAATTATCACAAAGCTTCCACATTCTTGGAAGAACTTTGCTACCTCTCTAAAACACAAGAGAAAGCAATTCACTTTTGATGACCTTATTGCGACTCTTGATGTTGAAGAGAAGGCGAGAGCAAAGGACACAGGTGGAAAGGCAATAGCCGGCTCCTCAAGCGCAAACTTTGTAAAGAGGGGCAATCCCAAGTTCTAGAATAACCAGAACAAGAGGAAGAAAACTTCACAAAACCCGCCCAAGGCTAAGGAAGCCCACAGGCCTAATAAGAAGAAGAGAAAGCCAGGGGGCTTGCTATACTTGTGGCAGTCTGGATCACTTTGCTGGGCTTGCTATACTTGTGGCAGTCTGGATCACTTTGCTGCAAAGTACCCGGATCGTAAAGATCGCAAGGCTCCAAAGACAGTGAACATGGTTGTTAGCGTGGGTGGAGGAACAACGGGGTATGGTAATTTCTTACCTACAGTTCTTTGGGTGTGTTCTTCACCAGAGTGTTGGATAGACACTGATGCTAATATTCATGTATATGCTGACATTTCTGTGTTTTGTTCTTACCAGGTCGGGGGGGGCTACCTCCTTTTTGTTGGGGAACGATGCCCATGCGCGTGTTCTTGGTGCTGGTACGGTCACTATGAAGTTCACTTCGGGGAAGACCATACAATTGAAGAATGTGCAACATGTACCTACTATCAAGAAGAATCTAGTCAGCGTGTCTCTACTGTGTAGAGTTAGTTTGAAATTAGTCTTTGAGTCAAATAAATGTATCATTTCTAAATTTGGTACCTTAATTTGTTGGAAAAGGCTATGATAGCAGAGTCTTGTTCCACTTTTCTTTATTGTTTGATGATAACGCTGTGAACCATGTGATGAATGATGAATCAAATGTTTGGCATTCAAGGCTTTGTCATGTTAATTTTGGTTGTATGATGCACTTAACTAGTTTGAGTTTAATTCCAAAGTTTACCTATGTCAAAAATTCTAAGTGTCACGTGTGTGTTGAATCGAAACAAACTCGCGAGCCACATAAGACTATTGAGGCAAGAAACTTGGCACCTCTAGAATTAGTTCATTCCGATCTGAGTGAAGTGAACAGTGTGTTGACAAAGGGTGATAAAAAATATTTCATGACTTTGATAGAAGATAGTAATAGATTTTGTTACATCTACTTGTTAAAATCAAAAGATGAAGTGTTACATTACTTTAAGATCTATAAAGCTGAAGTAGAAAATCAACTTGAGAGAAAGATTAAACTTTTGAGGCCGGATCGAGGTGGCGAATACTTCTCTAATACTTTTGATACATTTTGCGAGGAACACAGTATTGTTCATGAGACGACACCGCCTTATTCACCCCAATCCAGTGGGATTGCCGAAAGAAAGAACCGCACGCTGACTGACTTGGTGAATGCCATGTTAGAAACCGCAAGACTATCTAAGGAATGGTGCGGTGAGGTGATACTGACAGCCTGTCATGTCCTGAATCGTGTGCCTATGAAGAATAAGGAAGTAACACCATTTGAGGAATGGGACATTCGAGGAATGGGAGAAGAAGAGGCTAACTCTTTCATATTTACGCACTTGGGGTTGCTTGGCCAAAGTAAGTGTGCCAATCACCAAGAAACGTAAACTAGGACCAAAGACGGTGGACTGTGTCTTTCTTGGGTATGCTTTTCACAGTGTTGGATATAGTAAGATCTGGAGTGCCTGACTTGCTTGTCGGCACAATTATGGAGTCCAGAGATGCTACATTCTTTAAGAATATTTTTCCAATGAGAGATGAAATAAGTTCATCTAGGTAAGAGTCTGTCGAGAAGGACGACTCCACCAAGTCGATGAAACTCAATGAGCCTACATTTATTAAGCATCCTGAGGAGGACAATGATGAGGCTCCTAGGAGGAGCAAGAGACAAAGGATAGAGAAATCCTTTGGAGATGATTTCATCATATACCTCGTGGATGACACTCTCAAGACCATTGCAGAGGCTTACTCTTCACCTGATGCTGACTATTGGAAGGAAGCAGTGAGGAGTGAAATGGACTCTATCATGTCAAATGGAACTTGGGAGGTTGTTGAACGTCCTTACGGGTGCAAACCAGTGGGATGCAAATGGGTGCTCAAAAAGAAGCTTAGGCCTAATGGTACTATTGATAAGTAGAAGGCTAGAGTTGTGGCCAAGGGTTACATCCAAAAGGAAGAAGAAGACTTCTTCGATACTTACTACCAGTCCCTCAATTGACCACAATAAGAGTACCACTTTCCTTAGCAGTCTCTCATGGTCTTCTCGTTCATCAGATGGACGTTAAGACAACTTTCCTAAATGGAGAGTTGGAAGAGGAGATCTATATGGATCAACTAGAAGGATTTGTAGTAAAGGGTCAAGAAGGAAGGGTGTGTAAGCTAGTGAAGTCTCTCTATGGCCTCAAGCAAGCACCTAAGCAATGGCATGATAAGTTCGACAGAACTTTGACATCTGTTGGCTTTGTTACAAATGAAGCTGACAAATGTGTACACTATCGCTATGGTGGGGGCGAATGGGTGGTTTTTGGTCTGTATGTAGATGACATACTTATCTTTTGCACGAGCCTTGAATTGATCAAGGAGGTCAAAGACTTTCTATCTCAAAAGTTTGAGATGAATGATTTGGGAGAGGCTGATGTTATCCTTAACATAAATCTGATAAAGAGAGAAAATGGTGGGGTGACTCTGTCACAGACTCACTATGTTGAGAAGATGCTAAGTCGGTTTGGCTACAACAATTCTAAACCCGCACCAACTCCTTACGATGCCAGCTTGGTTATAAAGAAGAACCTGAGGATAATGGTGGATCAGCTGAGGTACTCCAGATCATTGGTTCACTGATGTATCGGCTAGCGCCACGAGACCTGACATTGCATATGCAGTTAGTAAACTGAGACGGTTTTTTTCAAACCTGGGCAGTGAACACTGGCGTGCTCTCGAGCGGGTAATGCGCTATCTAGTGGGCATAATGAATTATGGAATTCACTATTCCGGAGACCCCAAAGTCTTGGAGGGATATAGTGATGCAAACTGGATTTCTGATGCTGATGAGTTAAAAGCCACAAGTGAATATGTGTTCACACTTGGAGGTGGCACTTTTTCCTGGAAGTCTTGCAAGCAGACCATTCTAAACAGGTCAATAATGGAAGTAGAACTTGCATCATTGGATACCGACACTGTAGAGGCCGAGTGGCTTCGTGAACTCCTACTGGACTTGCCAATAGTTGAAAAACCGATACCGACAATCCTAATGAACTGTGACAATCAAACTGTAATTGTCAAAATGAACAGTTCAAAGGACAACATGAAGTCATCCAGGCATGTCAAGAGGCGGTTGAAGTCTATTAGGAAATTGAGAAACACCTGTGCCATAGCTTTGGATTACATCCATACATATAAGAACCTAGCAGATCAATTTACAAAGGGTCTATCACGTATTGTGATAGATAATGCATCTATGGAACTAAGCTTGATACCCACATGAGTTTTTCCTTAGTGGTAACCTATCTTATGTGATCGGAGATCCCGTGAATTAAGATGGTGAAACAAGCTATGGTTTGACTGAGAGAAGAGAACCTTTGAGAAGGCTCAGTTCATGGAAAAGATGCATTTCTCTTCAAAATTGTATGGTAGGCTAGTTTTTATACCTTAATGTGCTCCAAGTGGCTTTCATGAAACAAGGTAGTTGTTTCTTTGAAGCAAAGACATAGTCCTACAATATGTCTTGGAGGTACACACCTATATGAGTATTGACTACTGGTCATAGTCTACGAGAGTTGGGTGATCTCTAGAAAACTCATGAAGAGGCACGGAGTGTGACCCATAAGCTCCAACACGCGGGGATGCTATGTGCAGCCAAGTATCAGTAAAGGGCTCTAGCCAAGCTTAAATGCCAAAACTGACAATTCAAGGCCTAGTCCATTGTTCAGTTGCAAATAAGTGTAACTTGAGTTCCTGGTGGATGTTCAACTTAACGGTCTCCATCGTAGTACTGGTATATCAAAAACAAAAGGGAAGATGAGAGCATTTCCAATGTGGCTTGAAATTCTTGGTGGGGGTTATTAGAATAAATGGGCCTAGGTCCATTTATTATAATAACGGAAGAATTAAAACCCATGTGTTTAATGCTAGGGAAAAGATAGAAATACCGTATGGGTATTTGAGGAGTCTCCCATCCTACTTATGAGGTAGCCTTTCGGTACATCTGTTGTGAAGTTGAATAAAGGAGATAGGCGTGCCACACTCGTCGCACGCTTGCTCGCCTCGCCGAGCTGGGCCGTGGACGTGTCATGACGAGATGAGCGGTGCGGACGTGATGTATTGCAGTGCGTGAACATCTTTTTGCTATTGGAAAGGAATAATGGCTCATTAACTGTGACCGTTACTGAGCCTTAACCATGGCACATTAACCGACTGTTACTACCTGAGGTGGCTTAACTATAATGTCTAGGTTCACCCCCCTGCGCGCACCTACTCGCCTATATAAGAAGCCCCTCCTCCTCATGCTCGGATTGCCAATTCACGCTAAGTATTCCTGTTCAGGATACCTCTCCCTCTCTCTGTTTGCTGCTTCTTTTCGCACCATCGCCTGCACCGCGCACACGGTACCGGCGAGAGTAGAGCCTCCGGAACCTCGTCCTGCTGCTGAGATGTGTGGACGTGATGTGTTGCAGTGCATGAACATCTTTTTGCTGTTGGAAAAGAATAATAGCTCATTAACTGCAACCGTTACTGAGCCTTAACCATGGCACATTAACTGCAACCGTTACTACCAGCTTTAACCGCGACCGTTACTACCTGAGGTGCCTTAAGTGCAACATCCAGGTTCATCCCCCAGCGCGCACCTAGTCGCCTATATGAGACGCCCCTCCTCCTGCTCAGATTGTCAATTCACACTAACACTACATGAAAACCTCAAATAAGTCACGCAACATTTGTAACAGGCCCTTAACGCTCGTTACATCCACTCACATCTGTAACGGTTGTTGTTTGGTGGTTGTTACCTATAAGTGCACCAGGATGACCCCCGGGTTGGCCTCCACAACGCCCGTTACCAATGTGGACTTCTGGTAACGGGCTTCTTAAACGCCTGTTACATAAATTCTTTGTAACGGATGTTAAGAGAGCCTGTTACAAATGTCAAACCTATCGGTAAGGGGCTTGTAAAGTCCGTTTCCAATCAATGCCCTATCCGTAACGGGCTTCTTAAGTCTGTTACTGATAGCTACCGTATTGGTAAAGGGCTATAAAGTTCATTACCGATAATTTCGTACTGGAGACGCATGTTGAGGAAGTGTTCTATGTACCTAACCTTGCAAAGAAGAACTGGTCTGTGGTTATGCTTGGAAAAAAGGGATTGTGGGGATTGAAAATGTTGTTGAGGAGGAGGAATACAACTAGTTTGACGAAATTCCATCCTTTGACACTTCATACAAGCCCCAACTCTGGGAACTAACAAAACACCGTACTTACGAAGCGACCATAGTGAAAAAATCTATATACAGAAATCAAGGAAGAAAAAGCAAGCTTGATTTCTGATGAATCCTTTTTGTAATGCCGGAGGATGTGTCTATTGGTGGAAATGGAAGCCGTTTTGTAATATAAAGGATGTGATGTGTTGGTGGAATTTCAATCCTTTTTGTAATATATGGGATGTCGTGGAATTTGAATCCTGCTTGTAATATTCTGCCAAAGATACTATATATATTATGTTTATATATATTTTGCTTTAGTTCAGTAACGGGGAAGAGACGAGGATTAACGAACCCGCGTCGCCATTGTTACGGACAAGAGATGAGGACTAACGAACCAGCGTCGCCTTTGTTATGGGAAAGATATGCAAAAACATGAATAGATTACATCCAAGAGTTTGCCAAATTTTACTTGGCGAATCTTGTGCTTTGCCAACTTCTAAAAAGATATGCCAAGTAAAAAAGAGTTCATCTCCAACAATCTGACATAATTTCACTTGCCAAATCCAGATCTAACTTACATCAGGAATCCTGAGAGAAACAAGTTGATTTGCCAAACTATTGGAGTTGCTCTTAGCCAGCCCCCGTTGGCTTGTTCTTCAAGCTTTGCAAGTGAGTAGGTAAATCATACAAAAAATTGTACTGCATAGATATAATCACAAAAGCATGTCTCTTGAGATGCAAAATCACACACACACAGATTACAGTCATCATTGATACATCGGAACAAGGCTACAATGTGGCCCTATCTTCATGACGCGATATGCAAAATCACACACACAGATTACAGTCATCATTGATACATCAGAACAAGGTTACAATGCGGCTATATCTTCATGACGAGATATGCAAAATCACACACACACATTGATCTTGCTCGCAGGTCGTCGATCTTGCTGCACGTGGTCATTGAATAAGCTCCATCTATGTTGATGGCTTAGAGAATTGATTCCTGGCTTGCAATGAGACCATAAAGCTTTCTGAACCTGCACTTTTGTTTGCAAGAGCCTTCCGCGAGTGGAGGGAGAAAGCATAGGAAAATAATGATCATTGGACAAAGGATGAAGGATTGTTCATCTTGAAAACAATGATCATTGGACACAGGATGAAATTGTTCATCCTGATGCCAGGAGGTTCTGGGCTACCTTCCCCGGACACGGCTATGCCGAAGGAGTATGTCACAAGAATTTTTCTGGCAGCTGTGACAACCCGCCCAGGAAAATACCATACTATCGCGTAAGATCGATCCACTTTGGCCATTAAGCAATAGTAAAGTATCATCCTGTCGTTGGTTGTCGGGTTAACGCCCGGTAAATCACTTGGACATCAAATAGAGGATCGACACATGCATTAAAACTCATGTGAAGGCGAGTCCAGAGTACAACATGAATTAAACATTTTATTACAAACCATTGTTCATGACATGGAGTAAAGGTTCAGAGTTCGAAAAACAGCGGAAATAAATTAAAC
Organism: Cenchrus americanus; assembly: GCA_947561735.1. Taxonomy (NCBI): domain Eukaryota; kingdom Viridiplantae; phylum Streptophyta; class Magnoliopsida; order Poales; family Poaceae; genus Cenchrus; species Cenchrus americanus. The sequence continues at coordinate 114,117,230 of OX387245.1, forward strand.
TAGCGCAACGGTAAACATCACAGGAGGCCATCCGTGATGTCATCACTTGTCGTCACCCTTCCAGTCAATCACACCTGCAACAACAGTTTTAAAGCAAGGCTGAGTATACTAATACTCAGCAAGACTTAACCATCGGGTGATATCTACATCACCAAACTCTAGACATGAAAGGCTTTTGGCCGGTGGAGCTTCTTTTGCTGAACAGCTACTAAGAGTAGGTCCTTACTTTCAATCTTTTAGCACAAGTTCTAGTTGATTGCCATTTCTAAATGTGCCATCTAATCCAATCAAGAATTGGACAAGCAATTAAGTCATGCAACCATATTCGTTGGGTTCCATCATTATGGGATATCATGGCCAGTTGATTAAGCAGTCTCAGATAACGGTGAGAGGCCGACAATCGATTGATTTAAACCTTGCAAAGTAAACCCAAACACACGGTAGGATGCCCCCGTAAGGACAACTTTCCCAGGCCGTCTCCAAAAGTCCTCGGGTTGGGAGCAAAACCTACAGTCCCGGGTGCAAGGTTAGCTGGTATACCCCGCAAAGTATCCAGTCTCACACAATACACCCCCCTTCCCGGTAGCTAGCCGGTAAGGCGATTACTCAAGAGTAGTAGAGAAGAGTTCCCGCGCCGTCTCATTAAGGTATTAGGCTTACCGGTCCCATACCCGGTGAATGTTTAGTACGTTCAAAAGCTTAGCCCACGAAAGCCACTGGACCGGAGCCCAAATCTCATGCTCTTACCACATGAGCAATCCATTTAAGGATATCTTATGAATCCTATCTAGGAATCTATTCTCACGAGTGACAAACATCACTCGACTTCTATCGGGTCCTATAGCATAGCAGCTATCGACCTAGCATACTAGTGATAGAGCATAGGTACCTAAGGATCATGCATCTAGGGTTTCAAATCAACTCCTGAAACGTAAATGCACAATCGTAGCAAACATATTTGCAAAATTTTAAAAGACGGGGTTAATGATCCGGGGCTTGCCTTCGATGGCAAGGTTGGCCTTGGGCCCTTCTGGACTTGGGTCCAAGTCTTGAGCTACGTTCACACACGGCAGCTCTTTGTCGGCACCTTCGTCTCCTTCAGGCACGAGCGTACGTCTACTGGCGGAAGGATCTACACGAAGATGCAAGTGCAAGATTTACTCGACGATTTTTAATTTAAACCACAAACCATAAATGACATCCATGGGGTGTATTAGTTGGACACATTCACCTAGATAAGAATACATTTAGCATACTCTTCCAAAAAGGAACAATTTGCAACTCTTTGTTAAATATTCTTTTTGATGGTGACTGTGTACATATATATATTAAACAATTGATTTCAACTTCACAAACAGTAGTGGGTGGGTATATTTAACCTTTTAAAATGATTTACAACCACACCCAAGATTGGTAAGGATGATTTGGTGATTTTTCCCATTTAATGACTATTAAGCCTTTAATCGCTTCCATAGCTTTTATTCATGAAATTAATTAATAAAATTCAGTGGAAGGGTGTGTTATACTCTAAACACCTATAACAAGCCACTGGACACACATGCGAGCTTTGGATAGCTATAAATTAATTATTTTTAAAAATAACAAAAGCTAACTAGAAGGACAAGGTAAATGCACACAAAAATAATTACTCCACAAAATTATCCAAACTTTCTAATACATGTTATATGGTTCAAAACTAGCCTAGTGGTGCAGCACATACACCTAGAACTATTGTGAAACTTGAGTTGTGCATTTTCAAAGCAAATCAAGCATAATTCAAGAATAAATATTTCTGACAATTATAAAATTGTGATTAATTCACCAGAGGCGTGCTTTGCGATAAAAAGACAGTGTGCGAAAGTTGGTTGCAAAAACCTATTTATTTTTATCTAGAAAAATCATTTATGCAGATCTGGCAGAAAAGGAAAAATATTTTTATAAAAAGATTTACATCATAACTTTGTGCAATTTTTGGCATAGCAGCTAGTCATGACCTATCACACAATATATCCAAAATTTAGCTATAGAGGATTTATAGATTTTGAGATATTGTAGATCTAGGGTTTTCACATTTGTATTTTTCATGCAAAAACAAACAGGAATTTGCTCAGGCCAAAATAACGAAAGTTGTAGGATATTTCACCACGAATCCAGAAAAATTGGTTTTGCATTTATCTGATTTTCTATGATTTTCTACGGAATTTACAAGAAACAGGGAATTCACTTCACTATTGGAGTTAACCTTTCGCACGAAGGCCCTCGGAAAGATCCTTGGCTTTGCAATGCGGCCCTTGGGCGGCCGGCCGGCGCGGCTCTGGCCAAATTCCGGCTGGGCCGGCGGCGGGGCCGGTCGGGGAAGGGGCCGGGGAGGTCCACTAGGTCGCCTGGGAGCCCATGGGTGTCGGGATTTGGGCGCAGAGGCGGCCGGCGAGGCAGCTCGGCGGTGGTGGCCGGCACTAGCCGCGGTGGCAGGAATTTCCGGTGGGGGGGGGCGGGTCGGGCAACGCACGACGGGGAAGGCTTCCACGGGGTCCCAGGGAGGCGTAGGGTAGCTGGGACGGCGATGGGATGGAGGGGAAAAACGACGTTCACCGAGCAGCCCCCATGGCGGCCAGCGGCGGGCATGAAGCAGTGGGGGGGGTCGGTGCGTCGAGGGGGAGCAGCGACCCTGTTTTAAGGCGACACGCGCACACGCTTGCGACCGCAGGGTCGACGGCGATGTGCCTAGGGGCGGGCGCCGGCCTTGGTAGGACGCGCGGGCGTGCGGCACGGACGCGGCCCGGCGGTTCGATGGACGCCGTCCGGCCGGCCGGCGCGCTACGCGAGGAGGGGAGGAATTCTAGGGCCCTCGGGGCTCGCGGAGCCTCGGGAAAGGGGCGGCCCTCACTTGGCGCGCGACCGGAAGCCGAGGCGTGCGCGGCGCACGACGTCGTGCCGCGGCGCGGCGTGGCGCCGAGCGGCCGGTCCAATTCGCAGTGCCCTGGTTCAGACGCGTTTATCTCCAAAAGTTTGAACTAAAGTGCACAATGTGGTCAATAGGAAAGTTGTAGATCTCACTACCCTCTACAACTTTTACAAAAGTCGTATAGTGTTTTTCTCAACGGATTTTGCAGGAACATTGTGCCAACTTTGAATGCCGCTCTATTTTGGAAAACAGGAGGTACTGTCAGTCGATCGAGTTTTTCACCAATTTCCACTCAAAATTTGAAATGCCAATCTACATGAAAGTTGTGTCCCTCAACAAGATGGACAACTTTCATTAAGGTAGATCTTGAAGTGTTTAGGTGAATTTTGGAGAACGCAGCAAAAGTTTTGGACGACATTTGCTGACGTCACTGTGCCAGTGGGGTTTGACCATGTCTTTGGCCAAGGGTTGACTACGGTTGTGTGTAGACTCGGTCAAGGGGTTTAATAGGGTTCATTGGCGAGGTTTTTTGGGGTGATGACCCAGGTTGACCTAGGTTTGAGCAGTGTTCGGCCGGTTTGACTCTGCTGATCCGGTCATTAGCGTTAATGACGGTAATTAGAAACCTGGGGCGTCACAGCAGTTGTGTTAGAGGAATGAGCAACCCAATCACCCCCTATCACAAGAATTCTTCTAGCAACTGAGAGATCGAGGAGGAGGAGGAGGAAGAAGAGAGAAAAGCAAAAGCTTGCACCCTACAAGATCTATTCTTTGTGCCATAGCTAGATCTAGATCTAGAGAAGAAGGAAGCAAGTGACTCGCTTTATTATATCAGAAGAAAGAACCATATACTAACTAGATCTAGATCTAGATCTGTATCTAGAGAAGAAGGAAGCAAGTGACTCGCTTTATTGCATCAGAAGAAGGAACCATATAGCTAGATCTAGATCTAGGGAGGAAGTAAGCAACTTGAAGTGAGGAGGACCGATATGCGTCGGTGCCTTTTTATAGAAAAAACAAGGAAGGGATAAGATCAAGAGCACAGGAACGGTTGGGAAGGTTCCCAAGACGGTCAATGGCAAAACTGTTGCTATTCAATGGCTGAGAGCAGAGCTGTAGAGGTAGTGATTCCAATTTAGAATTAAATGATACGCGGAGTAAGCAAACATCGTCTCCAATGGCCGTGTTTGGATGTTAGATGTTAGTGTTACTGTAGGTGGTAGTTTTTAACTCCTCCAAATTAACACATGTGTTTGGCTCCAAAGTGTTAGTTTTGGTGTTAGTTTGCTACAAACTAACACTAACACCTCCATCCAAACATCCAATGTAGTCATCATCTCCAAAAAAAGAGATGAAGGGATAAGATCAAGAGCACAAGAAACGGGAAGAGGTTCCCAAGACGGTCAATGGCGAAACTGTTGCCATTCAATGGCTGAGAGCATGTAAGGAATCGGATGCTCGTTAGCCTAAGAGGGGTAGGCGGTGAATTAGGCAACTAAAAACCTTAATCTATGGCTTCACTAAATTTACACAAAGATAAACTAGAACATGCTATCTAGATGTGCAACTAGGGTTGTTCTAGTGTGAAACTCCCATCCCAAAACAAGGTTTGCAACCTATAGCCAATCATAGCATGATACTACTCTAGGAAAGTAGAGGCAAACAGAGATTGCAATAGAGTAAATGCGTAAATGTAAAGGGGATGAGAGGAAGCAAACTCTTGACACGTGATTTATCCCGTGGTATCGGTAGGCACTAAGCCACCCCTAGTCCACGTTGTTGAAGCACTCACACAATAGAGTAAATGGTCCAGGTGTTACTGTCTTCCCTGCTCTTCCTCTGCAACTCATCCGACGCTACTAAAAAATGGACCGTCGGTTCATCCGATGGTGCCTAGGGTTTCACCAGTGTACCAACTCGTCCGACGATTGCACTGACGCTTGCTGTATAGGTACCGTTGGTTCATCCGACGGTGTCTTTTCTTTTCCTTTCTTACTCGGTTTCGACCCTTGATTTTCTTATTTTGGCATGTGGTTTTCTTTCATCCTTGGGACCTAGAAGTGTCTACAAAGACATGCTAAAACAATATGGTTAGTACCAATGATCATGTTGTCATGAATCACCAAAATCAAACTCGAACTAATGGCATATGAGGCCATGTTCGCTACAATCTTCCCCTTTTTGGTGATTTATGACAACACAACCAAAGCAAGCATAAATTTACTAAAATTGACAAAATTAGAACCACTTACACTTGTTTGGATGCGTACTATCATCCAAACTCCCCCTAGATCAAACTTCCCCCTTTTTGATCTTCTCTTCCTATGTTCAAATTCTCCCCCTTTGGTATCATATCTTTGGAACCTAGCTTGCTTTGGTCTCTCATTGTCCCCCTTTGGAATAAAATCTCCAAAAAGTCCAAAGCAAAAGGGCTCCAAGAAAACTAGCAAGTCCTAGCAAACATAGCTTGAAGAGAAATATTAAATACAAGGGAGAAAGCCGCATGAACCATGATCCATATGTATGATATCAATGAAGATACCATATGTAAGAATGACTAAGGTGGATCACAAGCTCATGAGACTAGCATGATACAAACTAAGCTCCCCCTAAGTGTGTGCACAAAAATATGGTGTGAGAAACAAGTGCACAACTAGAAACTTGCAAGTCAAGGAAGCTTAGAGCATATCGTGCAAGGAGGTAGCTTAAAGGACAAGAGATAAGAAAAATGGGTTCTTGTTACATTACCACTTGTAGATATCACTTGTAGTCTTTTGATCATTGCATACCTCCGGGGGATGATCCTCTCTACCTTGTTGGCACCTCATTGAGATGAGCCACTTGGAAATGATATCACTTGAGGTGACACCACTTGAAAGAAGCTTGCAAAGAAAAAACTTGAGGTACCACAAGGATTAGGAATGTATGAGTACATTGCCTTTGAACTTATATACATAAGCTTGCAAGGACATGACTCGATAGCATGAAGCTCATATTGCTATTTTCACTCTTTTAGAGATGTTAGATCACATTGAGAGTGAAATAACATTCTCTTAGAATGAAGCACCGCACCGGAACTCGTCGCCAAGGGACTACATAAGATAAGTTTGAAACAATGTTAGTCCCATAACCAAACCATAGGATGAGCTCCCCCTAAATGTGTGCATTTAGTGTTTGAATCACCAACCAAATGTATGCACATTGTTTATGACAATAAAAGGGAAGCTAACCCTATAGCTTTCTCATGATGCAAAAAGATATATATGAAAACATGCACCATGAAAGAACAAGTGTAGCTTTCCTACACAATAATCAAACCATGTAGGTTGCTCATGGGTTAGTACATGGCAAAAGCAACCTACCATATGTAAATATTGCAACAAATGCAACCTAAACAAGGCAATGGAGCTACAATAATACATGAGAACGGTTCAAGTTTCCATTACCTCAATCGGAACTTGGGCAACACATGTCCAATTTTCAAGCTTGGCTCATAGGCTTGAATCTTCTCATTTTGATTGTGCCAAGCCTCCCAAGTCCCCACTCTCATGGCCTTCAAGTGACCTTTGGAACCCAAACCATTTGAGGCCCCTTCATGTTGATGATGACTTCCTTGGGCACCCAAATGGGTTGGTTCCAACCCCGCTCCTCCTTCATCTTCCCAACCTTGTGTGCAACCACCTTGCCATTTGCCTTCTTCTTGATGACGTAGGTATTGCTCTTGGTCTTGTTCTTGTGGTTGGGCTTGGTGTAGATGAGGGAGCTCTTGATGGTGGGGTTCAACTTCTTCTTTGCACCCTTGTCCATCTTCTTGACAAATTGAGGGCATTTGTAGAACTTGTGCCCTTCTTCATGACACTTGTAGCAAGTCACGGTTGCACCCTTCTCAAGCTTCTTCACCATGGGATCACGGTTATCTTGAGAAGGTTGGACTTTGCTCTTCATGTCTTGAAAGATGTCCACTTGTTCCTCATCGTTCTTGCCCTTGCCCATCAAGCTTGCCAACTTCTCTCGAAGCCATTTCACTTCTTGCTTGAGCTCATCATTTTTCTTGCCTATGAGACAATCACATGTTTCTACAACAACATTCTCATTGCAAGATGGTGAGCAAGATTCATCAATTAAATCAATGCAAGAAGTTGAAGCATCTACCTTGGAGATAGGAATTGCACAAGAGATAGATGATTCATCAAGCTCAAAGGAATTACTTGTTTTAGTCTCATTACTCTCAAGCTTAGATTTTAGCTTATTACACTCCTTGCTAAGCAATTTGAATTTGCACAACAAATGTTCGTAATTTGTAGCAAGGGTTGCACTAAGATCATTGACAGCGTTGAGTTCTTTAATTTCATTAGCTTGTTTCTTAAGAATTCATTTTTGCTCATGGACTAGCTCAACAAGATCTTTAAGAGAGGTGGTGTCGGATTCATCATCACTTACATTGCTTTCCATACCTTTGGCCATAAGGCACATGTGTAGTGATGATGAAGGACCTTGCATGAAGCGGGTGGTGAAGTTCTTTCTTGATTCATCACTTGAGCTAGAAGAACTTGACTCTCCACCACTTGTCCACTCACGGACGGTGATATGCTTTTTGCCTTGGTCTCTTCTCCTTGACCACCTTCTTCTTGGGCTTGTGCTCGATCTTGGTGAACTTGATGTGTTGATGATGACACCCTTCTCTCAAGTGGACGTTGCAGCCGTACATGTTGACTTTCTTCACATACTTGAAGATCTTCTTCATGTACTCAGACACCATGGATTCAACCTCTTCATCACTTGAGGAATCTCCATCGTCACCATCATCACCATCATCCTCGCTTGAGCTTCCATGAGTAGCCATCCTACTCAACATCTTCTCTTGTTGGCTCGAGAGAGCATGGCTTATAGTTGGAGAGGATGGTTCTTGGGGCTTTTCGTGGGGCGCCTTCTTTGACTTAGGCATGAGTTGAAGGTCATGTGCCATGATCTTGCTCAAGATATGAGATGGCTTCAAATCTTCGAGCTTCTTCTCATAGATGATTGCCTTCACCAAGTCATAATCGGGCTTTCGGAGACTTTGAAGGATCTTGCGGTTGATGTTCAAGTCTGTGATGTCCTTCACAACTAAAGCATTGATCTCATTGACAAGCACATTTAGGTGTGAGTACATAGATTCGGCAGTTTCATTTGCAAGTTGCTTAAAGCTATTGAATTCCTCAAGGAGACAACCGTAGCGTTCATTAGCAACTTCCTTTGAACCCTCATTTTGCTCCTTGATGGTTTTCCATAGCTCATGAGCATTTTCACAAGTAAAAAGTCTATTGAAGACGCCTACATCTAATGAGGACAAAATGATACTTTTAGCAATCACATCAAATTGCTTTTCCTTCTTAGTACCATTTTTCATGCCCTCATCGGTGACTCCCCAAACATCAAGGTCCTTTGCTTGGAGATAGGCCTCCATGAGAACCTTCCACCGAGGATAGCCCGTGCCATCGAAACGTGGAGCCAAACCTAAAGTATCCACCCCTTTCATTCCTCTATAGAGCAACTCACTAGGCGGTGAAGCCTAACCGTTCCAATGAGCCGTTTTCACAATTTACCAATCGAATTGGCGTTTCCTTGTGAAGGAAGTGAGTCCCGGCTCTGATACCACTTGTAAGGAATCGGATGCCCGTTAGCCTAAGAGGGGGAGGGGGTGAATTAGGCAACTTAAAACCTTAACCTAAGGCTCACTAACTTTTACACAAAGGTAAACTAGAACATACTATCTATATGTGCAATTACGGTTGTTCTAGTGTGAAACTCCCATCCCAAAAGAAGGTTTGCAACCTATAGCCAATCCTAGCATGATACTACTCTAGGAAAGTAGAGGCAAGCAAAGATTGCAATAGAGTAAATGCGGAAACATAAAGGGGATGAGAGGAAGCAAACTCTTGACACGCGATTTATCCCGTGGTATCGGTAGGCACTAAGCCACCCCTAGTCCACGTTGTTGAAGCACTCACACAAGAGTATTGCTTCCCGGTCACCAAGTCTCTCCCAAAAGAACCACTTGACTCGCCACAAAGGCTAGCCACTTAGGCACTTGTCAAGCTCCCTTGGTCACCTTGATGCCGCCTCCACTAAGGAGCTTCTCCACCAAGGAAGGGGGTCTCCACATCCCACGCACAAAGTGTCCTCGCCGCTCCACACCAAGCCGGAGGGTCGATGATGATTGTCGGTGAGCCACTTAGGCCCCAAGGTTTCCGGCGAACCTTGTACAACTTGATTCACTCAAGAATCACCTCACAAGGTTGGCACAACCTTGCACTCACTCAGCTCTAAGCTAAACCTAGCACTAAGCACATACACAAAGCATATGCACGTCTAAGGATGAGCAATTAAGCACTTGGATGGATTGGATATGATCTTCAATGTGTCTTGAACTCCTCTGCACTTCCACACAATCCAGCAACCTCAAATGGGTGAGTGGAGGGGGTATAAATAGCTCAAGGCATCAAACTAGTCGTTGGCTAAAAGCTGCTGAAAAAGGTAGCACCGGATGAACCGATGTTATGCTTTTCCAGGGTGTTGGTTCATCCGATGCCCCTCCCACGTCACATAGCCGTTGAGGTTCTCTGACACAACTGCTCCGACGCTATGCACCCACGGTGCGTCGGATCATCCGGTGCTGAAGACCCTGCGTCCAAGTTGCCTCTGTTAGCTTTCACGCGACCGTCAGATAGACTGACGCTTCACCTTGACCAAGGCGTCGGATCATCCGGTGCTGAAGACTTCTTCTTGGCGCGTCTCTGTCTTGATTCAAACTGAGCGTCGGATAGACCGACGATGTCCCCACTCAGACCGTCGGATCATCCGGTGCTACTGTCTTCCCTGCTCTTCCTCTGCAACTCGTCCGATGCTACTAAAAAATGGACCGTCGGTTCATTCAACGGTGCCTAGGGTTTCACTAGTGTACCAACTCCTCCGACGATTGCACTGCGCTTGCTGTATAGGTACCGTCGGTTCATCCAACGGTGTCTTTTCTTTTCCTTTCTTGCTCGGTTTCGACCCTTGATTTTCTTATTTTGGCATGTGGTTTTCTTGCATCCTTGGGACCTAGAAGTGTCTACAAAGACATGCTAAAACAATATGGTTAGTCCCAATGATCATGTTGTCATGAATCACCAAAATCAAACTCGAACTAATGGCATATGAGGCCATGTTCGCTACAGAGCAGAGCTGCAGAGGTAGTGATTCCAATGTAGAATTAAATGATACGCGGGGTAACGAAATGTCGTCTCCATTGCATACTTAAACCGTGTTTAGAAACAAATCTCCTGTATCTTCTCCCTCCAAAACAATTAGATCCCCTGCCCCTTCATCTCTACCCGCGAAAAACAACAATTGCCTACTGCTCATCGTCACAATTCCCGGACGGAGATGGATAGCATGCCGGGAAGAAGCACGCGGCACCAGCCGTCATCGCTGCTGTTGGGCCTCCCTCAAGACCTTCGCATTGAGATTGCGGCGCGCGTCAGTGCGACCTCAGAGCGGCCCTTGGCTGACCTCCGCAGCCTACGCGGTACTTGCTCGACCATTCGTCACGTGTGCGGCCACTGCGACGTCGGCCGGCGTTTGTCGATAGAGGGGATACGACATGAGATTTCTTGGGTGTCGAACCCCACCGCTTATAAAGCATTCCTTGCTATGCTGAGCGGTCTCGGAAATCCGGAGGCTTGTTTCCTCTCCGGAATCAAAGCCTTCTTCATCGAACACAAGGGATACAATGATCTCCGGCGCGCTGCCAAGGGTAGGCACGATGCGGCAGCCTATCTATACTCCATCTTGCTCTACAGAGACAATGGCGGTGCCGCCGCCGACGACACCGTGAAGGGGTACATGAGGTGGGTCGCGGGCGGCGGCAGTACGACGTCGAGATGGCTGAGCAACGAGGGGTGTCTGCCTTTGCGCGAGAAGGCCGTGTGTGTGCTCCACTACTAGACTTGGTGCATTTGGGGTGAACCGCTGCCGCCTCCGGCACAGGTGCTTGGCAACCAGCCGTGCACAGGCACCGGCGGCGGCTACGGTGTGGAAAAAGGATGGCTTCGAATTTCTTTGTTTTGCAGCGAAGACTATAGGTTGCGCTTCAATGTTCAAGCAAACATTCTAGGAAACTATGTGAGAGATGAAGACATTTGTACACAAGTATATTATTCCTTCATTGATACCACTTGAAATTTCGAAGACAAGTTTAGGTACCCAAATTATGTTGCCAAGTCAATTTGTAGATTTTTTGAGCAAATTTGATGTTATTAGAATTATTATATAATTACCATGGGTGTAAAAACGAAATATATGAATTTTGGGCACACAAGTGTGACTGTTGATATTTTATTCAAATACTGAATGTCCAAATACGAATTGTTCGTATTTTTTTGATTTTTTTATCATTCCAAAAAAAATTGTGATAGGCCCATGCGTCAGCGTCAGCAGCCAATATAAAAAAGATAATTGTTGCCTGCCCACCCGGACCCAACGGCCAACAAATGTGATGCGGGTTCACTAACCATCGTCGCCAATGACACTGGCCCACGCGTCTACCAAGGAAAGTGATAAATCGCATCTAATGTCATGATTGATATATTGGAGTGGCTTAAGAATTTAAAGTGATTGATCTCTACTCTATGGAAGAATTCTAAGTCACTAGCTCAAGGTGGAAATGCTCAAGCATATGCATATACTTATTCATCTACAACATGTGCTCAGTTGCTACACATCATTGGAAGCCCTCGAATCATTGAAGATCAATTACCGGCGTACGTTGGAGGTTCAAGCTCAAGTGGATTAATTAGGGTTTATCTTTTATCTTGAGTTTAGGTATGCTGTACTATCAAGAGGGATGAATCATTGGTTGGACAACAAACATCAAAAAGTGCTCAAGTGAAACCTAGTGAGACTAACCCGTGAGATCAAAACCTTTGTTGAGCTCTCTGGCCAAAACCGGCCTGACCGGTTTTGGAAATCGGTCTAACCGGTTTGGGCACTGACACTGTCGAACGGCTAGTTGGTTTGAAAACCAGTCTAACCGGTTTGGCAAACCGGTCTGACCGGTTTTGTCTGACAGACTAACGGCTAGTTTTGAGTGTGGTGGGTATTTATACCCATGAGCTCCTCTTTGAGGGGCTCATGGTTCTCTCCACTCTCAACACTTCCAGAACCATAGCATAGCTCTCCCCAACCTCTCTAAGTGAGATTTAAGCCTATAGTGCCATATCCTTGAGTTGGGTTGAGAGAGTGACTAGTGTGAGAGCTTTAGAGAGCTTTGAGAAGCCTAGTGAGCATCCCACACTTGAGCACCTACTGATTTCGTTGAAGATCATTGAAGCATCTTTTACTCTTGGAGCATTTGCTCCTATACGGCTAGAGGTCGCTTGGAAGCTCCAATCCGAGATTGTGGAAGCTCCAAGAAGTTTGTATTACTGAGGACCAGGAGCGTCCCGGTGGTCGGTGGATGACCGCTCCTCAGTGATGAGTGATTGACAACGGGTGTTGGACTGACTCTTGGCTCAGTGCGCAGGTGTAGGCTGCGGCCTAGTTCGTGTTGTTGCAGGTGAAGAACGGGCGCGAAAGGTCTTCATCCTTGAGGGGCCTCCAGGAGATGGAGAGACAAGTAGGCTCGGTTCGAGGGACCCGGTGGACGGCGGGACTAGGTGCGGGCCACATGGTGGCAAGACGAGCAAGATGAAGTCATGGATGATTGAGCCGGTGCACGGTGGCGGTCGAGTCAAGAGGCTTGGCGGGAGGCCGAGCCGAGCACGCGGGGTTTGGTGGTTTGCCCACAAAACCATCGGAGGACGGTTTCTTGGTTTGGGCCTCAAAACCAAGTCCGAAGGCCCAACACGACGGAGACGGGATCCGGGCGTGTCGGGAAGCTTCGAAGTGGAGGACACGCGGCGGAATCGCATGGCTTGCATCGGGAGGACGCGGGGGGTGCGGCGAAGGCGTGGCCGTCCGATGGCAAGACCCACAAACATTACATAAATGCCCCCGCGTGGGTTGTATCGCCAGTAGTTGAGTTAGGGGTAGTCGAGTCATTTCCCACACTCGGCGGGACCCGATATATAAGCCATGAGTGTGTGTGGATGGCTCTCTCTCTCCATGACTTAGGGTTTCATTTCTCCCCTCCTCTTTCTCTTTTTCCTGGACTATTTTCTTCTCCATTTTCTCTAGGCTAGCATGAGAGCTTCATGAGAGATTTGTTGAGAGGGATGGATGCTAGGGCGGCATGCTAGACCTTGTGAACCTTTCCTGGTTTGAATAGAAGATTTGGCGTTGTGTTTTTCGTGGTCTTTTTCGTGCTTGTTTTTGGTGCCTTTGTTCTCGGTGTGATTCTGCGGATTTGAGTGGGTTTCTTCTCGGATTTCTTTGAGGGAAACATGGATGGATGTCTAGTGCATCTTTGCGATTGATCTTGTGCCCTCAAACGCCAGGAAACTACTTCGATTCGAAGTTCTTCGGTCGGAGCTCTTGTTTTTGGTGGTGTTCAAAGGATCCGCGATTCCCGGCGATTTAGGGAGTTAGGAGGCAAAATTTTTGGGGTATAGCATCCTTTTTTGACGCTTAACTTGTCCCCAAACCCTTGTCTCAACAGATTCTACCGTTTGGGAGATCCGGTGATGGATTGGAGGAGTTGACCTTCGGGGTCGAGCAGTTTTCTGCTGTCCGTGCCTCGCGGACTGTCCGCGTGGACCTGGCGGACGGTCCGCGTCGTGCCTGTTCATCGCGTGTTCTTCGTGTTCTTGCTCGGCTTCACTTTCAATCCGTGGTGCTTTCGAGTTTTGGTTGGGCGAAGTTCGGACGGTCCGCGTGTGCGGGCGGACCGTCCGCGGTGCCTGGCGGACGGTCCGCGTGCTCCCCGTGGACGGTCCGTTATACGCGGTGCGTCTGCGGAGGTTCGTTGCCTTTTTTCGGACGGTCCGAGGATCGGGCCGGACGGTCCACGACAATGGTGCGGACGGTCCGCGATACCCTGCCGGACGGTCCGTGCGGCCCTCGCGGACGGTCCGCCCCCCGCTGGCCGGACAGTCCGCCCCGCCTGGCCGGACAGTCCGCCAGAGCCTGGCAGCTTTGTTCCTTGGTTCGATTCCTCCTTCGTTTCTTTCGTGCTTCCGCGTGTGCTTCAAGGAATCATTCCGGAGACTTGAGGTTGATCCATAACCTTGTTGTCTTGGCAATTGGTGTGTGATTCGATCCATCGCTCGTGTGTGATCGAGATTCGTCTAGGGTATAGGCCGGGTTCTGTGAGAAGAATTTTTACCGGCTCCTATTCACTCCCCCCTCTCTAGTCTCCATCCGATCCTTCAATTGGTATCAGAGCTTGGTGCCGGATTCTTTGTGACTTTGACAAGTCTTGAATCCTAAGATGGCGTACGTTGAGCGAGGCGGTCTGCCGCACTTCGATGGGAAGGGTTACCACAAGTGGGCGGCCCGAATGATGATCTTTCTTCGTGGCAAGTTGTTGGATTTCATTGTGCTTGACAAGACCTATGCTATTCCAGCCAACATCCATACTCTTATGGTGACCGATGCCGGTGCTAAGGCCAAGTATGAGGCAAATGCAAAAGCCGTTGATCACTTGGTCCGAAGCTTGTGTGATCCTGAGTTTGAGCGTGTTCGCCATTTGAATCTTGCTTGGCAAATTTGGGAGAAGTTGTTGGTTGCTCACGGTGGTGATAACCATGTGAAGGCTCGCCTCTTTGTTTCTTATGGGATGCAATATGAGAACATTACTAAACTTCCCGGTGAGGACATTGATGCGATGTTTCAGAGGTTCACCGCCATCGTGAACAACATGAAGGCCAATGTTGAGGATTTTCCTTACACCGAGCCTGATCAAGCTTTGAAGCTCTTGCATATCTTGGACCCAAATGTTTGGGGTGCTAAGGTTGAGGCCATCAAGGGGTCCGGGCAATATTTGACCATTGAGTTGGATGACCTCTTTTCTAAGCTCAAGTCGGTTGAGGTTGACGGGAAGTTGCAATCCAAGCATGAGGGCTCGACCGATCATTGTCTTGCTCTTGTGGGCAGATCAAAGGGCAAAGCTAACCCTTCCGTCGACGAGCTTTTCCTTGTCTTCTCTTATGTCTATTCCAGATGAGGAGTTTGATGTGCTGGGCGAGGAGGAGTTGGCCTTGCTCTCAAGGAGGTTTGATCGACTACATGAGAGCCGGAGGAATGCAAGGCGGAGCTCGGGGACATGCTACAAGTGTGGCAAGCGTGGACACTTCATCGCCGAGTGCCCGGAATCGGAGGAGAACAAGTACAAGATGAAGGAGTACAAGGCGCATCCGAGGCGTGAAGACAAGTACTCCTCCAAGGGCAAGCACTTCAGCAAGTCCAAGAGCAAGGACAAGGACAAGCGGCGACCGAGCAAGGGCGGCTACAAGAAGGACAAGGCAAGAGCCATGGTGGCCGGTGCAAGCGACGTCGACTCAAGCTCAAGCGACGCGCAAGCAAGCTCAAGCAGGTGAAGATGAAGACGCCGGGAGGCGCAAGGGCAAGAAGAGTGCAAGCGGAACCTCGGTGGATTGAGGCGTGTGGCGCTTGGAGGCTTTTGTGGCATGGCTCATAGCTCAAGCAGCAAGAAGAGCGAGAAGGAAGACAGCGACTCCGACTCGGAGGATGAGGTAAATCGTGACCCCGACTCTTTGCTTGCTGAGATCACTAGGCTGAATGGCTTGATTGACAACCGTCATAGTGTGCTAAGAGATGCCAAAAAGATGAGGAAAGAACTTAGGGCTCAACTTGAGGATGCTAGCGAGAAAGTAGGAGAGTTAGAGTCTAAATTGTTTGAATTGAAACTTTCCTGGTTTGTATAGAAGATTCGGCGTTGTGTTTTTCGTGGTCTTTTTCGTGCTTGTTTTTGTGCCTTTGTTCTCGGTGTGATTCCGCGGATTTGACTGGGTTTCTCCTCGGATTTCTTTGAGGGAAACATGGATGGATGTCTAGTGCATATTTGTGATTGATCTTGTGCCCTCAAACGCCGGGAAACCACTTCGATTCAAGGTTCTTCGGTCGGAGCTCTAGTTTTTGGTGTTGTTCAAAGGACCCGCGATTCCCGGTGATTTAGGGAGTTAGGAGGCAAAATTTTTGGGGTATAGCATCCTTGTTTGACGCTTAACTTGTCCGCAAACCCTTGTCTCAACAGCTTCGACCGTTTGGGAGATCCGGTGATGGATTGGAGGAGTTGACCTTCGGGGTCGAGCAGTTTTCTGCTCTGTCCGTGCCTCGCGGACTGTCCGCGTGGACCTGGCGGACGGTCCGCGCCGTGCCTATTCATCGCGTGTTCTTCGTGTTCTTGCTCGGCTTCGCTTTCAATTCGTGGTGCTTTCGAGTTTTGGTTGGGCGAAGTTCGGACGGTCCGCGTGTGCGGTTGGACGGTCCGCGGGTGCACGGCGGACGTCCGCGTGCTCCCCGCGGATGGTCCGTTATACGCGGTGTGTCCCTGGAGGTTCGTTGCCTTTTTCGGACAGTCCGCGGATCGGGCCGGACGGTCCGCGGCAAGGATGCGGACGGTCCGCGATACCCCGCCGGACGGTCCGCGCGGCCCTCGCGGACGATCCGCCCCCGCTGGCCGGACCGTCCGCCAAAGCACGGGCGGCTTTGTTCCTTGGTTCGGTTCCTCCTTCGTTTCTTTCGTGCTTCCACGTGTGCTTCAAGGAATCGTTCCTAAGACATGAGGTTGATCCATAACCTTGTTGTCTTGGCAATTGGTGTGTGATTCGATCCAACGCTCGTGTGTGACCGAGATTCGTCTAAGGTATAGGCCGAGTTCTTTGAGAAGAATTTTTACCGGCTCCTATTCACTCCCTCCCCCCTCTCTAGTCGCTATCCGATCCTTCAATTGGTATCGAGCTTGGTGCGGAATCTTTGTGACTTTGACAAGTCTTGAATCCTAAGATGGCGTACGTTGAGCGGGGCGGTCCGCCGCACTTCGATGGGAAGGGTTACCACAAGTGGGTGGCCCGAATGATGATCTTTCTTCGTGGCAAGTTGTTGGATTTCATTGTGCTTGACAAGACCTATGCTATTCCAGCCAACATCCATACTCTTATGGTGACCGATGCCGGTGCTAAGGCCAAGTATGAGGCAAATGCAAAAGCCGTTGATCACTTGGTCCGAAGCTTGTGTGATCCTGAGTTTGAGCGTGTTCGCCATTTGAATCTTGCTTGGCAAATTTGGGAGAAGCTGTTGGTTGCTCACGGTGGTGATAACCATGTGAAGGCTCGCCTCTTTGTTTCTTATCGGATGCAATATGAGAACTTTACTCAACTTCCCAGTGAGGACATTGATGCGATGTTTCAGAGGTTCACCGCCATCGTGAACAACATGAAGGCCAATGTTGAGGATTTTCCTTACACCGAGCCTGATCAAGCTTTGAAGCTCTTGCATATCTTGGACCCAAATGTTTGGGGTGCTAAGGTTGAGGCCATCAAGGGGTCCGGGCAATATTTGACCATTGAGTTGGATGACCTCTTTTCTAAGCTCAAGTCGGCTGAGGTTGACAGGAAGTTGCAATTTAAGCATGAGGGCTTGACTGATCATAGTCTTGCTCTTGTGGGCGGATCAAAGGGCAAAGCTAACCCTTCCTGTCGGCAGTTTTCCTTGTCTTCTCTTATGTCTATTCCAGATGAGGAGTTTGATGTGCTGGGCGAGGAGGAGTTGGCCTTGCTCTCAAGGAGGTTTGATCGACTACATGAGAGCGGAGGAATGCAAGGCGGAGCTCGGGGACATGCTACAAGTGTGGCAAGCGTGGACACTTCATCGCCGAGTGCCGGAATCGGAGGAGAACAAGTACAAGATGAAGGAGTACAAGGCGCATCCGAGGCGTGAAGACAAGTACTCCTCCAAGGGCAAGCACTTCAGCAAGTCCAAGAGCAAGGACAAGGACAAGCGGCGACCGAGCAAGGGCGGCTACAAGAAGGACAAGGCAAGAGCCATGGTGGCCGGTGCAAGCGACGTAGACTCAAGCTCAAGGGACGCGCGAGGGCAAGCTCAAGCCGTGAAGTTGAAGACGCCGGGAGGCGCAAGGGCAAGAAGAGTGCAAGCCGGAACCTCGGTGGATTAAGCCGTGTGGCGCTTGGAGGCTTTTGTGGCATGGCTCATAGCTCAAGCGGCAAGAAGAGCGAGAAGGAAGACAGCGACTCCGACTCGGAGGATGAGGTAAATCGTGACCCCGACTCTTTGCTTG
Organism: Cenchrus americanus; assembly: GCA_947561735.1. NCBI lineage: Eukaryota > Viridiplantae > Streptophyta > Magnoliopsida > Poales > Poaceae > Cenchrus > Cenchrus americanus. The sequence continues at coordinate 114,135,352 of OX387245.1, forward strand.
CCGAGATCACTAGGGCCGAATGGCTTGATTGACAACCGTCATAGTGTGCTAAGAGATGCCAAAAAGATGAGGAAAGAACTTAGGGCTCAACTTGAGGATGCTAGCGAGAAAGTAGGAGAGTTAGAGTCTAAATTGTTTGAATTGAAACTTTCCTGGTTTGTACGAGAAGATTCGGCGTTGTGTTTTTCGTGGTCTTTTTCGTGCTTGTTTTTGGTGCCTTTGTTCTCGGTGTGATTCCGCGGATTTGAGTGGGTTTCTCCCCGGATTTCTTTGAGGGAAACATGGATGGATGTCTAGTGCATCTTTGTGATTGATCTTGTGCCCTCAAACGCCGGAAACCACTTCGATTCAAGGTTCTTCGGTCGGAGCTCTAGTTTTTGGTGTTGTTCAAAGGACCCGCGATTCCGGTGATTTAGGGAGTTAGGAGGCAAAATTTTTGGGGTATAGCATCCTTGTTTGACGCTTAACTTGTCCCCAAACCCTTGTCTCAACAGCTTCGACCGTTTGGGAGATCCGGTGATGGATTGGAGGAGTTGACCTTCGGGGTCGAGCAGTTTTCTGCTCTGTCCGTGCCTCGCGGACTGTCCGCGTGGACCTGGCGGACGGTCCGCGCCGTGCCTATTCATCGCGTGTTCTTCGTGTTCTTGCTCGGCTTCGCTTTCAATTCGTGGTGCTTTCGAGTTTTGGTTGGGCGAAGTTCCGGACGGTCCGCGTGTGCCGGGCGGACCGTCCGCGGGTGCCTGGCAGACAGTCTGCGTGCTCCCCGTGGATGGTCCGTTATACGAGGTGCGTCTCTGGAGGTTCTGTTGCCTTTTTCGGACAGTCCGCGGATCAGGCCGGACGGTCCGCGGCAAGGGTGCGAACAGTCTGCGATACCCTACCGGACAGTCCGCGCGGCCCTCGCGGACGGTCGCCCCCGCCCGGCCGGACCGTCCGCCAAAGCACGGCGACTTTGTTCCTTGGTTCGGTTCCTCCTTCGTTTCTTTCGTGCTTCCGCGTGTGCTTCAAGGAATCGTTCCTAAGACTTGAGGTTGATCCATAACCTTGTTGTCTTGGCGATTGGTGTGTGATTCGATCCTACGCTCGTGTGTGACCGAGATTCGTCTAAGGTATAGGCCGAGTTCTTTGAGAAGAATTTTTACCGGCTCCTATTCACTCCCTCCCCCCTCTCTAGTCGCTATCCGATCCTTCAATTGGTATCGTAGCTTGGTGCCGGATTCTTTGTGACTTTGACAAGTCTTGAATCCTAAGATGGCGTACGTTGAGCGGGGCGGTCCGCCGCACTTCGATGAGAAGGGTTACCACAAGTGGGTGGCCCGAATGATGATCTTTCTTCATGGCAAGTTGTTGGATTTCATTGTGCTTGACAAGACCTATGCTATTCCGACCCAACATCAATACTCTTATGGTGACCGATGCCGGTGCTAAGGCCAAGTATGAGGCAAATGCAAAAGCCGTTGATCACTTGGTCCGAAGCTTGTGTGATCCGAGTTTGAGCGTGTTTGCCATTTGAATCTTGCTTGGCAAATTTGGGAGAAGCTGTTGGTTGCTCACGGTGGTGATAACCATGTGAAGGCTCGCCTCTTTGTTTCTTATCGGATGCAATATGAGAACTTTACTCAACTTCCCAGTGAGGACATTGATGCGATGTTTCAGAGGTTCACCGCCATCGTGAACAACATGAAGGCCAATGTTGAGGATTTTCCTTACACCAAATGTTTGGGGTGCTAAGGTTGAGGCCATCAAGGAGTCCGGGCAATATTTGACCATTGAGTTGGATGACCTCTTTTCTAAGCTCAAGTCGGCTGAGGTTGACGGGAAGTTGTAATCCAAGCATGAGGGCCCGACCGATCATAGTATTGCTCTTGTGGGCGGATCAATGGGCAAAGCTAACCCTTCCCGTCGACGAGTTTTCCTTGGCTTCGCTTATGTCTATTCCGGATGAGGAGTTTGATGTGCTGGGCGAGGAGGAGGCGGCCTTGCTCTCAAGGAGGTTTGATCGACTACATGAGAGCGGAGGAATGCAAGGTGGAGCACGGGGACATGCTACAAGTGTGGCAAGCTTGGACACTTCATAGCCGAGTGCCGGAAGCGGAGGAGAACAAGTACAAGATGAGCGAGTACAAGGCGCACCCGAGGCGTGAAGACAAGTACTCCTCCAAGGGCAAGCACTTCAGCAAGTCCAAGAGCAAGGACAAGGACAAGCGGCGACCGAGCAAGGGCGGCTACAAGAAGGACAAGGCAAGAGCCATGGTGGCCGGTGCAAGCGACGTCGACTCAAGCTCAAGCGACGCGCAGTCAAGCTCAAGCAGTGAAGATGAAGACGCCGGGAGGCGCAAGGGCAAGAAGAGTGCAAGTCGGAACCTCAGTGGATTGAGCTGTGTGGCGCTTGAAGGCTTTTGTGGCACGGCTCATAGCTCAAGCGAGGCAAGAAGAGCGAGAAGGAAGACGGCGACTCCGACTCGGAGGATGAGGTAAATCGTGACCCCGACTCTTTGCTTGCTGAGATCACTAGGCTGAATGGCTTGATTGACAACCGTCATAGTGTGCTAAGAGATGCCAAAAAGATGAGGAAAGAACTTAGGGCTCAACTTGAGGATGCTAGCGAGAAAGTAGGAGAGTTAGAGTCTAAATTGTTTGAATTGAAACTTTCCTGGTTTGTATAGAAGATTCGGCGTTGTGTTTTTCGTGGTCTTTTTCGTGCTTGTTTTTGGTGCCTTTGTTCTCGGTGTGATTCCGCGGATTTGAGTGGGTTTCTCCCCGGATTTCTTTGAGGGAAACATGGATGGATGTCTAGTGCATCTTTGTGATTGATCTTGTGCCCTCAAACGCCGGGAAACCACTTCGATTCAAGGTTCTTCGGTCGGAGCTCTAGTTTTTGGTGGTGTTCAAAGGATCCGCGATTCCCGGTGATTTAGGGAGTTAGGAGGCAAAATTTTTGGGGTATAGCATCCTTGTTTGACGCTTAACTTGTCCCCAAACCCTTGTCTCAATAGCTTCTACCGTTTGGGAGATCCGGTGATGGATTGGAGGAGTTGACCTTCGGGGTCGAGCAGTTTTCTGCTCTGTCCGTGCCTCACGGACTGTCCGCGTGGACCTGGCGGACGGTCCGCGCCGTGCCTATTCATCGCGTGTTCTTCGTGTTCTTGCTCGGCTTCGCTTTCAATTCGTGGTGCTTTCGAGTTTTGGTTGGGCGAAGTTCCGGACGGTCCGCGTGTGCCGGGCGGACGGTCCGCGGGTGCCTGGCAGACAGTCTGCGTGCTCCCCGCGGATGGTCCGTTATACGCGGTGCGTCTCCGGAGGTTCCGTTGCCTTTTCGGACGGTCCACGAATCGGGCCGGACGGTCCGCGGCAAGGGTGCGGACGGTCCGCGATACCCCCTGCCGGACGGTCCGCGCGGCCCTCGCGGACAGTCCGCCCCGCCTGGCCGGACAGTCCGCCAGAGCCTGGCAGCTTTGTTCCTTGGTTCGATTCCTCCTTCGTTTCTTTCGTGCTTCCGCGTGTGCTTCAAGGAATCATTCCGGAGACTTGAGGTTGATCCATAACCTTGTTGTCTTGGCAATTGGTGTGTGATTCGATCCAACGCTCGTGTGTGACCGAGATTCGTCTAAGGTATAGGCCGAGTTCTTTGAGAATAATTTTTACCGGCTCCTATTCACTCCCTCCCCCCTCTCTAGTCGCTATCCGATCCTTCAATTGGTATCAGAGCTTGGTGCCGGATTCTTTGTGACTTTGACAAGTCTTGAATCCTAAGATGGCGTACGTTGAGCGGGGCGGTCCGCCGCACTTCGATGGGAAGGGTTACCACAAGTGGGCGACCCGAATGATGATCTTTCTTCATGGCAAGTTGTTGGATTTCATTGTGCTTGACAAGACCTATGCTATTCCAGCCAACATCCATACTCTTATGGTGACCGATGCCGGTGCTAAGGCCAAGTATGAGGCAAATGCAAAAGCCGTTGATCACTTGGTTCGAAGCTTGAGTGATCCTGAGTTTGAGCGTGTTCGCCATTTGAATCTTGCTTGGCAAATTTGGGAGAAGTTGTTGGTTGCTCACGGTGGTGATAACCATGTGAAGGCCCGCCTCTTTGTTTCTTACCGGATGCAATATGAGAACTTTACTCAACTTCCCGGTGAGGACATTGATGCGATGTTTCGAGGTTCACCGCCATCGTGAACAACATGAAGGCCAATGTTGAGGATTTTCCTTACACCAAATGTTTGGGGTGCTAAGGTTGAGGCCATCAAGGAGTCCGGGCAATATTTGACCATTGAGTTGGATGACCTCTTTTCTAAGCTCAAGTCGGCTGAGGTTGACGGGAAGTTGTGATCCAAGCATGAGGGCCCGACTCATCATAGTATTGCTCTTGTGGGCGGATCAATGGGCAAAGCTAACCCTTCCCGTCGACGAGCTTTTCCTTGGCTTCGCTTATGTCTATTCCGGATGAGGAGTTTGATGTGCCGGGCGAGGAGGAGCCGGCCTTGCTCTCAAGGAGGTTTGATCGACTACATGAGAGCCGGAGGAATGCAAGGTGGAGCACGGGGACATGCTACAAGTGTGGCAAGCGTGGACACTTCATCGCCGAGTGCCCGAAGCGGAGGAGAACAAGTACAAGATGAGCGAGTACAAGGCGCATCCGAGGCGTGAAGACAAGTACTCCTCCAAGGGCAAGCACTTCAGCAAGTCCAAGAGCAAGGACAAGGACAAGCGGCGACCGAGCAAGGGCGGCTACAAGAAGGACAAGGCAAGAGCCATGGTGGCCGGTGCAAGCGACGTCGACTCAAGCTCAAGCGACGCGCAGTCAAGCTCAAGCAGTGAAGATGAAGACGCCGGGAGGCGCAAGGGCAAGAAGAGTGCAAGCCGGAACCTCAGTGGATTGAGCTGTGTGGCGCTTGGAGGCTTTTGTGGCATGGCTCATAGCTCAAGCAGCAAGAAGAGCGAGAAGGAAGACAGCGACTCCGACTCGGAGGATGAGGTAAATCGTGACCCCGACTCTTTGCTTGCTGAGATCACTAGGCTGAATGGCTTGATTGACAACCGTGATAGTGTGCTAAGAGATGCCAAAAAGATGAGGAAAGAACTTAGGGCTCAACTTGAGGATGCTAGCGAGAAAGTAGGAGAGTTAGAGTCTAAATTGCTTGAATTGAAACTTGAGAATGACTCTTTGAAACTTGTTCCTACTATTTCTGATGATGTTGAATGTCCTGAATGTGATGCATGGTTGAATGAGATCAAGTTGCTTAATGAGAAGAATGCTTCCACTTTGGCTAAACTAGATGCTCTTAGGACTGAGTACGATGAGCTTAAGGCTAGACCCACTTTGCTTGGTGCTTGTAAATCATGTCCTACTATGCATGCTAAGCTTGTTGATGCTCGTTCTACCATTAGCACTTTGGAAGCTTCTTTGAAATCTCCTGTTGTCAATGCATGCACTAGCCGTGATGAAGTTCTCGTGCGCAATCTTGAACTTACTTCCCATTTGGATGTCATCTATGAGGAGAATGATTATTTGAGGAAGGTGTTGGGTTGGTTGTCTGGGCAGGAACCTCAATTGAAAATCATGATTGAGGAGTTCAAGAGAGTTGATGGTCGTGGTTTGGGTTTTGAGAAGTTGGGTGAGAAAGTGGGAGAGAACAGTGGGGAGAGTGTGTATGAGAAGTGTGTTGAGTCTAACCCCGAGTTTGAGGTGATCGGAGACATCCAAGTCCCACTTCCAAAAGCACCCAAGAAGTCTTTCACTCCAAAGCCCAACCACCTTTGCAACAAGCTTGACACAACCCAAGATCCACCCAAATTCCCACCTAAAACAAATGACTTCCAGAAACCCGTGAAGTTTGTGAGTGAGAAGGGTGAGAAACCTAGAGAGAAGCCAGAGCCAAAACCAAAACCCATCCCCTTCAAATGTGAGTATTGTGGCAAGGAGAGACACCTAGCAGAGTTTTGCTACAAGAGGAAGAGGGATGAGAGGCTTGCTAGGGAGCAAGCAAACCAGGACAGGTATCGCCAGTCTCATGGTATTCCTGAGCCTAGAGTGCCACTTCCATGGGGTGTGGGAAGTGTGAGGAGTGTTGGTAGAGTTGGAGCTCAGGGTGGTAGGTTCCCACAGAGAGGTGGTGGTGAGAGGTTTGATAGGAGAGATGATGACGTGCGTGCTTTGGTGAGAGGTTTGGTCGGGCTCGTGGTGGTTTTGCTTTGGACGTCCTCCTACTCGTCCTCAATACGGGTTTAGGGGAGATGATCGCAGCTTTGGGTTCCAGAGGAACTACGGACCACGTTTTCCCCCTCGTGGTGCCCGTACTCCTTCCATGGGACATGGGAAGTTTGGTGGCAAGGGAATGATGTTTGCTAACCCCTCTTTTGAGTAGATGGCTCGACACTTGTTTAACTTTCTTTGTGCTAACCCCAGTGTCGAGTCGCTAGCTCATTCTCGTTCGTGTTTCTGACTACAGGCGGGGAGGCTTGGAGAACATTTGGTTGATCGACTCCGGATGTTCCCGACACATGACCGGAGACAAGAAGTGGTTCTCCAGCCTCACCCCAGTGAAGGAAAAGATGTACATCACATTTGGGGACAATGGACGAGAAGGGTGATTTCTGAGGGTGTAGTGCATGTGAGTGACAAGGTAACATTGAAAAGGGTTGCTCTTGTGAAGTCTTTGGGTTTCAATTTTCTTTCGGTTTCTCAGTTGCTTGATGAGGGCTTTGAGGTGCGTTTCAAGTCTGGTGAGTCTCGTTTGCTGGATTCTCGAGGTGATCTTGTTTGTATGATCATCCCCGAGGGTCAGATTTTCAGGGCTGGTTTCTCCCGTTCTTTGGGTCCTGCTCGCTATTTGATGGCCGGTCCTTCTTCTGATTTGTGGAAATGTCATAGGCGGTTGGGTCACTTGAGCTTTGATTTGGTTTCCCGCTTGAGTGGTCTTGACCTTGTCCAAGGATTGCCGAGGTTGAAGTTTGAGAAGGATTTGGTTTGTGCTCCGTGTAGGCATGGCAAGATGGTAGCCACTCCCCATCCACCCTTGACCAATGTCATGAACGAGCATCCGACAGAGCTGTGGCATATGGACCTTGTTGGGCCAGCTCGAGTTCGCTCGGTGGGTGGGAAGTGGTATGTCCTTATTGTGGTGGACGATTACTCTCGCTATGCCTGGGTGTTTTTCTTGGAAGACAAGAGTGAGACATTTGGTTTTGTTCGAGATCTGATCGTGAGGTTGAAAAACGAGAGGCATGGGAATGCTATTCGAACTATCCGCAGTGATAACGGCTCAGAGTTCAAGAACTCTCATTTTGATGCCTTCTGTCGTGATCTAGGTCTTGAACATCAGTATTCGACCCCTTATGTGCCCCCTCAAAATGGAGTTGTGGAAAGGAAAAAATCGGACTCTTTGTGAGATGGCTAGGACGATGCTCGATGAGCACAGGACTCATAGGAGGTGTTGGGCCGAGGCGGTCAAAACGGCTTGTCATGTCTCTAACGAGATTTTATTGCGAGCTTTCAAGAAGAAGACCTGTTATGAGCTTATGCATGGTCGGGCACCCAAGGTGAGTCATTTCCGAGTTTTTGGCTGCAAGTGCTTTATTCTTAAGAAGGGAAAGCTAGACAAGTTTGAGGCTAGGTCTAGTGATGGGATTTTATTTGGATATGCTAATCATTCTAGAGCCTATAGGGTGCTTAACCTTGAGACTAACAAAATCATGGAGACTTGCAAGGTGACCTTCAACGAAACAATGCCATGTACCTCTCTTGGCTTTGAATGTGCAGGTGATGAGGAGATGGTCGAGGACCTCTTTGAAGAGGAGAAGGACGAAGCTGGAGATGATGATGGAGAGAACCATGCGCCTGAAGCTGAGAGTGTACTCACTACTCCCCCTACGACCACTACGGAGGGTGGACCGTCTACTTCATGGACAACGACGGTGCGACAAGAGGACCAGGTGAGAGAAGCTGCAGTTGAGGGGGAGGTAGTCTCGAGGCGTGAGGCTCCCCGTGCGAATTCAAGAAGTGCATCCCCTATCGAGGATCATTGGCGACATCGACGAACGTACCACGCGGTCAGGGTCTAGAAATTCCTCTCATTTTGCTCATGCTGCATTTGTTGCCACCTTTGAGCCCAAGGACATTGGACATGCTTTATCTGATGCAAACTGGGTCAATTCTATGCATGAGGAGTTGGAAAACTTTGAGAGGAACCAGGTGTGGGAGTTAGTTGAACCACCTCCAAATCGCCATCCTATAGGAACCAAATGGGTTTGGTAGAACAAAGAGGGTGAGAATGGGATGGTTGTGAGGAACAAGTCCAGACTTGTTGCTCAGGGATATAGTCAGAAGGAGGGGATCGACTATGAGGAGACCTTTGCTCCTATGGGCCGTCTTGAGGCAATTCGAATCCTTCTAGCCTTTGTCGTGGCTAAAGGGTTCAAGTTGTTTCAAATGGATGTGAAGAGTGCTTTTTTGAATGGGGTCATAGAGGAGGAGGTGTATGTGAAGCAGCCACCGGGGTTTGAGAGTGAGAAGTATCCACACAGGGTGTACAGGTTGAAAAGGGCCCCGTATGGGTTGAAACAGTGCCCCGGGCTTGGTATGGGATATTGAGAGGTTTTACGTTGAGCGAGAGGGTTCGTGATGGGTACCGTGGATAGGACTTTGTTTCTCCTCAAGCATGGGAATGACTTGTTGGTTGTGCAGATATACGTGGATGATATTGTCTTTGGTGGCTCGTCACATAACCTTGTTGCCAAGTTTGCGGATGAGATGAGCGGGGAATTCGAGATGAGCATGATGGCCGAGTTGCGTACTTTCTCGGGTTGCGGATCAAGCAAGTGAAGGACGGAACATTTGTACATCAGACCAAGTACACAAAAGACATGCTGAGGAAGTTCCAGATGCAAGATGTGAAGCCTATGTCGACACCCATGGGGAGTACGGCTACTTTGGATGCGGACGAGGACGGAGAACCAGTGGACCAGCGGGAGTACCGGAGCATGATCGGCTCCCTCCTCTACCTGACGGCGACGAGGCCAGACATACAGTTCAGTGTGTGTCTGTGCGCTCGTTTTCAGGCTTCACTGAGGACATCACATCGACAGGCCGTCAAGAGGATTTTCAGGTACCTACAGTCTGCCCCTGGTCTTGGCCTTTGGTATTTTTCCTCATCGACTCCATCTCTTCATGGTTTTTCTGATGTGGATTTTGCTGGTTGTCGAGTCGAGAGGAAGTCTACTTCTGGTTCTTGTCAGTTTCTTCGGTCCACGTTGGTTTCGTGGTATTCCCACAAGCAGTCTAGTGTAGTTCAGTCTACCACCGAGGCAGAGTATGTTGCAGCCGCGAGTTGTTGTTCCCAGCTGTTGTGGATTTCATACACTTTGAGAGACTTTGGTGAGGAGTGCACCCAGATCCCACTTCTTTGTGATAGCACCAGTGCCATAAGCGTAGAGAAAAACCCAGTGCTTCATTCCAGAGCCAAACACATAGAAGTGAGGTATCATTTCTTGAGAGACAATGTGGAGAAAGGGACCATTGTGTTGAGTCATGTCCCTACCCAAGATCAGCTTGTAGACATTTTCACAAAGCCTCTCGACCAAGCTACATTTGTGCGCTTGTGGGGAGAACTTGGGGTTTGTTGCCCTTTCTAGTTGACTCTTGGGGGATTTACTTGTGTACCATATGTATCATACCATGTTTAGTTTGATGCATATACATGCTTTTCTCGATGTATAAACCATGGTAGGATAGCCATCTTGTTATATATCATGTTGCATTTGTATCATATTGCATTTTAGGATGATTAGCTTCTTTCATATGCCTTATTTGAGTCTCTTTGGCTATTTGTGAGATATTGGTCATGTGTGTGGAGAAATGGTTATGTGAGGCTATGCTCTTGGAATATTTGAGATATATGTGTGGTGAGATAGCCCTTTTTGAAACAAATGCTAATCCTGACTGAATTTGGTGAAATGTGCTCCACTCATCTGTAGTAGTGTATCCATGTCACGTTTTGTTCTAAATGTGCTTTCTATGTTTAGATTGTGCTTGGATGTCTTTTTCTTGCATTTGGGCCAAAGGTCGATATCATTGTGAATGTTTAGCCTATGTTGCATTCATGGAGGAGCATAAGCTTCTTTTTGCTGCAAAGGCACTTCATGTACCATGAAATGAATTAATCTTGAAAAGAAGTGTGTATGCTTGAAAAATGCTCCATCCATCATGTTTATGCTTAAAATGCTTTATCTTTCACACATGGGTGCAAAACATGTTGCATGATGTTCACCAGTGGAGAAGTTTCCCCGAAGTGGACACATGGCTCATGAGCTTTAACATGACATGCTTTGCTTTATGGGTGTTTGCAATGATCCTTTGTTGAGAATTGGATATCCTTGTATGATCTCTGGATGATATGCATGTTTTTGGCTAGAATATGACATGGATAGGCTTTTACATTTGAAGTGAGCCATCTTTTGCTATAATTATTCAAATCCGACATGGATTGACAATGGGTGTTGGACAGACTCTTGGCTCAGTGCGCAGGTGTAGGCTGCGGCCTAGTTCGTGTTGTTGTAGGTGAAGAACGGGCGCGAAAGGTCTTCAGCCTTGAGGGGCCTTCGGGAGATGGAGAGACATGTAGGCTCGGTTCGAGGGACCTGGTGGATGGCAGGACTAGGTGCGGGCCACATGGTGGCAAGACGAGCAAGACAAAGTCATGGACGGTCGAGCCGATGCACGGTGGCGGTCGAGTCAAGAGGATTGGCGGGAGGCCGAGCCGAGCACGCGGGGTTTGGTGGTTTGCCCACAAAACCATCGGAGGACGGTTTCTTGGTTTGGGCCTCAAAACCAAGTCCGAAGGCCCAACACGACGGAGACGGGATCCGGGCGTGTCGGGAAGCTTCGAAGCGGAGGACACGCGGCGGAATCGCATGACTTGCGTCGGAAGGACGCGGGGTGCGGCGAAGGCGTGGCCGTGCGATGGCAAGACCCACAAACATTACATAAATGCCCCTGCATGGGTTGTATCGCCAGTAGTTGAGTTAGGGGTAGTCGAGTCATTTCCCACACCGGCGGGACCCGATATATAAGCCATGAGTGTGTGTGGATGGCTCTCTCTCTCCATGACTTAGGGTTTCATTTCTCCCCTCCTCTTTCTCTTTTTCCTGGACTATTTTCTTCTCCATTTTCTTTAGGCTAGCATGAGAGCTTCATGAGAGATTTGTTGAGAGGGATGGATGCTAGGGCGGCATGCTAGACCTTGTGAATCTTTCCTAGTTTGTATAGATGATTCGGCGTTGTGTTTTCGTGGTCTTTTTCGTGCTTGTTTTTGGTGCCTTTGTTCTCGGTGTGATTCCGCGGATTTGAGTGGGTTTCTCTCCGGATTTCTTTGAGGGAAACATGGATGGATGTCTAGTGCATCTTTGTGATTGATCTTGTGCCCTCAAACGCCGGAAACCACTTCGATTCAAGGTTCTTCGGTCGGAGCTCTAGTTTTTGGTGGTGTTCAAAGGATCCGCGATTCCCGGTGATTTAGGGAGTTAGGAGGCAAAATTTTTGGGGTATAGCATCCTTGTTTGACGCTTAACTTGTCCCCAAACCCTTGTCTCAACAGCTTCTACCGTTTGGGAGATCCGGTGATGGATTGGAGGAGTTGACCTTCGGGGTCGAGCAGTTTTCTACTCTGTCCGTGCCTCGCGGACGGTCCGCGTGGACCTGGCGGACGATCCACGCCGTTCCTGTTCGTCGCGTGTTCTTCGTGTTCTTGCTCGGCTTCTCTTTCAATCCTTGGTGCTTTCGAGTTTTGGTTGGGCGAAGTTCCGGACGGTCCGCGTGTGCCGGGCGGACAGTCCGCGGGTGCCTGGCGGACAGTCCGCGTGCTCCCAGCGGACGGTCCGTTATACGTGGTGCATCTCCGGAGGTTCTGTTGCCTTTTTCAGACAGTCCGCGGATCAGGCCGGACGGTCCGCGGCAAGGGTGCGGACAGTCCGCGAAACCCTGCCGGATAGTCCGCGCGGCCCTCGCGGACGGTTCGCCCCGCCTGGCCGGACAGTCCGCCAGAGCCTAGCAGCTTTGTTCCTTTGTTCGATTCGTCCTTCGTTTCTTTCGTGCTTCCGCATGTGCTTCAAGGAATCGTTCCTAAGACTTGAGGTTGATCCATAACCTTATTGTCTTGGCGATTGGTGTGTGATTCGATTCATCACTCGTGTGTGACCGGGATTCGTCTAGGGTATAGTCTGGGTTCTTTGAGAAGAATTTTTACCGGCTCCTATTCACTCCCCCCCTCTCTAGTCGCCATCCGATCCTTCAATTACCCCTGTGAATCTAGTGGAAACCTTCTCATCTCAAGAGTTCGTTCTCTTGACTTGAGACCGAAGTAAAGGGCAAGCCTTGTGTGGCGAGTCTATCCTTGTGTGGATACCTCAACAACGTGGACGTGAGCAAGCCTTTGTGGTGAGCTGAACCACAGGATAAATCCTTGTGTTATTTGTGCTTTTACTTCATATATATCTTGCTTGTTGTTTTATCTATCTATCTAGCATATATCTTGTGCTTCCGCTTCGATTTTTTGGTGTGCTTGTGCTGTGTGCAGGGACTACATTGATACTCTTGGAAACCCCTGTGGAAGCTCCACACCAAGTTTGTTTTGTGCTAGAACTCGTAGAGGGGATTCACATTTTGTTGGTTCTGTCTGTGTAAAACCGTCCTGACCGGTTTTGGAAACCGGTCGGACCTGTTTGAGTACTGACAGTGGGTTGAATTTTTATAAGTGTGCAGATTCCCCTATTCACTTCCCCCTCTAGGCGACATCAAGATCCTTTCAATTGGTAGCAGAGCAAGGTTCTCCGATTCGAGCTTAACCGCTTGAAGAAAAGATGTCGACAACATACGAGGTATCTTTTGAGCCATTGACTCTAGGTGGCTCAAACTTTGATTCTTGGTCAGCTCATGTACTTAATGAAATTAGGAGCTTTGGTCCACATGCCGAGCAGGTTGTAGTTGCTAGTATTCTCCCTCCTTGCACTAGAGTAGACAACTTTGACTTGTCAAACTTATCTAGAGAGGAGTTAGAATGTTGGCAACTCAACGCTCAAGTTACTAATTACATTCGTAGTACCTTGAGTTGTGATGTGCAGGAATTGATTTGTGAAGACATATTTGATGCACATGACATTTGGATGATTTTTCAAGATCTCAATGATATGCCCAAATGTGAAGATCAAGATCAAAGAGCAACCATGCAAAGTGAAGTCACAGTTACAAACCATTCATCTTCATATGCTCATGATGACATCTTGGCCAAGTGTGGTGAGAAAAGAGAAATCAAAGGCCGAAATGAAGATTTGGGGTTTGAGCATGACAAGTCGTCAACTCGTGAGGATCAAAGTACAAATGCGTCTTCAGAAGGGTGTTCTACCTCTGGAGCACACACTGATGCTCTAGTGATCACACCCAAGGATCAGCAAGACAAGAAAAGCCAGTCGGGTGACCCTGTGGGGAAATCGGTCCAACCGGTTTCCAAAACCGGTCTGACCGGTTTCCACAGGATGAACACAACGAGGAGCAGCAAGTGTTCAAGAAGGCGATCAAGAAAAACACCGACAACTTCTAGGTCCTCAACTCTCATTGTTGATGATCACAAGTGCTTGATGGCCAAGAAAAGCAAGGAAACCAAGGACAACCAAATAGCAAAGAGAGGTGAAGATCAAGTTGACACCATAAAGTCTTTGACTCAAAAGCTTGAAGCCTTCAAACTCTCTCACTCTACCTTGGTCAATAAATATGATGTCTTGCTTAACAAAGTTGCTTGTGCTACTAACCCATCTACATGTGTAGCATTCTTGGAGCAAGAAAAGAAGGTGCTCAATGAAAAGCTTGAAAAGCTCACTAGCGAGCATATGGCTTTGCAAGCACGTCACAAAGAGCTTGAATGCTCTCATGAAATGCTTGTAGAATGATATACTTGTCTAGAAGTGGCTCATGAGGTTGTGCTCTCTTCGGTAAAATCCACTCAACCTCTCTCACACACATGCACATGCTCACATGTCGATATTGAATTGTCTTGTACTAAACCTTGTTGTTCTCAAGCAAGCCAATCTAGTACTGAGCATGTATTTGTAGAGACTTGTGATGACCTCATTGCGAAAGAAAATGATCAACTCATGTAAGAGGTTGAAAGGCTTAAGGTTGACTTGAGTAAGTTGAAGGGAAAGAGTCAAGTGCAACCTTGTCAAGATAACCGTGACAACATGGTGAAGAAGCTTGAGAAGGGTTCAAATCGCACGAGCTCAACCTTTCGATCGAAGAAGCAAGGCAAAAATCACAAGGCTCAAGAAATCAAGAAAAAGGAGCTTGATCACATACAATGCTTCAAGTGCTCAAAGATGGGGCACTATGCATCAATATGCTCTCCTCAGCTCAAAAACAACAAAAAAAGCAAGGGAAGCAAAGGAGAAGGATATGCTACAAATGCAAGCAACATGGACACTTCATTGGTGATTGTCCACAAGTAGCCGGGGTGCTGTCTGTATCAAACCGGTCTGACCAGTTTGGGAAACCGGTTAGACTGGTTTTGGCAACAGTGGCGCCTCAAGTGCATATCAAGCGCAATCAAGCTTCTACAGCAAGCCTCAAGATCAATAAGGAGCAAATGAGCAAAAACAAGTGCAAGGCCTCATCAAGAAAGATCAAAAGTTGTCGTTGCTACACTTGTCGGACAAAGGGACATGAGAGTAATGAGTGTCCAAATGGTAACATTCCTAAGTCAAAACTTGTCAATTATGCATTCTCTAGACTTAGGGATGACAAGAATGATATTTATGCTACTAGAGTGATTAGTTCACCTCAAACTAGCATAAGAACCATTTGGATCCCAAAATCTATTGTGACTAACCTTAAAGGACCCAACATGGTTTGGGTACCAAAAAGAGCTTTCTAGAATTGCAGGAGCATGGAGATGCATTGGAGGCATGGCAAAACTCAAGAGTAGGTCAATGAACTAGAATAATGCCAAGCATCAAGTATAAACTCTCTTTTTCTACTCCAATGACATCTCGGTAACATAAGCTTCATCTTTCATCTTAGTCATTTGATCCTAAGTGGTTACTTGTGCTCAAGGCTTTGGTTTTGTGGACTTGGCTTGACTAAGTACTTTGGTGTACATATATGCTCCTCTTTCCATATGATGCTTGTAACCGCTCTCTAGTAGAGCATTTTGGTTTAATTGGTGCAGGTTCAAATGAGAAGCAAAAATTGTAAGTCAATCAATTGTATGGCCATAGGTGATGTTAGACCAAGTTGAAGCATATGAGAAGATAGAGAAATTCCAAGCTTTAACACAAACTCCAAGGACCACACACATCCCTGTGTTTCTGGTAGTACAGACCTCAAAGGTTCCGGGAAATTCTCCGGAGGTTCCGAGAATTGCTGCAGGAACCCAACCTCTGGGAAAATCTTCGGAGGTTCTGAGTTCTTGGAAGTTCAGATCTATAAAGCTTCCAGAATGAGGGTGATTGTCAAGAATTAGAGACTCATGAAGATATGCCTGCAGCGGGAGCTGTTGGAGTCTTGAAGAAGTGTTGGTTGAACTGACTGGCAAAACCGGTCTGGCCGGTTTGCCAAACCGGTATGACCGGTTCTGGCCCAGTGCAGTTTGACTTTGTATTGAATTCCAAGATTAGCTCAAGAATTCCAAATGCTTATTCTCAGCTTCTGTTTAGCATCATATAAACACTATCTTGGTGGTAGTAAGTACTCTTGGCACAATTTCAATATTCGTAAATTATTTTTTCTTTTTGTGCCTAGGACAAATTGTGAAGTGACCTCTCCTAGTTCATTAATTTCATCGAGTGCTCGTTTCATGCAACTCAATTCATGATGCATCTATTTAGGGGGAGATCACTCTACAATTTGTGGCTTTGAGACTAATGCTTTCATCTAGTGATCTCTTGTAGTCTCAAATTGAGAGCTCATTTCTCTCTACATGGATTATGCTACGATTCTTGAATCCAAAGTGGTACTATTGAGCAAATCTTTTTCCTTGGATTATGAAACTAACCTTAAGCATAGTTACTCACCATAATATAGTTTAAATTCCTCGAGTTGGACTTAATTGTCAAAATGGTGCATGTGACCCTAATCGTTCACATTAATTCATGTGCTCCATAAACAAAGGTAATTTGATCTATATTGTGAGGTTTCAATTCTTTGGTGGACCTCTTGTCTCTCTAACCCAAACGGTCACCAAAGATTGAAACTAGTACTTGTGCTACTTTAAGTGTTTCTCTCACATGGTGTGTATAAGGGTTTATCAAAATGAGAGCTAGAACTTGGATCTAACTTGGTAATGCACAAGTCAAGGAAAATCACAATTCACCAATGTGAAGATGTGATAAGCTAGAGGCAAAGGTATGATTCACACTCATTTTTTTACCTTTATCATCTAGGTGTTATTCATGGTAGTGTGTGCATATCCTTAGCATGTGGTCTATTCACAGTCTCTTGTAGGTGCCAATTGGATATTTAATTGATGCCTACCTTTATATTGACTTTATGTCAAATGTTTGTTGTAATGTGAGAGGCATGAGTTAAATATACTAATGTGGTCCTAAATCTTGTGTAGCTACATGTTTGAGTGACATAGGTTAGATCTTTGAAAAACTTAACTAGCATGATAGGACTTGTGTGAATTTTGAAAATATTTGGAGTTTGGTCCTCATGACCCGATCGACCCACATGTGGTTATAGTTAACCTTGCTTGATTGATGGCTAGTCACAAGTGGTGAGATTTTCTTAAGTCCAACATATTCTTCATATCTATCTATCTCTAAAGTTTCTAGGTAGTATCAAGGAGCTTTTGGTCTTAAATGGAAAATTCTCTCTAAAGGAATTATCTAGTGACCAAAGTTTATTGCTTTATCTTCTCAGCTCACTAGATCCGTCTTAATAGAAAAAGAGAGCAAAATTCTTTCAATATCTTATCTTTTTCTTAATCACGTCTCTCGGAGAAAAAGGGGTTTTGGATAAAGAGTTGAAGCTTCAGGTGTTTCTTCAAAAGAACTAGCATCTGAACTCATATTGAAAAATATCTCTCATATTAGTTCTCAATTCGAGCTTCAATATCTCAAACTCTATCTTCAGCAGGTTTCCTGAGGGAAACCGGTCTGACCGGTTTCTGAAACCAGTCTGACCAGTTTCTGAAACCGGTCTGACCGGTTTACCCCGGGGCCACACCTTTAAAGGGTATCTCGGTTGGAACATTCCTTATCCATCCTCACTTCTCCTCACCAGCGAAGACCCGAGCTCTTCTTCACCAAACCGTGCCCCCTCTCTCCTCTCACTCTCCCTCCACGAAAACTTGAGTTTGAACCATGGAAAAGCTTTCCCCTTTGGATATTAAGGGCTAGAGGTGCTAATCTTCGGCTTGACCGGTTTGGAGACCATTTTTGGAAGTTTAATCATCTTCTCCCATCCTCTCAAGGTATTCAAAAGTTCTCTTTACCCGATCTCTTAGCTCCATGAATATCTCTCGGATTCCTTTGAGCAATCATCAACTAGTATGCCCAGGAAGCTATCTTTAAGTTTTGAATCAATTTGTATGGCTACATTTCAAATTCCATAATCTAGGGTTTCAGCCGACGAAACCGGTCTGACCGGTTTCTGAAACCGGTCTGACCGGTTTTGCCTGGACAGAAACCCTGATTTTTCTTAGTTTCTTCAAATCCATTTCTCATCAAGTCCCAAATCAATTCGTATGTTCCTTATACATACTTTCCAACTCTATCATGGTCAGGAACAACATGTCGGACTTCTCTAAGACCTACACTCGGTCGAAGAAGCAAAAGAGGGTTGATGATCCCGAAGGCGTTTCTGATCCGATCGAGGCATCCGGTGCCTCCAGTGAGACTATCTTAAGGCCTAGGACTTCCAGGGCATCTCAACCTACAGTGGACGAGATCGTTGAAGAAGAAGAAGAGGGGCATGAGACGTCTAGTGATGATAATGAGAGTGAAGAAAATTACAGAATGCAGTTCAGGAACAGGAAGGGTCCAGCGGATGATGATGATGATGATGATGATGATGATGATGTGATGATGATGATGATGATGATGATGATGATGACGACGATGAAGAGGAAGATTTTGGTGGAAGGGAAAGAGGTGTGGAAGAAGAAGAAGAAGAAGAAGAAGAAGAAGAAGAAGAGGAAGTGATGCTTGAGATACGTAGGCTGACCAATCCCGGCTCTCACCGCATTGTGAATTACCTTGGCATGGGAAAGACAAAGGCAGCTAGGAGAAAGAGAAGGAAATGGCCCTATGGTGAGCCTAAGGATATGGCCAGTGGGATAGATTATCGGTTTCGCACTTTCTTTCAGCAGGACTTCTATTCCACCGCCATCATAGCTAAGAAGAAAGGCATAATTGCAGAGGCTCGATGGATAGATTGGGCATACATGGAGAGGGCAAACAATGCTGTTTTCAGAGATATTATAAATGTTTGCACTTCTCTGAGGATCAAGCCTTTGATGGGTTTCAGGCACAGTTGGAACACGGAGGTAATTGCTCAGTTCTATGCCACTGTTGCATTTGAGGAACATGAGAGTGCTAGGAAGATGCATTGGATGACCGAGGGGACTAGATACACTGTCACCTTCACTAACTTTGCTAGATTACTTGGACTTAGTCCGGCAGATTTGTCTCTACCTTGCATTCACCGAGGCACTCGTCCTATGGAGCCGTCTGCGATGAAGTTCATGTATCCTAGGGACAAGCAAGCCAATGTGGGTTTTGCAGCAGGAATTTATTCCTACTACAGTGTGCTGAACCATATGTTTCATTGGACCCTCACATCTAGGGGAGGAAACCCGGTAGAAATCTCTAACTTTGCTAAGGACTTGCTCGTTCACATGAGGCCTCCTGGACTTCCATTCTCTGTGAGTGACTTTATTTGGGAGGAAATCAAGTCTATTAGCGAGATCCCCCAGAGGTTGTGTGGATATGCACCGTACATCATGCATATCATCGAGAAAGCGTCAAACAGAAAATTTCTAAAGGATTCTAAGCATGAGCTTTTCAAGGTCCCCGTACCCAAGAGGATGAGGTTACCTTCACCTGGAAGGTACGACGAGATGATGGAGGAAGGCGAAGGACAAGAAGCAGGATCGCGCACCGTCGCCTCTAGTCAGGACCAAACCGGTCTGACCGGTTTGGGAAACCGGCCCGACCGGTTTGCGGCAAGCAGCAGCTAGCCGCACCAAGGGACAAGCCACCCTCTCCCATTCGTAAGCTCTTGAACTTTTTCACTTCCATGTGTAAGAGCCAGAGGGATGTGTTGGTTGAGCAGCAGAGGTCTAGGAGAGAGAGGAAGCAAATGAAGGACACTCTCAAGCTTTTACATAATCACCACGGATTTGAGCCTCCTACATCTCCACCCTCTCCTGAGATGGAAGAGCCCGGCATTCCTTCAGTGGATAGCATGGTAGCACAGCTAGGTTCCGAGGGTTATTTTCAACAATATGCTCATCACTATGGTTATCAAGTTCCTAATCCTCCACCTCCTCCTATGGGACCTCCTACTAGTAGACAAAGTGTTGTATCTCAAGCTTAACAATCTCTCTTCGGCAACATTGATGGTAAGATGTGGTTCAACTTCTTATTCATTAGCATCTACCATACTTTCTCAAAGTTCTAAAATTTAAATTCCCTCTTAGACTACCCTGCTCCACATAGTGGTGCTCCTCCGGAGTATGGTGGTGTTCCTCCGGAGTACGAAGGGTCGCTGATGCTCGCAAAGACCTCTTCTCCAAGTTTTTAGTGATGGATGACAAAGGGGGAGAAGAATAGACGATTAAAGCTTATCTGTCTTGTGTTGTAGTGGTGAAACCGGTCTGACCGGTTTCCACAAACCGGTCTGACCGGTTTGTGCTGAGCAATCCCAAGCACCTATGTATCTAGTTATCTTTTATCTTAGAGACTTGTTGAGAGACTTGGATCTGTAATAATTATCTGTTGAAACTTATCTATGTGTTGGACTTGAGAACTCTTGTATTGAGTGCTACAATGTGTGTAATGTACTCTAAATGTTTCTAAGTGATTTAATGTTAGTTTGTGTCGATTGCTTGTCTAATGAATGAGTTTGTTTCTGAGTTTTCCCTGTTTTATGGGATGACTGAGTGAAAGCGGTCTGACCGGTTTCTAAAACCGGTCTAACTGGTTTTGCCCCAGACAGCACACACTTCTTTGTGTTTTGTCTCTTGTTTGTGATAACACATGTCATATGCATCACACATTTATTTTATCTTGTAACACACACTTGTTGCACCCCACTTTGCTGAGATTTAGGGGGAGCTCCATGACTTTCTTAAAATATGTGCAAATTGGCATTTTTAGGCCAAAGTTTTTGATTTCCATTCATTGCACACATTGAGGGGGAGCTTTACCTAAATCTTAGTTCTTATGGGCTTTATTTTCATATCTTTTGAAAGCTTTAATCAAGATTGTCATCAATCACCAAAAAGGGGGAGATTGTAAGTGCAATCAAGCGCTAAGTAGGTTTTGGTGAATTAAGTGACAACTTGATTAAAACACTAACACCCTTGTGAAGCATGTGAGCAGGTCATTGATTATTGATAAATAATATTTATGTGTAAATTAATGCATTTGGCTCATATTGCAAATAAGACAAGGGTGGATCATGACAATATTCTTGGAATAATTATAAGCATGCTAAGAGTGAATGTCATGATAAAGAAAGGATGTTCTTCCCATTGGACTTTACATAAAGCATACAACAAGTGACCCTAAGCTAAAGAAAAGCAAATATAGAGGCATGATTAGATGTGATAATTGGTTGGCCTTTCTATGTTGGGCAAAGCACATTATGAAGAAAGGAGAAGCTTGTGATATAATAATGGGAGAATTAAATCAAAGTTGAATACGGCATCAAGGAGATTTCACCACCGACACATGATAGAGATTGATGACCAATATTGTGAGGTATATCAAGCAAAGCATCAAGGGATTTCACTATTGCTACAACATGGAACTTGATGACCTAAAACAATAAGTTTACCAAGTTCAATATCAAGTGGTTTTCACTCTTACCTTTTATGAAGATTATTGACTTGTTCAAAGAAACTATTTGCGAAACTTCAAGTTAAAATTTGACAAGGGTCATGTGGTTATCTATATTACTTTGGACATACAAATGGAAGATTGCAAAAGCAAGAATATTTGATATCAATCAAAGGACAAACAAACTGAGTGGCATCTCAAATAGGTTTATCTCTATGGTGCAAGGCTTGACTCAATTGTGGCAAGGATAAGTGATGAAGAGATCAAGATGGCTAAAACGAGGAACTAAGCTAAGGCTATGGATAGCGACCATAAGCGAAGTGGCTAGGGTGAAGTTGAGAGCATCAAGGATTTCAAAGTATCATATCCAAGCCTACCAAGGAAAGTGATAAATCGCATCTAATGTCATGATTGATATATTGGAGTGGCTTAAGAATTCAAAGTGATTGATCTCTACTCTATGGAAGAATTCTAAGTCACTAGCTCAAGGTGGAATGCTCAAGCACATGCATATACTTATTCATCTACAAAATGTGCTCAGTTGGTACACATCATTGGAAGCCCTTGAATCATTGAAAATCAATTACCAGCGTATCTTGGAGGTTCAAGCTCAAGTGGATTAATTAAGGGATTATCTTTTATCTTGAGTTTAGGTATGTCGTACTATCTAGAGGGATGAATCATTGGTTGGACAACAAACATAAAAAATTGCTCAAGTGAAACCTAGTGAGACTAACCCATGAGATCAAAACCTTAGTTGAGCTCTCTAGCCAAAACCGGCTTGACTGGTTTTGGAAATCGGTCTGACCGGTTTGGGCACTGACACTGTACAACGGCTAGTTGGTTTGAAAACCGGTGTGCTTGTGCTGTGTGCATGGACTACATTGATACTCTTGGAAACCCCTATGGAAGCCCCACACCAACTTTGATTTGTGCTAGAACTCATAGAGGGGATTCACATATTGTTGGTTTTGTCTGTGTAAAACCGGCCTGACCGGTTTCAGAAATCGGTCGGACCGGTTTCAGTACTGACAGTGGGTTGAATTTTTATAAGTGTGCAGATTCACCTATTCACCCCCCTCTAGGCGACATCAAGATCCTTTCAAGCCCGCTTGACCACGGGGAGGTTCTCGAGCTTCTCAGCCAACCTGTGGATCCTGAAGGCGAGACCCTTCATGCTCGGGTCCTTATACACATCATGATGCGCCTTGATGTCGAAGGCCTCGCCAACACCTTCAAGCTTTCTGAAGGCGCTCTTGAGAAGCTTGATGGCAAACTTAGTGTCGTTGAAGAGTGGTTCCTCGTCGGTGTCCTTGGCCGCCGGCTCCTTCCCCTTCTCCAACTTCTTCTGATGGCGGCTTTTGTCGTCGCCGTCCTCCCTTCGTCCCCGCTTCGACGGTGGTGGGCTCCTCGACGCCATCTCCTCCTCTCGGTGACCGAAGATTTGTAGTGGTGAATCACGAGGAGGAAGAAGAAGTGAAGAAAAAGATGATAAGCTTATGGAAGAAGCAGGGGAAAGCAGAGGAGGGCGACTGGGTGAGGGAGTTATATTGACAAGACGCAGAACCGTCAGGCACCTCTGCCCCCACCCACTACTCCATTACTGCCAGTACGTGCCACTCGATTGCACATCGAGCTCCGTCTCGGGCGCGAAGCCACGCGTCGCCTGTCACTTACGCAGAAAGGAGAAGGGGCGGGGCAATGATGTCGGGCCCACTTGTCAACGGCAGCAGCCAAACTGCGGTGCCTTTTCAATTTCCATTTATTGTTTTATCACGACATGGCCGAGGCGCCATCTTCAACCTTCAACCCTCGAGCTCGTCGCCTCACTCCTTCAACTTCAATCCTCGTCGCCAACTTCATCCCTTTTCAACCTCAATCCTCCTTGCCAACTTCATCCCTCGTCACCGCCAACTTCAACCCTCATCGCCATTCAAATTCCAAACCCCGTCGTTGTGCTATTTCCTCCCTTCTCCTTGATGGCCGCCACGGTGTGCTTGATGCTGCTACTGCCAGATGAACTTCTCACCAAGATCATCATCCACTCCATCAAGGATGTGGCCGCTTTCCATTTTCTGAACCTTCACAATGAAATTTGTGGCACCTTCCGGCGCATCTGCAACTCCGATGAGGTACTACTGCACGTGTCGTTACGTGATCTTCGTGAGGCGTGCAAGAATCGGTATGTCAGGTTGTGCTTTGAGCGGCGCTTCCGCGAGGCCAATCATCCAGAGGCATTGTGCTTCGAGGAGATGCAGAGGTTGATGAGGCGGCGGAATCTCGATAAGGGTCTGAAGCTCAACAGAGATGCCGCTGCTGAAGACTCCGGTGCCAAGTACTTCTTAGCGATGTTGAAGTACCGTTGCAACCCGGCGGATCCCGAAGCCATGGCACTGCTCCAAGAAATCAGCGGCGGCCTGTCGCCCCCTAACGGCTGGTGGAAGAACCCCAACCTGCGGCGTCTACGCTACCTCGTCAAGCAGGATCTCGACAACATTGCGTGGTGGTACTGACTTGATGACGATGACGACGACATTCCGTTGCTGCCCGTCCAAAATCCCCACATCTGCATTTGGGAAGCAAGATGTAGGCGCTATGTGCCGGATACCAAAGAGATCATCCACTACTACAGTGTTGAGTGTCGCATTCGTCATGAGTTCGACCTCTGGACGCGTAGCTTCGGCCGCCCTGCCATGGAGTACACCGTTAGCAGGATGAACATCAGGATGTAGGCGCAAGCATCAATGAACATTATCTATCTTGAATGTAAATTATCAAATATATTACTAAATGCAGATTTGATTTTGTCGGAATGTCGGGTTTTAATCAGTTTGTGATAGATAATATTTGACATGTCACATTTGTGAGTCAAATCGAAGGTTGCGATGTTCTCATTTGCCGCCGACGAGGCCTGGGATGCCCTCTTGGGTGTCAAAACCGCCGAAGCCGGCACGGCGGCGGCGGCAGCGGGCAGTGGTGCCCTCTGCTTCCTCCTTTGTTCTATTCAAGTGACTGTGGGGGCCAGTTCTATTCAAATGAAGAACAGTTCCCATTTCTCCTTTTAATCTCCAATCAAATGTTGTAATAAGTATTTCTTTGTCGTTATTAGTCCAAATTTTATATTTTTTCTATTTTTTTCTAAGATCACCATCTATTCATTAATTTCATTGTTTAATGTACATTCTGTTTGTTGAGTGATGTTTATATGCCTTATTTTGTTCTTTGTAAGTACAACATACAAATAATATTTGTTTTACACAACCATTATTGATGGAACTTTACATTTCGTAAGCTTAAGGTGAACACAAGGTTTTGTTAAGTTTTCAAATGCATATGAGTTCGAACATGTTGCAAAGTGTGGAAAACTTCAATGTTCAAGCAAACATTCTAGGAAACTATGTGAGAGATGTAGACATTTGTACACAAGTATATTATTCCTTCATCGAAACCATTTGAAATTTTGAAGATAAGTCTAAGTACCCAAATTATGTTGGCAAGTCAATTTGTAGATTTTTTAGAGCATACTAGATGTTAGTAGAATTATTACATCATTAACATGGGATGTAAAAATGGATTCTAAGAATCTTGGGCACACAAGTGTGACTGTTGATATTTTATTCAAATACTAAATGACCAAATATGAATTGTTCG
Organism: Cenchrus americanus; assembly: GCA_947561735.1. NCBI lineage: Eukaryota > Viridiplantae > Streptophyta > Magnoliopsida > Poales > Poaceae > Cenchrus > Cenchrus americanus. The sequence goes on from OX387245.1 coordinate 114,160,052, forward strand.
TATTTCTATGATTTTTTAGGTGTTGTTTTATGGGCTTTAATATTTTAGGGAAGCACGTTTCATTCTAAAGAAAATAGTGGTTGGCCCGCGCGTCAGCGTCAGCAGTCAAAATAAAAAGAAAACCACTGACCCAACTCCCAACAAAGGCGATCCGGGTTCACTAACCATCATCGCCCATGACACTAGCCCACTCGTCAGCGCTAGCAGGCAAACCGTGCACGGGCTGCTCAAAATTTCCCACCTATATTTACTATAGTGCCCATGAAATTCCAATTGTTGCACAGAGTCGTCAAGGGCATGCCAGTAGTTTTTTCATTAAACACAGTTACGCGCACCGTTCATATTCGGCTCCTCGCTAGACAGATCCACAACGCCCGCATTCTCCCCACCGCCGCCGCCACTCGCCCTGCTCGCCTTCGCCGCTCTCTCCTTGCCGCAGCCTTGCTCTTCTCCAGCCCACCGCTCCCTGCGTGACGACGGTGACGAGGACGCGGTTACTGGCATGTGGACGTACGTCCGGCCAACCTAAAGATAGTTAACGCTAATCCGTCGACGTCGTCCCCGGCCACGACGACGAGCGGGTGCCTCAGGCCACGAGCCGCCGTGGATCCGTCCCCTCCGACCATCACAAGAACAACTACTTCATTCGCGACAGAGGTTAGTCCTGCTTGAACCCCCAACGCCCTCTCTCTCATCGGCGACCAAAATCAATCTGCTATATATTCATGTCAATGTGGATTAATTAAGCAGACATGCCTAGATAGTTCATCTTTAATTGATTGATAGTGGTTTTGATTGATGGATTTTGTTGCCCCAAGTCTGTGTGAATAAATTGTTGCTAACAGTTGTAGTTATATGAACTGTTGAAATTCATTTTCATTGTCCTGGTGCTAAAATGTTTGCACTGTAAATTCATGAAAAGCATCGAGGATGTTAGCATACTTTAATTCTGCTATGCTTTGAATGTACCAGATCGACAGTTATGCTTTGGACCTCGTTAGCATATACTTTAATTCTCGCTATGCTCGGATCGACAGTTATGCTATGGACCTGTTAGCATATTTTAATTCTGATGGCCACATAATGTCATTGGGAATTGCATCACAGTGATTTATAATGTAGTCCACCCAATCTGCTATATATTCATGTCAATGTGGATTAGGGAGACATGACTTAATAGTTCATCTTCAATTGATTGACTGTGGATTTGATGGATGGATTTTGTTGCTCCAATCCTGTTTTGAATAAATTGTTGCTAATAGATGAAGATATATGAAATGTTGAAATTCATTTTCATGTTCCTGGTGCTATAATTTTTGCACTGTAAATTCATGAAAAGCATAAAGGATGTTAACATACTTTAATTCTGCTATGCTTTGAATGTACTAGATCGACAGTTATGCTTTGAACCTGTTAGCATACTTTAATTCTGATGGCCACATAATGTCAGTGAGAATTGCATCGCAGTGGTTTATAAGGTAGTGATAACTAAATTGTCTTATGCTTTGTTGTGAGTGTTAATTGTTTCACTATTGTCATATATATTGTTATTGTTGATGTCATGATGTGTTGTGAGTGTTGTTTCACTACTATCATATATAATGTCATGACCATTGCTTTATCCTCCTGTTGCATGTACATATGGAACACACAATCCATCGCTGCTCAAGTTGGACAAGGAAGCAGTTAAAGGAATTTATTCTCTGCTTTGATATATAAGCATATTGTTGTGTCCCTGTCAAAATGGTTAGCACTTATCCATGTATGCTAATTAAGTAAAATATGAACTGTGTATGTCTATGCTGATTTTATTTACGACTGTATCAGCTATTTTGCCTGTCAGAGAAAACGAATTTATCTAATAAGAATCAAGTTTAGATTTTTAGTCTTGCTTATGTTGCTCTACTGACAAACTTGACATATCATCTATGCAGTCTCCCACAATAACAAACTCATCTACCTCCAGTGCATCATCACAGCCCATCGTTGGTGAACCTTCTTCACAGGGTCACTCAGCATAGACTGCTGCGAGTAGTACTCGATCCCACGGGTCAAGGACACAAACCAAATAGCCAGAAGACAAGTTGACTGCAACTGGACTTGACGCCAATTTTTGGCCCACCCCAGATGCTGCGAGGGATAGATTTATATTGGCTTGTGGTCTCATTGCTCGGGAGAGGGTGTCAATCAACAAGGCGGTTGATGATCTCTCACCAATTGAGAAGGACCATCTGTTTACAGCTTTAGAGGAAAAGCTAGATTACCCAACCAATCTTGAAGAATCTGTTCGCAAGAAGGCAGTTAAGGCAACTATATCACATATTGGAACCTTGCAACGACGGTTCATGGCCCATTTAAGAAAAAAATATGTGAGTGAAGAGGAGACTCCCTTTGTGAAACATGCCTTTTTGCAGCAACAAGACTAGGACATGTTTGTGCAGGAAACCAATTCTCCTTCATTTCAGCAACTGAGCCAGGAGATGAAACAAAAGAGAGCATTGCATAGTAAGCCACACAAGACGGGCAGAAAAGGTTATCGTGGCAAAAGGAAAGAGTGGGTGGAGGAGGATGCAAAGCTCGCTGCCGAAGGAAACAGAACCCTTGGGACCAATTTCCTAGATATTCGAGACCTTATCTGTGGGCAAGGGTAGGGAAGAAGAAGAAGAATACTAGTGAAGGAAGCTGAGGCATAACATTCAGTAACCCTGCGGTGGTGGGGGTATAAGATAGGGTGAAAACACTTGCAGCTTAGGGTAGCGATGGTTCTTTCTCTGGGGTTAGGGAGGATGATATCCTCACCGCAACACTTGAGACTCCAGAGCATCGAGGTTGGGTCTGAGGCGTGTCTAGTTCACTTGGCTGGGGTAAAGGGGTTGGTGAAGAGTTCGCTGGAATGTACAGGAAGAAGAGGAACAAGAGGTCTGATGCTCATGATGTGATGGCGGACAAAACATTTAAATCAATTGTCCATGCTCTAAGACTATCAGGCATCAACATACCCAAAAATGCACTTCTTCCTTCCCAATTACCAACGCCTGTCAGTAGCAGCGAGGAAGAAGATATGGATGGCATTGAGGGAGAAGATGAGCATGACAGCGAGGAAGAACATGCGCATGCCAGGGAGGAAGATGACAGAGAGCAAGATCATTGGAATGCCAACGGTGATGAAGCGAATGAAGTGCACAGTGATAGTTGATCACCTATGCTGGACACAATAGATAAGCTGACAGAGCCAACCGTGTGCAACCTTTTGGATGGGACTGTGGAGCTCGCACTAGTTAAAGTCTTTCCATCTCAAAAGGCTTGCCATTCAATACCGGTGTAGGATGGGTATGTTGTGGTGCAATCTACTTATGTGTGGGCCAATACGAGTCAATACCCTCAACCTGTACCAATTGATGGGGTGACGTAGCAACCCTAGCTGCGGCTCTCGTTCAAAGGATCCAATGGTCAAAGGATAGGATCATTATACCACACATGACGAGACATCCCAACCCTGAAGCCGCAACAGGTAGCAGGGGTACAACATCAAATGGAGGTGCTGCAGCTCAGTGTCAACAAGAGAAGGCTCAACAGCAGCAGTAGCAGTAGCAGCAAATCAGCAAAACTACACAGCATGAGTGTCGACAACAACCGGAGGAGGAGCCCAGGCAAACTCTGCCTAAGCAGCAGCTGCAACTTGAGGATAATCAACAGATGAAACAACAGCCTCTCCAAAGAAAGCCAGGAGTGTCAACAACAAATAGGAGGAGCCTGTGCAAACTACGCCTAAGCAGCAACTGCAACATGAGGATAAGCAACAAACGAAACAACAAAGCTCTCTCCAAACAGAGGAGGAGGAGCGCAGGCAATCTCCCCCTAAGCAGCAAATGCAACAAGTACAGCAGCCTCTGCAACAGGAGGAGCCTAGGCAATCTCCACTGCATAAGGGGAACCAGGCCAGGAAACCTCTGTCTAAAGATGAGATTCTTAACTGTGTTAATGGGACAGAACAAGACCGATCAAAATACAAGCCTAGTGCATCTATGTTGTCAGAAGCAAATGTAAAGGCTGCTGGACCAAATTGTGCCAAGTTGCATGCTTATGTCATGGAACACAGAAAGGATAAACTTGCCTTTCAGCAAACGTGGATCAAGACTACTTTAAAGGTGATTGTGGTGCTTTAATGTTAAACATTGAATTCAGTATCATGTTTAACCTTATAACCCTGGCTTCTTTGGATGTTACCTTCATGAGGTTGTGGACATTGTAAGTCCTTTAAAACCTAAAAAGATATTTCTTTAATTTTGACCGCAAAGTTCATGCATGCCAACAATTTGATTTTTTGTAGGAAAATGATGGACAAGGCAACAGAGAAGCAGATCAATGTTGGGTTTTTAGATCCGGATTTGTTTACTTCAACAAATACTTCTCAGCGTTCTCAGCAAGTTGGCAAAGCAATCTCAAATGCAATGATGAACAACTACTACGTGGTGTGTGCCTACTGCACTAGCCACTGGGTAACAGTGATCATCTGTATGAAGTTCAAAGAGGTTTGGTATCTAGATTCGGCTAAACAATATCCCCCGCTAAAGTGCCCAGACCTCCAAAATGTTTTGAACTGGTCAGTTTCTTGTAGGTTTTGTTCACAAAAATTCAATCTCTTAGTGTTTCTAATTGGTATTGCTGACCATGGTGGCCTTTTGATACGTATTTTTTGTTCACAAAAAATCAATCTCTTAGTGTTTCTAATCGGTATTGCTGATCATGCAGGGCCTTTGGTGATGCACATGACAGAGTGACGAAAGGAAAGAAAAAAGCCAAAAGCCACACTCAAGCACAAAACAAATCTCGTTGTAAGACCGAAGTTTTTTATGGTCCCTTCTTACCTATTTGGTACTGCATTAACTTGTCATTTTGGTACCTCGATGCAGTGTGCTCAGCAGCCACAGGGGTCCTCTTTATGTGGATTCCATGTGGCATTCCATATGTTAAGACTACTTGATGCTGTAAGTAGATAATAATGCTCAACCTTGTCTCTACTCATATTATCCATCTGATTTTAGAAAATGATTTCTACTTATATTATCATAAATGATTGTATTTTGCAGGATTTCAAACCTCTTGTAGATGTTTCCACAGAAGATGTAAAGTGTGTCCTGGAGATGTTGTGCGAGTACATTCTTAAGGAGACCATTGACCGAAAGGGCAAGTTCTACAGTGGTGCACCGTGAGTTTATTGTGACCAAAAACGTGAAACTCATTCAGTCTTCTTTAGTCAGGTGTTGTTGCCTGAGAAACCTGCTTGGCTTGCTTGGTTGTGGTCAGATACTGCCTGGTTCAGGCAGTTTTCTTATGACTCCACCTAAACAAGCCCTGATGAGAGTAACTTGAAACTTGATGTGATCCTAGCTTGTCTATAAATATGATCTTGCTTTTCCTATATCTGTGATGTGAGAATGTGTTTGTGATGTCTCCTTGGTGTGGTGGCTGCCATATCTTGGCTGGTTCCAGGATGCAGCCCTTGGTGGCTGCCAAATCCTAGCTGGTTCCAGGATGCCGCCGGCAACAGGGCAGGTTACTGTAGGGGTGGCTACCGTATCTGTAACGGGCGTTAATTAAAGCTCGTTATAAACACTGATCAGTGAGTAACAAGCTTCATTCGGAATCATTCGGAAAGCTCGTTACAAAAATACCCACAATGTAATGGGCAGTGTAAAAGCCCGTTACCAGTCCTGACCGGTGAGCCCTAGGACCTGGCCGTTCATCGAGATATAGGAGACGCAGGTTGAAAGCAAGCGTCTCCTTTAATAGAGAGAAAGCAGACACGCATAGAAACAGATGTGTCTCATTTCGTCGAGACAGTGGAGACGCCGGTTCACAGAATGCGTCTCTGATGTTAATTTCACGGTAACGGGCTCTATTTCATGCACGTTATCAAAGTTCCATGTGGGCCCAGAGAAACAGCCATTTCACGTGACCGGTGACTAGTTGTGGTAACGGTCGTTGTTTGATGCCTATTACGAATACTAGTTGTGCTGAGACGCGCGTGAAATAGACACATCTCATTTCGTCAAGATAGTGGAGACGCAGGTGCACATCAGGCGTCTCTGATATTGAGCTTCTATAATGGGCTTTGCTTTGGTGCCCGTTACGAAAGGTCCCTGTGAGCCTAGAGAAACAACCATTTCACGTGACCGGTGGCTAGTTGTGGTAATGGTCGTTGTTTAATGCCGTTACGAATATGTCTTATCAGTAACGGGCATCATTTCTTGGCTTATTTGTAACACTTGATTGGTAATGGGCGCATTGCCCGTTACCAAAGGCGATCTACGCCCGTTACAAAAGCCAGTTTTTCACGTAGTGTAAGGTATTCCTGTTCAGGAGACCTCTCCCTCTGTCCCTCTATTTGTTGCTATTTTTCACATCTCCATCGCCTGCACTGCGCGCACGGTACTGGCGAGAGCAGAGCCTTCGGAACCTCATCCTGCTGCTGAGATCCTGCTCGGGATAGGAGGGCGATAAGGTTTTTGGGGAGCGTCTTCACGCGACTGCTCGCTCCCGTACGACTACATCCTCTACGTCGACTATGAACGAACGAACTACTACTTCTTCTTCGTCGACTACGAGCGAATGACCACTTTGTCTGCAGCAGGTCTCCACTGCGATCATCTGCCTGCGTCAACTTTGTACGGCTACATGATTAAGGTCACTCTTCAATGAGTGATATCGGAAAGTTGGGTGACGCCGTCACCCAACCTTCCACAGGGTACTTTCTCAAACTAATGTTCATGTTTATTAGTTGTATAATCATGAATATTATTATGTTTAATTGTTGTTTAAACATAAACACATGCACATGGATTGTTTCACTCACTGTAATATTGAAATGTCTATTTAATTACGAAATTAAAATATACCGAAATATTGTCTATCTTCTAACACCTGTCGCTTAGCACCATAAATCGTGAGGTGGGGACAGGGCACATCTCACGAGGTTCACCACCTCCAGTGTTCCCCACTCCTAACCCTAATCCGATCAAGAGGTTCACCACCTCACTACAAGCCAGCCACTGCTTCCCCGAGTGCCTCAAGCACTCGGGGAAGAGCCAAAAGCACTGGGGAAGCCTTCCCCGAGTGCAACACTCGGGGAAGAGCTTCCGGGGATGCTTCTCACGGGAAGAGCTCTTCCCCGAGTGCCAAAAATCGTACACTCGGAAGACTCCCCGAGTGCCACGGTAGCACTCGGGGAAGATTTAACGCCGTCGACGGGTTTTTTTTACTCTTCCACGAGTGCAACACTCGGGGAAGAATTTTCTTTTTTTTTAACCTCTCCCCGAGTGCAACACTCGGGGAAGAAATTCGTTTTTTTTTTTTTTTTGAAAATTCTTCCCCGAGTGCCGCTTGCCAAGGCACTCGGGGAAGGCTCGAGTTTTTTTTTTATTTTTGTCTTCCCCGAGTGCCGTGTGCGGGGCACTCGGGGAAGGCCCGGGCCTTTTTTTTAGTTTCCTCTTCCCCGAGTGCCGTGTGCCCGTGCACTCGGGGAAGCCCCCTTCCCTTTTTTTTGTTTTTTTGTTTTTTTCTTTTTGCTTTACCGTGTGACAAATAAAACATATATTTATATAAATCACAATTCAACTTCAATATCTCACAAACCACATTTATAAATGAAAAACGACACATCCAAAAGTGTGGCCAAATATATCCGAATACATAAAAATGAGTGCACAAAAGTACAAACCACGTATCGAAAAGTACACATACAAACCACATATCCAAAAGTACACATACAAACCACATATCCAAAAGTACACATTATTCCAAGTTCACAAGTGCAATACATATAAACGAGTCCGCGGGTGGCTCACGGCAACCGGGATCCCGCGATGCTCCGCCGGGGCCGCCCCGACGTGCGACCCCGCGATGCTCCGCCGGGGATGCCCCGACGTGCATCCCCGCGACCCTCCGACATGGTTCGACGACGCCCCCGAGAGCCGCCGAATAAAAAAAAATTGCACGTGAGTAACAAGATAAAAATCCAAGTTGTAAAGAAAAGTTGAAAATTTCGCAAAGACCTCCCCTACATGGGGAGGTTTCCAAAACTCGCAAGAAGGTCGACACGAAGGCCGACAAACACATTTCAAAGACGAAGGCCAACAAATCAACAACTCGGGCACGAAGGCCGACAAATCAACACATCAGCACGAAGGCCGACACTAGGTTTGACACTAAGCATTAGCACAAAAAGTAAAACAATTGTGCTTATACTCACCGGGGTGACCGGGGTGGACTCTCGATGAGGTGGTGGAGGTGGTCGTGGTGGTGCAAGCAGCCAGCCGGGATCCGCAAACCTTGCCGCCGCCCAAGTTGTTGCACGAACGCGAGCAAACCTTGCATCGTCTCCCCGCCGGCTCCCGCTCGGCCTCCCGCTCGGCAAGCAAGGCCTCCCGTCGCCGCCGAAGACGTCGCATCTCGGCCCGCAATATTTGACACCAATGTTCCAATAATGCGCAGCTAAGGAACGTAAAAGTCAAAGTCAAAGAATGACTAATGAAAGTGAGAATACTTACCCGGAGTGACATTATCGCCGTCGGCCGCCGGCTTATGGGCACACTAGAGCTCGTTCTCGCCGCTCGTAGGCGGTCGAGAGGAGGAGTAGAGGCCGTGTCGAGGTTGCCGTCGCCAATGTAGAACCGTCCATGCTTCTTGCCTTGCCCAATCCTCATCACTAGCTCGAGATCAACGTGTTCCTCGGACCTCGGATCGTAGTCTAGCCCGTGGACTAACCTTAATGCCTCCGTGTACGAACTAAGGGGTGTGTGGACACCGGAGTTTGTGTACGCCTCCGGGCCCGCATCGGGGTTGTACTCGATGTTGGACTTTGCCGGCCCATGTGGGCGAGAGCATACGCCTTGAGTTGGGTAATTGGCCGGCCACCGTGCGCCGCCTCCTACAAAAAAAGCCAACATGTGGTTAGGAATCAATTAGAATTGAACGCGGCTATATTAGACAAGTGGTGTCGACTTACATATGTCTTTTTGTATTTGCCGAGGCCGGCGCCGCCCGGTGGTGAGGTGCACTCGGCATCAAGCATACGGTGGTCTTTTTTATCTTGGTGCATCTTCTGCCAGTCCGCGTCCAACCATTTCTCCACAATAGCAGCCCAAAAATCGCAAAAGGTTGCGCACCAGCTCGGAATCACCTACAAGCCATCAGAAGATCAAATTGGCATAGGTAATAATCTGAAAAGAAATCAATAGGAGATGTTTTGTATTTACCAGGAGGTACTGCTCCTTTGTCAGAATCTCTGTGTCACTTCTTGCCTGCTTTCTGTTGATTCTTCTATTACAGTAGGTGGCGTTGTAGTCAATGTGCGCCCGCAGCGGGCCTCATAATACAAGTCCGAGACACGTCTTTTACAGAAGCGTAAGCCACCCGATACGCCCTTTCCTCCCCGTCCCGGGCCGGCATCCGAAGAAGTCCCGCATAAAGACACGAGGTATCCATTATTTTATTTGAACAATGAAAGCAATGAAATGAGGGCCGTAGAGCGAGAAAGGCTTACCCATAACTCCGAAATCACCCGATCCGCTAAGTTTCGTACGGTTCGTGCGCGGGGAAGAGAGCGCATCGGTCAAACGAGGGTAACTCTCCCTCCACATCCTCCCTCGACTTGTACACCGTGCCGTGGAAGTGTTCCCTACTACGTAAGTCCCAAGATCCCATTGACATTGCGAGCCTCCACCCCCTCCTCAACAAGTATCCAGCCCTCGCACAAGTGGTTAACAATAGTTATTATTAGTTCTTATTCTGATTTTTCTATATATCAAATGAAGAACATATGAAGTTACTTAATTACCTATCCCCCCGGGGTGCACCGTGGGCGGCGGTCAACGAGGAATCGGTCGCTTCGGGAGCCGGGCCGGGACCTCGCTTATATGGTATCGAGGCCGTAGAGGAAGTCGAACCCCCCCCGCCCCTCGCACGCGTGCGGATCCGCCTCCGCGTACGCGTGTGGGCCCCCCCTCGTCGTACATCCGCGGAGGGACGTCCCTCGCCCCTAGAAGAGCGAGAGGAGCCAAGGTCGTCTCCGGCCGTGCCCCTAGCCCTCCTCTCGCCTCCGTGAGGGCTCCCGCTCCCCGGCCGCCGGCTCCCGCTCCGCTCCCGCCGTCTCGAGTAAGTCGAGCGACACCTCCTAGTGGGCCCCATCACCCGCAATTAAAACAAATAAACCAAAGTATTAGTCTTGGTAAACGAGAAGTAATTAGCAAGGAAACAAAACAAAAAAATGTATTTACAAGTATTAAAACGAGAAGTATCACATGTTTTTCTAATATTTACAAGTATTAAAACGAGAAGTATTACATCTATTTCTAATATTCTTCATGATCGGGATTATTTCGACGATAGGTCTCGTCATCACTATCAAGAGCCTCCAAATCGTCAACAAACCTCATCCTCATCGCCGTCATTGTCTAGTTGTAGTCCATCAAGCATTTTCAAGTCTCTCGGATCATGCACCTCATCCGCAGCCTTCCTCGTCAACAATCCATTCCTCGTCTACTTCCATTTCAATATCTTCGCTAAGTCTATCTCAAGCATCCCCGGTAGCCCCTCGTCTTGTTGATAAAACTCCTCGTTATCCGTGGGTGGGTTCAAGTTGTAATCGTCATCGTTTGGGCGAGCACATTTACCATGTGGTGACACCTTGTGCACAATATACCAACCCCCGGAGACGTGGGTCGGTTTTGCAAGCACATGGACAATAATAAACTTGTCCGGCTTGTTGAGCCACAATATAGACATCCTCACCTAGATAGAAGGAATCCCGTCTAATTTCGACTATCCCAAATTTAGGAGACCTTTTCGATACTCCGGGATCAAACCACTTGCATTTGAATATGACCGGCTTAGGTGCATTTTCACCATGGAATTCGAGCTCGTATATTTCTTCAACTATGCCATAATAGTCCTCGTGCTCCTCATGCTCCTCAACTACTCCAGTGCGTAAATACTCCGTATTTGTGGTCCTTGGATTGGGCCGACTCTTCTCGTAGCTTGTTGTGTGAAAGCGATATCCATTCACGTCATAAGCATTAAATGACAAGACCTTGTAGTCAAATCCTCTAGCCAGTTGTCGTAATTCGACATTTATAGACAAATCGCTTTTGCACTGCAAGCTCAAGGAGAGAGATGAAATTAGGCAACTATCAACACCAAACTTGGAACGACCTAAGTTGGCCAGAAGGTACCTTTTTTTGAAACCATGTAATGAAATCATGTTCATGAAGAAGGTTTTCTCGTTCATGTTCGTAGGTGGCCTTGGATCATGCCGTATTGATCAAAAAATTCCCCGCACATACAAGCAACAAGGGTGTTGGATGCGGAAAATTTATGAAGTATGTAACAAGTTCGTTGAGAATTTACCTTCGAAACTTGTCGACTTCGTCAAGGTTCGTCAACAAGTACAAGCATGATCTTGCGCCACTCTAGATTGGTCAAGAACTTTGTGGCCGCTCCACTTGATCTCCCATGTTGCCCTTTGAATAGGCCGAGGGTCGATTGATTTTCTTCCTCGTTGTAACGAGTGGATGGATTATGCACACTTGGAAGGTTGTCACTATAGTATGTTGTTGTAAAGTTTGACACCTCCTCATGAAGGAATGCCTCTCGCTATGGAAGCCTCAATCCCGCCTTTGTTTCCACATTTCGGCGAACAGCCTTCAAGCACTCTCTCGATTGGATAGCACCAACGGTTCGCACGGCCCCCCAATCGTACCTCGGTCGGAAGGTGCAAAATCAAATGCCGCATCGACAAGAAAAAGCCAAGGGGAAAGATCTTCTCCAACTTACGGACCAACTCGGGTGCCATTTTTTCCAACTCCTCAACCACTTTTAGAGATATCTCTTTGGCACAAAGCCGGCGAAAGAAAAAGCTCAACTCGCCAAAGACCTTCCGGATATGCTCGGGGACATAGCCTCTAACCATCGACGGAAGAAGCCGCTCAATCCATATGTGGAAGTCATGACTCTTCATCCCTAAGACTCGACCAAGTACTTGGGTTCGCTCCCCTCCTCGCATTCGCCGCAAACCCATCGGGGAAACTTAATGTCCGCATCCATTCTATCACTTCCGTCCTCTCGTCGCTTTTCCAAGACGTAATCGGCCTTAGGCCTTTTCCATGGTTTGCCATCTCTTGGAGGCATCATGTGTAGCTTTGGTCCGTCACATAGTGTTGCCGTGTCTACTCGGCCTTAGGGTTGTCCTTTGTCTTTTCGAGAATGTCCATGAGTGTTTCCCAAAGTGCTTCGGCGACATTCTTCTCAGGTGTGCATTATATCTATGCTATGTGGAAGGAGAAGGTCATCAAAGTAGGGAAGCCTCTCTAATCCCGCTTATGAGACCACATATGTTTCTCACCATAGCCCACAAAGTGGTTTTTCTTTGGCTTATCTTTCTTTGGATTAAGTTTCCTTCTTTTACCCTTCTTTGGATTATCTTTCCGTGTCGGTAGCACAAGAGCATCTATTTGAGCATGAACCCGAGCAAAGAGACATCTTCTAAGGTGCGGGGCCGGTCACCGTGACACCTTTTCTCGAAGTTCTTGGTATCTCGTCCGAATGCATGGTCAATAGGGAGGAACTGTCGATGCTTGTCGAACGACGAGAACTTGTCACCCTTCTTCAACCACATGAACTCTACACCCGCCTTGCATACCGGCATGGAAACTTCCCGTGGACACACCACCTGGCGAATATCCCATATGCCGGGAAGTCATGCATGGAGTACTATTACCAAACATACATTCTCAAGTTCTTCTTTGTAGCTCGGCCATAAGTCAATACACCTTCATTCCAAGCCTTGATCAATTCATCATAGACAAAGTTGCATGTACACACCCATTTTGTTTCCCGAGTGTCCAGGAATTATCAACGTCAAGAATATGTTTTGCCGTTGAAGTAGGACCCGGGAGGGAGATTTAGGGGGGTAGCGAACACGGGCCGACAAGTGTATGGGGCCGACATCGGTCCATAAGGATTGAATCCATCCGTTGCCGCCGCAACACATACATTACGAGCCTCTAAATGTTTTAGACGATGTTTGTCATTAAACGTTTTCCATGCTTGACCATCCGCTGGATGTACCATCTTGTCATGATTGTATCGAACCCCTTCCTTGTGCCATGTCATTTGTTTTGCGTACTCCTCGGACATGAATAGTCATTGGAGCCTCGGTACGATCGGAAGATGTCTTAGGACTTTCATGGGGATGTTCTCATTCGCTCCTTCGTTCCATCACCCTTGTCTACCTCCACATACCTAGAGGATTTACACTTGGGACAATACTTTGCATCCTTGTATTCTTCCCTAAATAGGACGCACCCCTTCGAACAACAATGTATCTGATCATACGGCATCTTCAGTGCCCGAAGGAGTCTCGTTGACTCGTACAAGTTGCTCGGAAGATGATGACCCTCCGGAATCGGCCCCCCAATAATTGCCATCATAGCATCGAAGCAGGCTCGAGTCATGTTGTACTGGGACTTCAACCCCAGTAAGCGCCCAATGGCATCAAGTTGAGTAACCGTTGTCTTCTCATGTAGGAGCTTCTGTGCGGACTCCATCATGGCCAAGAACGCCTTAGCACTCGGCTCTGGCTCCTCCTCCTTATCATCCCGCTCGTCCTCCGTAGGCCTTTCAAAGCAAACGTCGCATCCTCATAGTCACCTCACCATCCTCGCTACCCCACCATCACCATCAAATGCCTCCAAGCGTTGTCTCACGGCCTCCTCTCTGGGACGATAGGCTTCACCATGGCACACCCACCGGGTATAGTTTGACATAAATCCATACTTGCAAAGATCCTTCAACATGACTTCCCTTTTTTTTCTTCTTGTTTTTACATTGGCTACATGGACAAAACGTGACCCCCGCTCCCTTGGCTTCCTTAAACGCATGGTCCAAGAATTTCTCGGTCTTATCCATCCATTCACGAGTTACTTGAGCCTGACTTGGGCGTCCCGTGTGTACATCCACTCACGGTTATCCATTCTCTAGCATATACACATAATGTAGTAACATAACCATCAATCGCATCTGCATGGCGTGCCTATTGCCTAATAGGTAAGGATAGGTCCTAATCCCACCCGCGGATGTGTAGATGAGGTTAGTTTTCATGCTCTACTCGATCTAAGACGAAATTTCAGCAGCACCTCCCCGCCGCTCTCCCGATACACGTCCCGGAAGGGAGAGTGTGTATCCGGAGAACAACGAGGAGGTGGTGCCGAAACTCCATCTCGCATCCGAGCAGAGCATGGAAACTAACACATCTACGCATCCGTGGGCCGTCCAAAAAACGTGGACAATCCGAAACAGATACGCTCATGAAGATATACAAAGATTCACATATCTCCAATCGTATCCGTTTCGGACGGGAGACGCCTAACCGGGCTACACCGATCTACGTACGATAACAGTAATGAAAAGAGCTCAATTATACCTAGAGTGGCGGTGGAGACAAGCCGAGGTGCTCCGAGTTCCCTCCGACAGTCCCGCTCTCGCAAAACAAAAAACAAGACTATAAGTACAAAATTTCGGCAGAACCTCCCCTGCACGGGGAGGCTTCCAAAACCTGCAAGAAAGATGTCGGCTCGATGGCCGATCGCACATATAAGTCATCCCTTGGTAAGACTCCTAGTGATGAAAAATTTCGAGAATGCCAAACTCCTTGCTTCTCCCCGCTAGCAATTCTTGAGGCAGGCGGATTCTCATGATCAAGGTTTTCTTTTTAAAAAAACACGAAGAAGATGGACCAAATTAATCGGGGCCCATCTATGACACCCGACCCAATTTGAATTATCCAAAGTGTTGACCCATGGTCGTTGTGTGGACATCATGTTTAATAACACCTTTACTAGTTGAGTGAAACCAACCTTATAAGACTTTATCCTCCAACCATAGAACACTTGGACTATAGCCAATTGCTAGCAATTGGCTCCCGTAAAAGAATTACCAATACATAAGGAAATGCCAATACATATCATTGTTATTTATGCATGGACATGGCAGAGAAAGTGGGTCCTATTTGAGAGAATAATTTTCACATGCATCGTGTTCCATTACCAAATTAAATCGCGGCTCACCAAAGTTCAATTTCTCGCATAGTTTACACATACACTAGGAGCATTTCTACCAAACCGCCCGCCATGTCCCTACTCACACACAACAAAGGCCCATGACACAAAGACCGTGCGACACCGATCATTGGGGAGCTAGCTAGCTCTCACAACCGTGACGCCCGCAGGCCACACACGGATAAAATAGCCGGGCGCCCCGGACACCGGGGAGGGCGAGTTGACGGGGGTGATTGGCGCCGGTGCGTTCGTGACGGGTTGATGACAATACCGGAGGAGCGGCCGGGCGGGGCGTCGAGGAGGGCCGGGGCGGCGCAGGCGGCGAGGAGGGGGCCGGGGCGGGGCGTCGAGGAGGGCCGGGCGGCGCAGGGCGGCGAGGAGGGGGCCGGGCGGGGCGGATCCGCCGGCCGGCCGCGCCGGGAGGGGCCGGGGCGGGGCGGGGCGGGGGCGCAGGGGCCGGGGCGGGGCGGCTCGCATCCGGCGGCCGGCCGCGCCGGGAGGGGCCCCCGCGAGGCGGTGGCGGTGCACCGCGCGCGCGGCGGCGGGCGGGCGCGCCGCACCGACGGCGGGCCGAGCGCGCCGCACCGGCGGCGGGCCCGGGCGTGGGAGGAGGGGGCGGGGCGGGGGCGCGCCGGCGGCGGAGCGGGCGTGGAGGAGGGGCCGGGGCGGGCGCGCCGGCGGCGGAGCGGGGCGCGCCGGCGGCGGCGGGGGCGCACGGGGGGGGGCGGTCTCGGGGACGCGGGGTGGCGGCGGGGTAGCGCCGGACCGGTGTGTTTTTTTTTGTTTAAGCGGCCGGGCGGGGTAAAGGAGGCACGCATGTTTTTTTACCAAACTTCCCCGAGAGCCCGCAAACAAACACTCGGGGAACCATCACTTCCCGAGTGCCACAAATACGGCACTCGGGGAAATAATTATTTTTTTTTGTTCTTTTTTCCCCAATTTTTTGTGAGGCCTTCAAACATTATTTAAGACCCTCTCGCCCAAATTTGGCTTACTTTTGAAGTTTTTTGTTATATTTCGTTAGTTTTTTCTTTTTTCTTGAATTTTTAGGAAAAGTTCAAATTTGAACTACGGGTACATGAAATCATATAATTTGGCGATTCAAAAAATGATATTCATGATATTTGGTGTATATTGAGGCCTTATCCACCAACTCACATGAAATATCGAGCATCTTGTTGTCATGACATGACTAACAACATACGGGAAAAGTGTTTCTAAATTAAAAAAAAATCCGGACGAAGTCCGAAAAACACGAAACTTGTCGGGACATCGTGTTATCACATGTAGAGGTTGTGTACAACAGCTTGAGAAGATTTCGAGCAAGTCCGCGACGTTTGATGCCTACAACTCACACATCTCCCGGTGTGTTATCACATGGATCACATGTGGAGATGTCCGGGTCGCAAGTACCGCAGACCTCTCAGATGATCAAAAAGGCTTCCATGAGACATGTACTCATAAACTAGTGCTAAGTGATCTTCCTCCCAGCAGTAACCAACCAATGAAACTAGATTCCTGTGATGGACCTTTGTCAAGCTCTGAACCTATTTAATAAGATTCAAAAGTTGGAATTAAGATAATTTGCAAAATTAGAGTTTCCATTTGCCTCAATTATTTATGAATGAATTCGGTACTCGTTGGGGGAATGGCCCAGCCCATGTAAGGGTTAGTGCGCCTTTGTGTGGGCCCGAGGAGTTTCTTGTAAATACCGCGTCCACCAGGGGCTCGGAAGAAAATAACCGCTAGGGGCTGGGGGAAAAATTGCTATCTACCCCCATCCCTATATATAGGAGGGTCATTGTAATAAATGGGGGAAGAACAAAAAATGAGTAGAGAGCTCCGAAGTTGCCACTTACTATTTCGCCGCCTATTTTACTTTCTGCTTCGTAGTAGTAGAAGTAGAAGAGCCGGCTGCAATAGAAGTAGAAGAGCTAGTTGCAATAGTAGTAGAGGCGAAGTGGAGATAACAAAGTGTAATGGAAGAAGGTGTAGTCCTCCGAAGGGGCTCTTTGGTTCTTGACCCTACGGAGGAGAAGAGTACCGTGGTGTTGGTGCCCCCCCTTCGGTACCAAATTTACACCAACGCTTTGGCGCCCACCTCGTGGAAGGATTCACGACACATGAAGAGGCAACCTTCGGACCGGAAGTACCCGATCGCATGCGATGCCCGCCTTATAGCTCGTCATCATCGGCGTCAACACGTTACATCATCCGAGGCCCCTTTCGGTGGTTACCGACCGGAGCGCCCACTATACTACGAACAACCTAAGCTAAGTTCCCATTTATTTACTCATTCACTCATCGATTGCTCCGAAGGAGAAGCTAAGCACCAAAACGTTCAACTAGTCGCATCCACTCTAACCATAAAATAGTGCTTGTTTTTTATGAAGGGCGAGTTGCACTAACTTGTTGGGGCTGAACAGTAAAGGTCACAAGCGCACACGTTCACTTTCGGTCGGTCGTAATTACCGTCCATTGGCCCAAGACGAAGCTTAACTCTTGCACGGAGGCCGAGGTGCCCCCCGTTCCGAAGTCGGGCGGCGTCGGTGGCTCCGCTCGACGGGCCTCGTACAACAAAGCCAAATGGCAATCGCATCACTAGCGGGTGGTCGTTTTTCCCGACATCGGATGTGACGATTGGTCCGAAGGCCCTTCGGAGACGAAGGTCCATTCGCCCAATTACGAAACAGTCGTCACTGGACATGCCTATGTCTCGGCGCCACTCCCGTGGTTTCTTTGCCCGTTTTGGAGCATATGCGAGCCGTACACAGGGTTCCCTTCGGAGCGACAGAGGGGCCTTGTTCGGGGGAGGGTAGTGCGGCACTTGCTTCCATGCGTCGTTTTTCACTTCGAACGTGGGTCACGACACCATTTTCACCAGGAACAAGACCAAAGCCCGAAGTCAAGTGGCGTAGCTATTTTATTTCGGGAGAGCTATCCTCCGAAGGCTATTAAATGCGAGTAGTGCCACTTGGTATTGGCAATGGGCAAATGTTGAGCGTTCCACCCACATCCGCCAATTTCTTGGGCTCAAGCACGAAGGACTCCGCTCCTCCGGTGGTGGATGTCACGAGATTGATTCTTCACCTTCGGAATCATCTTAGTGGGGTTTCACGAGATTGATTTTTCGCACTCCGGAATCATCCGAATAAATTATTTGCACTTCGGATTTATCTCGGTGGAATTTCATGAGATTGTTCTTCATGTCATCGTAGTCATCACAAAGTGGGACTTTCTTTTTACTTGGAACCGTCTCAAGATCTCGAATTTTACCCTTCGAATCACTAATCACACCAGGTATTGTAGCCAAACAGAGGGCCGCGCACCAAACCGATGAGGTCACCCAACATTGTTGAGGCCTAGCGAGGGATTCTTAGCGGATATTGTCAAGAGCTTCGACACAGCATTCGGTGTGCTTTCAACTCTCTACACCTGCAGCCTATAAAGCCCAACTTAAAATATCTAGCTCCGAAGACCGCTTCGACCTATTACTTCGAAGCCCACTTCGGCCCATTACTCGAAGCCCACTTCTAATTGCTACCGGGCCGTTATTTTTCTCATGTACGGCCTCGACTATCATCTCATGGGAATGAGGTACCCTTCGTCATCATCTACCGTCTCCATGACGCAAGCACTTTGTTATTTTTTTTAGCGTACATGCTTAGTGTTGATCACAAGTCTATGCTCTTAAGAAAAGTTTTAAATTTTGATCTCTCGTGCTCAATTTTTATTCACCGAAGTACCCTTCGTCTTAAGGTCGACGGGGTGACTCGTCCGTCAATCAAAACTTGATGTTTGGCCTTTGCACTTGTCGCTAGGCACTTAGCACGTATGTTTTTTTATTTACCCTTTGTCTTTCGGAAGTAAAAACCCGTGCAAGAACGACGAGGTGTAAATCTTGGTCCGAAGGGCCGGGTCAACTTGATCGGCCCATCTTTGCCGCTTCGGCCGAATTTACATAGCCCAAGTGCGGTGCAATTAGTTCGCTGTTTTTTCGACAAGCCGCCGAGCACGCTAAGTCCCATGAGAGCTCTGTTTAGGGTCGACGAAGTCCGGTTCGGAACTACACCCTTCGGTTGATTTTGTTGGTCGTCGGTTTGTAGTCCGCCTAACCGGCCATCGCTCCCTTTTGTATATGACTAGTGCTTTTATCAATCTGTGTTTGCACATGATTGACTTTAGGAATAGCTAATGCTCCGAAGGGATTGTGAGCCGAAGTACCCTTCGTAGCGGCGAGGTGCAAATTTGGCTTCGGCACCGAAGGGTTGCACCAGTGTCCTTTTTTGCTTTTAAGTAAGTCAATACATCTTTTTGATAAAGTGAGCTAACCAGTTAGCACATCCTTCCATCAAGATTAAAATTTTCTATCTTTTATTGAGTAAAGTAAGCATACGAAGGGGATGGTCCATTTTCTTCGGTGCACACTTCGGTGGATTCGTAGCTAGAGTTTTTTTTTCTAACATTTCATGAAGAACTTGGCAGCACGCTTTTTCTCTATGGTATTTTCTACTAAACAGTACCGTCTGCAAACTACTTGCTCACCCTTCATCTAGCAACCAAAGGGGCATCATGCTTTTATTTTATTATATACAACTTTACCACCGTCTGAGGTAGGGCTTGGTGTGGTTGACGTTTTGTTTTCGGGCCGCTAATAAACCTTTTTCGGTGTAGTGACGAAGTACCCTTCGTCTCTCGTTTTTAACGGACCAATCCCTAGCTTGCGGGTACTTAGTGTTAATCACATGTTGATGCTCACCGCAAGGAGTTTTTTCCCGAAAGCTTCATGTATTTATCCGTTCGCACATTTCCGAAGCAACATCCCCCCTCCATGGTGCGGGAGGTGTAGTCTTCGGAGTTTATATTTTGTGCGTAAGTAACGGCGCCCCTCGGAGGCCGTTGGATGCATCCAAGGGCCGCCCGTCACTTACTTCGTATAACGAAATTGTGTCGGTCCCGTTATGACCGAAGCTCGGCTTCACAAAAAGTGGTTGTGTCAATTTGACCGAAGTTTGCTTCGCCTTCTTAATCTAACCCTTCATATGAAGTATTTACATCTCTTGAATGCAGGGTCAACTACCATATGTAAGTATCATGCTCCCTTCTCTCATACTTGCACTCCATTTTTTGTGGGCACTCTAACCCTTCGTATATCACATGTTGTCGCACCTTCATCTCAAATATGCTAAGCGCATGTTCTTAGTTATACTTCGTACCTTGTTCATAATGATTGGGTGTATGCAGCTATTATGTTTTGTGTGGGCACTTCGTCATGTCTATTGCAGGTTATGGCCTTTGAGTTCTCGGTTTTCACCCCGAAGATAGTGACTCTATTATTGATTTGGGAATGGCTAGGCCATATCAATTGGCTTCAATGTCTACTTAACTTCATCGAGAGGTTGCCGGGATTTCCATATGGACTTCGGTTTTATCGGATTTCGGTCATCTCATGGTTTCACCACCGAAGTTGAGAATTTGACCAATAGACGCATTTTGCGTTATTTTGGCTAACATTTTCGTCCTAGCCTTCATGCAACAAAGATACTTTCATGCACGCTTTCATACATATATACGTGCATAACACCGAAGTGTGGAGCGGGAGCGCTCGCGCCGAAGGCCCGAGTGGGGTCAAATGTTCCGTTTGCGGAGGCAAACGACCGGTCCCGTGATGACCGGAGTTGAACTTGCAAAGGCAAGTATCCGGTCGTCACACACCGGATTTAAGGGAAAATCCGAATGCATAGAACACATGTGCGCCAGGATCAAGTTTCACACATGCGTTGACTCAGTGTATACCAAAACACAGTGTAAAAGCGTAAAGAGAGTATTAAAACTTTATTACATGACCGAATGTCTCAAAAGCGTAACATAAGCGAGTACTAGCAGCGGTAAAGGACGTCTCCACAGGCAGCTGACTGGTGGCACGCTCGCCTAGAAACCACCGAACTCTCCAGGAAAGTCTTCAAAGCGACCGTCTGAGCAAAGAACCGGGTTGTGTAGATGCATATAAAAGAACAACAAGCATGAGCACATGTCGTACTCAACAAGGGAAAAGATCTATAACAACATGCAAAGGCTTTATGGTGGAAGCTTGGGGTTGCATAGCGGATCAGCATTTTAGTTGGTCAAATTTTATTAAGCAAACTAAATTACTAGCAAATGTAAGTTTATACCAACCCAAAGATTATCATAAACATCATCATCATGAACGAAAGTAAATGCAACAAGTTTAATCCATCTTCCATAGTTTAATCATGTGAGGGTCCAGGCCGCCCGTGACCGTGGGCACGGCTAACTAGTTAGTTTTACACTCGCAGAGGTCGTACATCTTTACCCACAAGTCGCGTAAAAGTCCCGAAGAACTTTAAACCCAACCATGCGATGCCGATCGTGCACCATACCACACTACCGAGGTGTGATTGCATAGGGACGCTACGAGGCCGTTACAAAGATCCCCTGCATGAAGGCCGCCCGCTAGGTTACCCGGTCGTGCAACGTATAAAGCTCCCGGACGAGTACCGTGTCTTAGCTAAGCCCACACCTACGCCCGAGCAGGTCCATACGCCACTACCCGCCGGCCCCCAACCCTTATCAGGTAAAGCATACCTAACACCCGGTTCACTAATTATTAAGCCAAGACAGAGCCATATGTCTTGTGGTAGCACCGTTTTCTGGGTGGTTCTCCATGTTCCGATTAACACAGGTGATCTTGATTAATGAAAGGTACAACATAAATAAAGCAAGATTAACATTGTTGTTCATCAAAACCACCATAAACCCAAGTTGAGCAACTAAGCACGGTCTACCCAACATAAACATAAACCCAGGTTGATCAAGGCACAGGATAAACAAAACTAGTCAAACCTTAATAGTAGGACCCATCGATTTAATGCAAAGCAATAATAAATAGCGGTGTAATTAAAATGCATGTTGTAATAGGATCAACGGGCAGCAAGAACTTGCCTTCTACCAACGTTTGCTGCTGCTCAAGACCTTGGAAATCTTCAACTCCAGCGTTCTCCACGAACGAACCGTCTTCTACGCACCACATCATTCACATACAAGCATACAATGGAATAAAATAAGAAACAATCACCAAACAGTACTAACAGGACTAAACAGGGGCAAAAAGTCATTCTACTCGTCGAGACGATCGCGTGGACATAAAGAACGCTAAAAACGGAGTTAAAACGCAGAAGATATGGAGGAAACAAGATCGGAGGACCTATTCGTAAATAACTATAGCTTTTAGGGGTTAGCGAGAGGAGATTCCCGAGACACATCAAACAAGTGCTCGCGAATGGATCTAATCGGGGGTTAGATCTGCAAAAAGTTTCGGGATGGATATGGTTGTGGAAGGTAGGATTTTTCCAAGGGGTTATGAGCAAAGGTTGCAAGACACATAAATCAATCTAAAGATTACTAAAAACTTGAGGGACCTAATCGCGAAACATGGCGTCATCTTCTTCCTCGGGCCGAACGAGAGGACGGGGAGACCGGCCATAGACAGGAACTCCCGTCCATCGGCGGCGCCGGCGGCACGGGCGACGAGGAGGCCGGAGAAGGACTAAAACCGGACGGGGGAGGACGTGGGGAAACGCTTGGAGCACTCACCGTCGGCGGAAACGAAAGGAATCGGCCGAGAATCGAGGTCAAAGCCGGCGGCTCGGGCACCCGCCGTAGGGCGGCGGCGGCGCGTGCGGGCGGCGGTGCGGCGCGGCGGGGCCGGGCGGCGGCGCGCGGGGGGGCGTGCGCGCGCGGGCCGCCGCAGAGGCGGCGGCGGCGCGCGCGCAGAGCGAGCCGGGCGGCGCGCGCGGCGCGGGCGGCGCGCGCGCGCGCGCGGCCGGCCGCGGAGGCGGCGGCGCGCGCGCGAGCGCAGGGGGCCGGGCGGCGCGCGCGCGGGGCGGGGGCGGCGGCCTAGGGGCATGCGCGCGCGCGGGCTCGGCCTCCCCCCTTTTATGGGGGCGCGGGGCTCGAGGCCCCGGCGCACGCCCGGCCGGGCCGGTGGCGGCGGCGGCCATGGCCTCGCCTAGGCCGATGGGCCTTGGCGGGCCCGGCGGCCGGGCCGGCGCGGGTTGGGTCGGGCCCACGGGCTCGGCCCAATCTGGTAGGGTAGGTTTTGTTTTTTTTCGAATTTATTTTTAATGCGAAAACAATTCCAGAAAAACCCAGAAATTGTTTAAAGGCACGAAAAATACTCCGAAAATCACAAAAATTCCAGGAAAATTCCTAGAGACAGATTAAGACATGAACAACCCAAATAAAGCATTTGGAGCTCATGAAAAAGATTTTGGAGCCTTCTAATAAATAGAAATAGCTCAAGGAAAAATGAGAATAAATCCCAGAAAAATCCGGAAAATTCTCGGGAGAGATTGGACAGATCCTAAACGCATTTTTGAAACCTTTTTGCACTCAAGAACCACTAGATGCATCGGCATGAATGCAACACACAATTTTTTTAATTAATTTAGAAAGTCAAACAAAGGATTTTTTTTCCTATACTATATTTCCTGTAAAGAAAAATAAAATCTGGGCAAAATTTTAAAATTTAGACTAAATCGTTGTTTAATTTTTTTTTTCCTATTCACATCCTGAAATTGGAAATTTCAGGGTGTGACACCGGCTTTGTTATAGCCGAGGTTCCGTTTGCAGGAGGCAAACGACCGGTCCCGTGATGACCGGAGTTGAACTTGCAAAGGCAAGTATCTGGCTTTGTTATAGCCGAGGTTCCGTTTGCAGGAGGCAAACGACCGGTCCCGTGATGACCGGAGTTGAACTTGCAAAGGCAAGTATCTGGCTTTGTTATAGCCGAGGTTCCGTTTGCAGGAGGCAAACGACCGGTCGTGTGATGACCGGAGTTGAGCTGAGATACCCCGAAGGCCCGAGAGTGGCTTCGGAGCTGAGATACCCCGAAGGCCCGAGAGTGGCTTCGGAGCTGAGATACCCCGAAGGCCCGAGAGTGGCTTCGGAGCCGAGACACACTGAAGGCCCGAGAGTGGCTTCGGATCTGAGACGCACCGAAGGCCCGAGAGTGGCTTCGGATTCCGTTTGCAGGAAGCAAACGACCGGTCGTGTGATGACCGGAGTTGAGCTGAGACACACCGAAGGCCCGAGAGTGGCTTCGGATCTGAGACACACCGAAGGCCCGAGAGTGGCTTCGGATTCCGTTTGCAGGAAGCAAACGACCGGTCGTGTGATGACCGGAGTTGAGCTGAGACACACCGAAGGCCCGAGAGTGGCTTCGGATCTGAGACACCCCGAAGGCCCGAGAGTGGCTTCGGATTTGTTTGTGCGATGCAAATTGAGATAGATTGTTTCTTGTCTAACAAGTTCTTGAGTTTCTTGAACAAAAATGATTCGCCTCGAATGGAGTGTTGAACAGGAAGTGGACTTCGTCTATATTGTCTACTTCGTCACCGACAGGTTCAACTCGGCGAATATCTAGCACGAGGGGCTTCCTCGAGTACTTCATCAACGTTATTCGACTACCTCAACAACTACACCACCACTTTCGTCGTCGACATGGTTCGGCATGAGGGGTTTCTTCAACCACATCTTCGTCGACATGTGTTCGGCTCGAGGGGCTTCCTCGTCTACCTCGGCAACATCAACATCGACTTGGTCGACATCGACTTCCGACTTCGTTTTCGGCGTCTACTGCACAACGTCGACAGGACTCCGGCTCGTGGGGCTTCGTCGTCTACCTTGTCGACATTGACTTTCGACTTCGTCTTCGGCATCTACTACACCGACGCCGACTGGGCTGTGGCTCAAGGGGTTTCATTGTCTACCTCACCGACGTCGACTCCAGCATCGTTTTCATCAACACGTACTTCGTCGCATGCACTGCACAGGACCAGGGCCTTCGTCACAATCACCGGACAAGAGGGGCTGGTGGCATCGGGATGAGCGACGTCACCCCGAAGCATGAAGTCTTGCCCGGTGATCATGACTGAAGGGGAAGAGGCGGCTAATCATCATTCGACGGCGTCTGAAAGAACATGAGCGAAAAGGGAAATGCATGGAGGCCCCGAAGGCAAGACCGAAGCAAATGGAGAAGAAGTATTGAGGATAGAGGCCATCTTAGTGACAACACCGAAGCTGACATCATCACCGAAGGCGTCGTTCACCATTGAAGCAAGACCAAAGACGACCGTTATTAAAGTCGGTGTGTGTAAATCCGCTAGGCGTACATGCTCTTTTCTCCACTCCGGTTTTTCCCACTGGGTTTTTCGGAATGGAGTTTTTAGTGAGGCGTACGAGCGGAGGGTCCTGAGAGAGTTCCTCATGGCCGAAGGTGTAGGAAGGTCTGGGCCATCCCGTATGTATTCAGCTACTCCGCTTTGTTGTGCCAGCCAAACCAGAGTAGCTGAGGGGCTACTGTTGGGGGAGTGGCCCAGCCCATGTAAGGGTTAGTGGGCCTTTGTGTGGGCTCGAGGAGTTTCTTGTAAATACCGCGTCCACCAGGGGCTCGGAAGAAAATAACCACTAGGGGCTTGGGGGAAAAATTGCCATCTACCCCCATCCCTATATATAGGGGGGCAATTGTAATTGATGAGAGACAGAACAATAAATGAGTAGAGAGCTCCGAAGTAGCAACTTACTATTTCTGCTGCCTATTTTACTTTCTGCTTCGTAGTAGTAGAAGTAGAAGAGCCGGCTGCAATAGAAGTAGAAGAGCTAGCTGCAATAGTAGTAGAGGCGAAGTGGAGATAACGGTGTAATGGAAGAAGGTGTAGTCCTCCGAAGGGGCTCTTTGGTTCTTGCCCCTACGGAGGAGAAGAGTCTTGTGGTGTTGGTGCCCCCTTCGGTACCAAATTTACACCAACAGTACCTCAGCTAAAAACTCATCTAGCCCATGTAATGATGACTCAGAGCGCATCTTGACAGATACCTCTGTACCATTTTCTAAAAGGCCATAGTACACGTGGCCAAAACCTCCATGTCCTATGAATCTTTCGAAATTGTTGGTTAAGTTCACCAGCTCTTTGTACGTGAACTGGCGATTCTCACTATTTTGAAGGTCGTTCACATGACCTTTTGCGATCCTAGGAACATCCTCGGACTGTCTTCGTCTTGCAGGATCATGTGCAGATACTGTTTCGATTATTATCAGATATATAAAATAATTACAAAGTACAATAAACTTTAATCATATTTATGTATATCTTTGCAGATTAGGTAAAGAGTGAGTGCGCACCATCGGGATTTATTTTCTTTCTCCTGATGAAATATCCAAGAACAACTAAAGCCACTACCAGCACAAGAATCACTACTGAAGTGGCTACGACAATAGCTCTTTTTCTTGATGAATTTGTTCTTTTATAGCAAAGTGGTCCACGAGGCTCATAGCTAAAATTGCAGAAGACACAGACCAGTCTTAAACCATTATCAGACACCTAAAAATCAAACCTAGAAGCTTTGTCTTAACAGAAAAAATAATCATGATGAAGAAAGACAAAACCTGAAGGCAAGTCCTGTGTGATTTTTACAAATAGAGTCTGGGAATGGGGCACTCAAATCGTTGCCAGACAAATTTCTGTAGGAAGTGACACAGTCAAGTTGCAATGTCCCCTGAATCAGAATAATTTGCAACCAAGTAAATTTACTTACAGAACTTGAAGTGAGGGCAAACTTGGTAGGGAATCAGGTACTAACCCATTTAAGTTGTTATAAGACAAATCCCTGAAATATTTGCACAACCATTAGGAATGTAAAAAATCATACAGGCACTTGTTCTTCTAAAATATTAGTGATATACCTTCATTTTTTCAAACTACGAATGAATAATAAAATACTGTAAAATCGTGGATCTATCAAGATGTAAAGTACTATTTAAGACAAACCACACAATTTTTTAGTCGAGTCAATATAGGATAAAAGCCATATATACATTTCCGAAGTGTTGCACATATAGTCACCAGAAATGTTGAGTATATACAGTGATTGTTGTTCAATGAGTAGTTTTTATTTATTCGAAAATGCCATTCCAAATTCTGTCGAGGATATGATTCAAATGATAAGCAAACAAGAACTGCGTACCTATAGAATAAAATCATGGTTTAGTATCCAGTGAACCCTAATATATATGTATACATACTCTCGCTTCTATTCTGATACGTAGAATTAGTCACAAGAGTTGCAAGTTTTCCAAAATTACAAGGAAACAGAAAGAGCATTTTAGAACAGAGTTGATGGTCTCGCACTCACAAATTCTCGAGTGCCGTGAGCAATGCAAAGTTCTGAGATATTCCATCACTCAGGTTGCCGTTGGAGAGATTCCTGGATCAGATTTCAAAGTCAAGACAAGTCCAATGCACAAACCTTAGAATCACGATCCAAGATATTGCAAACAATTAATGTTTGCAAATACTCACAGTGATGTTTATCCTCCAAATGTTCTGACTTGTATTACTGCATCCCACGCCGCTCCATGAAGGGGAACATGGATCTCCTGTCCAGTTTCTCTTCACTCCATAATTCTGTTTGATACCCATAATAGCATCAACTAGCACAGGCACCAACGTATATGATCAGATCCATCGTCAGAAAATGATTAAGGGAGTTATGATGTGCTATAATTTTTTTACCATCAGCTTCATTGGTGAATATTGTATTAAATAATCAATTCATCATCTCTTATATGCATTTAAGGAATCACTGAATATAGATTGTTGTACTCACATTCTAAAACACAATGAAATCGGCACATTCTTCTAGTCATATGATGAATAAATTTCTTGCACTGTACCTGTTATTACTTATTAGAGAGGAGAGAACCGATCGAGAACTCACAGTCTTTAGGAAATGTCGATGGAGCATCATCCAAGTCGATCAGGGTGTAGATCTCGAGCGCGTTGAGCATCGGGGGAAGCACGGAGGCGGCCGTGGCGACGAGAGTTGCATTGTGCTTGGCATCGGAGGCCATGTACCATTCGGAGCTGTACGCACAGGAACCATGAAGATATTGTGGCCTATACGCAGGCTTCAGCAGTTTGTCGTGTCGAACTCCCGGAGTTGGGTGTTCTGAAAATCGGCGAAGTGCAGAAACGCCATGAACTGGTATGAACTGCTGTAGTCTTTCCCTGCCGTCACGACGGTGAGCGAAGTGTTGTTGGCAGCTGCTGCAACGGCCGTCTGGAGGATGGGCGAGGACACATCGAACTTGGGATCTGGCTGGATGTCAAACTGGGTGGACATGCTTAGCTCTTTTACGGTGCCTTATACCACCAATCAGTAGTATGAAGTATAGACATGGGTAATTTAGTACTTGTGTTTATTCTCATGTTTTTTAATTGGACCCCTTGATTTTTTCCATCTACTCCCCCCGTGACACCTCTTTCATTCCCCATCTTCTCTCGTGACCCCTGTTTCGTTTGGCCCGCCGCACCCTGACGGCAGACGCGGTGCCGCCTGTGCCTGCCTCCGCCTACCGCTGGTGCAGCCCTACTGCCGCTCGCCGTGGTCGAGGCCGCGGTGCCGCCGTCTGCCTCCTCATCCACCGGTCGCCTCCTCCCTCATTTTCCCTGTCACACCCTACGTCGCGCCGCATCTGCCTCCGCTGGTGCAGCCTGCTGCCCCTCGCCGTTGTCGAGGCTGCGGCAGCGTGCCGTCGTCCCCGGCCTCCCCCACCGCCTGATCTACGGTGAGTGAACCCAATATCCCCTGTCCGCCTCCCTCTCGATCTCCCGTGCGCCTCCATTCCCACCGGGGAGCTATCCGTCCAGGCCGGCCAACGACAGTGATTGTGCACCATCCTGGTCCGGGTCTTCCTCCCCGTACCCCTCGAGCATATAGAACTCAAGGCACTTGAAGGTGTTGTTGTAGTGGTAGGACAATTAAATTCCAATTCTATTTTTTAAAAAATGTAACCTATATTTTCTCTAATTTATTGGGCAAGTATTATAATGATAAAGCCTAGTCATCATCAGTATCTTTATTCTCAAAGATAGGAAAACTGTAAGAAATTAAGGGCCAAATGCATGGACCACCTTCTTAATGAAATAGATGTGTTACAGTCAATTTGGTGGTCAGAAGTATGGATAAGGAAAATTCAGAGTTAGAAAAGTTCAGAAGTTAAGAAATAGAATCGAGTCCGAGTTCGAAAAGGAGATCTAGAATCCGTGTAGATTACAATTAGAGTTGGGTTTTAGTTGGATTGTAAGTCGGCTGGCTATATTACTTTCAAGAGGAAATTGAGCAATCAATACATCAGTCTGTTATCCCATCTAGCGTTCAGACTTATGCAGAGTGTCTTCCTGGCGGCGGCGAAGGGCGGACCACAGCTGGCTGCGGTCGAGTAAGCTGGGAGGGCATCCCTTGAAGGTGATTTGAAGAGCAGTAGTGTTGCCGTCATCGATGCCTATAGGTCAGTTAACCACGGATTTCATCGCTGCCTACTATGGGATTCTAATCGCAGACACTAGGATGCCTGTTTAATTAATTGTGCTTGCATGTCTGTCTTGAGTTTTCTAAAAAAACATTTTCTGACTTGTTACTTACATTTTGCACTTATTTTTTCATTGACGCTGGCTTCCCATATATGCCCCTTTGGCATCCCCTTTGGATGACCTTGAAGAGCTAGTTTCGGTACAATCAAGTCCTGTTGCCCTCAACGCCTTCGTGTTCTTATGCACTGCATAGCATAATTGTTAGCACAACTTGCGGATAATCCTATGACCTTTGAACATTTTTGTCTATATCTAATCAAATCTTTCTTCTTTCTTTTCAGCTACAAGTTCCGTTGCCAAATAAGACTGTCTTAGAGGGACAACTGTTGTTCTTCAATGCGCATTATGATATTGCTTTATTGGAGGTTTTGTTAGAGTCAGATCTACTATTACAGGTCCCTGCGTTTGTATCTAACCCAAACTATGGTCATGAGATTTTTTGTGTTAGCAAAAGACATTGACTCATACCTGATGGCTAGGCATGGGACAATCGAATTTTTGGAAGAATCAGATTATTTAGGGTGCAACTACCACATGTTCCTTAGTTGTTCGACCCCTTCGGTAGTGATTATATGATTGTGTTCTCATAATGTATTCTTGCTTTGTTATATCTTGTTACTCAATAATACTTCTTTGATGCAGGTTGGCAGTGGAGGACCAGTGGTTGACCTTGATGGCAATGTCATCGGAATGGTAGTTAAGCATTATATGTCAAGAGGCTGGAGGCATACATACAGGAGGGCGGTATGAAGGAATATAAGATTCTTGTTTATTGTAGTCTGATAACAAACTAAGCTAGTGTGTCCGTGACATTGGTTCAAAAAAAACTTTGTGCTCTGTGTAACATATGTAATGAGATCATTTCTGAATCCTCAGTTTCCGCCATAGATCAAAAATCTATATTCAGACTTCCATTTGGTAGACTGTAGCATATGACATTGCTTATCCAACCAAAATCTGTTAACCTTAATCGCAACTGTGATCTGTGGAGATGTCTATTTGAATTCTTTTTTAGTACTATATCACAAGTTCACAAATCAGAACAGGTCCAATCAGTTGGGAGCATTCCACTGCAACTGTAAGTCTGCAACCATGATTGTTCATGTGTATGCTCGTATAACACCTCAGTACACATTCATCCCAACTGCTTGAAGCAAACACCAAACAGGCTCAAATCATCAATGGTAATTGACAGCAGAGAGCAAACATGAGTACACAGATTTGTAATGAGAGGATCTTTTTCGGTTCACAAGATGAAAATTATGATAGACGATTAACAGCCTGTTCGGTTGGCTGATGGCTGGTGCTGGTTTGTTCTGAGAGAAGAGTACTGTTGGCTGGTTGCTGGTGGCTGGTTTGTTCTGAGAGAAAAGTACTGCCGGCTGGTGGCTGATAAGCCAAGCGAACAGGGCGTAATTCACAGTAGTCAACAGATAGCAAGACGATTAATCAAAGGTGAGGTTGTTGTCGTGCGCCACCGCAGACCGCACTGTAGAACACGGCCGGTGGACCAGTGGGAAGCCGGGAACAGCGCCCGCGGTTGGAACGAGATTGAAGCGCCGAGGATGAGGAACAAGGGGACGGCCGCCCCTCATGCTCGAAGCCGCCGCCGAAGAGCACGAATCTGCAGCCACGCGAATTGGGTTAGGTGAATGGCACTCCGTGCGCCGCACATGCCCTGCAGCTCGCGCGGCCTTGCCCTCGCCGCCGGTGGCCGCCGCCGCGCGGGCCCAGGAAAAGCCGTCGACTCCGCACGCGCCCCTGCCCTGCAGCTTTCACGGACCCTTTCCCCGCACGCGCCCCCGTCCTCGCTTGTGTTGGCCCGGGGAGCAAGATCGGCTGACCTCCGGCCGGCGGCAGGAAGTCTGGCGGAGGAACATTGCAAGAGGAAGAGATGAGAGAGAGGAGAGTGAGAAAATACATGGGCCCGGGAGATGTGAATACATACAGTTCCAAATGAATCGTGTGTGATTACAATTTTGTTTGTACTTTATGGGATTCTAATTAACAAATTATAGGAGGTATTAATTGTAAAAGCTGTTTTATTTGTTTTCCCGATAATACCCCATACCACCCTATACTACCCAATCATATCACCTCATATTACTGTTGAGTTTTACGAAGTATACAATTATTCTGAACCGTTGGATGTCTGTATACTAGTCCTTTTTCAATGTAAGTATAACCTAGTATAGGGCACCGGAAAGGAGCTCGACATGTTTGCCCACTGTGGGCTGGGTGTCCCGTATGCAGCAGACCAGAACCGGTCGTGGGCATCACTCGGACGCCTTAACAATATGTAACAGGATGCAGAAGAGTTAGTCCATATATTATACAAAAACCCAGTTACAAACATATAATAACTTAGGATGTCGCTAGCGTCAGGACGTCCATTCCGGGCGATGGCTGACGGACGCATCGGGAGCCGTTGGATTAGAGCACCCGCAGCCGTCAGATCTATATGAGAAAAAATTCCCACCATAACATCATACGTGAACTAAACGCGTGCGCTCTCGCAAATTAACATTGTCAGACTCTCATGCCTATTCCCCCACGAGCGTGCTCAACAACTGTGATAGGGTGTTTCTACTTGTCGCTTCAGGGACCAAAAAACGAATCATCGCGGGCGCAGCGTGGGGGGAGGGGGTGGGGCACCACGGCGTGCGGCATACGATGCGCGATTGGGGGGGACCACGGCGTGCGGCATACGATGCGCGGAGGGGCACATATCTAATATATTCCAAAACTAAAAAATATAAATCTTAAAGCGTGCATCTAAATTAAATTTCGATTTCTAAAATGGATTTCTTATACTTAGATTTTCAAATAAGATCTCACTTAACTATGTTTTGATAAAATATTTTTAAAAACATTTTTATATGCCAAATATTAATTAGTGTTACAACAAACAAGTCACTGTTATATACAGAACAAGTTTGCATATCATCTCGAAAAAAAAATCGAGGATCGGAACATATCAGAATATCATTCAAAATAACTTATTATTATATCTAAAGCAACTTTGTATGTCATCTCGAACAAATAAAATAAAGTGTCGGAACAAATGAGAAGAACTTTCACCACATGATCCTATTATAGCGAGAACAAATTTGTATATCATCTCAAACAAAATAAATGTAGTGTCAAAAAAATCTGAACAAGAGTCGGAATAAGTTGTTATTATTATAGATAGATCAAATTATTATTATATTCAGAAACAAAATATGTGTAGGTAGCGAACAAATTATATGAACTGACGGAACAAATATGTATACATGTCGAATAAATTATACAAACTACCAAAATAAAAAATTTGTACGTACCAAACAAGAACTAACACAACAAATTTTAGAGGTGGAACAAGTATTTAACGAAGGGGAATGAATATTTAAAAGTGAACTATAAATACATAAAGAAAAATAAATCAAGAAGCATTAAATCAATCAAACCGGAAAATTTTCAATGGTCGTGAACAAAATTTCATCGATGTGGGATAAAAAATTCACTGAGGGGAACAAATAAAAAAGGAAATAAAAAATAATAAAACGAAAATAAAGAAAACAAAAAATGCGGGAAAGAGGAATCTGTATTAAAAAGGGTATGAATTAAAAATGTGTAAAAGAAAAAAATGATAGAATGGAATAAAACATGCAAGAAAAGAAGGAAAATTAAATATAGATAAATAGAAGAAAAAGAAATAATAAAAATTACAAAGAGAAAAAAGAAAAGAACGAAAAACAGCTTAAAATGATCTATAATTCTATGTAGTAAGTGTTGTGTGGTGTAATTGTTGCTAACTATCTTGTTTAGTGAAAGGTATGAGGTTCAAAACTTGTGATTGGTGGGATTTTTTCTATTTTAACTTCATATAGGCAAAAAAAATTAAGAAAAACAACATGAAAAAAACCGAAAAACCAAAGAAAAAATGGCGTGAAAATAAAACCGAAACGGGTGTGAAAAGAAATCTAAAACACCACCACTGAAGGAAATGCATGTGTACCAAACCGGCGTGGCGCGACGCGAATATGTCACTTATAGCCGCCACAACTGCGATTGGTGGGCTCGGTGGGTGGATTTGATTGTAACATGTGCAACATACATGCATATCCAAATTTGTAACATTCGGATGTAACAATTGCAACATAGATCCAAAACAATTAAAACACACGTATAAACACTTGAAAACAGCGACATGCATCTGAAAAATGACGAAACATTCAAAACAACCACTTTGCAACATCCGAGTATAGCCATTGCATATGCAACATCAGAATCCACCTTTGCAACATTTTGTATGAAACAATCGTAACATACAACTGAAACATTAGAAACATCAGAAATAGGCCCTTGCAGCATGCGATGTTAGCAAAATCTGACGGTGTGCGTCCATGCTGGGTATTGACCACCTGCGCCCGGCAGAGCCAAGGCCCTTGTGGAATTGTGCAGCAGCTGCACCGGCGTCGGTCGGTGCAGATCGAGCCTGGCAGCGGGGAGCGGCCGCCGCTGGCTGGCCGCGCTTAGCTTAGTGCACCCACAAGCTCATCGGAGCATCACGATGGAGCCCTCGAAGCCAAGCTCCGCCCGAGTCAACACATCCACGCTACCACTCGATTCAACAGGGGAACATTCCCACATCACCAGATCCGGACAGAGGGGGAATGAGGGGGCGAGCTAACGGCCGGATCTGGTCGGGGACGAGGCTGTCAGCTGGGATTTGGCCTCTGAAAAAGTCTGAGAGAGAGCGAGAACAGGTGCCCAGGTGAGAGAGTAACAGAGAGGGGTGGCGGTGGGTGAAGATTAGTAAAAAGAGAATGTGGGACCCGCGCCGGAATTTTTGTAGTGTATCAGACGCTGAGTGGGAGCATTTCCCAATCCCAACAGCTTCTTAAAATTAATTTGCTTTACCTCTGAAGGTGCTACTCTCTCCGTTCTTAATTATATGGCGACATTATTGGCTTTTTACTCCAACTTTAACCAATAATATATATTAAACAAATTAGTTAAATAAAGTAGAATGTATTCTTTCATTATATTGTGCTTTTGGTTTAACTTGTTCGTTTATCGATTTGCTAAAATATTCGTAGAAAATACGAACAGTCAAACGAACGAAAATATCAATAGTGTCATATATTTAAGAACGAATGTCCTATAAAATAAATAAATACCTTATGAAAAAAACTGATGGAACACAAATTTTTAGTGCAGAGTAACTATACTAGCGAGCAGCCACATACCTGGACAATGGAACGTGTGTCCCCATCTTTAGCCGCACGTACATTGACATGGACTGGTTACCGGAGACGACAGGCGGGTAGAGCCCGTCCCCGAGCTTCCTGAGCTCCACCACGGACACGAACGGCGTGCCGCGGCCGGTGTTCTCCAGGCACACCGGCGCCCAGCTCGCCCACGCCAGGAACACTGCCTCCTTGCTGGTAGTGCCGCTGCCGCCGTCGTTATGCAGTCCGACGGTGTCTATACGTGGGAATGATCAACATCCATAATCCAAAGAAGAAAAATCCAATAAGATTCTAAATTATAAAGCTCACATTCAATCCAATCCAATCCAATTCACTCACTCAAAATCCAATATCCAACAATATAATCCAACCACCACCAGGTTGACTACTAAGATAAATCTATATGTGGAACACATGTCCAGAGCCGGACCCTTGAATTAAAAACTCGCGTTCACACTAGAAAATTTATGTGGATTTGACCGAAATTTGGTGAGATGCCTTAACATGACAGTCCGCTACTCAGTGCAAATCGGTGAAGCCAAATGTATATGTGGGACCCATGTCCAGAGTCGGACCCTAGAATTAAAAGCTCGCGTTCACACTAAAAAATTTTAGCGGATTTGACCGAAATTCGGTGAGATGCCTTAATATAACAATCCGCTACTCGGTGCAAATCGGTGAGCCAAATCTATATGTGGGACCCACGTCTAGAGCCGGACCCTAAAATTAAAAGCTCGCGTTCACACTATAAAATTTTAGCGGATTTAATCGAAATTTGGTGAGATGTCTTAATATAACGATCGCTACTCGGTGCAAATCGGTGAAGCCAAATCTATATGTGGGACCCACATCCGGAGCGAGACCCTAGAATTAAAAACTCGCGTTCACACTATAAAATTTTAGCGGATTTGACCAAAATTTGGTGAGATGCTTTAATATGACAGTCCGCTACTTCATGCAAATCGGTGAAGCCAAATCTATATGCGGGACCCACGTCCAGAGCCGGATAGTAGAATTAAAAGCTCATGCTTGGACATCCAATACTGATTGGACATCCAATTTAATTTAGCATGTGGACATCCACATCCAAAGTAATCCAGTCCAACGAAGTCCAAAAGGAAAAAATCCAATAGGATTTGGATTTTCCAAAATCCATTACCACGTCCCACATGGCCGGAGCCCAGGTGAAGCGCGAACTCCACCGCTGAGCTGTTCTTGCCGTCGTAGTTACCGTAGGCGAACTGTGCCCGCAACAGGTACGTGGCCCGGGCTTCGGTGGGGAGCGCGTAGCAGTTCCACTTCCCGGATGGGAAGCTCCTCAGCGACTGCAAGGGAGGGAGCCGGCGCCCGGCGGCCCGTCGGGTCGCCAGCGGCGGCGACCGCGTGGTTCTCGCCGGCGTCGTCGTACTTGGCGTCGGAGACGTAGTAGATGCCTGTGTCGGGGTCCGTGTAGGGGCTGTAGCTGTCGGGCAGGCCGCAGTCGATGCTTAATTCTGCAGGTATATGCACGAGCGAGAGTGATCTCGATCACTTAATTCTCGAGGTGATTAATGACAAAAGGATATATAGTGTAAGATGCAGTTTGGAGCCTATCTGGTCGCCGACGACACAAACAGCCGCTGTCCCGAGCAAGACCATGGCGAGAGAGACCAAGAACGCTACTGCCATTAGATGGAAGAGGTTCCTGTAACTTTGGAGCGCTTCAGCAAAGCTAGCAACTAGCTGCAGCTAACCTGGTCTTGCAATGGAGATGGCTCCACATATATAGACAGCTTGACGAGCGCATTTCGCCGTTTCCCACCGGTAGAGTGAGGACTTTTGGTATGCTCCTTTAACCCCAATTCAAATTTGGAGTCGTGACTAAAGGTCTTGTGTCGACATGGTCACTAATGTCAAGAATGCTCACCCCATATAGTTCCAGTTGGTAAACCAACCCAGACTAACAGAGGGCCCCCTTTAGTCTAGGTTCATGTTACGAACCGTGACAAAATGGTCACCTCCTGGTTGGTGTTACGAACCGAGACTAAAGGGCAGCAACAAGCAACATCTGTAGGCACATGAGGAGAGATGACCTCGGGGCCAGGGAGAGCTGGAGAGGGTGCAGAAAGACGACCTTGAGGGGAGAGGGATCTGAAGGGAAGAGGGTCGCGGAGGAATGCGATGTCGGTGAGAGGAGAAGACTCATCAATCCCAAACCCCACAGAGTTAGATGAAGAGGAAGGGGCGGCCGCACGCGGGACCCACAGCCTTGACCCAGAAGTCAGAGACGGCAACAACGAACAGGATAGAGGGAAAGTGCGAAGGGACGAAGCAACAAGGGTCGCGGCCATGGCAGCTGAGGACACAACGGTGATGCAAGCGTGTGGGCCGGAAGGAGAAGGTCATGAGCTCGAGATGCAGGCGGTGAAGAGGACGGTAGCGAAGAAGGAGGAAGGGGGTAGAAGATAGCGGCAAAGGCCGCGATAGACCCGATGGTGTCGAGTGAGAGGGGCGACCGTGCCAACTGCCAAGACTCGCGACCCCGACCTAGATGCCTGAAGGGGCAACACTAAGGTGAAGAGGGGACACATCTAGGTTTGCGGCCACAATAGGGGAGACACAACGGTGGTGGTGTGCATGGCGACTGGGAGGAGGGGCCGCAACCGCCGATAGGAGGAAGCTAAGGGAGCCGCCACCGTCAGTGAGAGGAAGGGAGTTGTCCACTACTGCTGGCTCAACAAGGCAGAGCCCCCTCCCTACCGCGATGGAGGAGCTTCACATTGCCAAGAGGCCTTGCCTGACCATGCCGCCAGGAGGAGAGCTATGGGACAGGGGTAGCCCGATGAGAGGTAGCAGTCGATGCAGCCATGCAGATGCAGGGCAGAGCCGCGCGAGGTCCTCCCTGGCAGGCCCAACTCCGGTGGCGGAATCTCCAGATCCAGATCTAGGGTTGAAGAGGGGGAGGCAAGGCAGAAGGGGAGGAGGCGAGACATGCATGGAGGCAGGTGGGGGAGCTCATCATGCACAGAGAGAAGGCGGTGGTGGCGTGGAGTCGGCCACCACCCGGGTTCATCTTGCGCTACCACACGACGGTGGCGGCACCGGGACCCAACTGGAGACAGACGAGATGCGGCATGGCAGGTGGCGGTGACAATGGGGACGACCACCAGCAGTAGCGACGACGACAACCAAGTGGGTGGCGATGAAAAAGAGCAACCATGCACCGACAACATCCTGACCCACCAGCGTCCTTGACGGAGTGAAGGAGGCCCAAGCGACCGTGGGAACGACACATCCGCAATGAAGGTCGACGGATTTGCATCAGGGATGAGCAGATCCGATCGTTGCGGGCCGCAGGCGCCGATGCCGGAGGTGGTGGAGGCGTCATCCAGGCTAGGGTTTGGTGGAGCTTGAGAGGACACGGATCAGAGCCCTGCCTGTTGGAAATATGCCCTAGAGCCAACTGGATTTGATCCACTAGTGGACTCAGATGGATTTGATCCATTATGGTGTAAAACTCCTAATGGGCCACAAATGTTGTAAAGCCCATTAGCGTTGGAAGGGGTACACCATCTATTAGTCCCATATTGCTAATGGACGATGGTGTGGGGGTTTTCCTTCCAATAAATATGGACCACACCCCTCCTGAAAAGACACAACTTTCTCAAGTAGCAGCCGCGCTGCCAATGCTCTCTCCTCGTCGCACTCGCGGACCTAGCAGTCCGGCGTGTGTCGCTTCCTTCTCCGTACGTGTGGATACCTTGGAGGTGCTACATCTGGAGCACTTGGATCGGACGAGCCGCACGTGCAAGTCAAGAAGGACGTGAGCAACTGCACTGCCTACTACCCTCGACGCGTTCGTCTACATCAAGACGGTTCCGCTGCATCTGCGCGTCTAGTGGTAATCCCATGATCTCTGACGGCAGCAGTTCCTGTTTTGCGGGGAAAATTTTGTTTCGCGCTAGTGTAGCCACCCCGTTTCCCTTCAGTGGTATCAGAGCTGTAGCTTCTAAGTTTTAGATTCGGGATGTGTGCATATGGAGATATGCAGATGTAGATCAAAGTTTTGATCGGCTTCGTGTTCTTGACGTGATGGTCGTGTAACGAATTACTCCTACCGGTCGGAATTCCGCCATCGGAGTTAAGTGATACACGTAAATCCAGTCACAACGAGAAGGAGATCAATTGGATTGGTCGAATCGAAGCTAGGTCAAGTGCCAGGCGCATGGGATGCGTGGCGGCGGCAGATTGGATCTGCTACCGGCCGGGAAAACCGAGAAAACATGTTGTTCGGTAAAACAGCCATAACTTTTCGTGGTTAACTCGGATGAAGAAGTTTTCTATATGAAAATTGATCTACAGGAAATTTTACACATGTGATAAACCAGCTTTGCTGGTCTCGGCGAAATTAGTTTTGCCAAATTCGGCTTG
This sequence comes from Cenchrus americanus, assembly GCA_947561735.1. Taxonomy (NCBI): domain Eukaryota; kingdom Viridiplantae; phylum Streptophyta; class Magnoliopsida; order Poales; family Poaceae; genus Cenchrus; species Cenchrus americanus. The sequence continues at coordinate 114,199,262 of OX387245.1, forward strand.
CAAGATGGGTTTTCGGGCGTTTTAAGTTTGGACGTCGGAATTGCGATAATCTGTTTTGCAGGTTTTGTAATCGGTATGGCCTATATGTGTATGTGATGCATGTGTGTAATTTATTCGTGACCTGCGTGTCACATGTACGACAATACGGATGGAGCCATATGTATTGTCAAAATTAATGTAATGGTCTGTGTACCAATTTGTGATGATCTAATACGCGATTATGCAACTTTCATTACTAGCACGCGTTAGATAGTTCTTGGAGGACTCATCACATGGAGGATGGCACACACAGATCATGGAAATCGAGATCAACATGATGTACAGGTCAATGGAGATGGAGATCACCATGTGACAATAGGCCATACCGTGTTACAACTGTGTGAATGTCGTTCTTACCGTTCTACGTTTACATGCGAAAATGTTGTACTCTTGCGTGTGATGTTACGAGTAGAGCGATCCCTTTGGAATTTTAAGTTAACATGCCCTCCCAACACTTACCACCGTCCCACGTCTCGTACAATTAGTGGTGGGTCTATGAAATTAGGGTGCCACTAGTTTTCTTTGACTAGACGGGTTTCTATCGGATACTTACACGCATAAGTGTTTGTTTGCTTATCAAAGTCATCTTAACGGTTAAGGACTTTGGGGCATAAAGGTTGGGAGCCTAGACATAGAGATGTCACCCAACAACAGGAGTCATATGTGATATGATTAGCAAAGAGTTGCTTACCGATCTACCTTATTTACTAGCGGTGACGCAAAAGCTCACTAGTAGACTTGTTAGTTGTGGATTACGAATCACTAAGTATCAATGTGGGGATATTGATTTTAGTGGGAGTAAATTCTTTTATTTTTACTCGTCATGGATATATTGTCTTAGTGTTTTGCATTTATTATTCTGTTGTAGATTAAAGGCACCTAGCAACACCACATCGTTTACCTTGCATTCGGTCCTTGAGAAGGACAAGTTGAATGGAACAAACTTTACGAATTGGATTCGTAATCTGAGAATTGTTCTCAGAGCTGAGAAAAGGGAAGGAGTTCTAGGCACTCCCTTACCAATATATGATAACGTTAAGAAAAGCACGGGCAGTAGTCATGTGATGGCGATCCAAAACAAGCCGATCTTTAAAAGGAAGGGCAATTCTTGGAAGAAGAAAGGTAAGGCCAAGGATAAGATCCCAATGCCAAACCAGGCGCCCAAGGCTAGTCCAATTTGCCAAGGCTGAATGTTTTCATTGTAAGAAAATCGGTCCTTTGGAAAACAAATTGTAAGTTGTACTTAGCTTCTATGAAAAGCAAGGGAAGTAAGGGTACTTCCACTTTAGGTACACTTAATGTTTATGTTACAGATATTTTCCTCGCTGTTTCTTATACTAATTCTTGGGTATTTGATACCGGATCGGTTGCTCATATTTGCAACTCGATGCAAGGAATGATAAGAAATAGAAGCGTGGAATGAGGAGAAGTTGATTTCTGCGTAGGCAATTATGCAAGAGTTGCTGCATTGAGTGTCGGAACGATGCAACTACACCTCCAGTCAGGATTTATATTGGAAATGAATAATTGTTATTTTGTTCCTAGTTTGAGTCAAAACATTTTATCCCCTTCATGTTTGATGAAGGATGTTTATTCATTTGCGAGTGAAAACAATGGTTGTGTGATCTCTAAGGATAATATGTTTGTGGCTTGTGCATCCATTGTGAATGGCTTATTTGTTTTAAATCTTGATGATTCACCTATCTGTAACATAAGTGCTAAAAGGTCTCGACCTAATGATTTAAGTCCTACCTACATATGGCATTGTCGTTTGGGTCACATCAGCGAAAAGCGCATGAAGAAGCTCCATAACGATGGACTTTTAATTTCGTTTGATTTTGAATCCTACGAGACATGTGAAGCTTGTTTGCTAGGCAAGATGACCAAGATGCCTTTCTCAGGTTTTCCTGAGAGAGCCTCAGACTTACTGGAACTCATACATACAGATGTCTGTGGACCAATGAGTACGACAGCTAGAGGTGGATACCAATACTTCATAACGCTCACTGATGATTTAAGTAGATATGGTTATGTCTATTTAATGAAGCACAAGTCTGAAACTTTTGAAAAGTTCAAAGAATTTCAGAGTGAAGTAGAAAATCAACGTGGCAAGAAAATCAAGACCTTGCGTTCTGATCGTGGAGGTGAGTATTTGAGCCATGAGTTTAGCAATCATCTAAAGAGTTGCGGAATTGTTCCACAACTTACGCCACCTGGAACACCTCAAAGAAACGGTGTATCCGAGCGACGTAATCGAACCTTGTTGGACATGGTCCGATCAATGATGAGCCAGTCGGACCTACCATTATCATTTTGGGGTTATGCTCTAGAAACCGCAGCTTTCACTTTAAATAGGGTACCTTCTAAGTCCGTAGTTAAGACACCATATGAGATGTGGACTGGTAAGACTCCCAGTTTGTCTTTTCTAAAAATTTGGGGTTGTGAGGTTTATATGAAGAAACTTCAATCAGATAAATTAACACCTAAATCGGACAAGTGCATATTCGTGGGATATCCAAAGGAAACCTTGGGATATTATTTCTACAACTGGACAGAAGGCAAAGTGTTTGTCGCTCGGAACGACGTTTTCTTAGAGAAAGAGTTTCTTAAAGGAGAAAAATGTAGACAGAAGGTGTATCTTGAAGAAGTTCAAGATGAGCCGCTTGAGCAAGATTTCACAATTGATGCTAATGTAGCTGAACGAGTTGAGATGTCCGTGGCAAGAGAAGCACCACCACAACCACGAAGGTCTGAAAGGGCACGTCGCGCAACTGATAAGCTCAATCTCATGATCGCGGGAGAGCGAGACATATTGTTGTTAGACAATGATGAACCTATGACATATGCGGAAGCAATGATGGACCCAGATTCCGAGAAATGGCAAAGTGCCATGAGATCCGAAATAGATTCTATGGATAACAATCAAGTTTGGAACTTGGTTGACCCGCCAGATGGTGTTAAACCCATAGAGTGCAAATGGATCTATAAGAAGAAGAGGGACATGGATGGAAATGTTCTCATCCATAAAGCTCGACTTGTTGCAAAAGGTTTTTGACAAGTTCAAGGAGTTGACTACGACGAGACATTCTCACCCGTAGCGATGCTTAAATCTATTCGGATCATTCTAGCTATAGCTGCATATTTCGATTATGAGATATGGCAGATGGATGTCAAAACAACTTTCCTAAATGGAAATCGGCGAGGATGTGTATATGACACAACCTGAGGGATTAGTTGATCCAACTAATGCTGGAAAGGTGTGCAAACTTCAAAAATCCATTTATGAATTGAAGCAAGCATCTCAGAGTTGGAACCTTCGCTTTGATGAGGTGGTAAAAGGGTTTGGCTTCATTCAGAGTGAAGAAGAGCCTTGTGTTTACAAGAAGGCAAGTGGGAGCTCTGTAGTATTTCTAATCTTATATGTGGATGACATATTACTGATTGGAAATGACATTCCTATGCTTGAGGCTGCTAAGACCTCATTAAAAAATAGTTTTTCAATGAAGGACTTAGGTGAGGCGGCATACATTTTGGGCATCAAAATCTATAGAGATAGATCAAAAAGGCTTATAGGATTAAGCCAAGACACTTACATTGATAAAGTGTTGAAAAGGTTCAACATGGAAGAGGCGAAGAAAGGGTTCTTACCTATGTCACATGGCATACATCTTAGCAAGACTCAGTGTCCTTCGACAACTGATGAGCGAGAACGCATGAGTAGAATACCGTATGCTTCGGCCGTCGGATCTATTATGTATGCAATGATATGTACACGTCCAGATATTTCGTATGCACACAGTGTTACAAGCAGATACCAATCTGATCCAGGTGAGGGTCACTGGACAGCGGTTAAAAATGTTTTTAAGTACTTAAGAAGGACTAAAGGCATGTTCCTAGTCTATGGAGGTGAGGAGGAGCTCATTGTAACGGGTTGCACCGATGCTAGTTTCCAAACTGACCAAGACGATTCAAAGTCGCAATCAGGATACGTATTTACGATAAATGGTGGAGCTGTGAGCTGGAAGAGTTCCAAGCAGGAGACAGTGGCTGATTCTACAACAGAAGCCGAGTACATCGCGGCTTCGGAAGCTGCAAAGGAGGGTGTTCGGATAAGGAAGTTCCTTTCTGAACTTGGTGTGTTTCCGAGTGTCTCTAGCCCATCGGATCTTTATTGTGACAACAATGGGGCTATTGCGCAAGCAAAGGAGCCAAGGAACCACCAAAAGAATAAACATGTACTGCGGAAATTTCATCTGATACGAGAGATCGTTAGACGAGGTGATATCAAGATATGCAAAGTACACACGGATTTGAACGTTGCAGATCCTTTGACAAAACCCCTTCCACGGCCCTAAGCATGAGGCGCACATGAGAGCTATGGGTATTAGATATATTCTAGATTAGCTCAAGTGCAAGTGGAAGAATGTTAGAAATATGTCCTATAAGGAATTATAGAGATGATTATATTTCATTATATCCATGTCACTTGGTTCTTTTATTGAATATCCATGAAAGGCGACTTGTATTTGATTGGCAATTATGTAAATTGTTTGTGAAACTCTTTTACTTGTATGGTTATTCAAAAGTTGTCCCTAGTATGAGTTAATGACTAGCACATGAATTAGTTGATGACTATGTTTCACAAGTCATGAACATGGAGATGTATAACTAATAATGTGGGCACATGTATGACATGGGGCTGGACTGACCCAATTTGAGACCTTGTTCTCTGTTTACACAACGTATACGCTATGTCCTTAGACTTGAGATTGTCGCATGTACTCAAGATGTGAATTGACCTACTTAGGGGCCATCAACCGCTACTTCGTAGAATCGGGTAGTCATAAAGATGACTTTCGGGTTTGTTAGGAAGCATGCTGTGAGGCATGGTCAATCAAGATAGAATTTGCCCCTCTACTTGAGAGAGATATCTCTGGGCCCCTCGAGTAATCGGATCAAGAAATGCATGGCCGTCTTTGGGTTAAGGGTTAACCCCCTTTTGATGATCCGAATCACAGTGTCGAGAAAGAGAGGTCAGCTTGGAGCTAGACCAAATATCGTGAGGCAAAGGGAATAGCATGTATGAATTGTTGTGATGGTTTGTCTGATAAGATCTTTACGTATGCATAGGAGTTGACACGTCTTGCTAGAGGCCGCTATAAACTATTGATCGAGTAGTGTACTCGGGTCAAGTCTATGTGTACGTGAACCTATAGGGTCACACACTTAAGGGGTTGGAAGCCGAATGAGGATGAATATACTTGCATAGTTGACTCTAGTGCAAGTGGGAGACTGTTAGAAATATGCCCTAGAGCCAACTGGATTTGATCCACTAATGGACTCAGATGGATTTGATCCATTATGGTGTAAAACTCCTAATGGGCCACAAATGTTGTAAAGCCCATTAGCGTTGGAAGGGGTACACCATCTATTAGTCCCATATTGCTAATGGACGATGGTGTGGGGGTTTTCCTTCCAATAAATATGGACCACACCCCTCCTGAAAAGACACAACTTTCTCAAGTAGCGCCCGCGCCGCAACGCTCTCTCCTCGTCGCACTCGCGGACCTAGCGGTCCGGCGTGCGTCGCTTCCTTCTCCGTACGTGTGGATACCTTGGAGGGTGCGCATCCGGAGCACTTGGATCGGACGAGCCGCACGTGCAAGTCAAGAAGGACGTGAGCAAGCCGTGCACTGCTACCCTCGACGCGTTCGTCTACATCGAGACGGTTCCGCTACATCTGCGCGTCTAGTGGTAATCCCGTGATCTCTGACAGCAGCAGTTCCTGTTTTGTAGGGAAAATTTTGTTTCGCGGTAGCGTAGCCACCCCGTTTCCCTTCACTGCCACCACCGTCCTTGCGGCCGCACAGGCATCTGGCAACCCGCTCGGGCAGCGGCAAGGCGAGGGGGCGTAGGAGCGAGGCCGCGGGGAGCGGGGTTTTTTACCGCTCGGTACCGCGCGGTATACCGCGGTTACCGCCGTTACCGGCGGGGTACGGTAACGGTACCGAGCGGTAGAAACCCCCTCCAAAATTCAAATTTGAATTTAAATTCAAAAAAATGAAAAAATCAATAAAAATCACCAAAAAATAGTTCATGATTTGTAGAGTCTTATGGTGTCAAATGTTTTCAAATTTGAGCGCATTTGGTATTTATTTGGAGCTTTAGAAGTTGAAACAAAAAAGAAAAAAAAACAGTGGCCGGCCCGTTAAGGCCCATGAAGCCCACCTGCCGGTTTAACCCTACCTACCTGGCGCACCCGTGCCCCGCAGCCTCCCACTCGCGTCCCCCTCCCCGTCCGCGCCTCTCCCCCTCGCGTCCGCCGCCGCAACGCCGCTACCGCGCGCGCCGCCGGCGGCTTACCGCGCGCCGCGGCCGCGGTTTACCGCGCGGTAGCGGCGGTGGCCGCGCCGCGGGCGGATCCGCTCCCTACCGCGCGGGAGGCGCGGTTAGCCGCGCGGTTAGCGCGGTATACCGCGGCGCCGCCTCGGTATACCGCGGTTAGGTACGTTTTCTTTTTTTTTTTTGCTTTTGAGTTCATTAAGGCTTTAGGAATTGTGTTAGGAGTTAGGATTTTAGTTAGGATTTAGGTTTTCTCTGTTTTAGGATTTTTGCTAGGGTTAAGGATGTGAGTTAGAGGTAGAAATAGAATTGTTGCTTTAGGTAGAATTAGAAATGGAATTGTTGGTTTAGCTTTTAGGTTTAGGAGTATAATTTGTGGCATGATCATGATGTAGGATCTAAATTTCAGTAGGTATAATTGTAAGGAAGTGTTTTGTAATTTAGTTTGTGTTGGCATTTATGCAGGTAGAAAATGTCAGGGAGACCTAAAGACCCCGTATGGGAACATGGTGTAAATCTAGCTCCCGGATGGCGATGCAATCACCGTGGTATGCGAGAAAAGTGGTGGAGGTTCAACTAGGTTGAAACAACATTTGGCCGCGCGTGGATCATCGGTGCTCCATTGCAACAACGTTCCACCGGACGTGCGGGAGTACTTTCGGCGGGATCTTGATAGGACGAGGAAGGCAACTAATGAACGCGCTCGTCGAGAGGTTGGCACGGGAGGAAGCGGCGGCGGCGGGTAACAATCCCGGCTGGAGGATATGATGAGGAGGCTCGGATCCGGGATGCAATTAATTTGTCAAGAGCGAAGCGAGTTCGACGGGGGGTTGAAGGGAGAGGAGGTACTTATGAGCGTGGAGGGGGTAGTGGTTCGGCGGGGTTGAATCCCTTCCGAGAGGATGCTTAGAAGAGGCTGGTTCGCGGAGGGAAACTCCAGTGGTGGTGGAAGACTATAACTTGAGTGCTGGTGGGAGAAGTGGACTGAAGCAAACGAGGATTGATACAGGGTTCTGGACGCAGAAGGGGAAGAATGCTAGGGAATCTATTGGAAAAGCATGGTCCAAATTCTTCCATACTGCTGGAGTACCCGGGAGACAGGCGGATAGTCCGTACTTTGTTAGTGCGGTTAGAGAGACACAGAAGTGGGGTGAGTTTTCTTTTAGTTTGTGTTCGTAAAAGTTTTCTGTCGGCTTGCTTTTGTGTATATGTTCTCATGTTTTGTTGTATGGCTGCAGGTGAAGGAATTGCATCCCCCAGTGGACGGGATATTGATGGCAAGTATCTTGATTTGAACGAGAAAGATTTGAAAGATCGGTACGCAAAGTTTCGGAATGATTGGCCCATCTTTGATGTGTCTTTGATGTGTGATTCTGGATTGGGCCGACGCGGATGAGTGTCATCAATTTTTTGATATATTGCAATGGGGTCACGTGGTTTCACAAGTCTATCGATGCAAGCGGAAAATCTCGGGATTCGGACTATCTCAAGACGGTAACCCCTAACCTTAGCTTATTTACTATGAGGCATTGAACTTGTGTCATCGGAGGTAACTAAATGTTGTACTTAATTTTTTTCGGGGAGATTCGTAAGGTGGTTAGGGAGATTGGTGCGGAGCATATAGTGCATATCGTCACGGATAATGGGTCCAACTACAAGAAAGCATGCAAGGCTCTTGGACGGGAGTTCGCACACATTACTTGGACACCTTGTCTAGCACACACTCGTCAATTTGATGTTGAAGGATATCGGTGAAAGGGTGGAACATGCGGGTCTCATCTCGGTATGCAAGCGAATTTCGGCTTGGTTGCACAACCATGGTCGGTTGAATGCGATGATGAGAAAGGCTATCGGTGGGGAGTTGGTTAAGTGGAATGCCACTCGCTTTGGGACCAACTACATGTTCTTGGAAAGCATGTATCGGAGACGCCGGGGTTTCATGCGGATGATGGCATCTCCGAATTCCAAAACGAGTAAGTGGGCACGTTCCGATGAAGGTCGATTTTCTCATGCTAGGATGTCTAATATGGATTGGTGGGATGGGATGAAGTATATCATTGACAACGTGCAACCGGTGTACAAGTTGCTTCGCTTTCTTTGATCGGGACAAGAAGCCAAACTTGTGTGAGGTGGTATACCATTACCGGTTGTGCAAGTACGAAATGGAATCTTTCTTTGGAACCAATGTGTCGACTTGGAATGAGTATCGACAGATTCTTGATAGACGCATTCATGACGTGTACGTCGAGACATACGTTGGTGCGGGTACTACTTGTGCTTATTTCAATTTCGGTACTAATGCCTTCTCGAATTTGTGCTTATTTGTACTCGTTCATATTGTGCGCTGGTGTCCTCAATCCCTCTCTTTCATATACGATGGACCCAACCGGGGAGATGTATCGGATGCTTCGAAGGATTGCTTTGAGCGCATGACGGATGTCGAGTCCGCCGTCCAAGCATTGCGGGGGAGGTGAAGTGTTTCGCATGAAGCATGGCGAATATGGCTCGGAAATGGCTCAGCGGATGGCGACGGACCCGAAGACATCACCATGTAAGCGTTCTTCCCAAAGACACCTTCTTCTATCTGCTACTCGAATATATTGCTTACACAATCGGTTGCACATGCAGCGGCTTGGTGGATGATGTTCGGTGGATCTACTCCTCAGTTGCAGCGTCTAGCTTTGCGGCTTGTTTCACAGTGTGTTTCCTCAAGTGGATGTGAGCGTAATTGGAGTACTTTTGCGTTGCTGCATACCAAGGTTAGAAATCGGTTGACACATAAGAAACTTAACAAGCTTGTATATGTCAACTACAACCTTCGGCTGCGACTTGAGGATGCCACTCCGGTGGTGGTGATGATGGTGATATTATTGAGCATCTTGGCCGGCTTAGCTTCTATGATGAGAAAAATCCGGTCGGGAATGGATGGAATATGGTAGATCAAACCGGGAGCCGGTTCTTGATGAGGAGGATGAGGACGGTGACATTCCTATCCGCGTCCCAGCTTGTGAGGGATCAGATAGACCCCAGAGATCTGCAAACCGCTACGGGTGATGATTGCATTAGTGATTGGGCAAGAAGAAATGTGGGTAGCAGTCACATTGGTAAGAGGTTGTTCCAGTCTGGGCCTAAGCAGGGTGACCCGAAACGTCAAAAAGGCAAGACAACAGCACCAATTGAAGTGACCAGCGACGCCTCCACTGATGATGATGATGGTCAGCGTAGTCCACCCTACCAGGAGTCTGGGGATAGCAGCTCAGATGAGGATGACGGTGATGATGATGACGATGGTGATGGTGATGGAGATGGTGATGGTGATGGTGATGGTGACGGTGGTGGTGATGATGATGATGGTGATGGTGGTGGTGGTGGTGGTGGTGGTGGTGGTGGTGGTGGTGGTGGTGGAATTCGTTTCACAGGTATACATATCTACATTTACACACACGTATGATGTTTCTAACTATATGTGCTAATTATGATCCATGGATTGGTTGACTGCAGGGGAGACTGAATTCACCCATGCTACTCAGGATCGCGACCATGGCGCACCAGAGTCGCAGAGGAGAACGGTTGGAGCGTCACAATACGACCCAGCGTACTCTTCTTCCTCCCACACTGATACCTCGCAGTCGCGTTCTTTTTATCCCATTCCGGACATCAACGCCCAGCCACAGACGACTTGGGTGTATGAATGGGAAGACCCTGATTTCTACAACTTGTTAGTCGGTGAGTGGCAGACGACAGCGGCGTGGACGGGCCTAACTTGGCAACAATATAAGGGTGAGTTGCTTAGGACGAGAGGTTTGAATGTCATGTCCATCGCCGAGTACCACTCCGCGACCCAGCTAGGGATCTTTCCATTCTACCATTGAACTTGTGTTGTATGAACTATTTGTATGACCTTGTGTTGTATGAACTATTTGTGTTTGAACTTGTGTTGTATGAACTAGTTGTATTTGAAGTTTGAACTATTTGTGTTTGAACTATCAACTCACTTATGCACGGCTAGTATTATTGTGTTTGGTGTAGTATTTCTATGTATACCTATAAATCATTGATTGGGGGTGCTATTTAACACTAATTTGTGCCAACACCATGCCAAAATTTTCATTGATTCAAAGCCGGGAGGTGTTTTTTTCCCCAGCGGTATAAATAGTTTATACCGCGGTAAAAATAGTTTATACCGCGGTAAAAACTATTTATACCGCGGTATACCGTTCGAAACCGTTTGAACTAGCGGTAGCACTGGATTTTGGTTTGAAATTTGAATTCGCGCGGTATCTAGCGGTATACCGCGGTATACCGCGACATACCGCCCTACCGCTGCCCGGCGGTAAAAACGTGGCGGTCGGTAAAAAAAACCCCGCGCGGAGTGGAGCGGCTCAGGTCCGCCCGAGCCGCCGCGGGGGTGACGCGGATGGGAGGGAGATGAGTGGCTAGCGGCTCAACAATGCTCTCTTGCTATTGTTTACTTGATGGACCTCAGCAAATTATTGGTCATTTCGAATATAATTATACATCCAGACATAAGGGTATATGGAAATGCATAGCAAATTCTGAAACTAAAATTTTAATTAAATTGTGCAACATGTAATTTGGAACAGAGGGAATATATATTTGTTTAATTGTTTGAGTCTTACCCTAGGCATATTATATGGATTGTTCTTTCTAAGTTTTACCCTACCGCTGCCATTTCGTTAACAATGGTTTGAGTCCAACGCAACAACTCCTCCCCTGATCAGAACGGAGTAATAGCGAAATCAAACAATACACAAACTCGGCCGGCCTGCTCACTAGCTTATCCACTTGTGTGGTGACGCCACCGACCATGTCAAAACGGCATTGGACATTGGACTCTTTGTGCCTCATCACCGATAGTAATGCGTTTGGCATGCTGTAATCACACAGGGATGATGCTCCTGCAATATGCCTCTCCCTGACATTTGGAACCTCAATGACACAAAGAAGGCTCGCCCACTTCTTGGTTTATACTCATCCATACCACTATCACTAGCCAGAAAATGCATTGATGACCTCTTCTTCACCTGTGCCTAATTGTTAATAACTATATATCCTCCATTATTTCTCCTATTCATCCTTTCTCCTAACAAGAGCTTGCTGGCAATAGAGTCTTGTTGAGTTGTTGTTGAGGTCATGAGGACCAATGCCACATGTTCATAACCACTAGTAACACATATCCGATTCGATCCATAGCTTCTAGAACATAGATTGAACATTAGTTTTTTTTTTAAAAGAAAATCTCAGTTGAAATCCACCCTGTTTGGATTTCAACTCCTTCCGTGGTTGTTCGGATCTACCTCTACCGCTTCTTTAAGTAATCTACTTATTAACGCGTGGTCATCATCAACCACGAATTATATATGTTCCTGCACCCTTAGGTTGTTTTTCAACATATATAGTTGAATCACCTTTCGTTAGTGTGATTTGAAATTTTAGCAACCCACAGAATGAGGCATGCAAGATACAACCTCGTATCAGAGTAGTATTGATACATTCAAGATTTTTTATTAAAAACACAATGCTAGAGTGCTATTGTTTACTGCAGAATCAGGTGGTCATCCAGGGGAAGCTCGAACGACCGTGATGCTTGATGACGCCCGTCTGTATAGACCAAAGTAATGAAATTTTCTTTGTTGCCTTAGTTAACCAAATCGCTCTCATCATTGAGGGAGTCGCCCGGCCCCCTCCTCGACAGTGACACCGACCCCTCCTCCACAACTATTTGGTAGATTTTTTTTTCGAATTACACAATACATCGGAGACACTCACAACGCACGCACACTCATCCCTATGAATACACGCACGCAAACCCTACCGCTAGGAGCATCTTCGAAGACTGTGTCGGCAAATCCTCAAGATTGACGAAGTCACCATAGGCGACAGCAACGCACGCACACTCATCCCTATGAATACACGCACGCAAACCCTACCCCTAGGAGCATCTTCGAAGACTGTGTCGGCAAATCCTTAATATTGAGATTGACGAAGTCACCATAGGCGACAACAACGCACGCACACTCATCCCTATGAATACACGCACGCAAACCCTACCCTTAGGAGCATCTTCGATGTGTCGGCAAATCCTCAAGATTGACGAAGTCATCACAGGCACCTCGCTGTCGACGGGAACGTCGCCTACCACTGAAAGCACAAACGCCATTAAATCCTGAGAAATTTGCTCCCACGCGGAGTCGAACCTAGGACCTGAGGTGCTACCGGGGCCCTTGTAACCACTAGGCTACATGCCCTTTCGCCACAACTATTTGGTAGATGACCTGCTTGTAGCCTAAGCCTGCTATTGAGTGCTGATTGATGTCCCTGGATGCCTTGAGCTAACGTATAACCACTACAGGAAACACAACCTTTGTCGTGGGTCATAATGATTGTCGTGCGTTAAATCTCGGGCGCATGGCAAAGACATCCGTTGCCGTGCGTGCGGTAAGAAAACGCTCGGCAAAGAAGACACACATCAAAGATAATCTTTGTTGTGCGTCGTGTAGAAATTAAATGTCGAATCTAAAATTTTTCAAAAGTAGCCTTCTATAGTAACCAACGCCTGCTATAGCAACCCCGCCGCGAGTAGCAGTTCCAGCCGCTGTTTCAAACGGCGGTACGGACCACCTCTCTTCAAAATTATAACTTTTTTAGGTAGATATAAACTTTATATGAAAATGGTAGCTTTCATCAAGATCTACAACTTTGTAGTTCAAACATTTTTCATTTTAAGTCATCTCGATAATCGATATACTATGAGATCTCTGTTTTCGGTAACCATATTTGGATAGCATATAAATTATTTGAGCCCCAAGATGATTTCATGAAAGAAGTTTGAACTACAAAGTTTTAGATCTCAACGAAAATTACAATTTTCATACAAAGTTTATCTTCATCTGAGTTCTACAAAAAATTATAATTTTTTTGAACAGAGGTTGTCCCTACTCTGTTTGAAATGACGGTTGGAACTACTACAGTTCCCACGGCGGGTTACTGTAGTACGCACCGTTTGAAATGGCAGTTGGACCCAACCGCCCTTTTAAACAACAATAGAAGGTTACTTTTGAAATTTTTAGATTTGGCATTTATTTTTGGAAAATTAGAAAAAATATATTTTTTTTCGAAAACTGGCTATCCTATCCTACACTCGGTCCAATGCAGAGGCGGAGCTGCGACTAGGGCCTCCCAGGCCGCGGCCCTAGTTGTGGCCCAGTGAAGCCCACAATCCCTCTTAATTTTTTTGCCCCAAAACCTAAGTCTTGCAATCCAGGCCAATACCAAACAGGGCAGGGAAGGCTGGGAAACACCTACCGCGATAACGTGCGGGAAAGGGGATCTCGTCTCCGTCGCCACCGCCTGGTGCTCACGCATGACCCCCACGCGACCGCTGCCGATTGCTGTGTAACCATCTAGGCCCTTTCGTACCTTTGGTAAGGGTGTGTTTCGGTGATAAATGACAACCATATGCTTGTGACTAACCTTTGTTTTCTAGCGGATTTCATATTGGGTTATTGTCACAAGTGTTGAATGGAATGATACCCCTCAATTTGAATTTAAGGACTAAAAATGGATGAATACTACAAGGCTAAGGACTTTGTTAGTTCCAAGTGTCACAAGGAGATGAAGGACACTTGGATTGCTAGTTTGTAGTGTTTGACCGTACTATTAAGAGGGGTTCGTACACTAGTAGCTTGACCATGCACTCAAAAGCCATAAAAATATGCACACTCAAGTTCCTTGGTTGTCAACTAGCTTAGAGAGTTCATGGAAGCAAGGTTGAAGCAAAAGAATCGACAGAAAACTCAAAGGCGCTTAATTGGACGAGTTAAAATGAAATTCATAGCGTCGGATGATCCGACGCCCTGATTTCTAGATGCGTCGGATGAGTTCTGTGGCCACTGGATTCAAAATGGGCCGTCGGATGAACCGACGGTACATGCATCGATTCATCCGACGCCTTAGGGTTTGGCTGCAGTATGGGTCAAGGCTTAAAGCTTAAGCATTGGACGATCCGACACCTTGACCATCGGTTCATCCGACGGTTGCATTTAAATCATACAGAGACGCGCCAAGTCAACTGCTTCAGCACTGGATGAACCGATGCTTGGATGAAGTATTCAACGGTTCATCCGACAATTTAATTCAAATCATACAGTACCGCCCTGAGTGTGAAGTCTTCAGCACCAGATGATCCGACGGGGCGTCGGTGTATAACGTCGGTGCATTATCTGGGTTTGTTTGTTCAACGGCTATATTGGACGCTATTAGTGACCGGATGATCCGACGCTTTGCAGGGGGAGACCATCGATTCATCCGACGGTACTACTTTTTCAGGAAACATTTTCTAACGTCTAGCCTCCCTTGCTAGGCTTATAAATATGACCCCCTTGCCTCTCTTGAGCTGCCTTTGCCATTCTGAAGATCCATTGCAGCCAAGGAGAGAAGGAGAGTGTGTTCTTGCCATTTGGGATTCTCTTCCTCTTGATTGAGGGCCTTCTTTCTCAGTGAGCAAGAGTTTCAAGGTGCATACATGGCTTAGCTGAGTGCTCAGGTCAAGTGAAGGTGTGCGGGCTTGTTACTCTTGGAGTTTGACGGCTCCTAGACGGTCTCGGTGTTTGGAGAGTTCTTGGTGAGCTCTTGGAGATTGTGGGAGCCTCAAGACAAGCTTGGTGTACACGGTTCGAGACCCACCGTTCCGGAGATGGAGAACGGGTACTCTTAGTGAGCACTTGTGTCTTGGTGACTCAAGGGGGAGCAATACTCTAAGTGAGTGCTGCAACGTGGACTAGGGGGAAGCGTCAACTTCTCGATACCACGGGAAAAAATTCGGTCGTCTCTTGTGCATCCCATTTACTTCTTAGCACATAATTTCAGCACCTAATTTCCACACTTAAGTTTCCTTGTCTTTGCTCTTGTCTTTCGCTTGTGTGCTTCATATCTTGCCTAGGTGGTTCCTTACCTCCTAGTGTGTTATTTGCTAAGAAAACTTTTGTTAGTATGCTCTAGTAGTAGGTAAGAACTGTTTTTAGATGGGCAACACTAGTTGATAGGCTAAGGTTTCTCGTTTTTCTTAGAGCTTGAAAAAGAAGTCCCATCTTCAATCCCCCCTTCTATGTGACTAGATCCTACAAGTGGTATCAGAGCTAGGCTCCCTTTTGCTTGGCTTAACCGCCTAGGGAGATGGGGAAGTGAAGCGGCAATGACCCTCCTAGGTTGGCGGGGAAGCGCTTCACCTTTTGGGCTCATAGAATGGCTAGCTACCTTCAAGCTCAACACCATGATGCATGGCGCACTACCATGTATCCGTTGCCTAGGATTCCCACCGAGAGTGAGGCTAAGTGGAATGCACGTGCTAGAAACCACATCTTTGAGGTGCTAGATGAGGAGTTGTTTGATCGGGTCTTTGCTTTGCAAACCGCCCATGAAGTGTGGATGGAACTCAAGGAAATCCATGTGGGTAACAAAAAGATCCGTGAGGAAAAATATGAGTTGCTCAAGTTGGAACTCAATGAGTTCAAAATGAAGGATGATGAGGGGGTAGAGCAAATGTATTCTAGGTTGGGGGTGCTTATTCAAAGTATCAATGCTCTCGATGTTGCTAACCTTACCGAGCAGGAAATCATCCAGGAAATCCTCCAAACGCTCCCCAAGCCAAGATACAACATCGTCAAGGCACTTCT
The DNA here is from genome assembly GCA_947561735.1 of Cenchrus americanus. Taxonomy (NCBI): domain Eukaryota; kingdom Viridiplantae; phylum Streptophyta; class Magnoliopsida; order Poales; family Poaceae; genus Cenchrus; species Cenchrus americanus. The sequence continues at coordinate 114,215,338 of OX387245.1, forward strand.
CTTTGATAAGGATTTCACTACCCTTACCATCACCGAGGTTGTGAGCAAGATCCGCTCCCACAAGATGTTTATGATGGAAGAAATGGAATCATCTACCTCTCACTCAAGCGCCAAGAAATATCTTGCACTCAAGGCAAGTGAAAAGGCCAAGTCCAAGAAGATCAATGCAAAGCCTCCTTCTTCCTCAAGTGAGAGCGAAGACAAAAGTGATTCAAGTGAAGCAAAGAGCGATGATGCCAAGATTGCTCTCCTCATAAAGAGAACCACAAGAATTCTCTCCAAGATTGGAAAGAATGGCTACAATTATGATCCAAAGAAGCAAAAGTTTTGGGCATCAAGAAGAAGTGGTGAGGGAAGCAATCAGAAGTGCTACAATTGTGGAAGCTATGAATATCTATCATATGATGGCCCCAAGCCTGACAAGCGAGTCTCAAGCACAAGCAAGAAGAACGATGAAGATGACAAAGATGCCAAGTACTATAAGAAGAGCTCTTCCAAGAAGAAGTCATCAAACAAGCCCTACCACAAGAAGAAGGGTGAACATCGTTCTCTCTTGGTCAATGAATGGGTTACCGGTGGTGAAACTTCAAGTGAATCAAGTGAGAGTGAAGAAGACAAGAACAAGAAGATTGCCGGTATTGCTATCATGGATGATGAAGAGCCTCCACTCCCACCTCCACCAATGTTCTTCATGGCAAAGCACTCCAAGGTGAGCGATAGCGATAGTAGTGGGTCTTCTAGTAGTGATGATGAACTCTCACTACTTTCTCTTAAAGGTCTTCTTGATGAATATACTTCCATGATTAAGAAACAAAAGAGTAATCTCAAAGCACTTGATGAGACTCATGAGAAACTTAAGGTATCATATGATGAGTTGCTTGTGAAGCACAATGACCTTAGCAAAGAACATGATGCTTTAGTAGTGTCCAACAAGTCACTTAGAGATGACCACAACAAGTTACTTGATAAGCACAATGAGCTAATCGTCAAGCATGACGACATAACCGTGCTTAAAAAGTCTCTTGAGTCAAATCATATGAAACTTAAGAAAGAACATGTTCTCTTAGAGATGAAATATCATGAACTTGAGCTTGCTAATGAGGACATTGGTTCTAGTGGGCATGCAAATGCTAGAGAAGTCACTAAAGCCAATGCCTCTACCTCATGTGATGATCTAATTGAAGAACCTAAGGTCTTGCTCAATGTTGAAAATATTGCATCTTCCTCCAAGACTAACCATGATAGGGTGAAAGCTCTTGAAGAAGAAGTGAGAAGCCTAAGGTCTTATGTAAAGACTTTGGCCAAGGGTGAGGAGTTACATAAGGAGATCCTCTACTACAATGCAAGAGACTATGGGACAAAGGGACTTGGTGCTTTCCCTAATCCCATCAAGGAAACTCCTAGGTCTAAGGAATTTTATGGGTGTTTCATCAATGAAGTTGGATCTTATTGTCAACATTGCAAGGTTACCGGTAATCACACAAGGGATTGCCCAACACCTACTCGCCCTTTGCCCACCTTGCCTAACAATTACAAGTCCATGTACAATGATAACCATTTCTTTTTGATGAAGAAGAACAATGGCAAAGTGGCAATCAAGTTCATTGGGACCAAACCAAAAGTCAAGCCACCTAGAATCTTGTGGATTCCTAAAGCTCTTGTCACTCGCATCAAAGGGCCCAAACTAGCTTGGGTTCCTAAATCTCAATGTTAATTTCTTGTGTGTAGGTGAACTACAAGGCCGGAGGGAGTCATTGGATACTTGATAGTGGTTGCACTCAACACATGACCGGCCAAGTAAAAATGTTCACCTCACTAGTGGATGATGCGGGAGATCATGAACAAGTGTCATTTGGTGATAACTGAAAAGGAAGGATCTCCGGATTGGGTGAAATCTCTCTAACAAATGATTTATCCCTTTACAATGTTCTCTTTGTGGATTCTTGTAGTTATACCTTGCTTTCCATTGCACAATTTTGTGACCTTGGTCTTTCATGCACATTTGATGATGAAGGGGTCACAATCACTAACAACAAATCTAATGAAGTTGTTTTCAAGGGATTCCGCTATGGCAATCTATCTTGTAGATTTTACATCCCATGAAGCAAACTTGACTACTTGCCTCACCTCCAAGACATCCAATGGTTGGCTATGGCATCGTCGCATTGCACATATAGGCATGAGCCAACTCAAGAAAGCTTTCAAGAAAGGCATGGTCCTTGGTGTGAAGGATGTTACATTTGAGAAGGACAAGTTATGTAGTGCATGTCAAGCCGGCAAGAAAGTTGCAAGTCATCATCCTATGAAGGCTTATGTATCTACCACAAGACCATTGAAGCTCATTCACATGGACCTCTTCGGACCAACTACATACAAGAGTCTTGGTGGTAATCTCTATTGTCTTGTCATTGTTGATGATTACTCACGCTATACTTGGACTTTCTTTTTGGAGGACAAGGGAAAGACATTTGACATCTTCAAGAAGTTTGCTACTAGAGCCCAAAATGAATTTGGGTCATCCATGGTGAAGATTAGGAGTGACAATGGGTCGGAATTCCGCGACACAAGAGTAGAAGAGTATTGTGATGGTGAAGGCATCAAGCATGAATTCTCCTCAACCTATACACCACAACAAAATGGTGTGGTAGAGAGAAAGAACACGACACTCATCACTCTTGCAAGAGCTATGTTGGATGACTATGGGGTTTCACAAAGGTTTTGGGCGGAAGCTATCAACACAGCATGTCATGCTTCAAATAGAGTGTATCTCCACCGACTCATGATGAAGACACCATATGAGCTACTCATTGGGAGAAAGCCCAACATCTCTTACTTCCGGGTGTTTGGTTGTAAATGTTTCAAATTCAAGAAGAGGAAGCATCTAGGGAAGTTTGAAAGTAGAGTAGATGAGGGCATATTTGTTGGTTATGCATCTAACTCCAAGGCATATAGAGTATTCAATAACTCTACACGAGTGATTGAAGAAACATGTGACGTGGAGTTTGATGAATCTAATGGCTCCCAAGGAGATGGTTTTTGTAGTGATGATGTTGGAAAAGAACCTCTTTGAGAAGCAATGAAGAAGATGACCATTGGTGACATCAAGCCAAAGGAGGATGATGACTCTAACTCCATTCATGAAGACTCCTCCTCCTCCGATGATGATGATGATCAACCAAGGCGCCCACCTACATCTCCCACAAGACAAGATAGTCCATCTTCCTCAAAAGAACCACCTCCTATATCACACGACACTCAAGATCAAGTAGAGGACATGGGCGAAGTTCAATCTCAAGATGATCCCACCTCTACAATATTTGGAAGGCGCACAAGGACTTCAACAAACCATCCAGTTGACCTTGTGTTGGGTGATGCCAAAGGGGGTACAAGGACTCACCGTAAGCAATATGCCTCATTTTGCAAACATCATGCTTTTGTCTCTTTTGTAGAACCCACAACTATAGATGAAGCTCTTGGAGAACCGGATTGGATCTTGGCTATGCAAGATGAGCTCAACAACTTCACAAGAAATCAAGTGTGGGAGTTGGTAGAGCGCCCCAAGAACAAGAATGTGATTGGCACCAAGTGGGTCTACGGAACAAGCAAGATGAACATGGCATTGTGGTGAAGAACAAGGCAAGACTTGTCGCCAAAGGGTACTCTCAAGTAGAAGGCTTGGACTATGGAGAGACCTTCACTCCGGTGGCACATCTTGAAGCTATCCGTATCCTCCTTGCATATGCATCTAGTCATAAAATGAAATTATTTCAAATGGATGTTAAGAGTGCTTTCTTGAATGGCTTCATCAATGAAGAAGTCTATGTGGAGCAACCTCCCGGTTTTGAGGATGCTACATATCCTAACCATGTCTATAGGTTGCACAAGGCGTTGTATGGACTCAAGCAAGCTCCTAGGGCATGGTATGAGAGGCTCCGGGATTTTCTCATTGAAACGGGATTCAAGATTGGTAGAGTGGACAACACACTATTCACAAAGATAATCAACAAAGAACTTTTCATTTGTCAAATTTATGTTGATGATATTATCTTTGGCTCTACTAATCTCAAAGTGTGCAAGGATTCTAGTGAACTCATGACTAGGGAATTCAAGATGTCAATGATCGGAGAGCTCAACTTCTTCCTTGGGTTTCAAATCAAGCAATTGAAGGAAGGGACTTTCATTCATCAAGAAAAGTACACTAATGATATCCTCAAGAAGTTCAAGATGGATGATTGTAAGCCTATCAAGACTCCAATGCCTACCAATGGACATCTCGACCTAGATGAGGGAGGTAAACTGGTGATCAAAAGCTTTACCGTTCTATGATCGGTTCTCTTCTTTATCTTACCGCATCTAGGCCCGATATCATGTTTAGTGTCTGCATGTGTGCTCGGTTTCAAGCCAACCCTAAAGAATCTCACCTAAGTGCTTTGAAAAGGATCCTTAGATATTTAAAATACACACCTAGCATTGGCTTGTGGTACCCCCATGGTGCTTGTTTTGAGCTCTTAGGTTATTCGAATTCGGACTTTGCCGGATGTCGAGTAGACCGTAAGAGTACTTCGGGTGGGTTCCATTTGCTAGGTCGCTCTTTGGTTGCTTGGTCCTCTAAGAAGCAAAACTCCGTGGCCTTATCCATCGTGGAGGCGGAATACATTTCCGTGGGGGCTTGTTGTGCTCAGATCCTCTACATGAAGCAAAGCCTCTTGGATTATGGTGTGGTTCTAGATAGGGTTCCCCTCCTTTGTGACAATGAAAGTGCCGTAAAAATTGCTAACAACCTGGTTCAACATTCGCGCATCAAGCACATTGATATCCGTCATCACTTCTTGCGAGACCATGTTGCTAAATGGGACATTGTCCTTTGTGGTGTTCACTCCGAGGAACAATTGGCGGATATATTCACCAAGCCTCTTGATGAAAACACCTTTTGTAGGCTTCAGAGTGAATTAAACGTGCTTGATGCGTCCAACATCATGTAATGCTTGTCATATAGTTTGCATTTGCATATGTACATGATTAGGGGCTTGTCTAACCTTGATAAGATAGTGATGAGTATGTGATGAGGTCATCTCAACAAGCTTTGCACAATCACAAGTAAACCAAGGACATGACATAAAAGATGTCACTCTAGAACAAGAACAATTGAACATTGGACCAATTACACGTAGCCGAGCCAAAAAGCTATAGCAACAGGTGACTTCACTCCTTGTTGAATTTAAGATACACGCAAATGAGAATTGTTTACTACCTAAAAGTTGTACTTTTATTGTGTTAAGGTTTACACATAAAGATATGGATGACACTCAAGAGGAGAAAGGTTACGTCCAGTCAAGGATGGGTTACACGAAGACCAGCAAGATTGCTTTGTGCCAACCAAGACAAGTTACATGCACAAGACCTTGGGTTACACTACGAAGCTTCATCTTCACGTACAAGTCCGTACGAATCTGCCACGATTCATGGTGCCCGATATACATGGTTGGAAGCTTCATCAAGTCAAGATTCCAACGCAACAAACCTCATATCTTTTGGACTTTCCAATAAAGAGTTATGACCAATTTAGTGCAGATCGCGTAGAAATCAAACGACCACGCGAGGCTCTTCGGGAGTTCAGTTCGTGGTGACCTTTGAGATGGCATAACTCCAGAAACTCCAAGTCCATTTCACACCCAACTAGGAGGGATGTTCCTAGTATAAATAACCCATGTACCTCAGAGATTAAACAAGACTTTGATAATGAAATTGAGCCCCTTTTGTTCAGCTGTGTGCGAACAAATTCAGAGAGATCTCTACCCCTTTGCTCTTGTGATTTCCTTGAGAGATTACAGAAGCGGCCGCTTCATCGGCTCCCAATTGGTGCTCCTGGTCCATTGATTCCAGGTTGTGTTGGTTGGTTCTTTGAGAGTGTGGTTGGGCGAATCCTCGATTCAGGTTGCCGGTTAAAGACGGTGGTTGGCTTCGAGTTTTATTTGTCAGGTTGCACTAGTTATCGCTGCTTGCAGCAAGATATCTTGGCTGTCCTACAGCTAGTTATCGAGATCAATATCCTACGTCGTGAAGATCGGGACCGAGTCTCATCAGTATGGGTCTTGCTTGAGCTGGTGGTTCTCTTGTTTCGCTCAAGGCATGTTGAAAGGCTCACCATGAATAAGGTTATCAAGGGTTCAAACTTGGAAAGATAGTTTACCTTTTTGCCTTGCACTTATGTTGGTCATGTAGGATGCATTCATGTTTAATTTCATGCATTTGTTCTTGCATAGCATTGCGTGAGAGAAGTCACAAAGGAAACTCACACTATGAGAAAGTTGCTTAGCGTCCAATGCAAATCAACAACTCTTAAGGTGTGATGAGACAAATGATTGTGCTTAATGCCTATTGAGTTAAGTCCTAACGAGATTATGGTGTCAATCTCTAAGGTCAAAGGCAATTAACTCATACATTTCCTTTTTGGAGTTTCCTCCCTCCTTTGGTTCTTAATTTGCCTATTTTATCTATGGTTTATCCCTTTTTAGGGAGCTATTTGTGTATCTATAAGTATTTCATAAAGGAGTGCTTGAGGGGTGAGGTTGTCACTCAGGATTGATCCAAGGATGTGCTTGTGTTGGCTTGTGTGTGACATTCGACGGATCAAAAATGAGAAATAGTTCAACCAAAATCGAATTGTCACCGTCGGATGAACCGACACCCTGCAGGTTCTAGTGTCGGATCATCCGGTGAAGGGGTCTGGGCGCTCAGTTGCTCTCTGTTAGAAAATTTCACACCGTCGGATGAACTGACACCTTCGCGTTTTACACCAACGGTTCATCCAGTGCTGAAGAAATTTTCAAATTTTCTCAGACTCGCGCGCAACTGCTCCGACGCGTTGTATTTTTCCGGCCGTTGGACCATCCGATGGTGGGTTTCACCGAGGAGCAGAGTTGCACCGACGGTTCGACCGATGCTTTCTTTTTCCCACCGCCGGTTCATCCGATGCTATACAAAAGCGTGGGTCTGTCTGTCATAACCGTTGGCGGCCGCGGTGTTCTAACCCTAATTCTAATCTCAGCCCGCCACCGCCTGAGCCCGTTCGTGTCTTTCGCCGCCATCCCATCCGCCTCCAGCCTTCCCCGCGTACGCGCGCATCCCACGCCCCCTTCGCCGTCCATCCGAGCTCGCCGCCGGCCGCCCGCGCCGCCCATCCTCGAGGAATCCGCGCGTGCATGAGGGAGTCACCATGACCTAGGGTTTGGCTGTGCCGCTTTCTCCGGCCATCCGCCACCACAGGTCCTCGCCGGCGGTCATCTAGGGGTGCGCAGGGGCCAAGCTCTCTTCCACAACCACTTCTCGTCGTCAATTCCTCACTGTGGTGAGAACTTATGCTCCTTCCCTCCTTTTGGTACACTGTTCCTGTGCTTTAGGGACCAATTCTTGATCTGTTATTCAAATTTCTCTGAGCTATTGATCAAATTGGTCCTCATGCTAAATTGAAAACTGTGCCATGCTCATGGATTTTCTAAATTGATCTCTAGTCTTTGCCATGATCATGTGCATGTCTCTAATAGCAAGTACAAACAGTGCATCACATGTCCACACATTTGCACATCTTGTCCACCTAAAGACCTCCTAGCATTTCCAATCTTCAATTTGTGGCAGTAATTCTCCTAGAATTTTCAAAATTAGGCTCATAATCTATTCCATTGCTATGCTTAAGGACCTCTTACCCTTAGATACTTATCTCGTTTATTCCTATCTCGCCATTCTATAATCTTCTATCATTTTCCTCACAGATGGCAGGCGACAAGAGGAAGGGCAAGGCGGTAGACGAGCCGAAGAAGAAGAAGACCCAACAGGAGAAGGAGTGAGACCTTGTGCTTTCAGTGCCAGACACATAGGGTCAGTCACAGAGGGGCATACAGATTGGAGAGAGTGCACAGGGTCAGGGGGAGCAGCCCCAGGGTGAGCAGCAGCAGTAGTAGCAGTTACGTCACTCAGGCAGAGGTCAGCAGCCAGCAGAGCAGACGTAGTCACCTCCCTCACTGGCCAGGTCTGGACCTCAAACTCATGGAGGACACACTCAGCCGCAGCCGACACCACGCCAGAGGAGAGCTGCAGTTGAGGAGCTCACTGAGCGAGAGCAGTAGGCACACGATCCACAGATCCCCAGAGGTCCACGAGCAGAGGCCTTCGGTGTCTACCTCCGTGACCTTCGTCACTTGCCCGGGCCGAAGATTCGGCGCTTGCGGAGTGTGCCTGAGGAGCAGTGGTTCCCGCGAGGGAGAGAGGACTATGACCCCAGGTTTTGGACAATTCTGCAGGAGAGCTTCTACGCCTCCTATGTTCACAGGGGTCCCCAGCTGAGTCAGCATAGGATGCTACAGTTTACAGCACTCAGGGCAGCTGCAGCTGGAGAGGCCATTCTGCCGTTCTTTGACTACCAGCAGGGCTTAGTGGACTTGGTGACCAGGAGGTCGCGTTACGTCCCCGACTGGTCTGAGTTTTCTACGCCACTGTGTACGTCGATGCTGACCGGGTCGCTATCAGATTTATGTTCATGGGTCAGCAGCAGAGGCTCAATAGAGAGGGGATCGCAAAGTTGCTCCAGGTTGACCTTCACGACGACTCTATTCACTACCTGGCTTACCCTGATGTCGAGCCTCCTCGTCGTGCTCACTCTCCGGTACTTCCGTCAGACGAGGAGATCAACTTCCTGTTTCTGCGGTCATTCCTCCCTGGTACACCCAGGACACCGGACCGTCTGATCCATGAGGCGTACGTCGTCCACTACACTCTTAGGAGGTCCGTGCTCTATAGGATGGGGAAGGCAGAGTCTTTGACAGGGGTGCAGCAGTGGCTCCTGATGTACGTGATGACGAAGCGCCCGTTCGATATTGTTGATATCATGCTTGCTGAAATCGAGGACACCATTATGGATGGCATGGGTATGACACGACAGCAGCCCTTCACTCACTAGATCAGTTGGCTGTTGTCCCGTCTTGAGGCCCAGAGGTACGTCGAGATGTTGGAGTCGTCGAAGTTCGTGTTCCCGACCTACCGACCTCCAATGCCAGGAGACAGGAGGAGAGGCCCAAGAGGCTTGAGGAGAGCAGAGGAGACTCTACAGGCACGGGCGGCGCACGCGGGGCCGTGATGGACGAGGCGGCCGCCGGGACGCGACACTAGCGCGCGGTCGAGGCACCTCTCCCACAGTACTTCGCCACAGACGACGAGTCCTCTAGTGATGATGAGGATTTTGTGCCAGCTCCTGAGCCCGTGTTCCTAGTCCGTTGTACTCACGACGATGAGGCAGGAGGCTCCACTTTGCCAGGCCAGAGAGAGGCTGAGTCACTGGTTCCCAGGATCACAGCTGCTAAGGTGACCTAGCCAGACCAGCTCACTACACTGATCTAGGCTATGGCTACTCAGACTCAGGCCACACTCCAGGTATAGCAGCAGATGCAAGCCCAGTTTCAGCAGTACCAGGAGTCACAACAGGTGATCTTTGAGGGGATCCGTCAGCAGCAGGAGGCACAGAGGCAGCAGATGCTCCAGCACCAGATGATGACCTCTCAGATGTTCACATTCATGCATGTCTGGATGCCTCGGTCAGCTCTTTTAGCAGTCAGGGATGCAGCTACCTCAGCCACCAACCACTGCCTAGCTTCAGGCTAACCCGACTGCACCTCTACCTCCTGCCGGTGGGTTCATGAATGTCCCTCTCATGACCTTTCCACAGTCACCACTCCTTCAGACGGGGATGTTCGCGGTACCCCAGACGACGACACCACAGGCAGCAGTCACTTCTTCCTTCCTCGACCAGCTTCAGATGACCACTCCGATGTCGTCACAGCTGCCGTCTTCACTCACCTCAGGAGCACTTGTCTTTGAGACGCTAGCTCGCACCACCCTGCCCAGTCCGCAGGTGTCTTCACCTCTTTCGAGCTTCACTACACCACGGGCAGAGGGTCTGGGTCAGGAGGACTACTACCTGCGTGCTATCACCGAGCAGATCTCTTCAGCGCTCGCCTCCGACCCCGTTCCAGGTCCCGAGGCCACTCAGGCTCCGACTTCAGGCACCGGTACGACTACAGCTCCACCAGCTCCACCTCCTCCGGCTCCGGGTTCCTCCTCTCCGACTTGGTCTCTCCTCGGCGACGACGATGGCGACGATGCCTCCGGCTTCTCCGTTCGACCTTTGAGGACCGTCTCTACCTCGCCGCCGGATCCTTCCTCTCCGCCTCAGCCTTAGACTCCTTTTTGGTGCTTGTTGCCAAAGGGGGAGATAGATAGAAGGAGTAGAGATAGGGGGAGTTAGGGGAGTGCTTATCGTTGGTTTACATATCTACTCATGTTTATGGTGCTTGTTTACCTTAATGCATTTGTGTTTATAGCCTATCTTGTTCCATGCATTAGAAGTAGAGTTTGTATGCTTTTAAATTCAAATTTTTGTATATCTCTACTCGTGTTGTCATCTATCACCAAAAAGGGGGAGATTGTAACCATCTAGGCCCTTTCGCACCTTTGGTAAGGGTGTGTTTCGGTGATAAATGACAACCATATGCTTGTGACTAACCTTTGTTTTGTAGAGGATTTCATATTGGGTTATTGTCACAAGTGTTGAATGGAATGAGACCCCTCAATTTGAATTCAAGGACTAAAAATGGATGAATACTATAAGGCTAAGGACTTTGTTAGTTCCAAGTGTCACAAGGAGATGAAGGACACTTGGATTGCTAGTTTGTAGTGTTCGACCGTATTATTAAGAGGGGTTCGTACACTAGTAGCTTGACCATGCACTCAAAATCCATAAAAATATGCACACTCAAGTTCCATAGTTGTCAACTAGCTCAGAGAGTTCATGGAAGCAAGGTTGAAGCAAAAGAATCGACGGAAAACTCAAAGGCGCTGAATTGGACGAGTTAAAATGAAATTCATAGCATCGGATGATCCGACGCCCTGATTTCTAGATGCGTCGGATGAGTTCGGTGGCCACTGGATTCAAAATGGACCGTCGGATGAACCGACGGTACAGGCATCGGTTCATCCGACGCCTTAGGGTTTGGCTACAGTATGAGTCAAGGCTCAGAGCTTAAGCATCGGACGATCCGACGCCTTGACCATCGGTTCATCTGACGGTTGCATTTAAATCATACAGAGACGTGTCAAGTCAACCGCTTCAACATCGGATGAACCAACGCTTGGATGAAGTACTCAACGGTTCATCCGACGGTTTAATTCAAATCATACAGTACCGCCCCGAGTGTGAAGTCTTCAGCACCGGATGATCTGACGGGGCATCGGTGTATAACGTCGGTGCATTGTCTGGGTTTCTTTGTTCAACGGCTATATTGGACGCTATTAGTGACCGGATGATCCGACGCTTTGCAGGGGGAGACCATCGGTTCATCCGACGGTACTACTTTTTTAGGAAACCTTTTCTAACAGCTAGCCTCCTTTACTAGGCCTATAAATATGACCCCCTGCCTCTCTTGAGCTGCCTTTGTCATTCTAAAGATACATTGCAGCCAAGGAGAGAAGGAGAGTGTGTTCTTGCCATTTGGGATTCTCTTCCTCTTGATTGAGGGTCTTCTTTCTTAGTGACCAAGAGTTTCAAGGTGCATACATGGCTTAGCTGAGTACTCAGGTCAAGTGAAGGTGTGCGGGCTTGTTACTCTTGGAGTTTGACGGCTCCTAGACAGTCTCGGTGTTTGGAGGGTTCTTGGTGAGCTCTTGGAGATTGTGGGAGCCTCAAGACAAGCTTGGTGTACACGGTTCGAGACCCACCGTTCCGGAGATGAAGAACGGGTACTCTTAGTGAGCACTTGTGTCTTGGTGAGTCAAGGGGGAGCAATACTCTAAGTGAGTGCTCCAACGTGGACTAAGGGGAAGCGTCAACTTCTCGATACCACGGGAAAAAATTCGGTCATCTCTTGTGCCTCCCATTTACTTACTAGCACTTAATTTCAGCACCTAATTTCCGCACTTAAGTTTCCTTGTCTTTGCTCTTGTATTTCGCTTGTGTGCTTCATATCTTGCCTAGGTTGTTCCTTACCTCCTAGTGTGTTATTTGCTAAAGAAACTTTTGTTAGTGTGCTCTGGTAGTAGGTAAGAACTGTTTTTAGATGGGCAACACTAGTTCATAGGCTAAGGTTTCTCGTTTTTCTTAAAGCTTGAAAAAGAAATCTCATATTCAACGCTCCTCTATGCGACTAGCTACTACATGCTGGCGCCCCGACGAGCACCGTGCAGCTGAGTGCTCCACCGCGCTAGGGTGCGAGTCCGCCTGCAGTTGCCTGGCGTCGGCCACCGCTGGGTGCTGACGGCCGACCGGAATGAACAACACAGGGAGCCGGTGCATCACGCCGTCACTAGCGTCCATCCTCAATCTTCTGACATTTCTCTAATCTCCCATGCCTCTCAGTTTCTGAAATTTCAGATTTGCAATTGATGGTACAAAATGAAGAGTAGGACTGCTCGTTGTTCCTCTAATCCTCCCCATACGTTAATGTGCGAGCTGTGCCGCTGCGGTGCATGACGCCGACTTGATTGCTCGAATACCGGCCTCCCTGCTCTAAACATGTTATGTGCATCTTCTCTTTAATATTAAACAGGTTATGTGCATGACGCCGACCAGATTGAGACCGGCCTCCCTATTCTTAACTCCCTACCATCGTTTCAAACAGCGGTAGGGCTAGTCCATTTTTCAGAAAATTGTAATTTTTTTATAAACTTGGATGGGGATAAACTTTATATAAAAATTGTATCTTTCATTGAGATGTACAACTTTTTAGTTCAAACTTTTTTCATTTGAAATCATCTTGTGGGGTTCAAATAATCTCGTACTATCAAGATCTAAAATTTGAATTTTAAATCTAAAGATTGTGTCAATTATTTGAGCATCAAAATAAATTCAAATGGACCCTATTTGAACTATGAAGTCGTAGAACTCATCGAGATACAAAATTTCTATGTAGAGTTTACCTCCATCCAAATTTATATGAAAACATTATATTTTTCTTGATGATATGGTGTGGACAGGACAAAATCTCATCAAATGTCGATTATGAGCATCGAAATGATTTCAAATGACAAAAGTACGAACTACAAAGTTTTAGCTCTCAACAAAAGCTACAATTTTCATATAACTTTTATCTAGATTTGAGGTGAATATGAAAGAAATATGTTTTTTTAAAAAAATATGTTGCCTGGAGAAGAAACATTTGTATCGATCATTTGAGTATCAAAATGACTTAAATTGAGAAAAGTTTGAACTACAAAGTTGTAAATCTCAATGAAAGCTACAATTTCAAATAAAACTTATCTCCATCTGAGTTATACAAAAATGTTATGATTTTTTAACCCTACAGCCGTTTGAAACGACGGTTGGGAGTGCTACGTATCCACGACGAGGTTACTATTCACTACCTCCATTTCATATGACGGTAGCTACCAACCGCCGTTTGCAATGGTGGTAGCTTAGATACCATCATTTCAAATGGCGACATCGGTATAGTTTTACAAAATTATTACCGGAATATATATTTTTTAAAAAAATATATAAAAAACAAAAAATCCCGTTTTGAAAAGCAGAGCAGTTCTTAGCTGGGTCGGAGCAGTGACTTAACCCTTGGAGGAGGAGAGGGAAGGAAGGCAGGCAGGCCAGCAGTGCTGGGCCGAGGGAGGTGACGTGGGCCTGGTGTGTGTGTGTTGCGCCGTACCGTGACTCCGTGAGCAAGATGAGTAAAGTGGTAAACTGAAAACGTCTATCATCAGACGGCCAGCCAGAACACAACCTTATGCAAGCACGACTATTAATCGAGATTCACAATTGACTTAAAACGACAAAAGGTTCAGCAAAACAGCAGTGCAATATATCACAGCTCTTGAGACACAAATGCTACATACTCTAATAGGACCGACAACTCTTATTACGAAAACACTGCCTCAACTGACGCTTGGCACTTGGGTAAATCTCATCTCTTTTGGTGATTTTCCAATGTTGCTTCATTCCCTCTTAGAATCCAACTTCTTCTTCGGCCTCAGCTGAAGAGGAAAATGTTGGAAAATATTAGAACAGACAATCAAAATACAGTGGATTCAATCTTGTTAATTAGGAGCTGCCAGTTATTTAAACCAAATGACTACACACATTTTGCAGCAAAATAAACAGTTGAAGAATGTGAGAAGGGTCATTTAGCAGCTGCTCGCTAGCACGTACGGACTGCATGCAACCCTGATATGACGACAGGGTGCATGTTGCACCCCTGATATGACAAAGAGGGGAGAAAAAATAATTTAATCAAAAAGAGAGTTTATCACCACCTCGTTGGTGTGGCCGCACTTCTTCTTGCGGCAGTTCTCGGCCCTGCTGGAGTTGCGGGCGTAGCACTTGCGGCAGATCATCTTGTGCTGGCGGTACTTGAGCGCGAGCTGGAGGAGGTTGAGGTCGATCTTGGGGTAGCTGCCGCCCTTGCCGCCGCCGCCGCGGAGGCGGAGCACCAGGTGCAGCGTCGACTCCTTCTGGATGTTGTAGTCGGCCAGGGTCCGCTCGTCCTCCAGCTGCTTCCCGGCGAAGATAAGCCGTTGCTGGTCAGGCGGGATCCCTGCAATTATTGCATATTGTGCTCGCGGCTGCTGTTAAATATAATTGGATCTCGCTCGTTACAGGCACAAATCCTAATTGATTACACGATGTTCGTTGGGTATGGAACTGAAACAAAATAAGAGACGATCAACTAGCTCAGACAAACGGCATCCTTATTACCTTCCTTGTCCTGGATCTTAGCCTTGACATTGGTGATGGTGTCACTGCTCTCAACCTCTAGCGTCACCGTCTTCCCCGTCAAGGTCTTCACGAAGATCTGCATCATGCAGAATGCCGCCTCGACCTTGCTCACCCGCTGGAAGAAGAAGGATTAGGGTTTTGGGCTCGGGATGGCGAATGGGAGGCGGTGGTGGTCATCAGGGGGACGGGGGATGGTTGCTTTTATAGGGTGCGGCCGGGCATGCAGCAAGACTTGACGCGTCCGCTACGAAATTAAACCTTGACGCGTCCGCTACGAAAGTTATCCCGAGCTTACCAAATTCCGGGAGACCGGGACTTCGTAAAAAAAAAGAGACCAGGACTTCTGTGACTTCCTGCTATAAAAGATGCCTCATTCAGCATGCCGGCAGAGCAAGCAGCACGGGCTTCAAATATACAACGCTGTGGGCATCCTGGCCCACGACCACGACGTGTGGGCATCTTAAAAAGTATTTAAATGCATACTACTAACTTCATTTTTAAATATACAACGCTGTTGACTTTTTATTGCAACTTTGACCACCAGTATCCATTGAATACTAAAGTAAAATATACTATATCATTAGGGGCTATTGCGTTCTTGCCCTCATTTTGAACTCCAATTGTAATTTTACCCTCATTTTGTCTCATATTGCATTTTTACCCCTACTTTACAAGAAGGAAGTTGTCGTGTACCCCTACTTTTAACTCTGCTTGTGGAAGCTAGGTCAAATGAAATAAAAGAAATGAGAAAATGGCTGAAAAGTATGGAAAAAGACTCAAATACCCTTGTACCTCCTACTTTACAGGAAGGAAGCTGTCGTGTACCCCTACTTTTAACTCTGCTTGTGGAAGCTAGGTCAAATGAAATAAAAGAAATGAGAAAATGGCTGAAAAGTATGGAAAAAGACTCAAATACCCTTGTACCTGTTGAAATATTAGGTAATTTCCAGATTAAAACATAATATAAATCATGACATAAAGAACAAATAGATTAAGCACATCACATATCATGGCAACTAGTGTAAGCACAACTCATACACTAGACAGATTAAACATGCTGATGAAGCAGAACAAAAAGAATAGATTGCAAGTAGAATACCTGCTGCTAGTAGATGTAGATGACAGCGTGATCGAGAGATTTCCGAAAGCTAAGTTGAGATCATCCTGGTCGTTGTCACTGTCGTCGATCAACGGCGGCGGAAGACTTCGATTAGTTCAACGAAGATGACGCCGGGATGCAGCGCCCCTGGATCTTGTCGGAAGACGAGCCGTGATGAAGTATTGGGAGTAGTCGCGCGAATAGCGCTTCCCAAAAACCTTATTCGCCTTCTCCCGATGCAGGATCACAAAGATGACGGTTTCTGAGACCTGCTCGCCTGGTTGCAGGTGCACGCGAACGATCGGGCTGGAGTCTTAGCGGTGGCAGCGCAGCAGTAAGCAGAGGCAAAACTCTAGTTGTTGATTCGGTACGTTTTAGCGTGGCCGGTGGTCCGCTTATATAGTCCGGGAAACCGACCTCGTGAAACACAATCACGAGTAGGACTCTAAGTTGAGTCCGTTTAGGACTCAGCAAACCAAGAGACCAAAAACTAAAACTACAAAAGGACTTAGCAAACCAAGAGACCAAAAACTAAAATTGCAAAAGGAGACCGCGCTCCCGCAAGGCGATAAGCCGGATTTCGGCGGACCATTCACGCATGTGTCGTGCGCCTGCGCCCTTCGCCACGCCACGCCCGACGAGGCAAGGCGAGCGAGCGCGCGCGTGTGGACTTCCTTTCTCCTCCTCATACTAGTCTTTAGAAGATGAGAACAACTTCATTATATATGTTGGTTCCCTCCACCTCCCACTAGCAAGGTGGCACTAAAGGATTCCACTACTCCCCTATGTACTCATATGTATGGGCCTTTGAGATTTATTTAGGAATTTCTGAATTAATTATTGGGCCAGGCCCACATAAATTCTAACAATCCACCACCAGATCTCAAATGCCCATTTAGAAATTTGCCAGTTCTCACTACTGTTTAATATACCAGTGTTTCGACAGAGACTGTTAAGTTGAACTTCCGACTAGAACTTCAAGCTACACTTATCCATAACTTGAACAATGGGCTACGCGTTGAATTGCAAGTTTTGTACGAGCAAGCTTTACTCAAAGCCAAACTAGTACTTGGCTGCCAGTAGCCTTACCCCGTGGGTGGAGCATATACGTCATACTCCTTAGTCTCTTCATGAGTTTACTAGAGATCACCCAAGTCTCGAAGACTCCGACGTTTTACAGTCAAACTCATATAGGTATGTTCTTTCAAGAATGCTCTGTAGGACATCTTCACTTGTTAAAGTCAATAGAACATATTAAGGCATCGTTGCCAACCTACCTCACAGTGCCTCATTGCTCTGAGAGTATTACATCTTCACATAGAGAGGGTTATCATTATACTCTCCTCAGTTTACCAATAGCTTGTTTTCCCAAGTCCATAGTCACGAGATCTCCGATCAAAAAGGTTGGGTTACTACTACTGTAAACTCACATGGGTCTCATACCCATCTCCCTAGATGCAATTTCTATCACATTCCGTGATAGCCCTTTTGTAAAGGGATCTGCCTGGTTTTTGTCTGTTTGTATACAAGATACAGTAATAACTCCGGAGTTTCTCAACTTCCTGACACTCTTCAAACGTCTTTTAACGTGTCTTGTTGACTTTGCATTATCCTTAGCACTATTCACTTTAGTGATTACTGTTTGATTATCACAGTTCATAAGGATAGCCGGTATTAGTTTTTCAACCACCGGCAAGTCAGACAAGAGCTCACACAACCACTCTGCCTCTGCAGATGCTATATCCAAAGCTGTAAGTTCAGCTTCCATGGTTGATTTAGTCAAAATAGTCTGTTTGCAAGACCTCCATGACACTGCGTCACCTCCAAGGGTAAAGACATACCCACTAGTGGCATAGATTTGATCAAGAAATCCAGTTTGCATCACTATATCCCTCTAGCACAGCTTGGTGCCCGGAATAGTGATATCCAGTCTAGTTGCGCTAGCAAGATACATGAGTGAACCAACAATTTGAGAGTATCTCAATTGATCTCTGGTATCATTCTTGTTCTTTCGCAATGTCACACTATGATCATAAGGTGTTGGAGAAGGCTTGCTGTCCATATAGCCAAAACGGCTCAAGACCTTCTCAACATAGTGAAATTGTGATAGAGTAATCCCACTCTCTTCCTTAATCAACTTGATGTTTAAAATTACATAAGCTTCTCCTAGATCTTTCATGTCAAAACTCTTTGACAAGAATGACTTGACTTCATTTATAATGTCCATGTTTGTTCCAAAGATTAGAATGTCATCTACATATAAGCATAATATAATAAAATGACCCCCACCATGTCGATAATACACACCTATCAGCTTCATTAATGATATAGCCCGCACTAGTTAAAGTAGTGTCAAACTTCTCATGCCATTGTTTAGGAGCTTGTTTCAAGCCATACAAGGATTTCAATAATTTACACACGTTCTGCTCTTCACCTTTTACTACAATACCAGTAGGCTGATCCATAAAAATCTCCTCATCCAACTCTCCATTAAGAAAAATTGTCTTCACATACATCTCATGGACGATCAGAACATATGAGGCAGTCAAGGATAGTAGTGTCGTATGGACCTCCCTGGCCCACTACCTCGGTGGGTACCAGGACCGACTACTCGGTGGGCCCCTGGGACTACCCAACTTGCGCTGCACGGCACCTGCTGGCGTGAAGCACAAGGACTACGGAGGAGAAGTACTCGGATAGGAAGCTGTACATGTCCCGCACTGCATAGAGGACTCCTAGACGTACTCGACTAGTACTCTCTCCCTGAACCGACTTGTAACCCTGCCTCCCGGACTATATAAGGCGAGGCAGGGACCCCTCTCTCTCACGGCTTAAGATTGCATCATCTTGTAATCGCACCCAATCAATCCAGAGCCACACAGCATACAGGACATAGGGTATTACGCACCTCGCGGCCCGAACCTGTCTAAATTGTGTGACACGTGTCTCTTCCTTTGAGTTACCGATCTCGATGAGGCCACATTCATCTACTTCGGGTACTCCCCTTAGTAGGTTGCCGATCTAAAACACCGACAATTGGCGCGCCAGGTAGGGGCTCTCGCCGAAGATCACATGGCGAACTCGACGGCTTCCATCTTCATCAAGCCAACAGTCGCCTTCAAGCACGGTGACACCTTCGTCTTCGGCTCCTGGGTCTGCACCGCTGACGGCGCTGGATCCTTCCAACGCCGCCTCACCATGCCGCCCAACCCGGAGACTGGCCTCGTGACACTTCCCGAAGTAGTCACGGGCGAACTCGCCGGCAAATTCGGCGAAATTTCGCTCTTCAACCAACACGCCGACTTCGAGCTCGGATCTGCCTCCAACTCGAACCCGTCATCCCCGTGGGCTATCGTATGCGAGTCGGCTACTCAACCATCGCATGTGGACTCCCCACCCCGCGAGCGCTTCACACGTGGCCCCCGCAACGTCAGCAGGGCCCACACAAAGGCTCCCACCACGCGTCGGGCCGGCAAGGAGATCGTACCCGACTACGACTCGGACTCCGACACCGCCCCCGGCTACAACTCGGACTCCAACCCTCTCTTCGGCTTCTACTCAGATTCCTCTTACGAGTTCGACTTCAGGTCAGACCCCGACGAGCCCGAGTCCGAGAATAGCATCACAGAGCAACCCCTGTCAGGACCAGCCTCCGGCCTGGTTATAACATCTACACCCGCCGGGAGGTTTGTCTACTGGCCAGACTTCAAGCCCGCAGACCTGACAGGAGCGAACTCACGCTGCGTCGCCTACCTCGACTCACTTCCCTTCCAGGAGGGAACACCGCTTGCTCCAGCTGGGGAGCACACTCCTACAGAGATGGCAACCAGCGACTCCAGCCTTGGCTCTCCCGACCGGCAAGTCTTCATGACTACCAACGAGACGCCAAGGCCCTCAGGGACAATCCCTGACCAGTACCTCGAGGACTTCTCAGCGGACGAGTTGTCTGCCAACGCGCCTGCCGACGAGACCACCGCCAACAGAGACGCCCGACGTGAACGCAACAGAAAGCGGAACGAACGGCGCCGACGTCTCCGCGACTCTCTCCCCACCCACAACCTCGCTGAAGCACTCGACCAAGTCGAGAGCCGGGTACACACTACCCCAGAGCAATGCCTCATGTCTATCACTACGATAGCACGTCAGGCCCAGGGGATGCGCGCGGGACAAGTCATCGCCAAGCTCGCGGAAGACGCCTACTTCATGCGAGTCAACACCAGGGTCGCTCAACCACCTCCCGTCAGGAACCGCGACAACGAAGCAACAAGTCGCAGTGTGGACCTCGGTCATAACAGTACTCGAGCTGAGCTGCCGGCCAATCCCAACCGTACTCGCGCAACGGCCGGCGGACCCTCTCAAGGTGGCAACAGCGCTGCAGCTGCTGGCGGCGATCGCGAGGTCGTCCCTAATCGCGACCCTGGCGGCGGAGGCAGCGACGACGGAAGCTCCAACCATGGGGCTAACAGGAGGGCCGGTGGCGGAGGCGATCGCGGCGGCCGAGGCCACGCGAATAGCCACATCTCCGGAGCCTCACAGGGTGGCTTCGACGCCCGCCAGAAGATTGAAGAACTACGGCGCAAGAAGGCTTCGACGTCAAGTGACAACGACGGCTTCCCTGCCTTCTCTGCGCGACTTCGCAACCTCCTCCTCCCAGAGAAATTCAAGCCTCTGGGAATCACCAAGTACGACGCGAAGAAAGATCCTGTGCAGTGGCTCAGAAGCTATGCCCTCTCCATTGAGAACGCTGGTGGCAACCACGACACCAAGTGCCTCTACTTCCCTTTCTGTCTGGACCAGGCACCGCTTACATGGCTCGAGTCACTTGAGAAGTACTCGATCGACAAGTGGGACCAGCTGAAGGAGCAGTTCACCAGCAACTTCGCGGGCGCTATGGGCCGCTCGGGTACTCGTATGGACCTGGCTATGGTGAAGCAGGAACAAGGCGAGACTCTTCGCAAGTACATGCGGCGCTTCTTCGACAAGCACGCCACTGTAGTCGATGTCTCTGACAAAGAAGTCATCGACCTCTTCCAAGACGGTCTCTACCAACGTCGCACTTTCGAAGACTTCGGCCGTCGCCGCCCAAGCTCCATCACCCACCTCAAGGACATGATCACGTCCTGGGCTGATGAAGAAGACAAGGCCAACGCCAATAACGACACCATCCGCGGCAAGAGCAAACAGAACACGGGCAGCGGCAGCAGCAACAACGGGAACCAAGGCGGTCGCAACAACAACAACTACTCGGGTCCCAACTGCAAGCGCAAGCCAGACAACACTGTCGCGGCTATCCAGCGCGCTGCGAAGGAGAACTCGAAGAGGACTTCTGGCGACTTCATAGACTTGCTGAAAGAGAAGTGCCCGTGGCATCTGGACGGCAACCACACCACCGAGCAGTGCTACCACCTCTGGCGAGCACTCAAGGATACTTCGGAGCCACGACACCCTCACGACAAGAAAGGCAAGAAGAAGACCGACGAAGGCAACGTCGACTTCCAGGAACCTGACAAGATGGTCAACGTCCTCTTCGGCGGACTACCCAGCAGACGGGTCCAGAAAGCTACCCGTCGAGAAGTCATGAGCATTGAACCAGCGGTCCCGACCCCTCTCAGGTGGTCGGAGGTACCTATTACCTTCTCCCGCGTGGATCAATGGACAAGCTTCTCTGAACCGGGACGGTTCCCACTTGTCTTGAAGCCGGTGGTCGCGGGCTCCAAGCTCAACAAGGTCCTCATCGACGGTGGAAGCGGGCTCAACGTCCTTTTCACCAAGACCTTGAAGAAGATGAACCTCGACATCACCCACATGCTCACCAAGAGCACCTCGCCCTTCTACAGCATCGTCCCCGGGAACGCGGCCATCCCACTGGGCTCAGTGGTTCTGCCAGTTACCTTCGGGGAAACTCGAGACAACTACCGTACCGAGTATGACAAGTTCGAAGTCGCCGACTTCGAGACGTCCTACCATGCCATCCTCGGTAGACCGGCTATCGCCAAGTTCATGGAGGTACCCCATTACACCTACTTGGTACTCAAGATGCCAAGTCCAGCGGGTGTACTCTCGCTGCAAGGGGACTTGAAGATATCGCACGACTGGGAAACGGAAGCTGTGGAGATCGCCTCCATGAATTAAGCACCCAATGCAATGATGGAGATCTACGCTGCGTCGAAGAAGCTTGCCCCAAGTGAACTCGACATCCCAGAGAAGTCGGACAAAGCCAACAAGCCTCAGCCACCTGAGGAGGTTCTGGTCAAAACAATTGACCTCGGGACAGGCGACAGCAGCAAGATTAAGATTGCATCATCTTGTAATCGCACCCAATCAATCCAGAGCCACACAGCATACAGGACGTAGGGTATTACGCACCTCGCGGCCCGAACTTGTCTAAATTGTGTGCCATGTGTCTCTTCCTTTGAGTTACCGATCTCGGTGAGGCCACATTCATCTACTTCGGGTACTCCCCTTAGTATGTTGCCGGTCTAAAACACCGACAAGTAGTACTCTAATAGTGGTCATTCTAGCAACATGTGAGTAAGTATCAAAGAAATCTTCGCCTTTGTAAGGAATCGGATGCTCGTTAGCCTAAGAGGGGGAGGGAGTGAATTAGGCAACTTAAAACCTTAACATATGGCTTCACTAATTTTACACAAAAGTAAACTAGAACATACTATCTAGATGTGCAACTAAGGTTGTTCTAGTGTGAAACTCCCATCCCAAACAAGGTTTGCAACCTATAGCCAATCCTAGCATGATACTACTCTAGGGTTTGACAAATTGAGGGCATTTGTAGAACTTGTGCCCTTCTCCATGACACTTGTAGCAAGTCACGGTTGCACCCTTCTCAAGCTTCTTCACCATGGGATCACGGTTATCTTGAGAAGGTTGGACTTTGCTCTTCATGTCTTGAGAGATGTCCACTTGTTCCTCATCGTTCTTGCCCTTGCCCATCAAGTTTGCCAACCTCTCTCGGAGCCATTTTACTTCTTGCTTGAGCTCATCATTTTTCTTGCCTACGAGACAATCACATTTTTCTACAACAACATTATCATTGCAAGATGGTGAGCAAGATTCATCAATTAAATCAATGCAAGAAGTTGAAGCATCTATCTTGGAGATAGGAATTGCACAAGGGATAGATGATTCATCAAGCTCAAAGGAATTACTTGTTTTAGTCTCATTGCTCTCAAGCTTAGATTTTAGCTCATGACACTCCTTGCTAAGCAATTTGAATTTGCACAACAAATTTTCATAATTTGTAGCAAGGGTTGCACTAAGATCATTAAGAGCATTGAGTTCTTTAATTTCATTAGCTTGTTTCTCAAGAATTCCTTTTTGCTCATGGACTAGCTCAACAAGATCATCTAGAGAGGTGGTGTCGGATTCATCATCACTTACATTGCTTTCCATACCTTTGGCCATAAGGCACATGTGTGGTGATGATGAAGGACCTTGCATGAAGCGGGTGGTGAAGTTCTTTCTTGATTCATCACTTGAGCTAGAAGAACTAGATTCTCCACCACTTGTCCACTCACGGACGGCGATAGTTGCTTTTTGCCTTGGTCTCCTTTCCTTGACCACCTTCTCCTTTCTCTTGTTGGCTTGAGAGAGCATGGCTTGTAGTTGGAGAAGATGGTTCTCGAGGATTTTCTTGGGGCGCCTTCTTTGACTTGGGCATGAGTTGAAGCTCATGTGCCATGATCTTGCTCAAAATATGAGATGTCTTCAAATCTTCGAGCTTCTTCTCGTAGATGATTGCCTTCACCAAGTCATAATCGGGCTTCCGGAGACTTTGAAGGATCTTGCGTTTGATGTTCAAGTCTGTGATGTCCTTCACACCTAAAGCATTGATCTCATTGACAAGCACATTTAGGCGTGAGTACATAGATTCGGCATTTTCATTTATAAGTTGCTGAAAGCTATTGAATTCCTCAAGGAGACAACCGTAGAGTTCATTAGCAACTTCTTTTGAACCCTCATTTTGCTCCTTGATGGTTTTCCATAGCTCATGAGCATTTTCAGAAGTAAAAACTCTATTGAAAACGCCTACATCTAGTGAGGACAAAATGATACTCTTAGCAATTACATCAAATTGCTTTTCCTTTCTAGTACCATTTTTATGCCCTCATCGGTGACTCTCCAAACATCAAGGTCCTTTGCTTGGAGATAGGCCTCCATGAGAACCTTCCACCGAGGATAGCCCGTGCCATCGAAATGTGGAGCCAAACCTATGGTATCCACTCCTTTCATTCCTCTATAGAGCAACTCACTAGGCGGTGAAGCCTAACCGTTTCAATGAGCCGGTTTTCACAATTTACCAATCGAATTGGCGTTTCCTTGTGAAGGAAGTGAGTCCCGGCTCTGATACCACTTGTAAGGAATCGGATGCCCGTTAGCCTAAGAGGGGGAGGGGTGAATTAGGCAACTTAAAACCTAAACCTATGGCTCACTAAATTTTACACAAAAGTAAACTAGAACATACTATCTATATGTGCAACTACGGTTGTTCCAGTGTGAAACTCTCATCCCAAAACAAAGTTTGCAACCTATAGCCAATCCTAGCATGATACTACTCTAGGAAAGTAGAGGCAAGCAAAGATTGCAATAGAGTAAATGCGGAAACGTAAAGGGGATGAGAGGAAGCAATTAAGCACTTGGATGGATTGGATATGATCTTCAATGTGTCTTGAACTCCTCTGCACTTCCACACAATCCAGGAACCTCAAATGGGCGGGTGGAGGAGGTATAAATAGCCTAAGGCATCAAACTAGCCGTTGGCTAAGAGCTGCTGAAAGTAGTACCGTCGGATGATCTGACGCTATCTTTTTCCGAGCGTCGGTTCATCCGGTGCTACTAGTTGTTGCCTCCACCGCACATGACTTCTCTGACACAACTGCTCCGACGCTATGCACCGACGGTCCGTCGGATCATCCGGTGCTGAAGACCCCGCGTCCAAGTCGCCTCTGTTAGCTTCCACGCGACCGTCGGATAGACCGACGCTTCACCTTGACCAAGGCGTCGGATCATCCGGTGCTGAAGGCTTTGTCTTGGTGCGTCTCTGTATGAATTCAAACTGAGCGTCGGAAAGACCGATAGTGTCCCCACTCAGACCGTCGGATCATCTGGTGCTACTGTCTTCCTTGCTCTTCCTCTGCAATTCGTCCGACGTTGCTAAAAGATGGATCGTCGGTTCATCCGACGGTACCTAGGGTTTCACCCTGTGTACCAACTCGTCCAATGATTACACCGACGCTTGCTAAATTGATACCGTCGGTTCATCCGACGGTGTCTTTTCTTTTCCTTTTCTTGCTCGGTTTTGACCCTTTATTTTCTCATTTTGGCATGTGGTTTTCTTGCATCTTTGGGACCTAGAAGTGTCTACAAAGACATGCTAAAACAATATGATTAGTCCCAATGATCATGTTGTCATGAATCACCAAAATCAAACTCGAACTAATGGCATATGAGGCCATGTTCGCTACAGCCTTCCTTTTGAGTATAACCCTTAGCTACAAGTCGAGCCTTGTACTTGTCAATAGTACCATCAGGCCTAAGCTTCTTTTGAACACCCACTTACAACCAAATGGTAATTCAAATAACTCCTAAGTTCCATTAGAAAGAATCGAGTCCACCTCACTACGAACTTTTTCTTTCCAATCATCTGCATCTGGAGATGCATATGCCTCCATAATAGAAGTAGGAGTATCATCCACAAATGAAATCATCACCAAAGGATTTTGCAATCCTTTGTCTCTTGTTTCTCACTGGAACTTCATTGTCATCCTTCTCAAGTGTTTACTCAAATGACTCAACAGGAGACTCGGTAGGTATAGTATTATCAAGAGCTATTTCAGTGGAAAATTTAGCATTACTACGCATATCTTTCATAGGAAAAATCTCAGAAAATGTAGCATCACGAGATTCAAAAATTGTATCAACATGCATATCATAAACTTCAGACATTACTATTAAAAATCTATAAGCAATGCTATTGTGAGCATATCCTAGAAAGACACAATCTACAGTCTTTGGTCCAAGCTTACGCTTCTTAGAAATTGGAACATTGACTTTCGCCAAGCATCCCCACGTGCGCAAATATGAAAGTGATGGTTTTCTTCCAACCCAAATCTCATATGGTGTTGTCTCTTTATTTTTGTTTGGAATTCTATTCAAGACATGACTAGCAGTCAATATAGGTTCCCCCCACCATGCCGTAGATAAACCAGCAGTATCTAACATGATGTTCACCAAGTCAGTCAATGTGTGGTTTTTCCTCTCAGCAATCCCGTTGGATTCAGGAGAATAGGGAGGTGTCCTCTCGTGAATAATACCATGTTCCGCACAAAATTCATCAAATAATATAGGAAAATATTCGCCACCACGATTTGACCTTAGACGTTTAATCTTTCTTTCTAGTTGATTTTCAGCCTCAGCCTTAAAGATTTTAAAGTAGTCTAAAGCCTCATCTTTAGTTTTCAGCAAGTAAACATAGCAATATCTAGAATCATTATCAATTAACATCATGAAATATCTCTTTCCACCCTTAGTCAACACACCATTCATCTCACATAGATCAGAATGAATGAGTTCTGGAGGTGCCAAGTGTCTCTCCTCCGCTACCTTGTGAGGCTTTCGAGGTTGCTTAGATTGCACACAACTATGGCACTTAGAACCTTTGGGAATGGTGAAATCTAGTATTAACTGCAAGCTAGATAAATGTGACATCAAACCAAAATTCACATGACATAAATGAGAATGCCAAACACTTGAATTATCATTAATTGTGCCACAAATATGATTGATTGACTTATTACAAAAATCTACTAAACTTAGGCGGAACAAGCCTCTGCAATCATAGCCTTTACCAATAAATTGTCCATGCTTAGACATACCTACTTTATTAGACTCTAACACTACCTTAAAACCATCTCTTAATAAAAGAGAAACGCTAACAAGATTCTTGCGAATAGTAGGGACATGCTGCACGTTCTTCAGCCGCACGATCTTGCCTGAAGTAAACTTCAGATCTACCATACCAACACCGCGAACAGAAGCATGTGACCCGTTCCCCATCAGGACAGAAGAACCTTGGTGCCTCTAGTAAGAAAAAAACAAATAGATGTCATCACACACGTGAATATTAGCACCCGTATCAAGCCACCAACTAGGTGATTGAAATACCGAAAGTACAGTAGGAAGATTACCATACCCGTAATCAGTACTTGATGCAGTCACGAGGTTGACCTTTTTCTCTTTACGGTCTGCACGCTTAGGACAATCCTTAGCAAAATGAACAAGTTCACCACATGTGAAACAAGGCATCTCAGACTTGTCTTTCTTCTTCTTCTTAAAGGTAGTTGTTGTTTTGGCATTGAAAGGCTATTGTTTCCCGTTTCATTTGTTCTTGCCCTTGAAATTTTTCTGGACAAAGTGGGCGCTAGCACTATGTTCCTCATTCCCCTTATCAGTATTATCTTTAGCCCGAGCCTTCTCTTCAACATCAAGAGATTGAATCAAGTTTTCAACCGTTATCTTCACTCTCTTGTGTTTAAGGCTTGTGGCGAAGTTCCTCCATGGAGAAGATAACTTTGCAATAATGCAACCAGTCACAACTTCATCGGGAATAACATACTTAAGGAGTTCAAGTTCCTTAGCCAGACGTTGTATCTCATGAGCTTGCGCGACTATGGATTTGTTAGCAACCATCTTATAGTCATGAAAGCTCTCCATGATGTACAATTCCTTGTCTACATCTGAAGCACGATAGGTAGTGTTCAGATGATCTCACAGAGCCTTTGCGTCTCATATATGCATCATTGAATCAAACAAATGATCTGACAGTATATTACGCACAGCTCCCACAAAGATATCATTAGCTTTCTGGAATTTACTCCGATCTTCATTAGAGATATCTCCCTCAGGTAAGGCATCATTGACCCAGAAAACTTCCATGGCAGTAAGCCAATCTGTGACCTTGACAGACCACCTCTAGAAGTGCGCACTAGAGAACTTCTCCGGCCTCGGTGCATCAACAAAACTAGCCATAGGTACTGGAAAAGACCTATAATAATAAGGTTTTTAAATTGTTGAAGTATTAGGCAATTTCCAGATTAAAACCATAACATAAATCATGACATAAAGAATAAATAGATTAAGCACATCACATATTGTCACACCCGATTTTACAAGGAAAACCGGATGCATCTCACGTGTGTGCCAGGATCATTTTACACACACATGATAGACAAAACGAGAGTAATACCATTGCAGTAATAAATCGTTCAAGAGTTAAACCAGTACGATATCCATTATTACATCCAGAGAGGTGGACTCGAAGGTCCGAACACAACGATAACTAGGCGACGAGCAGCTCCATCTTTGACTTCCACAGGCATGATGACTGGGGGATCCGCATGCCCTAGAACTCCTCGTAGTCACTCCAGTACTCGTCCTCGCCTCCGACGTTCTCCTCTGAACAGCGGTAAGCAAGGGTGAGCACACTTATGGTTGGTGCTCAGCAAGTGGGGGAAACAATGCAAGGCTATCAAGGATAGGCTATGGTTCACAGCGGTAAGCATTTTATAAGTTGGTCGAGTTTTATTAGCAAGCACCTAATTACTAGGTGTAAGTGTATACCAACCCACTTAACCTTAAAAGAAACCTCAAAACCAAACCCACAAACCCATGATTTACATTAATCTTCAAGTTTGTTATTCATGTGAGGGTCCAAGCCGCTCTTGACCGTGAGCACGGCTGATCGATCAGTTTTACACTCTGCAGAGGTTGCACACTTTACCCACAGTTCGTGTTCCCCATCTTGCCCGGGTTAGCTAGACCCTTAAACACTTCCAAGGTGAGTGGCTAGGGGTCCACTACGAAGCCTTTACAAAGGAAAGAAGAGAAACCAACGACTCGCAACGATTCTGACCCGGGCGGACCATAACCCTCCCTAGTGGTCAGCACCTTAGCCAAGGCTGCTACCCCAAAAGAACCGGGCTATACCCCTGCAACCCCGAGCCCCCTGTGCTCCTCTCGGAAAAGAGCTATCAGCTAACCCACTCTCCTAATTACTTGGCTAAGCCAGAGCCATGTGGACTGTGGTTGTACTGTTGTCTTGGGTGGTTCTCCATGTTCCGATTATAATTCAAGTTATCTTGTTTTAAGCACAAGCACATTACATAAACGAAACTGAGATGTATAACATAAACAAAGCATAACCAACTCATGTAAAGCAAACTTAAGCATTTATCTACCCCAAGCATTTGTTTAAACAGGGTTGATCAAGGTAAAGTGGTAAAGAATCTAGTCAAGTCCTTAACTAGGTGTTTGCCCATCAGGTTTATGCATAGCAACAGGAATAGTAAACATTATTTAGCATGCAGTGACATAGGTTCAAAAAGATAATGCAGAGGGGGAAAGCCACTTTCCTTCCTCTACAAGCTGAGTGAAATCTTCCTCGAAAACAGGCTTTTCCCAATCACCTCCGACAGGGAGCTCAGACGAAATAGGCACGATATCTACGAGTCAAACATGAACAACAAACAATAAATAAACAGTACACCAAACAGTAATAAAACTGGTAAATTTGCTGTTTAAAAGATTCTACTCGTCGAGACGATCATTTCGGTATATAGAACGCTAAAAACGGAGTTAAAATGAGAAAGATATGATTAAAACAAGTTACAGGAACATATCTGCAAGAAAACTAAGTTTACAGGGCTTTTATAAATAAAATCAGGGCTAAAACATAATTATAAAATAAAACAGAGGGGTCTAAATGCAAAAAGGAATGGAAAGGACCTTTATTAAAGAAATCTAGGTTGGCCAGGGGCTAAAACCTAAAAATCAGGACCTATCCATAAGAATTCTCAAAGGTGGAAGGACTGGCTTGCAAAACTGTAAAAGCTCAGGGGCTCTTAAATAAAACGGCCAGCCCAGTGCCGTGGATCTCAGATCCAACGACCACGGACGCGCGCGGGCGCGGTGGACCGCGCCGTGCGCCCGGTGCACGGGTCCATGGTGGACCGCCCCGTTTAAAACGAAGGGGTACGCGATCCTGGCCATCCGCGCGAGATCGAACGGCCCAAGACGCGTGCAAGCGAGGGCGGCGGCGGCGTCGCCGGAGAGAGAGGCGGCGCGCGGCGGGGAGCTCGCCGGTGTTGGCCCCGGACGGCGCTCCCGGCCACCTCTCCGACCACGGGCCGGTGCAAAACGTAGTGCGGGCGCATGCGCACGTGACCAAGGGGTCAAGGGGGGGCGATCGTGCCTCGTCGGCGGCCGGCACGGAAGGGGCGCGCGCGGCGCTCCGACGAGCTCGTGGAGGCGCTGCTGTGCGTGAAAGGAAGGGAAATTGGGCGGGGGTTAATACTCACCGTGGCGTGTAGGACGAGCAGCGACGGTGGGAGCGGAAAGAGAAGCGAAGGAGCGGGCCCGCGTCGACGGTGATCCCGGCGGCGCTCCGGCGGATGGTGAAGGGGCTCCGGGAGGCGTCAAGGATGTGAACCTGCAGCAGCACGCGCTTGTTAAGCCTCTGGTGAACCCAAAGAGAAGTGAAGGGAGGCGGCGGAGGTGATCCTTCACCGACGGCGACGCTTGCACGGCGGCGGCGTTGGGGAATTGAGCTCGAGCAAGCGAGTAGGTGTGTTGGGAGGGCAAAGGGAGGCGCAGGCGATCGAGTGCGAGTTTATATAGGGGCGCAGGGAGGTAGGCGAAGCGGAAGGGGACGGGGCGGCCGACGGGCTTGCCATTGATGGCCGGCGGACCGTCCGGGCGTCAAGAAGGCAAGGGGAAAAGGGGAAACGACCGGGGATTGGAGTGGGGGATTAATTGCCTTAATTGGCGTACTCGCAGGGGAGAGAAAGGAAGGGGAGAAGGCGGGGGCGCGGCGGATTCCGCGCGGCTGCGGCCGGCGAGCAGGGGGAAGAAGAAAAGGAAGGGGGGAAGGGAGGCTGACAGGTGGGACCCGGGCGTCAGCGACAGCAAGAGAAAAAGAAAAAGAGAGAGGGAGAGGCGGGCCGGCGTGGGGAGGCTAGACGGGCCGCTGGGCCGTTTGGGCTGAAAGGGGAGCTGGCAAGGTTTCTCTTTTCTTTTTCTTTTCTTTTTTTTCAAACTTCTTTTTAAACCACTTTTCTTTTCAAATTCAAATCAAACTTTTTCAAACTTTTTCTCAAGAATTTTATAAACTTTTTAGAAACCACACAAGCAACCAAAAACCATGCAAGCCAACTGATGATGCACAAACACTTGTTGTCTCTAAGTTTATTAAATTATGTTTAATATTTTAGAGCTCAATTTAAACAGCAATTTAAATTCTTTAATCCTTAAGACTAATTTAAGTTGCTAGTTGATTTTAGTGATGGAATTTTTAGGGTGTCACAAATCCTACCCCCTTAAAGAGAATCTCGTCCCGAGATTCAGAAGACTTAGAGAACCACTGAGGAAAGTCTTCCTTAAGTTCATCCTCTCTTTCCCAAGTTGCCTCTTCCTCAGTATGATGACTCCACTGTACTTTACACATTCTGATGATCTTACTCCTGGTAACTCTTTCTGATATATCCAAGATCTTAACAGGGTATTCTTTGTATGTCAGGTCATTCTCCATTTGAATATCCTCTAACTGTACCGGTTCTATCTTAACCTCACTTGTACATTTCTTCAGCTGTGATACATGGAACACATCATGGACTCCCGATAACTGTGCTGGCAACTCCAACTGGTATGCTACTTCTCCTTTCCGTTCCAAAATCTTGAAAGGTCCGATAAATCAAGGTGATAACTTCCCTCTGACATTAAACCTTCGTAATCCCCGAATAGGTGACACTCTGAGGTATGCACAATCACCGACTTCCAAAATCACTTCTCTTCTCCGAGGATCAGAATATCTCTTCAGACGTGACTGTGCCGCTTTAAGATTCTCCCTTATGATCTCAACTTGCTTTTCCGCTTCTCGTATGCTGTCTGGTCCAAAGAGTTGTCTTTCACCAGTCTAGTTCCAAAACAACGGTGTTCTACACTTCCTTCCATACAGAGCCTCAAAAGGTGCCATTTTAATGCTGGACTGATAGCTGTTGTTATAAGCAAACTCTGCATAAGGCAAACTCTTATCCCAACTGCCACTGTTCTTCAACGCACAAGCTCTCAACATATCCTCAAGAATATGATTTGTTCTCTCCGTCTGCCCATCTGTCTGAGGACGGTATGCTGAACTGAAGTTTAACTTTGTATTCATCGATTCATGCAGCTTCTGCCAAAACCGTGAAGTGAACTGTGTGCCTCGATCTGACACTATCTTCTTCGGTACCCTGTGCAAACACACTATCCTTGAATTATACAACTCAGCTAGCTTCACTCCTGTATAGGTCGTCTTCACTGGGATAAAGTGCGCTACCTTGGTTAATCTATCCACAATAACCCAAATAGAGTCATACCCATCACGAGTACGAGGTAATCCCACTATGAAATCCATACCGATTTCTTCCCATTTCCACTCAGGTACCTTTAGAGGCTGAAGCAATCCTGCTGGCCTTTGATACTCAGCCTTCACTCTTTGACACACATCACACAAAGCTACATGAGCTGCTACATCCTTCTTCATTCCATACCACCAGTATCTCTATTTCAAGTCCTGATACATCTTAGTACTCCCAGGGTGTATAGAGTAAGCTGAATCGTGTGCTTCCTTCAAGATAGCTTCTCTCAACTCCTTGATCTCAGGTACACGATTTCGTTCTTAAACCACACTTGTTCCTTGCTCATCTTCTACGAATTCGGAACTTTGCCTAACTTAATCAACTTCCCGTATTCTCGCAATATTGTCATCATCAACCGTCCTTTCCCGATATCCTCGCTCAAGCGTCGACTCAATTTCTAATGTCAAAGTCTCACTCGAAGCAACTATTCCCAAGTTGAGCTGTGCCATCTCCCAACATAGCTTCTGAGGTAGCAGGTGTCCTATCAGCATGTTAGTCTGTCCCTTCCGACTCAAAGCATCTGCCACAACATTTGCCTTTCCTGGATGGTACTGAATATCCAAATCATAATCTTTGATTAACTCCAACCACCATCTTTGCCTC
Source organism: Cenchrus americanus (assembly GCA_947561735.1). Lineage (NCBI taxonomy): Eukaryota > Viridiplantae > Streptophyta > Magnoliopsida > Poales > Poaceae > Cenchrus > Cenchrus americanus. The sequence goes on from OX387245.1 coordinate 114,248,270, forward strand.
AAATTCAAATCCTTCTGAGTAAAGATATACTTCAGACTCTTATGGTCGGTGAAGATCTTACACTTGTTTCCAATCATGTAATGTCTCCAAATCTTCAATGCGTGAACAACTGCGGCTAACTCAAGATCATGAGTAGGGTAGTTCTGCTCATGTTTCCTCAACTGTCTTGAAGCATAAGCTACTACCTTTCCTTCTTGCATCAACACACATCCCAATTCTTGCCGAGAGGCATCACAGTATACATCGAACCCTTTGTGTATGTCTGGCATGATCAACACAGGTGCTGTGGTCAACCTCTTCTTCAATTCCTCAAAACTAGCCTGACACTTCTCATCCCACTTGAATTATTTTCCTTTCTCGAGTAGAGTGGTAAGTGGCTTCACTATCTTAGAAAATCCTTCAATGAACCTCCGATAGTATCCTGCAAGTCCAAGGAAGCTTCTGATCTCCAGTACATTCTTAGGCGGACTCCAGTTCAATACATCCCGAACCTTGCTTGGATCGACTGCAATTCCTCCATCTGTGATGATGTGTCCGAGAAAAGAGACCTCCTTCAACTAGAAAGCACACTTGCTGAACTTGGCATACAGCTGATGTTCCCGAAGCTTCTGCAACACAAGCCTCAGATGTTCTTCATGTTCTTCCTCACTCCGAGAGAATACCAATATGTCATCAATGAGTACCACAACAAACTTATCCAGATACTCCATGAATACCTTGTTCATCAAATACATAAAGTATCTTTGGTGCATTGGTCGAGCCAAAGGACATCACGATGAACTCATACAACCCATATCTAGATGTGAATGTTGTCTTTGGTATATCCTCCACTCGGATTTTTAACCGGTGATAACTCGATCTAAGATCTATCTTAGAGAATGCCTTAGCTCCTCTCATCTGATCAAATAAATCCTCAATCCGAGGTAAAGGGTATTTGTTCTTGATGGTAACCTCATTAAGTGATCGATAGTCTATACACAACCTCCTAGATCCATCCTTTTTATCAACGAAGAGTGTGGGGGCTCCCCATGGTGATGAACTAGGACGGATAAACCCTTTACTAAGTAGTTCTTCGATTTGTTTCTTTAATTCAGCTAAATCTTTAACATCCATTCTATATGGTCTTTTAGATATGGGAGCAGTACTAGTATAAGTTTAATACTAAATTCAATGTCACGATCAGGTGGCATACCTGGCAAATCCTCTAGAAACACATCAGGGAATTCATTCACTACCCTTATATCCTCCAAGGCCTTGCCTTCAACAGAGTTCACAACTCCTTTGCTGGATGAGGGTGTACTCACATATTCTACTCTCTCCCCTTGAGGACTGGTTAACTGCACTGACCTCTTCCGACACTGAATAACTCCATCATGCTTTTGTAACCAATCCATCCCAAGAATGACATCTATTCCCCATGATTTTAGAACTACCAGATTAGCAAGAAAGTCTACCCCCATGATATTAATCTTTACTTGTGGGCATATATGACCAGTTTTCATTTCTCCACCAGGAGTGCTAACTATCAGTGGGTTCTTCATTGAGCTCATAGATAAGTTATATTTTGCCACAATTTGATCAGTTATGAATGAATGTGATGCTCCTAAATCAAATAATACGGTAGCAGGTACAGAGTTGACGAAAAACGTACCCAATACCACGTCGACGTCATTCTGAGCTTGCTCCACTGATACATGATTAACTCGGCCACGCACATGACTCTGCTGGCCTCTCTTGCTGGGTGTCTATGGAGTACGAGCCTGCGAAGATGGCTGCCCAATCCTGTTCCCACTGTCTCTCTGCGGAGTTTGCATCACCCTCTTGGGACAATTGTTAGCATAATGCCCCAGCTCTCCACACTTGAAGCATCCACCAGGCTGAACAGGGTTGGTGTTTCGACAGTGCCCCGCAGTTATCGTTAGGACGACTCACCGAGGGGTAGGAGCTGCGGGTGTCCGAGGATTGAAGCGCCGTGGGTCGAAACGAGCGCCGCACCGCATGTTCCGTGGGTACCTCCCACCTTGACCACGAGGACGATATGGAGTCGGGCTCGTTGAGAACTCGTAACGAGGACCGGGTGTTGTCGCTAGATCTGTCCATGTGACCGAAACTTGCGTTTCGTTCACCCATCTCCTTTCTCTTGCTTTCCGGCCCAATAGCTTTGTTCACCGGCGTACGAAAGTCCGGGAAGATGTGACTCGTAGTTGATAGTTTAAAGGCCCAATCAAGCCATCCGTAAACCTTTCCCTGCCTCTTTGGATCAGTGTTGACTTCATCAGGTGCATAGTGTGACAAGTGAGTGAACTTGTCCAGATACTCGGTCACTGACATATTGCCCTGCCTCAGTGACAAGAACTCCCTCTGCTTAAGCTTGAGAACCCCTGAAGGGATGTGGTAAGTACGGAAGTTGTCACGGAACTCCTGCCAAGTAATGTTCGCCCGTTGGGATGAGCGAGTTGAGTACGCGTCCCACCGATCCGCGGCCCGCCCCACAAGTCTTCCAAAGCAGCATACGGGACCATCTCCCTGTCGGTGCATTGCACGTTCTCCGGGCCTTCTTGGTGATGGTTTTCGAGCCGGTCGTCGGCATCCGGTGGATCGGACGAGTGGGAAAACGTAGGAGGATGGTGGCTCATGAACTCCTTGTGCTCGTCCCTTGGTGGCGGGGGTGGCGGAGGGATCGGCCGTGGTGACCGGTTCCGTTGAGCTTGCATCCGCTGCACGGTGTTGGTAAGATTCTCGAATCGCGTTGCATCCGCGCCGCGTTGCCCGCCGCATGTTTGGATCCATTGCTTGATTGCTCGGTGGGGGTGGTGCTGGGTTCTGTCGATTTGCGATATGTGCCCGGATCACAGGCGGCACGTCTTGACCTCCTCCGAACCTGGTGTTTACCATCTGACTGTTAGAAAAATCATATCTCAGATAGTTGTACTCGAATCAGTGCATAAGAGGATAACTCAAAATGAAATAACAACATGTTCTTCAGTTAGGACAGATTCTGTTGACCTCAAAGAATTATGTATAACTTTCTGTGTAATTATCCAATGACCACGAATTTTTACCAGATTATGATGTATAAAATTATGGAACTATCCCAACTGGAATCACCTCATTTGGACATCAATAGCTCGAGATACAATTCAAACAGTGCAACTGTATCAGCAGAAATTTACAGATTCTGACATGTTCATTACATTGTGCATAACTCCCGGAATATGTATTGTATACCATTGCATTTTTGACAGAACTTCATCCTCTAAATTTTTGAACTAACCCAACTGGTTTCATGTCATTTGGAGTTCTGTAGCTTGAGTTATAAACAAAACATTACTGGTATGGCATATGACTGCGAAAACAGATTTGATCCAATCAAACTTGCATAGAAGATTAAGCAATGACAACCGATAAAACCCAAACCATCCTTGAATTAACTTAACAATTCTGATTGCATAGTGGCCATCACTCCACCATACAATTCACAATCAAGCAAAGATCCAACTCAAACATGTTTGCAAACATCATTCATTATTACAAGCAATACGTTCACGCAGGAACGATCTAGCGAAAAGGTAAATGATAAGGGCGAGTATCCTAGGATCCTAGCCAAGGCGAGTAGTAGCTTCATCGGAGCCGTAACGGAGCCTCTTGCGCGGAGGGGAAGCTGTGGTCTGATATGGCATAACTTCTTGAGGAAGTCGCTGTCCTGCCAGCTGTGCTTCCAGACGTGCTATCTTCACCTGAGCAGCCTGCAACTCCTCATGATACTTGTTCATTTCAGTAGTTGCCCCCTCCAGATCTGTGTTCAGGGCAGCAGTCACACGTGCCAAGATGTCGATGCGATCATTGCCTCCTGCTGGCACCACAGTCACCTCTGTGCCACTTGCACGACGAGGCACATGGCGATACTCCGAGTGGAAGCAGCTCGCACCCAATTTGCATTGCGGATTGACCGTAGTGCCCTCCTTGCCGCATCATTCACCGCAACATCATATGTGGAGAACCGAGCCGTGCTTTGTGGTGAGATGAGCGATACCTCCAGCCTTCGTATCATTCGGGGGCTTCCCGATGTAGACTCGCGGTGTAGTAGTCTCTCATTCCTGGCTCGGCCGAAGTGCTTAGTCACGTAGAGAGGCCTTATGGTATATCCCGTGTACGCAGTAGAACCTCCCACGGAAGAATGCAAAAGCGTCCGTTCTCGGCTTCGGTGGAATGTTTGTGATATTCTCGCTCCGTGATAGCGGGGTTTTCATCCTCATCTTCCTCCGGGTTGCCATCGGCATTGTTACCACCTTCCTCACCTACACCGTCATCACTAGAGTCATCCGGTCACCTCCTTCACCATCGTGCACTCGGATCAACATGTGCAGGGGGTGCTTCCTCATTTGCCACAGGCGCCGGTGGAATCACAATGTCCCCATCAGCGTCTGCCTCCAGCACGGTGCCATCGTACAGCTGTGGCTGTTCCAATGGCTCATCTGGCTCCTCCTCTTCCATCTCAATCTCTTCAGGATCCTCCTCTTCTGGTTCCGACTGAACCTCCTCTGGGTTTTCCTCTACCTCAACCTCTGGCTGGAACTCCTCCGGTTCCTCCTCAACATCCTTAAGGTGATGGCGAGGAGCCAGCTGTCCAGAGGGAAAGCGTCCACCAGTGCTCTTGCTAGGGGTCATGTAGGTTCTGGCCATCTGTCAAAGCAAAACTAATCTCAGAGTACAGAATAAATCAAAATGACAGTTTAAAATGATAAACAAAAATTAAATTAGATTTTTAATGCGTAAATAAGATGATTTGAAGCATGATAAGGTTCTCTAGAACATGAATCCTTAATTTCGTCCATTTCTAACTAAGGCTGTGACCTACAGTCATCACGGCTCTGGTACCATTTTGTCACACCCGATTTTACAAGGAAACCCGAATGCATCTCACGTGTGCGCCAGGATCATTTTACACACACATGATAGACAAAACGAGAGTAATACCATTGCAGTAATAAATCGTTCAAGAGTTAAACCAGTACGATATCCATTATTACATCCAGAGAGGTGGACTCGAAGGTCCGAACACAACGATAACTAGGCGACGAGCAGCTCCACCTTTGACTTCCACAGGCATGATGACTGGGGGATCCGCATGCCCTAGAACTCCTCGTAGTCACTCTAGTACTCGTCCTCACCTCCGACGTTCTCCTCTGAATAGCGGTAACAAAGGGTGAGCACACTTATGGTTGGTGCTTAGCAAGTGGGGGAAATAATGCAAGGCTATCAAGGATAGGCTATGGTTCACAGCGGTAAGCATTTTATAAGTTGGTCAAGTTTTATTAGCAAGCACCTAATTACTAGGTGTAAGTGTATACCAACCCACTTAACCTTAAAAGAAACCTCAAAACCAAACCCACAAACCCATGATTTGCATTAATCTTCAAGTTTGTTATTCATGTGAGGGTCCAAGCCGCTCTTGACCGTGAGCACGGCTGATCGATCAGTTTTACACTCTGCAGAGGTTGCACACTTTACCCACAGTTCGTGTTCGCGCGGGTTAGCTAGACCCTTAAACACTTCCAAGGTGAGTGGCTAGGGGTCCAATACAAAGCCTTTACAAAGGAAAGAAGAGAAACCACCAGCTCGCAACAGTTACAGCCCAGTGCGGACCATAACCCTCCCTAGTGGTCAGCACCTTAGCCAAGGCTGCTACCCCAAAAGAATCGGGCTATACCCCTGCAACCCCGAGCCCCCTGTGCTCCTCTCGGAAAAGAGCTATCAGCTAACCCACTCTTCTAATTACTTGGCTAAGCCAGAGCCATGTGGACTGTGGTTGTACTGTTGTCTTGGGTGGTTCTCCATGTTCCGATTATAATTCAAGTTATCTTGTTTTAAGCACAAGCACATTACATAAACGAAACTGAGATGTATAACATAAACAAAGCATAACCAACTCATGTAAAGCAAACTTAAGCATTTATCTACCCCAAGCATTTGTTTAAACAGGGTTGATCAAGGTAAAGTGGTAAAGTATCTTGTCAAGTCCTTAACTAAGTGTTTGCCCATCAGGTTTATGCATAGCAACAGGAATAGTAAACATTGTTTAGCATGCAGTGACATAGGTTCAAAAAGATAATGCAGAGGGGGAAAGCCACTTTCCTTCCTCTACAAGCTGAGTGAAATCTTCCTCGAAAACAGGCTCTTCCTGATCACCTCCGATAGGGAGCTCAGACGAAATAGGCACGATATCTACGAGTCAAACATGAACAACAAACAATAAATAAACAGTACACCAAACAGTAATAAAACTGGTAAATTTGCTGTTTAAAAGATTCTACTCGTCGAGACGATCATTTCGGTATATAGAACGCTAAAAACGGAGTTAAAATGAGAAAGATATGATTAAAACAAGTTACAGGGACCTATATGCAAGAAAACTAAGTTTACAGGGCTTTTATAAATAAAATCAGGGCTGAAACATAATTATAAAATAAAACCGAGGGGTCTAAATGCAAAAAGGAATGGAAAGGACCTTTATTAAAGAAATCTAGGCTGGCCAGGGGCTAAAACATAAAAATCATCCGTAAGAATTCTCAAAGGTGGAAGGACCGGCTTGCAAAACTATAAAAGCTCAGGGGCTCTTAAATAAAACGACCAGCCCAGCGCCGTGGATCTCAGATCCAACGGCCACGGACTCGCGCGGGCGCAGTGGACCGCGCCGTGCGCCCGGTGCACGGGTCCACGGTGGACCGCCCCGTTTAAAACGAAGGGGTACGCGATCCTGGCCATCCGCGCGAGATCGAACGGCCCGGGACGCGTGCAAGCGAGGGCGGCGGTGGCGTCGCCGGGAGAGAGGCGGCGCGCGGCGGGGAGCTCGCCGACGTTGGCCCCGGACGGCGCTCCCGGCCACCTCTCCGACCACGGGCTGGTGCAAAACGTAGTGCGGGCGCATGCGCACGTGACCAAGGGGTCAAGAGGGGCGATCGTGCCTCGTCGGCGGCCGGCACCGGAAGGGGGCGGCGCGGCTGCTCCGTTGAGCTCGTGGAGGCGCTGCTGTGCGTGAAAGGAAGGGAAATTGGGCGGGGGTTAATGCCCACCGTTGCGTGTAGGACGAGCAGCGACGGTGGGAGCGGAAAGAGAAGCGAAGGAGCGGGCCCGCGTCGACGGCGATCCCGGCGGCGCTCCAGCGGACGGTGAAGGGGCTCCGGGAGGCATCAAGGACGTGAACTCGCAGCGAAGACGCGCTTGTTAAGCCTGCGGTGAACCCAAAGAGAAGTGAAGGGAGGCGGCGGAGGTGATCCTTCACCGACGGCGACGCTTGCACGGCGGCGGCGGGGACCCGAGGCGGCGGCGCTGGGGAATTGAGCTCGAGCAAGCGAGTAGGTGTGTTGCGAGGGCAAAGGGAGGCGCAGGAGGGGCACAGGGAGGTAGGCGAAGCGGAAGAGGACGGGACGGCCGGCGGGCTTGCCATTGATGGCCGGCGGACCGTCCGGGCGTAAAAAAGGCAAGAGGAAAAGGGGAAACGGCCGGGGATTGGAGTGGGGGATTAATTGCCTTAATTGGCGTGCTCGCAGGGGAGAGAAAGGAAGAGGAGAAGGTGGGGGCGCGGCGGATTCCGCGCGGCTGCGGCGGCGGCCGGCGAGCAGGGGGAAGAAGAAAAGGAAGGGGGGAAGGGAGGCTGACAGGTGGGACCCGGGCGTCAGCGACAGCAAGAGAAAAAGAAAAAGAAAAAGAGAGAGGGAGAGGCGGGCCGGCGCGGGGAGGCTAGACGGGCCGCTGGGCCGTTTGGGCTGAAAGGGGAGCCGGCAAGGTTTCTCTTTTTTTTCTTTTCTTTTTTTTCAAACTTCTTTTTAAACCACTTTTCTTTTCAAATTCAAATCAAACTTTTTCAAACTTTTTCTCAAGAATTTTATAAACTTTTTAGAAACCACACAAGCAACCAAAAACCATGCAAGCCAACTGATGATGCACAAACACTTGTTGTCTCTAAGTTTATTAAATTATGTTTAATATTTTAGAGCTCAATTTAAATAGCAATTTAAATTCTTTAATCCTTAAGACTAATTTAAGTTGCTAGTTGATTTTAGTGATGGAATTTTTAGGGTGTCACACATATCATGGCAACTAGTGTAAGCACAACTCGTGCACTAGACAGATTAAACATGCTGATTAAGCAGAACAAAAAGAATAGATTGCAAGTAGAATACCTGCTGCTAGTAGATGTAGATGACAGCATGATGGAGAGATTCCCGAAAGGTAAGCTGAGATCGTCCTGGTCGCTGTCGCAGGTGCACGCGAACGATCGGGCTGGAGTCTTAGCGGTGGCAGCGCAGTAGTAAGCAGAGGCAAAACTCTAGTTGTTGATTCAGTACGTTTTAGCGTGGCCGGTGATCTGCTTATATAGTCCGGGAAACCGACCTCGTGAAACACAATCACGAGTAGGACTCTGAGTTGAGTCCGTTTAGGACTCAGCAAACCAAGAGACCAAAAACTAAAACTACCATTCACACAGGTGTCATGCGTCCACACCCTTCGCCAAGCCTCGCCGCTCGTACTAGTCTTTAGAAGATGAGAACAACTTCCATATATAAGTTGGTGCCCTCCACCTCCCACTTGCAAGGTGGCACTAAAGAATTCCACTACTCCTTTATGTACTCATATGTATGAACCTTTGAGATTTATTTAGGAATTATTGAATTAATTATTGGGCCAAGCCCACATAAATTCTAACAGTGCCTTATCTGCACATCAAGGCACACCTCTCTTTCTCCTCTATCCTATCTCAGGCGGCGGGCGGAGGCTCAGGCCTCGGGCAGCGGCGTGGAGGTGCGGCTAGGGCGTGAGAGGCAGCGCGCGTGGGCGGGGTGGCTCGCGGCCGGCGCGCGCGACCCGGCGGCGCGGGCGCGCAAGTTCGGCCCGAGAGCGCACCCGAGTCGGTCGTCTGCTAGTGGTGGTGCGGCTCACCTGCGGGCGCGCCGGTGGCTCGGGAATTGGTGACCGGGATGTTTTGTGCATAGTTATTAGGACCGGACCGGCGGTTGGACCGGTAAAATACCGAACCAGGGCCTCCAACGGTCCGATTCGCTTAAAATACCGTCCATTCAATCAAACCTCTAAAAACCGGACGAACCGGACGGTTTTTTCCGAAACCGGTGAACCGGGCGGTTCCATGTGAACCGGAACGGTTTTGATTTTTACACATGTTACCCCTCCGTGGGCTCAGGGAAACCTTATCCAGTCAGAGGTATAAACGGATGGGTTGTCTCCTGACTCCTGAGCAGGGTTTTTTACCCACCGTTGAATTCTTACCGCTAAGGAGCGGTAACGGTTCCTACCGCGGTATACCGCTAAATACCGCTCGAATTCAAATTTCAAACCAAAACTGCTTGAAACCGCTAGTTCAAACGGTATGGAGCGGTATACCGCGGTATAAATAGTTTTTACCGCGGTATAAACTATTTTTACCGCGGTATAAACTATTTATACCGCTGCAAATAAAAAGACCACCCGACTTCGAATAAATGAAAATTTTGGCATGGTGTTGGCACAAATTAGTGTTAAATAGCACCCCCAATCAATGATTTATAGTTATACATAGAAATACTACACCAAACACAATAATACTAGCCGTGCATAAGTGAGTTGGTAGTTCAAATACAAATAGTTCATACAAATAGTTCATACAACACAAGTTCAATGGTAGAAAGGAAAGATCCCTAGCTGGGTCGCGGAGTGGTACTCGGCGATGGACATGACATTCAAGCCTCTCGTCCTAAGCAACTCACCCTTGTACTGTTGCCAAGTTAGGCCCGTCCACGCCTCTATCGTCTGCCACTCACCGACTAACATGTTGTAAAAATCAGGGTCTTCCCATTCATACACCCATGTCGTCTGTGGCTGCGCGTTGATGTTTGGAATGGGATAAAAAGAACGCGACTGTGAGGTATCACTGTGGGAGGAAGAAGAGTACGCTGGGTCATATTGTGACACTCCAACCGTTCTCCTCTACGACTCTGGTGCGCCATGGTCGCGATCCTGAGTAGCATGTGTGAATTCAGTCTCCCCTGCAGTCAACCATGGATCATAATTAGCACATATAGTTAGAAACATCATACGTGTGTGTAAATGTAGATGTGTATACCTGTGAAACGAATTCCACCACCACCACCATCACCATCATCATCACCACCGTCACCGTCACCATCACCATCACCATCACCATCATCATCACCGTCATCCTCACCTGAGCTGCTATCCCCAGACTCCTGGTACGGTGGACTACGCTGACCATCATCATCATCAGTGGAGGCGTCGCTGGTCACTTCTATTGGTGCTGTTGTCTTGCCTTTTTGATGTTTTGGGTCACCCTACTTAGGCCCAGTCTGGAACAACCTCTTCCCAATGTGACTGCTACCCACATTTCTTCGTACCCGTAGCGGCTTGGAGATCTCTGGGGTCTATCTGATCCCTCACAAGCTGGGACGGGATAGGAATGTCACTGTCTTCATCCTCCTCATCAAGAACCGGCTCCCGGTTTGATCTACCATATTCCATCCATTCCCGCACCGGATTTTTCTCATCATAGAAGCTAAGCTGGCCAAGATGCTCAATAATATCACCATCATCATCACGCCCAGGAGTGGCATCCTCAAGTCGCAGCCGAAGGTTGTAGTTGACATGTACAAGCTTGTTAAGTTTCTTGTGTGTCAACCGATTTCTAACCTTGGTATGTAGCAACGCAAAAGTACTCCAATTACGCTCACATCCACTTGAGGAAACACACTGTGAAACAAGCCGCAAAGCTAGGCGCTGCAACTGTGGAGTACATCCACCGAACAACATCCACCAGGCCGCTGCATGTGCAACGGATTGTGTAAGCAGTTTATTCGAGTAGCAGATAGAATAAGGTTTCTTTGGGAAGAACGCTTACATGGTGATGTCTTCGGGTCCGTCGCCATCCGCTGTGCCATTTCCGAGCCATATTCGCCTTGCTTCATGCGAAACACTTCAGCCTCCTTCAATGCTTACACGGCGGACTCGACATCCGTCATGCGCTCAAAGCAATCCTTCAGCATTCGATACATCTCCCGGGTTGGATCCACCGTATATGAAAGAGCAGGATTGAGGACATCAGCTGCACAATATGAACGAGTACAAATAAGCACAACTTCAGAAGGCATTAGTATTGAAATTGAAATAAGCACAAGTAGTACCTGCACCAACATATGTCTCGACGTAGACATCACGAATGCGTCTATCAAGAATCTGTCGATACTCACTCCAAGTCGACACATTGTTTCCAAAGAAAGATTCCATTTCAGACTTGCACAACTGGTAATGGTATACAACCTCACACAAGTTTGGCTTCTTGTCCCGATCAGCAAAGCGAAGCAACTTGTATACTGGTTGCACAATGTCAATGATGTACTTTATCCCTTCCCACCAATCCATATTAGACAACCTAGAATGAGCAAATCGACCTTCATCAGAATGCGCCCACTTACTGTTTTGGAATTCAGAAGATGCCATCATCTGCATGAAACCCTGGCGTCTCCGATACATGCTATCCGAAAACATGTAGTTGGTCCCAAATCGAGTGGCATTCCACTTAACCAACTCCCCACCGATAGCCTTTCTCATCATTGCATTCAACTGACCATGGTTGTGCAACCAAGCTGAAATTCGCTTGCATACCGAGATGAGACCTGCATGTTCCGCCCTTTCACCGATATCCTTCAACATCAAATTGACATTGTGTGCTAGACAAGGTGTCCAACTAATGTGTGCGAACTCCCGTCCAAGAGCCTTGCATGCTTTCTTGTAGTTGGACCCACTTCTCCCACCTGCAGCCAAGTTATAGTCTTCCACCACCACAGGAGTTTCCCTCCGCGAACCAGCTCTTCTAAGCATCCTCTGGAAGGGATTCAACCCCGCCGAACCACTACCCCCTCCACGCTCATAAGTACCTCCTCTCCCTTCAACCCCCTGTCGGAACTCTGCTTCTGCTCTCGACAAGTTAATTGCATCCTGGATCTGAGCCTCCTCATCATATCCTCCAGCGGGACTGTTACCCGCTGCTGCTGCATCCTCCCGTGACAACCTCTGTCGAGCACGTTCATTAGTTGCCTTCTTCGTTTTCTCAATATCCCGCTGAAAGTACTCCCGCACGTCTGGTGGAACGTTGCTGCAATGGAGCACCGATGATCCGCGCGCGGCCAAATGTTGTTTCAACCTAGTTGAACCACCACCACTTTTCTGCATACCACAGTGATTGCATCGCCATCCGGGAGCTAGATTTACACCATGTTCCCATACGGGGTCTTTAGGTCTCCCCGACATTGTCTACCGCATAAATGCCAACATAAACTAAAGGGTTAGATGGAAATATGCCATTATAATTTTCACGGTTTGGAAATATGCCATTGGTATCTCACCGATGGTGGGTGCCACCACGATCACGACATGTGGGTCGGGATGGCATATCTCCAATTTAGCAGAATCATAATGGCACGGTTCAAATTATCCCTTAAACTAAATTACAAAACACTTCCTTAATACTATACCTAATGAAAATGTACCTAATTCCGAAACAAATCCTAACTAAAATTGGATCCTACACAAATCCTACATCATGCCACCAATTATCCTCCTAAACCTAAAAGCTAAAGCAACAATTCCATTTCTACCTAAAGCAACAATTTTATTTCTACCTCTACCTCACATCCTAAATCCTACCAAAAATCCTAAACCAGAGAAAACCTAAATCCTAACACAAATCCTAGATCCTAACACAATTCCTAAAGCCTTAATCTACTCAAAAGCAAAAAAAAACATACCTAACCGCGGTATTCCGAGGCGTCGCCCGCGGTATGCCGCGCTTCCCGCGCGGCTAACCGCGCGCGCCCGCGCGGTAGGGCGTGGATCCGCCCGCGCGCGCGCGCGCGCCGCTACCGCGCGGTAAACCGTGGGCGGGGCGCGGTAAGCCGCCGGCGGCGGCGCGGTAAGGGCGATGCGGCGGCGGACGCGGTCTCCCGGCTTGCGGACGGGGAGGCCGAGGGGTCCGGAGGGGTTGGGGGCCACGCGGTTGGGGCGAGGTAGGTTATCTACCTTAGATGGGCTTCATGGGCCTTAACGGGCCGGCCCATGTTTTTTCTTTTTCTTTTTTTTTTCAACTTCTAAAGCTCCAAATAAATACCAAATGCGCTCAAATTTGAAAACATTCGACACCATAAGACTCTACAAATCATGAACTATTTTTTTTGTGATTTTTATTGATTTTTTCATTTTTTGATTTAAATTCAAATTTGAATTTGGGGTTGCTAACGCTCGCTACCGTTACCGTACCCGGCGGCGGCGGCACTGCACATCTGAAACGAGAAATTCGGCAGCCGCGACTGTAGGCACCTAGGTGTAGAGCATTAGATCCCCTGCCGGTTCTTCGTGGAGGAGGCTGCCCGCCTGCCCCACCTCGCCGGCTTGTTCCTACTCGTTCTTGGTCGGCTGCGGCCCCTGACGGCACTTCTTCATCCTTGCCGCTCTTCACCAGCGACGGCCGCGAGGGCGGCGACTTGAGGCACTCCACGCCTCCAGCTCCAGCCACTAGGCTGCAGCGACCGGTAGTCTAGGTCCATCCGTTGTCAATTGATCCTCCCTACCTGGCGCTCTACAAGCAGTCAAGCACAAGGAGGCATCAGGCAAGGCCAGCACTGTGTAACGGAACTGTCAGTATATCCTCCACTATCGAGAGATGCATACTTATTATTCTATTTGTATAGTGGTTAGAGTTATACTATTGTGGCTTATTATTCAGATGCTGAAATGTATAAGATTGATTGAATGGACAGCAACTATGTATACTAAATGGATAGAGCAACAGACTTACAGTTACAGTAGTACTGAATCAGTGAGTAGGATACTGAATACACTATTAAATAAATGAATACTGAACGCTTTTGATATATCAATTTCTAGTAGCTGGAGCCGGTCTAGTCCTAATTTAATAAATTGCTATAGTTGCCTGCTTATTTTTGATTTGTTTTCGATTTCCATGGAGTGGATTCTTTGGACACTGCGGTATAGCTGAGAGGCAGCAGCAAAAGTAAAGAAAGAAGAAAAAACTGATTTGAAATGCAACTACTGTGGTTATATAGTTCTGTTGTTTATGAGCATATTTCCCTATGATCAACTCTGTATATCAGATCGGTTCAATATTTTTTTTTTGACCGGTTCGCTTCAACGGTTCAATGTTATCAAACCGACGGTTCAACCGGTTCAAAACGGTTGAACCAGTGAACCATTTAACCGAGGACCTCACCGGTTCTATGACCGGTCCGGTCCTAATAACTATGGTTTTGTGTGGTAGTTGTGAAGCTGAGGAATCGCCGAATGGTACGGTGAGTCTCGGACTCACTCGATGGCACGAATAGAGTTGGGCGGAGCAAAGCACATCAAGCAGCCGGAAATCCAAGAAATACCGGCAGCGTGGTTCTCGTCTGGGGCTCGAGTTTGCTGAGGCGTAGCTGCGATGGTGGAGGTGTGACGGGCGGCGGCGATTTGGAAGCCACAGCGTGTGGCCGCCGCGGAAGAACTGACCGTCGAACACAAGTACACAACAGAGAAGGAAAACAGGAGCTGTGCATGGCTCTGGCGTCTGGCCAGGGCAGTTCTCTGCTGGCTAGTATCCAAGATACTGAGAATAATGGCCCTATAACAATCTCTTCATTTATTCTTTGTTAATCTGTGATTGTAATTTATATTTCTGTCAAAATTCTTCCAAAATTTTGTTGCCAAATTTCTGTTCTATTTTGAAATGCTGCCAAAATATGTAGTCAGCACAGCAGTAGAACCACAAAGTTTAAAAAAAGGAGTACATTCACAAGGTTAAATTTATCTGTTTTGATATTGTTACGTGCTTCTCACGGAGTAAGGGTAAACTGAGCCTTCATTTTCAAACGGTAGGGTAAAATCACAATGCCAACAAAAATGAGGGTGAAATCACAATTGAGATTCAAAATAGGGGTAAGAATGCAATAGCCCCATATCATTATGTCTACTGTCAGCTATACTTTAGATTTAACTGGTAGTTTTATCAATTTACAAGAATATTTGCAGAAAAGATGAATAGAAACGAATGAAAAAGTCAAGTGTCATATATTTAAGAACTAAGGTAGTATTAGTTTGGCTAGTCACATGATTCGAAGACGATGAGTTTGAGTAAAATGCTCCCAGTCGAGCAAGTCAAGTTTACACACGACCGTAGGGAGTGCTCTCTACGGTCGATCCGATTAGAATCCCACCGGCGGGCCAGCCACACTAGCCTTCCACTTCTCGCCCACCCTAGACTCACTGGTACGCAACAAACGGAAAATAACATAAAAGTTTTTTCAAAAAAATTGTGAAAATTAATAAAAGTTGAACACAAAATTTAGAAGAAAAATTTTAAAACAAATTTCGAAAGAAAACTTTAAAGAAAATCTCTTACCAAACCTCCGTAAAAACTTTTTGAACAAACTTAAACGGAAAAACTTAAACAGAAAATTTTTGAAGAAAAATAAAGCAAAACGTTTTTGAAGAAAACATTTCAAACAAATTTTTTAGAAATAAACCGAACAAATTTTTTTGAAAAATAATCAGAAAAAGTTTTTTGAAAAAGAAACAACAGAAAAGAAAATTTTCAAGTAAAAAGTTCGAACAAACTTTGAGAAAAAGTTATACTGAAAATATTTTAATCAAATAAGGAACAAAGTTTTTCAAAGTCATAACAGAAAAGTTTTAAGAGAAAAATTTAGATAAAAATTTTTGAAGAAAGTAAAACAAAACAAACAACCAACGGTTGTTACCTCGCGGGCAAGCTCACCTCTCCAGAGCCGACACTCACCGGCACGCGAGCTCGCCGCGACCTAGCGTCGACGCTCCTCTAGCTCGCCGCCGCGCCATGACGCCACGAGGATCCGACGCGCTGAGCTCGCTGGGCCTTGCGGGCGCACTCCACGGATGTAGAGATCCGCCCAGAGCAGCTCGTCGAAGCCCGCCGCAACCTGAGGCCGTCGAGATCCGGTCCGAGGAGCTCGATGGGTACGCCATACCTCGATTGTGGGTAGAGGGCTCATCGCTTGGAGGAGGTCGTCGGTGCTGCCCGCCGAGAATCCAGCCTAGAGGACTGCCCGCGGGTGCCGTCGCCGTTGGGACCGGTGGAGCGCATGTTGGATGGAGTTAGAGCTCACAAGTAAAAACGACTCCCCAGTCGCATACGGAGCCCGATTTGGACATTCTTTATATGGATGGAATGAGAATTTCATGGAACTTCCAATGACACCGGTCTGAGGCCCAAATTCGCTTAGAGTGAATGAGAGGGAATCATCGAAACAAGTTGAGGATATGGTGGAACATCTCGTTCAGCTTCAAGAACAAGATGCATGTGGCTAGTTGGTAGCATATTTGAAACGCTACCACATGAGAAAGTAGCGAGAGTTGTTGTGGTTTTGTGGGTAATCTAGTACGTGAGAAGGAAGGTGATATATACAAACCTTCCATAGTCTATTGTCTACTCACAATTTAATTGGGAGATTTATATCAGACTTGGACATGGGAATGCCAACTGTGACAACCCACCCAAGAAAATACCGTACTATCGCCTAAACAAGTCCACTTTGGTCAATAAGCAATAATAAAGTATCATCCCATCATTAGTTGCCGGGTTAACGCCTGGTGAAATCACTTTTCATGGCAACACGGATCGACATATATGCATTAAAACTCACGCGAAGGCGATTCCAAAGACAACACATAATTAACATCCCAAATCTACCCCGAAGGGCTTAATTATTACAAACCGGAGTCTTTGACATGACAACGAAGTTCAGAGTTTTGAAAACAACGGAAATAAACTAAATGGAGTGAGAAACATCATGGGAGGCCTGCCATGATGCCTTCAATCATCGTCTTACACCCACTCCAGCTCCCAGCTAGGCGGGATCTCTCCAGGACACACACCAGCAAAGGTATTACCTAGAACAACAGATTATAGCAACGCTGAGTATACTAATACTCAATAGGACTTAACCGTCGGGTGATAACTACATCACCGAACTCTAGACATGAGAGGATTTTTGGCCACTGGGTTTTCTTTAGCTGAAAAGCAACAAAGAGTAGGTCCTTACTTTCAAGTTTTAGCACAAGTTCTAGTTGGATATACTTTTCTAAGTTAGCAAGTTATTGCAAGCATAAGTTGTACAAGACAATTAATCAAGCATAGATATTCATTGACTTCCATCATTAGGGATACCATGGCCAGTCGGGTAAGTAGTCTCAGATAACGGTGAGAGGCCGACAACTAGTTGATTTAAACCTTGCAAGGTAGACCTAAACACACGGTGGGATGCCCCCACGAGGACAACCACCAAGTGGTCCCCAAAAATCTTCGGATCAGGATCGAATCTTACAGTCTTTGGTACAGACTATCTGGTATACCCCGCGAGGCACCCGGACTCACCTTGCACCACCGGTAGCTAGCCGTGGGACGCATCCCAAGATTAGTAATAGTAAGATCCCTCACCGCGTCATTAAGGTACTAAGCTTACCGTACCCATTTCCGACAAGTGTTTAGTACGTTCAAACACTTAACCAATGAAAGCCATTTGACCAGAGCCCACATCCCGCGCTCTTACCACATGAGCAATCCATTTAGAGAGAGATCTTATGATTCCAACATAAGAACCAATTCTCGCGAGTGACGGACACCACTCGACTTGTAATGGTCCTATAGCATAGCAGCTATCGACCTACCTACTAGTAAAGGACATAGGTACCTAGGGTTCATGCATCTAGGGTTTCATTTCAACTCCTGAACGTAAATGCATAATCATACAAAGATAATTGCATAAGAGTTTAAAACACTGGGTTGATGCACCTGGGCTTGTCTTCGTCAGCATAGTTATTCTGCTGGTCCTCGGTGTCCTCGCTCACTTCCATGTATTGCAGCTTCGCGTCAGCTCCTCCTTCCTCGGCTTCCGGCACGAGAGCGTAGTTACCGTCGGGAAGTTCTACACGGCATGTGATGCAAGGTTCAGGTAGAGTGAGAGGTTATTTATTTTACCCAACTCTTGTTGGCCATATTCACCTAGATAAATCTTTAATTACTAATTCTTTTTCATTAAGGTTATTATAATTATATTTGAGATCCTATTATTCATTTAATCTTTTTAATAGTGATTGCGTGCACATCTATGCAATTGATTCCATTTAAATTCACAGAACAGCAAGGGTGATTTCATAAACCCTAAATAATCTATAAAATCATTTAAAAGAATTCATTAAGAAAGTAAAGGTGATTTTTCTAATTAAGCTTAATAATAAACATTAATTGCCTCTATTGCTTTTATTCACAAAAAAATTAATTAAATTCAGTGGGGTGTTTTCCAAGCTCTATAACACTAGGCAAAGCCACTGAACACACATGCACACTTAAAAGAGCTATGAAATTAAATATACCAAAAATAACAAAACCTAGTTACTTGAGCAAGATAAATGCATACAAAAATAAATAAACATAAAAAAGATTCCAACTTTCTCACACATGGTCTATGGTCTAAAACTAAGCTAGGCATGTAACATATACACCTAGAGCTGCTATATATCTTGAGTTATGCATTTACAAAGAAAAACAAGCATATTTCAAGAATAAATAGTTATGACAATTATAAAATCGTGGTTAATTCACCAGAGATGTATTTTGGCATAAAAAGACAACATGCATAAGTTGGGCACAAAAATCTAATTATTTTCCGCTACAAAAATCATTTAGACAGATTCTATATAAATAGAAAACAATTTATATTAAAAGATCCACAACATAACTTTATCCCATTCTTGGTACTGGAGCTAGACATAACATAACACACAACATATCCAAAATTTAGCTCTTGTAGATTTTGAGATACAACAGATCTAGGTTTTTCAGTCTTCTATTTTTCGTGCACAAACTATCAAGAAAAACTATGGTAATGCTTTTAAAAGTTGTAGGGTTTCTCCCATGGAATCTAACAAAATTGAGTTTGCATTTTTCTGAAGTTCCTACGAATTTTACAAGAATCAGCAAAATTGAGTTCACTATTTAACATGCAAGTCTCAAGGAAGTCCCTGGAAGTTTTTGATTCCATACAAATAGGTCCTTGCCTCGCATTCAGGCCCCTGGAAAGATAAGTTGGCTCGCATGTAGTCCCCGGGAGCGGCCAGCGGCGGTCCGACCGGAAATTCCGCGATCCCTCGCCGGACTTCGGCCGGGGAACAGCTGGGAAGGCTCAGGGGCTCTCCACGGACTGATTTGGGACCGTAGGTGAGGTGGAAACGGTTCCAGCGACGGCGCACGGCGGCACCCGACGGCGGTGGACGTTGGAGCGGCGACTCCGGTGCGGACGGGCACGACCGGGACAAGGGAGAGGCATGGGAAGCTGTGCTGGGCGGTCGAGGCGATGCTAGAGTGCTCAAATTGGCCGCTCGCAGCTCAAAACGGGGAGCTCGCTGTGGTGGTGGTAATGGCGGACGGTGGACGCGCGGGCACGCATGAGGGGGCTGTGCGGTGCCTTTTATAGGCCCGGTGATCAATGCGTGGGGCTTCACGCCTTCGCATCGACCCTACGACGCGCGGACAAGGGGGCGTACGGCTCGGGGGCGCGCGCGGTTGGCGGCGTGCGGTGCGGGCGGGCCGACGTGGTGCGCTCGTGGGACGAGACACGGGGCGACGCAGGCTCCGAGGCGGCTCTTGGACGGCGTGCGGCCTTGGGATGCGCGGGCGGCGTGACTAGCGAAGGGGGCCGGACGTCGAGAGTGGAGGGGCGACACGCACCGGCGCACACGCGCGGGCGCGGCCGGCGTTATGGTCGGCGCAACGTCGCTTGTGCCCACTCATCTGCCCCTGTTTGACCGCTACTAACTCCAAAAATTTGAATAGAAGTGCACTAATGTGTGAATAGCAAAGTTGTAGATCTACGACCCCTCTACAACTTTCACGAAGGCCGTCCTATGTTTTTCCCAATGGTTTGAGCAGGAACGTCAAGAAAAGTTCTGGTTTTCATGGCGCTGATGAATAGTAAAATCCGCAGTTGACCAAGTTTTTCACCACTTTCCACACCAAATTTGCAATGCCACCCAAAAGCAAAGTTGTGTCCCTTGAAAAACAAGACAACTTTTATATTGGGAGATTTTGGAGTGTTTAGGTGAAATTTGGAGAACGCGGCAAAAGTTCTGGAGGGAGTTCAAAGACATAGGGGTTTCGACCGGGGTTTTGACCAAGGGTTGACCACAAGCGGGTGTTGACTTGACCAAGAGGGTCATTAGTGATTCTTGACGAGGTTTTCGAGGTGATGACTCAGGTTGACTGTGGTTTGACCAACATCAATGGGTTTGACCCAATTGATTCGGTCATTAGCATAAATGGCGCTAATTAAAACCTGAGGTGTCATACCAACACCATGGGAGAAAAGAGGAGGGGGACAACCTTGATGGATCCTTGCACCAGTGGGAGGAATAAAAGTCAATGTCGATGCTGCTCTATCCAAGATTTCGAGAACTAGCATGGTCACCACAGTAGCTAGGGATGAGACGGGGAAGTTCCTTGGAGCATCAACTATTGTGGTTGCTGGTTCGTCAGACATGGAACAATTAGAAGCGATGGCATGCCGGGAGGCACTAGTGCTTGCAGCTGATCTCAACCTATGATGGTTCATAGTTGCTAGTGACTGCCCGAATGTGGTGAAAATGTTCATGGAGAAGGGATGAGATCATATGGCCAAATCATCAAGGAGATTAAAGCAAGAATGGCAAATTTTACCTCGGTCGATATGTACACAAAGGTCTTGAGTTGAATATCAATGCTGATACTTTAGTTCGTCAGTGTATTTACATGTTAGTAAGCCGCCATGTATGGCTCCTGAGTCTGCCTTATGGCATTTGTAACACCATCTCTATGAGCAATTAATAAACAGTGGATGATCTAAAAAAAAGTTGACATCCAGAATTTGCCAAGGTGCCGCGTCACTAGTTTGTTAGGCCTTAAACCCAAGTTGTGGGCGCCCCACCCCTGGTCACCCCAACCCTAAAACGCACCTCCTCTCAAAAACTCACTAGTTGCCACCTTAGAAATTTGGGCTTTCGCTAGTTGAAGTTTTCAAAGTCGAAACTTTGTTGATTCATTGTAACTGTGATGTCAAGTCCCTTAACAGTGATCCAGGGCCCCTGTTCTTGCATTTCCTCGATTATGTCGACTAGTCCTTTCAAATCGAGTGCTCAAATCCCTTTGATATTCACTTCATATTAATATGTAATATTGTGTGTTTATCGTTCTCTTGCTTGTGTCCTCGCCCTTGTAGGAAAAGCCTTCTTGGCGAGGTCAATCAAATTGTGTTTGGTTGATAACCAGCGGAGTAGAGTTGTAGCGGTTGCAAAGTTTGAATCATGTCGCCCATAATCGAGCTTACCCCCTCTACCTCTCGGAAGGTGTCACACCTGGTTTTAGAAAAACAAAGCAAGTGCATACCTATATGTATGCCAAGATCAAGTTTCATACATATAGTAGACATAAGTGAATAACAGTAACAATATCCATATAAAAGTCCGGAAGAACTTTAGACCCAACCATGCGATGCTTGCAAGGCACCATACCACACTACCGAGGTGTGATTGCATAAGGACGCTACGAGGCCTTTACAAAGATTCCTGAATGCAGGTTGCTCGCTAGGTTACATGACAGCGCAATGCATAAACCTTTCTCAAGAATGCGAAGCTATCATAGAGCAGATCAGTCTGAGGGCCGGGCTATACACCAACTACCGACACCCCTTAACCCCTTTCAGGTAAAGCATATCAAACACTAAGGTTTCTAATTAATTGGCCAAGACAGAGCCATATGTCTTGCGGTTGCACTATTTTTCTGGGTGGTTCTCCATGTTCCAATTAATGCAAAGGTATTCTTGTAAAAAAAGCATAGATAAAAGGTGGTTAGGGACACTGCTCTTTCTCCAACGAAAAGCAATCATCGGGCTCAACATACAAAGCAACAAGTACAACTAAGAATAATGCACCAATCAAAAGAAAGCTTTAAAAGAGCACACTAAAGGATATGCTCGATTCTATGGTTACGCAGCGACGAAAGAACGTTGAAAACAAAACTAAGGTCGAAGCTATCGGAAGATTATTATCAAACAACAAGAGACTACGTGCTTCATATGTTTTAATTAGAAAAACACATGGCAAGAATATTTCAAAGCAAGTTATATTTAATTAAGAAAACACGATAAGCCTAATCATGTTTTATTTGCATATATTTAAATATAAGTTATGCCAAATTAATAATTACTTTAGGAAAATAAAGCATGTATAAGGCATCTAAAAGAAAAACTTCCATTCCGTGTTCAACTAAACATATATTAATGTTGAAAAGACATTTATAATATCATTAAGCACATTAACTTTATTATGCAAACCGATGTTTATCACTAAGCATCTTATATTTAACAAAGGTTGGTTATAAATAAGAATTAAACAATTTACATCATGATTAAAGAAAACCAAAATAGAACCTAATCACTTTAATTTGGAAAACAATGGAACAAGAATTAATCAAGATTAATATGCAACTTTAATGTTAAAACAATTAACAAGTGATACACATAGTGACACATAAGTTAAGGTGAAACAAACTAGAACGGTACAAATGTACTATCCAACACATAAGAAAACCTTAAGGTGGGCTTAGGAAAACTAGTCTACGAAGAGAACTAGACCGAAAGGACAACACTAAATAAAGGTAAGCTGAACTGATGCTGGTAGAGAAGATAGAACAAGATTGGCTATTATCTTATGCGGAAGACTAGACACAAGAACATAGCTGATTTATGAACTAGCTAGATGTTAAAGATTGGATCACAAAGAATTGAAACAACGTAGCTGACTCAATGAGAGACAACTAGGAAAAGGATTTACCAGCTAGGAACCAAAGAAAACTGAGATATAGCTGATAGACAATGTCTAACGATTATTTGCATTTATGAGAGAACAAGACTATAATCTTATGTTCATTTTAATTAACTGTTGACAGATAAAACTCGTATCCACCTACGATCCGCAAGCATACGGACCTACACCTTTTTCATCACGGGGATTCCCTAGGTTCTTATCAATCCGCGGAGCAAGGGGATTGCTAGCGCTTAACCAAGTACTAATCTAGTTGATTGGAAAGCCTTGAAAGAGGTATTAATCTAAAGGTAAAGACAATCTAACCTAAGTTAATCCAAGAAGTCTAAGGTGAAACTAGATGGCAAAGGGTGGACACAAGAGAGAGATTAAGATAGATAAGCGTTCCCTCCCTAGGGTTTAGGATCACATGAACATGCATCGACGACATGAAAAGGGTGTTGCCTACACTAGCTTCATGGTGGTTATGTGACCGCTAAGCCTTTTCTCTCCACCATACTGTCACTACGCAAGGTAATCAAACACTTTCACGCATAACCGCATCTATACCTAAGCATCCATAGGGTTAAGCTAATCACCACGATTACCACAAACCATACTAAGAACACATGTTGTACATACATATGTGAATAAAGCACTCGCATAGACATAGACCATTAAGCATTGAAAGGCATAGGGTTCATGTAGCGATCACATAACATGTATCCATCTAACCCTAGAGATGAACAGAGACATTACCCCATCATCTTACAAGGATTGAAGCACATAGGGGTGATGGAGACTCCAGAGAACGTCGTCGATGAAGATGGCGGCGATGAAGCTTGGGAACACCCCTAGGCCAGCGGTTTGGAGTCCTCCTCTTGCTTCCTTCCCTCCGCCGGTGTTGATCCTTGCGACGAGCTCATCCAACTCTCTCCCTCATCTTGCGGCGACGGCTTTCTGGTGATTGGCGGCGGTAGAATGATTGGATCGACGTGGCGGCGGACGGAGGCAGAGGCAATAAATAGACGAACACCTAGGGCAAAGGGGGCGCCGAACCGAGCCTGGAGTGGGCTGGGCCGGTCGGCCCAGGCCCGTTTTGACCCCGATTTCTCCCCGGTTGCTTCTCTCGTGATTGCTTATTTGTGTGTACTTGCATGTGGGCCTTTGACGTTGTTTCCTTCATGGTTAAAGCTTGAATCCTTGCTATCCAAGCTTCGCTGTTTTCTGGTTGAGTCCCTGAACACTTGCACATTGACACTTCGGTCCTCGTGTCATTTGGAGTCATGTTCATCGCGTGTCTTGACTCTTGTCGGGCTTCATGATCTTCTTCCAAAGTGCTTGGTGAACTTATCCCGAAAGTCTCCTCTTTAGTGTAGATTTTTTGCGTAAACAAATAAACACCAAAATCGACATGCAAGAGTGAACTTGTTATATCATTAGTGTGCCTAGTGGCGGGTTAGTTACAAATCATAATCGAAATCAATGCATAACAAGTACTCTAGGCTGACGGAAATTCACCGTCAACATTAACAAAACAAATGTAAAGGATATTTCGGAAATAAAATGCCCTATGTTGACATTAATACAAATTAAACTTTACTTGCAAAACCGGGGTATATAACCTAGTCATGTTTTATTTATAAATGATTATACTTAAATTACTCCAAGTAAGTATTAATTTAAATAAATAACTTAAGTGAGAACATCTAAGCGCATAGCTTTATGGTTCACTTAGAACTAACCAAGTTACAATTAAAAGCACATTTGTGTTGGTATTTAAGCAAATTAACATTTATTATAAAAGTTGGTGTAAAAACCTATCAACTTTTAATCAGAAAAGTTAATTAATTATTAAGCAATTAACATTTGGTTTATTAAAAAACCGAGATGTGGCACACTAATCATCTGTTATTAATAAAAAGCATGTGAAGTGTAACATTGATATGAAAAATGGTGTATACCACAATGTTACTTTTCTTTAGAAAAGACATGTTTAAGTAAGCATTAATCAAAATTAATATTAAATAATTTTTCAGAAAACAAACATAATGAAAACTCACCACTAACGTGTACTTTGTATTATTGTGAACCTAACGCAACTTGAACGGATTAAAACGAAGCTAAGACATGGATTCTATGCATAAAACAAGATTATAAGGACCTGTATGTGATTATCTATAGAATTGAAGGGCTGACAGAAAAGTTCAACAAGACACATTAAACAATGCCCGCAAAAAGGTCAAAGGACAGGTTAGATTTACAAAATAGCTTGGGTGGGATTTATGTAGGGGGTTATGAACAAAAGTTGCAAGACAGAAGAAATGAGATAAAGATTACAAAGAACTGTAGAGACCTAATCGAAAAACGACCTTATCTAATTAAAAAAAACGACCTTATCTTCTACCTCTGGTTCGATCCAAGGATGGAGTGTACAGGGGCAGACGGAAACTCCTGGTGTCGGTGTTGCCAGGGCTCCAGGCGGCTGGGGGCTTGGTTGAGTCGCGGAATGGAGAGAGGAGAGCGAGGGGTTCTCGGATGTGTGCTCACCCGAGGTAGGGACGAGCAGAGGTGGCCGGATTTCACAGAGGAAGGCGACGGCGCTCGGGTCTTCGTGGGCGGAGCTCCTCCGGTGCGTCTCCAGCGACGGGTAGGGGTTCCCTGGACACGGTTCCGCATCGCGAATCTCCTGGCGATGACGTCTTGGCCTGGCGGCTGGATGTTGTCGGTTGAGCAGAAGCTCGTATCGAGCTGGCTATGGTGACTGCGACCGCAAACAGATCAGAGAGAGGAAGAGAGATGGGGATTCGATGGGGACGACCTCCAAACGTGCACGGGAATGGCGAAACAGAACAAGATCGACGAGGTGAACGCGATGGTGTGCTCACCTTCGGCCAGGGAGGAACAATGGCGACGGAAGGCCTCACCGGAGTTGGAGAGGAATCGTCGGCGTTAGGGAAGATGACCGAGATGACATTGGAATCGAGCAAAATCCAGCATATCACAACATTGAGCTCGACGAGATAAACTCCATGGTGGTGTCTGTTTGCACCAGAAGTGCACAGTTTTGCCGGAAAAACTCGCCGGAAAGTTCGCTAGAATTTAGTAAATGCAAAAGTTCGACGAGGGTTCCTGGGAGTTAGGTTTATCGAAACGGGATGAGGTTGACGGCGTTGGAAAGAGGACGCCGAGGAGATCTTCGGGAGCTATTTATTGGCCGAAATTGAGTTCGGTTTTATTTTCTCTTCTTTTTTCTAATTTCGGAAATTAATTTCAGATTAAAGCAATTTCAGAAAATCCTGAAATCGTAATTAAACCACGAAAAATACTCCAAAAGCTCAGAACAATTCAGGAAAATCACTAGAGATGATTTGGGACATGATGAATCCAAATAAAGTATTTGGAGCTTAAGAAAAAGATTGTAGAGCCTTCCAATAAATAGAAATAGCTCAAGAAAAGTGAGAATAAATTCCAAAAAAAACCGTAAAATTCTCAAAAGATTTTGATCAGCACCTAAACGTATTTTAAAAGCCTTTTGCACTCATGAAAAACCAAGATGCATCGACATGAATGCAACACTCACATCGAACCAATTTATTTAATTCAGAAAACCAAACAATGATTTTTTCCTATACTAGATTTCCTGTAAACAAAATAAATGTTGGGAAATTTTTTAAAATTATGAGAAAATAATTATTTAATTATTCTTTCTATTCACATCTGGATTTTGGAAATTTCAGGGTGTGACAGAAGGTTGGGCCAACGCCTCATCAAATAGGATATAGATAAGGCGTTTGTAAGTTTTCAATTAGCACATTAGCAAGTTGAGGCCTCAAAGAATGAATCCCGTTGATGTACTATGTCTAGTGAAGAACAACGCGTGCGTGCTAAGAAATTTGAGTTTGTTTTCTCTGACAATCATATTTCTCAATATCTACATCACGAAAGGTGCAAACAGATCGAACTACCGACTAAATTAAAGAATGAGTCGATCAACGCCATAATGGTACGTCAAATGTGCTTTTTACAGGGGTGAGTGTGAATGTGTATGTGAGCATTTGCCGTGTTTTTCTTAAATAAAGTGCAGTCATATCCATTTGTGTCCGATCCAGTTGCACCTTGCTGCCGAATGGTGGTGACAGTGCTACATTTTGCTGTTTGTTGTCTTGTTCAGGCACGGTGAAAGGGTATACGGAGTGCAGCATGCTGATATCAACAAGATGAGTCCATAAGAATTACTCTGGCTAGGCCAAGCAAGCTGATGTACTTGATGTACCTTAGAGAGAAGAGCTAGGTCAATGCAATGTAGTAGTAGCAATAGGTGGCATGATTTTAATCACTCCTAATAAAAAAATCAGAAGCACGTACCACAACACAATTCCGTCAGCAGTCATTCATTGGTTCCACACTGTCCTTTGTAGGAGTATGTACTTATCTTTACAGAAGTCAACGGAAAATGAGTCCCTACTATACATGAACGTGGCAGTTGTAGATGGACAGCTATATGCATGCATCAGGCATTGTAGATTGGACAGTTTTAACTTTGCTTAATAACTGTCCTAATAATCAACTCTGTTGTTTTCTTTGCCAGTCGTAAGCAGGTTTTACTTTTTGCTTTGTTGTTCTTGGACTAATATGCCCAAGTGATCGACATGCCATCTCTACCAAACACAAATGGCATCGTTATCTCAAAAGTCAGAAACCCAACTTCACGACGTCGTCGCATGATAAAGCTCTCACTGCACGCCCACATATTGGAGCCATTGTCAGCGATCGAGCCATCGTGTCTGATCAATGGTGTTCTCACCATGTCGCCGGTCAGCCACCAGGTTCTCTTTACATTCAGCTCGATCGCACGACGCAACATCGTACATATCGAGTCGTCGATCCATGTGAAATAATACACAGATCTGCGTTCGTGCAGGTTTTCTGAGCATCGACTGCGGCCTGGACGCCAAGTACAGCGGCTACACGTACAATTCCAACAGCATCGTCTTTGTCTCCGACGGCAATTACATCGACACCGGCGAGAACCGCGTGGTGGCCGCCGGGTACCAGTGGAGAGGGATTCGTTACCTGCAGACGCTCCGCAGCTTCTCGTCCGGCGTGCGGAACTGCTACACGCTGCCCACGGTGGCCGGGGCCAAGTACCTGGTGCGCATGGAGTTTCTCGTACGGAAACTACGACGGCAAGAATAGCTCGACGGTGGAGTTCGACTTGCACCTGGGATCCGACTACTGGAGAACCGTAACCGCGTACATCGACACCGAGAGCACCATAACCGAGGCCATATTTGCCGCGTGGGCGAGCTCGATGCCGGTATGTCTGGTGAACACCGGCCGCGGCATGCCGTTCGTGTCCGTGCTCGACCTCCGGCAGCTCCCGGCGTCGCTCTACCCGCCAGTCACTTGAGGCACATCCATGTCTACGTACGATCGGCGAGACCTTGGGGCCAACGGTAGATTTACTCGGTATGTGATTCTCCCCTTGGAGACCCATGTATGTTGTCTTGCAGAAAATGGCAATTGTTATAACTTATGATTAATGATCAACTAGATCAATATATTTAGGAAAAAGTTCATTTTGACAATTGAACGGTAAGCTAAGTTTGATTTTAACCATCCAAAACTGGGTATCGTCGACCATCCGACTTTCAAAACTGTTCACATTTGACCATTCGTCGATTTTGCAGAGTAGTTTCGCTGATGTAGACACCAGGTGGTGGTGAGACCCACATGTCAACACCCCATCTCTTTCTTCTCTCCTCTTCTCTCTCCATCCTGTCGCCGGCTCCTATGCCTCTTCCTTCGGCCACCAGCGCCGCCCCACGGCGCCTCCCTAGCTCTGGAGAGCTACCGCGGTGGCACAACTGGAGGGCAACTGTGTCGGCATCGCTACTCCCGCTCCTCTGCACCTTGTCACGCCGCCCAAATCCCACCGCTGCCGCGCGTTGTACACCGACTCCTCGATATGAACCGACCTCTACCCATCCCCTCCATCACGTGGGGCTCACCTTGAAGTCTGTATGCCATAGGCGACTGGTGACACATAGCGCCATCGCTGTTGTGCTGCTCCACAAGCAGGGGTAGGGTCAGCTGGCGGGACTCGACCACCCGACATCCGCAGGTCAAATCCATCGTCTCCGCTCTACTAGTTTCTAATCGCCGTTGCCCGCGCCTGCCTGGCCTTGTCCTCTACCCGTCGACCATCTCTTGGCCGCCGCCATGGCTCCTGTCGCGAGGAATTTTAAATCCTGCGGTGAAGCGTCCCCTCATCAGAGGTGACTAAATGTGACACAAATACAACGGGTGGATCGGTCTTTTACATCACGGCGACACGAGAGGGCACGGAAGTGCCAATGTTACAAGAAACAACACAAACGCTAACGACCACACTACGATAGCAAAGGCTTCCAAAGCCTCATCAGAGTACCACACCATGGAAGCTCTCCTGTGGAGGCCCTGGGTACACAGGCACGGTTGGGTGTAGGGCAGCGACCTACTCGATGTCTTCGGGAATGTAATCGGGATCCTCCTCTAAAAAATAGTTAGTAAAACAAGGGTGAGCACATACGTACTCAGCAAATCCAACCCCACCCACGGAGGGGCTTATAAGCAGAATCATGCATAGAGTATATCAAGGATCAGGTTAAGGTTCATTTTGCAAACACACTCACTCATGCAGGGGTTCATTTCAAAAAGGTTTTCGCAAATCATTTTCATAACCAAAGTGACTCAATTGTTTTACGAAAACCACTGTGGAACTACCGGACTCCCCGTCCGCAGTAGCCCAGGCACACAACCACACACTTAACCCGGAAAACAACTCACACCAGAAAACATCCCAAAACCAAACACTAGTTTTGTGACCACACCGTGACTCGTCCAATACCGTGGACACGGCTATTCGAATAGGTTTGACACTCTGCAGAGGTTGTACATCTTTACCCACAAGTAGGGTACCGCCACACAAACACCTTAGTGTCGGCGCGGATCCTATCAAAGCCATTACCCACCTTAGCTAACCCTACGAGCCACCATGGAAGCAACCAAGGGGTTATCCCACATAACCAGGGCGTACCTCACACAGAGCGTACCCCTACTCCTTGGTCTCCCGCTGCTCACCCGCACATCAGATGGCAAGTAGATTAACTAGTGGGGTTTATGCTAAGCCGTTGCCACATACAACGGCCGAGTGGTTGTACGATGATTTGGGTCAGGTGAGATGTCACGCAACCCGGTCCTTAATCGACAAGATGGACAACTCCCAACACGCTCAACCACACAGCTACGAGCTCACCCATACTCCTGACACACATATCCATCCCGTCCACCCAGTTCTTTACTCATTTTCCGAAATATCTCATTCCCGTTTTAAAAGCACTCACACATTTTTAAAGCAATCATTTTGGCTAAACAAGGTTCAATCATAGCAATCAAGGGTGGCTATCCTACCAGGTCTTTGCAGTAAAACAATATGCAATTTATAAAATGGGTATAGGGTTGTGTTTATAAAACTAGGATCAAAGCATGCATCAAAGGATGAGATTGAACTTGCCGTCTTCGAAGTCTTCGGGGAGTTCTGGCTCGGAGTTCGGGATCTCGGGCTCCTGCTTGCAGTAGCCGGCTCCAAACTCCGGCTCGGGGTACCTTCCTTCGTTTACTTCGCCGGCTATAGCGCACACAGGCAAGCATGCAATCAATATAATCACACACAATTTCTCTAGTTGAGCTCGAGGAAGGTAATTAAATAAAATAGGGAAATAAATATTATGTAGGGGGTTTTGGGCGAAGGATGGGTGGCGGTATACCCGGTACGGGCGTGAGGAAGGTTGGGCGCGATTTGGATTAAAATCGCTCATGAAATGACGGGTTAAAAGAGGTGTTTAGGATTAATTAGGGCCGGTTAGTAATTTAGTTTAAAATGAAAGGACCTAAATATAATATTTAGCTAGAGTGAGGGTCTAACTCTAATAGCTTGGGGGCCTATTAAAAAGGGCAGGGTTGTTTTGGTGGAATATCATAAGGTTTAGCGTTTAATTTGGAAAAGAGAGAGAGGGAATAGAGGAGGGGGCTCAGTGGGACGAAAAAGGAAAAGGCCAGGGGGGTTTTCAGCTATATAGCCATCTCCTTCCTCTCAAATCAAAACAGAGGCAGGGGAGGGGGCAGCCCGCGCGGCCGGTCCGGCCGCGCGCCGGTGGTTGCCGGCGTCCCGGGGGTCGACGGCGGCCGGGGACAGGGGGAAAGGAAGAGGGGGGCGAGGGCTATCTACTCTGGTGCTCACCTTGGTTGGGGGCGGCTTGAGGAGGTGGCTCCGCGGCAAGGGGCGACCGACGGTGGAGGTTGTTGGCGGCGGCGCAAATGATGGTGGTGGCGGTGCAATAGGGCGCTACTGGAGGCTCGAGGATGGGGTGAGGAGCGGCGAGAAGAACCCGGTGCTATTTATAGGGAGCTTGAGGCGGTTTGTTGGGAACAAATCTCCCGGCGGTGGGGCTCTCCGGTGGAGGCGGTGCCAGCCGGATTCCCGGCCGCCGGCGAGGTGACCTCTCGGCCGGACGACGGGACAACTCGTGCAGGGGGGGTTAGGCAGGCCGTGGTGGCGGTGGCGTCAACGCGGCGGTGGCGGCTTGCGGGCGCGCGGCGGTGCCGCGGTGGCCCGCGGCGGCCGCCCCGGGTGACGCGACGGCTCGCCGGTGGCAGTGACGGGTCGTGTCTAGGTCCACGCGGTGTTGTGCGGGCGGGGCCGTCGTGGAGTGCTAGGGAAGAGAAGGGGGGGCGGCGTTGACGGCGCCAGGCGCTCGACCAGGGGGGTGCGCAGCTGGCTGAAGGAGGGAGAAGGGAGGAAAAGAAGGAAAGGAAAGGAAAGGAAAGGAAAGGAAGAAAAGAAAAGAGAAAAAAGGAAGGAAAAGAAAAAGAAAAGAAGAAAAGAAAATAGGAATAGGAAAAGAAAAGGAAAGAAATAGGGAAAATGTTTGGAAAACTAGGAAAATTGTTGGGTAAGGATTTGCGGGGTTTTCCGGTTTCCGAGCGTCAGCGTGATTTTCGGGACGGCGGTGATGGCGAGGCGGACCGGCCAGCGGGACCGCGGCGTGCGCGGGATTCCGGCGTGGTGGCCGACCGCGGTGCCGGGGCGGCATACGACGGGCGACGGCCCGAGTGCGGGCGGTGTCGGCTGGATTTGCGGCACGCGCGCCGAGGGTGAGAGACGGAGAAGGTGACCGGGGTTTCGAAAGGGGTAAATGAGCTCAGCGGGAAAGTTTTGAAAACACGCGTGATTTATTAGGTGATTTTATTAGGAGCTAAAAACACGGGCGTTACATGCGGCCACCAGCCTGCCGCCGGTCCAAGCGCAAGTGTCCAGTGATGGACGTCGCAGGTGTCCGGTGATGGATGTCTCCTGGTCAAGGCGCCAAAACAGGGCCATGGTCGAGTCTTGGTGCTTTCTCACCCCTCAGTGGTCGCTCCTTCGCCATGCGCTCGTGTTGCCTCCCCCACGCCGCCCTTGTTTGCCAGCAGCACCGCAGCCCGCGGTATGCCGCCACTCCACCCCTTCTCGTCGAGTTGCGCCCGTCGGTGAGTTCCCTGGTTGTGACTCGCACGCCCGTACCCCTCCCTGACGCACCTTGGTCTCCTCACCGCCGGCCACAGGCACCGCCAACCAAGGGAGCCGTTGGTTCCTATTGTATGTGTGGTGAGAGGAAAGAAGAAGAGATGAGAGAGGGGGTTAAAGGTATAAGTTAGGGACCCATTTGTAAGAGGTTTTACATCTAGGGGAGATAAGAGAGAGGTGGTAACGGTGACATGTGGGTCCCACTGCCACGTGGCGTCTATGTCAGCGAAACCACTCTGCAAAACCGCCCAATGGTCAAACATAAACTGTTTTGAAAGTTGGATGGTCGAAGATATCCGATTTTGGAGTTCGATGGTCAAACCAAACTCCGTCTACAATTCAATGGTCAAAAATGAACTTTTTTGATATATTTATATGAGATTTAGTCCTTATCAACCAGTTGACATCTTCCTTATCCATCAGTCTATTGCACAAGAAATTTAATGAGATGAGGATTCAGGTTAGGACTCACGGATTTGAGGTTTTAAGGCTTACCTCAGTGTCCAACTACGAAGGGAGCTCCAAAGAGGCTTACCGACGAACGGTAGAGGCGGGAGAGACGGTGGGGGGATCCCCGGTGGATGGTGAAGGTGGTGGCGGGGGTGACCGTTCTTGTCAGATTAGTGTGTCACCAGCTGTCGGCGGGGTTCTCTACCGCCAGACAGTAAATTTCTGTCGATCGTGTGTCAGGCTCAGATGGTTAGCACAAGAGACAACGAGATTTATACTGGTTCGGGCCTCCGAGGAGTAATATCCTACGTCCAGTGTCGAGCTGTCGTGTTCCCGTGCTAGGGTTGTTTGTAGTAGGGGTTACAAATTGGTCGGGAGAGGGTGTCGGACCCAGGTCCCTTAGAATGGGTGTTCGCTTCGTCGGCTAACCCTCGTAACGGTTGACCTCCTCTCCCTTTTATAGATGCAAGGGGAGGGGCAACAAGGGGAAAGAAAATAAGAGTTACAGTGTCATTCACTGAGATGTCTTCCGCGCGTCGCTGTCCGTCAGGGCGCATTGAAGTGGGGTTGTGTTGCCTTGTCGTGGAAGCCGCCGCGTGGCCGGGCGGGGCTGTTCACACTGGGACGCTTGGCGCTCCTTCTGAGTAGTTTGGTGTGGACTTGGTTCGTCCGAGCACCGGACTAGCTCGCCACGTTAAGACCCAACCGTAGGCCTGAGCTCGTCGTAGGGGGTGCTTGAGTGCCTCGGGCGGAACTTGCATGCTGCAGAGTTAGAGATGATGGCGGTGTGACGGCTGCGCAGCCGAGCAGAGCCGTATTAAGGCTCCTCTCGGGGCCAGCTGCTCGCGTCGTCCGCCAGTTGGTGTGATTTCATGGCGCGGGGAATCGGTCCCCCATGCGTTGTGGTGAAGACGTTTGTGTTTTGGGGACGTACCGCGTGTCGTGGCCCACGCCTCAGTCGGAAACGGAAACTGCTCGTGTGAACAAGTGGCTTGTCGTGCGAGGCGGAAACTGCTCGGAGGGGGTCCCTCTAGTGGAGAACTGGTCGGAGATGCTCCCAACTAGTCGGGAGCATGAAGTCTTGCCAGTGATGGTCTTGACAGGGGTCCTCTGTGACAAAACCGCCCAAAATAATTTCGTATTATCGCCTAAGCCTGTCCATGTTGCCATTAAGCTAATAAATAATTATTCTGTCGCTTAAGCCGGGTAAAGCCCGATGAATCACTTACAGCAGGATC
This sequence comes from Cenchrus americanus, assembly GCA_947561735.1. Taxonomy (NCBI): domain Eukaryota; kingdom Viridiplantae; phylum Streptophyta; class Magnoliopsida; order Poales; family Poaceae; genus Cenchrus; species Cenchrus americanus. The sequence goes on from OX387245.1 coordinate 114,282,491, forward strand.
GAGATATGCGCTAAGCCCACACGAGGGCGGGACCAGAGTACAATATTACATTACATAAAAGGTTCACAAGTTCAACATTATTACAAACCAAGTTTTTCATACATAAAAGTAAACATGGTTTAGAGTTCGAACATCGGAAAGTAAACTAAACACATGACACACACAGGAGGCCATCCTTGCATATCACTCCTCATCATCGTTCTCCCATTCAAGTTCCCAACCATCTGGGATAGAACCAGGCCAGATGGGATTACCTGAAAACAACAACAAAGCAAGGCTGAGTATACTAATACTCAACAAGACTTACCCGACAAAAAGAAAATACAACTAGACATGCACGGCTTTTTGGCTGGTGGGTTTGTTTTGCCAAAAACATCTAAGAGTTGATCCTTACTTTCAAGTTTTAGCTCATATTCTAGTATGTTAACCAATCTAGGTAAGCACCTGCACTAAACAAGCATGTTGTGCAAACAACATTCAACAGGTAACAATATTAATCCAAAATGTTCCATAAATAAACATGGGGTAGCCAGTGGTCAAGCCGACTCAGATAACGGCGAGTGACTGACGATTGATCGATTTATATCCTTGCAAGGTAAACCCAAGATACACGGAAGAAGTAGACCCCAAGAATTCAAATAAAAGCAAATGGGGTCTACCCCGACCAGGCAGTTCCCAACATCCCACAGTTTGGGATCAGACGCTACAAACTCAGGTACACGGTTATCCGGAGGGTCTAACCCGACCAGTCTAGACTCACACACTATACCACGGGTAGCTAGCCCGGAGACACATCCCAAGCAGGTAGCTAGAAAGATCCCGCCCCGGTTCAGAAGGTACTAGGCTTACCGGTCCATTCCCGACAAGCACTTGGTACGTTCAATAGCTTAAACCAGCACAATGCTACTGGTCGAGACCGAACCCATTGCTCTTACCACATGAGTGAGTCATTTTAACCAACTTATGATTCCAACAAGAATATCCTATATCTCGCGAGCAATGAGTCATTACTCGACTTGTACCGTGTCCTTAAAGCATGGCACTAGCGTCCTAACATACTAGTAAAAGAGCATAGGCGTCCTAAGGATCATGCATCTAGGTTTCAAAGCAACTCCTGAAACTTAAATGCACAAGTAAACAATAAATACTGAAAGCAAAAGGTATCAAATTTTAGAACAAAAGGTCAGATGAACCGGTGCTTGCCTTCCTCTGACTCAACACTAACACTAGCCTTGGGTTCTTCTGAACTTTGGTCTAGGTCTTGCTGCACACTCAGTTGGTTCACCTCCCCACTAGCTGCTCCCTCCTCCTCCTGGGTGAGCGTATACGTCCCGTCCGGTAAATCTACACGTACACATGCATACGCATTAGATTAAAGTGAAGATGGGAGAATTACCACAAAACCAACTCTTGTTGGCCATATTCAACCAAACATTATTATTTTCTCACAGAAATTATTAGGGTGGTGTGATGCTGAACAAAACACTACTTTGATGGTGATTGTGTGCACATCTCAGCAAATTAAGTTATTAACTTCACCAAATAGTAAGGGGGTGTGTTTTAGTGATTAAAACAGAACAAAGACATGATTTCACAACTTAACACTTTAATCTCCATTTCTTTAATTAATTCCATAAAACAAGCCTTTCACCCCTAAATCCATATAAAATCAAAAACACTTCAAATGAGCCTAAGATTTTGCACACAGTAGCATATGCCTATTTTAAGCTCACAAACCAAAATTTAGCTTAAGATCATTTATAAATTAATTTGTATGAAAAACACAAATTTCAGCCTAGTAAATCACCATTAATTCATATGAAAAGATTCCCTAAACAAACTGACCCTAAAATTTTCCTACAGAGTCAACATGCCAAAACTAAGCTCTAACCTAACATGTTCGAGTGGATTCATCATATATTTCAAGTTATGAATTTGACATCCATTACAAGCATAAATACCAAACACTAATTAAACGGACTCCTAAAATCACCATTATTTTTCTAGAGGTGTTTAACATCACAACAAAGACTAGGGTGCATTGGTGCTCAAAGAAAAGTTTACTAAAGAGGCTATAAAAAGCATCAAGGTTAATATAGCATAAAGCTTACTTAAACCATAACTAAATATCTACACATCAAACTCATGCCCACTTTGGTCACAGATCTAAACATGCCATAAGAGCAACATATCCAAAAATTCAAGTTCATAGCATGTGTACAGTTTAAACTACAACAAAAGCATATCAAACTGAGTTTGATTTTTCATTCAAAAACTATAAAGAAAAACCCTATAGAACCTTTCTAGAAAAGGTAGATTTATTCACCAGGAAACCAACAAAATTGGATTTGTATTTTTCCGATTGTTCTATGATTTGTAATGATTTTTCAAAGGTTCAGCCTGGACTCTCTAGATCTGAAAATTGGGTTCTTACAAACAGGCCCCTGAAAAGATCTCAGACCTTGCAATGTAACCCCTGGTCGCGGCCAGCGACGCGGATCGCCGGAATCCGGCTAGGGGAAGGCCGTTCTTGGCAAGGAAAGGGTGGGGAGTGATCCTTGCTCACCTAGGGTTCCATTCCGGTGGTTGGAAGGGTTGGAGGAAGTGCCGGCGGCGGTGCTTGGCGGCGCCCTGCATCCATGGCCACCCCTGCTTCTGTCACCGCGTGAAGGCCGACAAGGGAGGTGGTCTGGTGGCCGGAGAAAGAGTGTGGGTGGATTGGGGACGAGCGGAGGGATTAGAGGAGGAAGAGGAGAGGGTTGGCCGGTGCTGGTGGTATGCGGACGGCCTGCTCGACGGTGGCGCGGCAAGGAACGACAGCAGCGGCTCTGCTCTGTCTCGGTCAGGAACCGGCGCACGCACGAGACGAGACCGGGCGAGAGGGGAGAGGACGACTGACCCAAGGAGGGCCTCAGGGTTGTAGCGCGCGGCCAGGGAAGCAGCCACCTGGCCCGCTGCATGCATGCGTGCGTGCACAGGCGTGCGGGCGCACGACACGTGGCCAGATCCAGTGCTCGCGGCCTGTGTGGGCACGACGTACAGGTGAACGACGAGGGGCAAACATGTATGAGTGTACAACAATTTTGTGAAACCAAAACAACACATCTAGAAAGCACTAAAAAGCATGAAACTTTTTAGGTAGATTCTGTAAATCTTAAATAACTCATTTTGCTTGGAACGGACATCATAGCTATTACATATCTCAAATGAAAATTCTTCCCAGAAGGATACTTCTGCAAATTTGGGTAAGCGGTTTGGCATCAAGATGAACTCTAAAAATTCAAAAGAAGATATGTAAATTCATGTTGGAAGAAGTACTAATTGATCAAGTGTTGAGATTTTGACCAAGGAGTTTTTTTGCAAAGTTGATCAAAACTAAGCTAAGTGTGCTTTGGGACTAACTACACTTGATTAACATAACTAATTAAGGTATTTATCTTTAATAAACACCTGGGGTGTTACAGAGTGCTCCTCGTCTTGAATCTTGGCCTTCACATTGTCAATCTTAGCCTTCACATTGTCGATGGTGTTGGAAGACCCCGCCTCGTGAGAGACTATCTCGCCGTCAAAGGGGGCCCTAATCCGGGCCCTCGTCACCAGCAGAGAGGTGATCACCAAAGTCGTAGGGAGGCAGGGGAATCGAGTTCGGGGACGGGGACAGGTCGGGAGTCTGTAAGGAATCAGATGCTCATAGCTTAAGAGGGAGGGGTGAATTAGACAACTTACAAACTTAACCTATGGATTTCACTAATTTGCATATGGTAAACTAGATCATTTCTATCTAGATGTGTAATGTATGGTTGATCCAGTGTGCAACCCTCATCCCAAAATAAGTTTTGCAACCTATAGCCAATCCCAGCATGATATTACTCTGGGAAAGTAAGGATTGCAAGAGAGTAATGCGGAAACATAAAGAGGGATGAGAAGAAGCAAATTCTTGACACACGATTTATCCCATGGTATTGGTAGGCACTAAGCCACCCCTAGTCCACATTGTTGAAGCACTGACACTATAGTATTGCTTTCTGATCACCAAGTCTCTCCCAACAGCATCACTTGACTATCCTGCTACACGTTGCTCACTATCTTGACTTCATGGGCTGCCGAATGAACCGCTGCCTCGATTCGGTTCATCCGGTGCTACTGCTTCTGTTTCGGCTCGTCTCTGTGTGTTCATAGTGATCATCGGATAGACCGAAGGTTGAACCGACCAGACCGCCGGTTCATCCGGTGCTATTGATTCCTGTGAGCTGTCCATTTCTTTTTCTCTTGAATTCATCCAACACAACTAGAATATACCCTGTCAGTTCATCTTATAGTGTCTTTTCTTCTATTTTCTATCTCGGTTTTGACCCTCAAAACATATACTATCTTCTCATTTTCTCATGTGGTATTTTTGCATCTTTGGGACCTAAAATGTCTACAAAGATATAGAGTAAATGCGGAAACATAAAGGCAAGCATGATACTACTCTAGCAAACTCTTGACACGCGATTTATCCTATAGTATCGGTAGGCACTAAGCCAACCCTAGTCCACGTTGTTGAAGCACTCACACAAGAGTATTACTTCCCGGTCACCAAGTCTCTCTCAAGAGCACCACTTGACTCGCCACAAAGGCTAGCCACTTAGGCACTTGCCAAGCTCCCTTGGTCACCTTGATGCCACCTCCACTAAGGAGCTTCTCCACCAAGGAAGGGGGTCTCCACGTACCCCGCACAAAGTGTCCTCGCCGCTCCACACCAAGCCGGAGGGTCGATGACGATTGCCGGTGAGCCACTTAGGCCCCAAGGCTTCCGGCAAACCTTGTACACCTTGATTCACTCAAGAATAACCTCACAAGGTTGGTACAACCTTGCACTCACTCAGCTCTAAGCTAAGCCTAGCACTAAGCACATACACTAAGCATATGCAAGTCTAAGGATGAGCAATTAAGCACTTGGATGGATTGGATATGATCTTCAATGTGTCTTGAACTCCTCTGCACTTCCACACAATCCAGCAACCTCAAATAGGTGAGTGGAGGGGGTATAAATAGCCCAAGGCACTCAAAGAGCCGTTGGCTAACGACCACTGAAAAAGTAAGCGTCGGATAAAGCGATGCTATCTTTTTCAAGGCGTCAGTTCATCCGATGCCCCTCCCACGTCACAAAGCCATTGAGATTCTCTAACACAACTGCTCTGATGCTATACACCGACGGTGTGTCGGTTCATCCGGTGCTGAAGACCCCGCAGCCAAGTCGTCTCTGTTAGCTTTCACGCGACCGTTGGATAGACCGACGCTTCCCCTTGACCAAGGCGTTGGATCATCTGGTGCTGAAGACTCCGTCTTGGCGCGTCTCTGTCTTGATTCAAACTGAGCGTCGAATAGACCGACGGTGTTCGCACTTAGACCGTCGGATCATCCGGTGCTACTGTCTTTGCTGTTCTTCCTCTACAACTCGTCCAACGCTACTAGAAAATGGACCGTCGGTTCATCCGATGGTGCCTAGGGTTTCAACCAGTGTACCAACTCGTCCGACGATTGCACCGACGCTTGCTATATTGGTACCGTCGGTTCATCTGACGCTGTCTTTTTCCTTCTTTTTCTTCGCGTCTTCAAGTTGGATCTTTGCTTCAACTTAACATACTTAACATGCCATTACTTATAGCCTCAAAATATATACTAAGTCCTCAAATTTGCTGTAAGTAACCTAACATGTCCATGGTATGTTAACTTGTGGTATGACATGTTAGCTTGGGCATGGTATGTTAACTTGTGCATGGTATGTTAACATGTGGTAACATCCATGGGACCTAGGAATGCCTACAAAGACATGCTAGACAATGTGGTTAGTCCCATTACTTGTGTTAGCATGAATCACCAAAATTAACTCGAACAAATGGCAAATGGGGCCATGTTCGCTACAGAGCATGAATCCTCCAGATACATACGACAGTGTATGATATGTATATCTATTATTACCAAATATACTCTAACATCTTTCCCTAGATTTGGATGCCTTAATTTCGTCTAACTATGGGCTAGTAATTTGTTAAAAAATTCTACTTGGTATCTTTACTCATTTTTGTAACTGTGAATTGTAAAGATACGTGTACCTACTTTCTGTTTGGTATCCTGCAAGATAAAAATATATAATAGAACATCTCTAAACATTACCTGAAGGAGTTCTATCTTGATCTCAAATTATTATACCATTAGTTGTGTTATGTTGGATTGAAAATTATAATGCAGATATCTCTCCAAGAGCTACTTGCGAGGTGCAATATCCAGGAATTTTACTTTGCTCACAGGACTTGAGAATTTGTAAGTGCTAAACAGTGGATTGATGCCCACTTCTTTTTATTATATATTTATTATATTTATTTCCTATTACACCATTTTCCATGAACGGGAGATTCCGTACTAGCTCCAGTTACATGAATGAACAATAATCACCCATTATTAGATTCAAACAAGAAAAGTTACTCCTCCACATTGCATTTATATTTTGCCCAAATAAACTATTCCCTAGTTAGAGAGAACTCGTATCGGAGGTACTTAACATCTTATTACAAGTTGGTTGCTATATAATACTGTGCCACCATTCATGTTTGCTAGTGCTGTGTTCGATTTTTTGGTCATTTGGAGCAGCACACGTGCCTGACCACTCTTCTACGTGGCTTTTATCCCCTAAGAAAGATATATATTCATTGTTGATGTGTTATAAATCATGCTATAGGCTGATATGTCCTGGATTTTATCTTATTCCATTCATTTAGAGTTTTGATTGAAGACCTGCTTATATATGTCGTTTCAGATTGTTAAACACATATTTCTGCAAATGTTTCAGGGACTTGTCTTATAACAACCTGATTCCCTACTGAATCGGTATTCTGCGTGGAACCGGAGGAGGCTAGCGGATGAGGGCCGAGGGAGCGGAGCTGGGCGCTGATGAGCGGCAGGTTGGGCGGCCGGCCACCGTTAGGCTTTGCCGTCTCACGCTCGCCCCTCATCCGTGGGCAACGGCGGAGCTGGGAGCGCCAGAGGGTAAGGTACGTTCGCTGGTTTCTGCAGATTCGGATCGGGCGTTAGAAGCGGCGGCCATCGAAGCCCCCAGCTCGGGGTCGAGTGTGGGTTCGTCGGCGGACCCTTTGCTCGGTTTGAGGAAGGCGGGGTCTGGCTCCCGCTTTTGAATTCTCTCCGAGGACGAGGACGAGGACGAGAGCTCCGAGTGTAGCTCGGTTGCAGATGTTGAGGAAAACCAAGCTGGTCGCGGAGGCGACTTGGCTTCTCACCATGGCGAGAGTCCGCAGGGGCCGTCCCTAGGGGAAGGTCTTGCGTCGATGTACGATGGAGGCGCGAGCAGCACAGGCTCGAGCCGGCGTAGTTCGGCGAGGACACTGTGGTCAGGCAAATGTGAATCTCGGGGGGGGACAAGCATACGTGTGAAAGACGCGACTTGGACTTCCATTGGCTAAGACCGGTGGGCAAGCCATGGCGGGGTCCTCTGCCGCCGGCGAGGGTTTCACCCAGGGTGTCACTAGGGGACGTCCCGGCAACAGATTATCGGCATGGAATGGGGGGTAGTGTGCTGCGGCTTTCTGATTTGAATGGGGCTTGTGTGGTTCCGCCTGGCGCTCGGTCGTCGTTGGTTCGGGAGCCGCCGCCACAAGGGAAGACGAAGGGGATTCGCTGTGATAGGTGGTTCAAAAAACGTATTCCCTGTGACGACTCGTTTCTTGTGCCAAGGCGACTGGGCTGTCGCGGGCGGAGTGGAAGCCAGCCGGCTTTCTGTGTCACACAGAAGGCTTAGGGTTTCTCTTGGCTAACGCTGGAGTCCTATTGTCTATCGCCAAAACAAAAAAAGACCCCTCATCTGCTTGCGTCACTTTCTCCCTCCGAGGCGGCGGCGCCGATGCAGCACCAGCAGAGGAAGGAAAGGGAGGCCCGACAGGGGAGAGGGCGTGTGGAGAGGGGTCCCGGATGGGAGAGAGGCGGCAGGACAGGCGTGGATGCTCCTAGGCGGCCCCGTGGGCGATGCAAGGTCACAGGAAGGTGGAGATGGGTAGGGGTTTTCAGTAGGATTTCGGAGGTAGTGGCTATGGCGGTCAGTGCGGTGGAAGGTTTATGCCTAGAGGTCGTGGTTCCTTCGGGGGACGCGGTGGCAGAGATGGAAAAGGGTTTGGGGGCCGTTGGAATCAAACAAGCCATACAGCAGTGCAAGGAGAAAGACGCACCGAGGGGCAGGGTGCTGACCGTGCAGGTTCATGAGGCATGGAGGAACAGGTGAAGATGCAGCAAGGTGGTTTGGAAGGGGGAGATGTGGTGATGGCTGAGGTAGGAGATGGCGAGAAGGTGGAGGGTGGAGAGGGCACGGGCGGGATCAGGTGCCTCAAATGCACTAAGAAGGGTCACATTGCGGCAAAATGCACTAAAGAAATCTATTGTGTGATTTGTGACAGTCATGATCATGTGAATCACAAGTGCCCGGTTTTGAAGATGCCAAGGCCAGTGGCGCATGCAGTAGGATACACTGTGCATGGTTTAGGGTTTCATCATATCCCTCGTCCACCTCTCGCTAAGGCTAAGAGAGAGTCTAGGATGGCTCTTATTTCCGTGGAGGGAGGACAACTTTTTAAGGAGGTTGTGATTTTGCAGTTGGAGAGGCTCTTCCCCGGTAAATGGGTGTGGGATTTGAAGGATCATGAGGAGAATTCTTTTCTCACTAAGTTTCCCTCTAAGGTGGAGTTGCAGCAAGCAATAGCTTTTGGTGGTGCTGATATTAAAGGTGTAGGCGCCCCTGAGGGAGCACATATCAAGTTTGAGATGTGGAAGGAGAAGGAAGCGAGGTTTTTACTTCCAAAGGTTTGGGTTAGAATTGGTGGACTGCGGAAAGAGCTTAGGGAGTTTTTGGAATTGTGGGCGATTGGTTCGTTGCTCGGGTCGACTCAAATGGTGGACATGGAAACAACAAGAAAGAATGACTTTGGGCGGGTATTGGTTGCTGTCCTTAACCCAACTTTGATCCCTAGTAATCTTGATGTGGTTATTGGTGATCACTACTTTGAGCTTGAGTTTGAAGTGGAGAAAATGGGTTTTGATGTGAACGGAGAGGAGGCAGCAATAGAGTGGAGTGGGGGTGGCAGCAAGGAGGGAGATGGAGAGTTAGAGGGGGCTGAGTTGGAGGACGGGCGAGAGGCAGAAAGGCAGAAGATGGAGATAAGGCAAGAGGAGGGCAGCAAGGGTGACGGGGCTGATATTAGCAACATCACAAAGCTGTCACTCAAAGAGCAAATGCAGAATATGGATGAGGAACAATTTGAGGCTTTCCTAAGGAAGAAAGCGGGGGAATTATGAATATGGTGGCTGTCCCGGTGATAGCCGAGCTAGCGGACAAGGTGACGTAAGAGGAAGTGGAGGATGGGCAGCTGGTTCGGGCTGTGAACGAGGGGAAAGAGGAGCACAATTTGGAGAACAAGTTGGAGAAGGTGGCTGCAGTTCTGGAGGCTAATTTGGGGCAGGTTCGTTCCAGCCCACGGCTGCAGCACTTGAGAGATGAGCATACCTTGGCTAAAGCTGAGGGGAGGGCAGCAAAGAAGAACTTGGAGCTACGAGGAGGTATGCTTTCTTCTAATCCTTTAGTATCTATTGATAAGTCCTTTGAATTGGATTGCTTGCAACAAGTAGGGATTACATGTGGTGAATCAGATCAATGTAAATTAGATAACATCCAACATGTTTTAGCCTCAAATTTAAAGCAAGATAACTTAGATCAAGATGATAGAGAACCTTTTGATTCGGATAGTGGCAGCAATGGAGAAGGTATTTATGAGTTTGAAATTAATGCTTTAAAAAACCTTTGTGAGGAAATGATGGACGAGGTGTTTGATGAGACAAGTTTCCCTTTAAATTGTGAACTTAATTGTCACTTGAGAAAGGACAAGTTTCACGCTAAGTCGTGCTTGAGAAAAACTTGTAAGAATAGGAGAGCCAAGTATATTAGAGGTGTTCCAAGATGAAAGGCATTTTTTGGAATAGCAGAGGTCTTAGTGACTTGGCTAAATCTAGATTTTTAGGTGATATAACCAGAGAGCACAACCTAGAGTTTATTGCTCTTCTGGAAACGGGTAAGAATAATTTCTCTCAAGGCGTGCTGGATAATTTCAGTGGTGGGAGAAATTTTATTTGGTATTGGACTAAGCCTCACGGTAGATCCAGGGGTATTTTGTTAGAAGTAAATTTGGAGGGTTTGGATATTGGTAGCATAGAAGAGGGGGATTTCTTTGTGAAGTTCAGATTGAGAAATAAGAAAGATGACTTCAAATGGGTGCTGGTGGCGGTCTATGGGGTTGCCCAACCTGAATTTAAGGAGTCATTTTTAACTGAATTAGTGCAATCTTGTAGCAAGGAAAACCTCCCATTATGCGTGGGTGGTGATTTTAACATCATTGGGAATAGAAATGAGAAGAACAATGATAGATTTGATGAGAGGTGGCCTTTTCTCTTTAATGCGGTGATTGACGGGCTTGATTTAAGAGAAATTGAGATGTCAGGTCGTAAATACACCTGGGCCAATTCTCGAATGATTCCTACTTATGAGAAGCTTGACAGGGTGTTAGTGAGTTCAGAATGGGAGCAAAAATTTCTTTTAGCCACAGTGGTGGCGCTGAGTAGAGAGATCTCAGATCACATGCTGCTTCTTCTTGATACTGGGGAGAAGGGTGTGGGTAAAGATAAGAATGCTTTCAAGTTCGAGCTAGGTTGGCTTCTGAAGGATGGCTTTTTTGAGCTAGTGTCAGAAGTATGGCATAAAGAGAGGAAAGGAAATTCTCCCATGCAGAGGTGGCAAAACAAGATTAGGAGGCTAAGGAAATTCTTAAGAGGTTGAGCAAAAAATATGATGGGGGCATATAAAAATGGGAAACAAGAGCTTTTGTGAAGAGCTGAGGAGTTAGATAAAAAAGCTGAGACCCAGCTGCTGAGTCAGCAAGAATGGGACCTACGGCAGTGTGTTAAGGACAGACTCGCACAACTTCTTAGGGAGGAGGAGATGAGATGGTTCCAAAGGGATAAGACCAATGAAATTCTTAAAGGGGATAATAATACGAAATATTTCCAGATGGCTGCTAATGAGAAAAGAAGAAAAACTAGATTTTTTCGACTTGAGCAGGTGGAAGGCACTATAGAGGGAGAAGATCAGCTACAAGAATATGTAACAAATTATTACAAAGAACTATTTGGAAAGCCGGAGAGGAATAATTTCTCAATGGACGAATCCTTGGTTGAGGATGTTCCTCAAATTACTCCGGAGGAGAACGAAGCACTAGTGGCAGAGTTCTCAGAGAAGGAGGTGCCATATGTGATTTTTCAAATGAAGCATAATAAATCACCGGGACCGGATGGCTTCCCGGCTGAATTTTATCAAGTTTTTCGGAGTCTCATTAAGAACAACCTTATGGCTATGTTCAGAGACTTTCACAATGGTAGCCTCCCTCTGTTCTGCCTTAACTTTGGAACCATTACTTTGTTGCCTAAGGCACAGGAAGTCACAAAATTCAGCAATATTGCCCTATTTGCATGCTCAATGTTAGTTTTCAGATTTTTACAAAAGTGATTGCAAACAGGCTTTCGCTGGTAGCAAGCAAAGTGATTGGGCCATCGTAGTTGGCTTTCCTGACGGGGCGTAATATTTTAGAGGGGGTTGTTGTCCTTCATGAGACTTTACATGAGTTGCGGAGGAAAAAGCAAAAGGGGATTATCTTAAAGCTAGACTTTGAAAAAGCTTAAGATAAAGTGAACTGGGTTTTCTTGCAGCAAGTGTTAAGGATGAAGGGGTTCTTTAGTAAATGGTGCCAGTGGATAGAAAAGATAGTTTCTGGCGGCAGTGTTAATGTTAAAGTTAATGATGAATCCGGTCACTTTTTTCAAACCAGGAAGGGTTTCAGGCAGGGTGACCCTCTTTCACCCGTTTTGTTTAACGTGGTGGCAGACATGTTGGCTATGCTCATTGAGAGATCAAAATCATAGGATTTGTTTGATCGATTGGTTCCTCACTTAGTTGATGGGGGCCTATCCATCCTGCAATATGCACATGACACAATTTTGTTCCTTGAAGATGATTTGATAAAGGCCAGGAATTTGTAGCTCGTGCTAGGCGCGTTCGAAAAGCTTTATGGCCTGAAGATAAACTTCCGTAAGTGATTTGTTTGGTTTTGGCGAAACAAAAGATAGAATTGCTGATTATGTGGAGATGTTTGGTTGTAAAGAAGGGGAAATGCCTTTTAGGTACTTAGGAATCCCGATGAGCAGTCGCAAACTCTTAAATAAAGATTGGAGTGTAGTTGAAGAGAGATTTCAGAAAAAACTGAGTAGTTGGAAGGGCAAGCTTCTTTTGTCAGGAGGGAGGCTTGTGCTGATTAATTTGGTGCTTTCAAGCTTTCCAATGTTCTTGATGTCGTTCTTCAAAATACCTAAAGGTGTAGTGCCGTAGTGGAGAAGCTTGACTATTATAGATCTCGTTTTTTCTAGCAATGTGATGAGCATAAGAAAAAATATAGACTGGCTAAGTCGAGTATTTTGCGTAAACCGAAGAGTGTTGGGGGCCTTGGTATTATCGATTTGGAGGTGCAGAATAAGTGTTTGTTGAGTAAGTGGTTGTTTAAATTGTTAAATGAGGATGGCGTGTGGCAAGAGATTCTAAAGAAGAAATATCTAAAAAACAAAACACTTGCACAAGTACAAAAGAAAAAGGGGACTCACAATTTTGGTCTGGGCTAATGGAAGTTACGAGTATGTTTCTCGAAAGGGGCCGGTTTATGGCCCAAGACGGCACTCAGACTAGATTCTGGGAGGATCTTTGGGTCAGAAATGAACGGTTGATGAAAAGTTTCCCATCCCTGTATATTATCGCTAGGAAAAAGATTGTTACGGTGGCTCAAGTTTTAAGTACAGTGCCACTTAACATTTCGCTTAGGCGGGCGGTGGATGGTGAAAACCGGGTTAATTGGTTGAAGTTAGTAGGCTGTATATTGGGAGTACGCCTTAATAGGTAGAGACACACTTTTGTTTGGAATAGAAGCAAGTCTTTCTCAGTGCGAGCTATGCACAGTGATATTATGACTAGGGAAGGGGTTCCCTTTGATACTTCTTCTTGGAAAATTAAAGTGACTTTAAAAATCAAGATTTTCCAGTGGTATTTAAGGAAAGGGGAAGTTCTTACTAAAGATAATTTGGCTAAGAGAAAATGGAAGGGAGGAGTCGAGTGTTGTGTTTGTGGTCAATATGAGACAATTCAACATCTCTTCTTTGATTGCCCGATTGCTATGCAAGTTTGGAGCACAGTTAGTATTACTTTTGATATTAAAAAGCCAAGAACTATGAATGATATTTTTGGAGCATGGATTAAAAGCTTTAGTGTTAAACAGAGAAAGCATGTGCTGCTAGGGGTCGCGGCAGTGTGCTGGGCTATATGGCTTAGTAGGAACGATTCGGTTTTTCAACGATCAAAACCTTGTTCATGCTTGCAGGTAATTATTAAAAGCGCCTTCTGGATGAGGAGTTGGTCAATCTTGACCAAGGAAGAAGAGGGGAGGTGTTTGCTGGTTAGAAGTCGTTGTTTGGAGACGACCGCGTTAGAAATCTTCAACAAATTTGGCTGGAATTCGTTGAGAAGGATTACTAATTAGTAGTCGTTTATCACTGGTTGTGTGTGGCAGCAAACGTGTTGCATCTGTTGCTTTGTTTTCAGTTTGTCTATGACGTCCTGTGAACCTGTCAGTTTAGTTGTGTGGTTGTAGTCTGAGTACTGCCTTTGTAATGCTTTGGACCTTGTTTGGGCTGCGTACACTCTCCAGGGAGTGTAGAGGCCGGGTTCTTTAATCCAATTTCTAAAAACTTTGCCATCACTTCGAGTTCTGTAAGTGCATATCTTTGTTGCAAATTGATACGAACTAGGAGCCTTTTGCGTCTTATGTAATTTCAGATTTGAATCTCAGGGAGTTATATGCAACAAAACATTAGTTTCGTCAACAAACAGAGGAGCTGTCATACCAATATCAGTAGTGGTTCCTGTTCTTCTAGTGGTTGTACTTGTTGTTTCGTATTTCTTCTGGCGGCAGAAAAGAAAGCCCAATGGTGCACATCCCCTAGCTTGTTCTGTCCTGTATTTATATGTTTTCATTCATATTTCCTGCACATTAATATACTTGCTACTTCAGTTCTATGTCTGACATCTTGCGCAATCAGTTTCCACAACGAACCCTGCAAGAGATCAACAACTTGAGAAAGCTCTGGGAAGTGGAAAAGATCATGGGGGCCGTCTGAAAAATACTGATAATCGCCGGTTCACTTACAAGGATCTGGAGAAGTTCACTAATAATTTCAAGCGGTTCATAGGACAGGGAGGTTTTGGGCCTGTGTACTATGGCCATTTAGAAGACGATACGGAGGTTGCTATAAAGATGCGTTCAGAATCATCATCGCATGGCTCAAGAGGTACAAAAAACCACTGATGCGTATATGGCTCAAGACAAATTAGAAATTACGTTTTGCACTTATCCAATATGGTTTGTTTCTTGTACAGGTTCAGAGCTTGACAAAGGTGCATCATAGGAATCTAGTGTCTTTGTGATCATTTCAGAGGTTTTGCAATTTCGTACTTTTGAATGTTGATTGCAAATTGCTTGCAAATTATATCTGAAAACATGTGTAGATGTTTGAGTATAATATTTTATCTTGACATGCCTATGCCAGCTAGCTTTTACTAAGTTCATAGAAAAGTGCACTAAAATAATCTACGTCAGATAAGTTTTATTAGAAGTATTTATTATTTTAAGGTATTTTTTGAAGGTTGTATTTATTATTCACATTAGTCATAATGTATTTTTTATAAATCTAGTCAAAGTTAAAAAAATTGTACATATAAAAACACTAATCATCTTACGTTTTGGAATGAACTTTTAAGCCTAATATATAATGTTAGAAACAATCAATCAATGCATATTGAGGGTGGATCGCTTAGCTTGTATGCTAAGCTTAGCAGAGGGAATTGATCATTTGAACATTAAAATCATCTAGCCCAATATTTTTTCCACTACTGGTACTCCTACCCTCCAATTAGATATCATCCCCTATCGCTAGTTCAATTGACCCAGAAATGTAAACAAAATCCAACATGACTTGGATAGTACCGAAAGCCACCAACTAATTTAATGGAAATAATTAAATAAAATAAATTGGTGGTCCCACCAAACGGGTACTTCCTGTGCTACCATGTTGGTACTTCTCGGTACTACATGGTACTACCACCGTTATGGTACTACCACCGTTAGATTTCATCACATGAATGGCTCATGTTAATTACAAACACTATAGAATCTCTAATTACATATATAATATTTATAATAAAATGTGTATTTTTCTTAGAGAAAATTGACCCAGAAATGTACAAACTCGTCATTGCATATTCATTGACATGTGAAGCTGTGACAAAGTTTCTCTTTGAAAGGTAAAAGTGGTGTCGCAGAAACCTTCAACTGGGGAACCCGCATATGAGTAGCACTCGAAGCCGCACAAGGTGTGCTGAAATAGAAAGAACATAGAGACCTTTAGATTTTTCAATAGAATACATGTTATTATATATTCTAATCTTTTTCTGTCATATATGTAGGATTGGATTATCTGCATAAAGGTTGCAAACTTCCAATAATTCATAGGGATGTAAAGACCAGCAACATTCTACATTGTCGAAATTTGCAATCTAAGAGACTGTTCGGTTGGCTGGTGGCTGATGGCTGGTGCTGGTTTGTTCTGAGAGAAGAGTACTGCTGGCTGGTTGCGGCTGGTTGCTGGTGGCTGATTCGTTCTGAGAGAAAAGTACTGCTGGCTGGTGGCTGATAAGCCGAGCGAACAGGCTGTAAAATAGCGGATTTTGGGCTTTGCAAAACGTATCTTAGTGATACTCAGACTCATATATCAGCCACTGTAGCTGGTACAGTGGGTTACATTGATCCCGAGTATGTTCAGTTTCTGTAGTATAACCTCGTTTTCTTGCAGCTGATTTTTTAATGACACATAAATCATTACAAGCTAAATCCGCCAAGTTAATTAATTTAACGAAAGCTGGTAATCTTAGACTTCTATATGTGAAGTGTTTTTTTACATTTTTCCTGATTGCTGTTTTTTCTAGGTACTACCAAACTGGAAGACTTACGAAGAGCAGTGATGTGTACAGCTTTGGAGTTGTTCTACTGGAGGTAGCCACCGGTCAGCCACCAAAGGTTCCGGGCAGAGGTCACATCGTTCATTTTGTTAAACAGACATACGACTTGGAGGTGCCTATGACCTCGGTTCCATGTGGAAGTTGGTCAACATTGCCATAATGTGCACAGCGGATGCTGCTGCTCAAAGGCCAAATATGGCTGCCGTTGTTATACAGCTAAAGGAGAGCCTTGCCTTGGAGGCAGCTCGCGTGAGGACAGTATAACATAGTTAGGGCATGTCTAGGGAGGATATAGCAACATTAATTTGGTTTCATATTTGGTCCAAAACGAGGTACGGTTTTACCAATATGTTCCCCCTGGGTTTGGCCTTTGAATCATTGGTCAATAATAATCGATGCACAATAATAATGTATTTTCGTTCTGATTTGAATCTAGAACTGCGCTTCTCTATGCTGGCTTACCACTACAGGATTCATCACTTTTGCCCAGCGTTCCATTCAAATGGATGACGGTGATTAGTATGTCTTTTATCTACTCAACATAGTCTGGTCTTTCACCCAGCAAAATTTTCATTCAGATACACTTATTGATCATCTTCGACATTAGGCCAAGAGTTACACCAAGCATGTGTTCCGAGCCACTAGCTCACAGAAATACTCTTGATGTCTTTTTGCAAATCTAGTACTGTACTGGATTTTCATGACTGTGGAAAATGCAAAACCAACTTGTAACCATCTAGGCCCTTTCACACCTTTGGTAAGGGTGTGTTTCGGTGATAAATGACAACCATATGCTTGTGACTAACCGTTGTTTTGTAGCGGATTTCATATTGGGTTATTGTCGCAAGTATTGAATGGAATGAGACCCCTCAATTTGAATTTAAGGACTAAAAATGGATGAATACTACAAGGCTAAGGACTTTGTTAGTTCTAAGTGTCACAAGGAAATGAAGGACACTTGGATTGCTAGTTTGTAGTGTTCGACCGTACTATTAAGAGGGGTTCGTACACTAATAGCTTGACCATGCACTCAAAAGCCATAAAAATATGCACACTCAAGTTCCTTGGTTGTCAACTAGCTCAGAGAGTTCATGGAAGCAAGGTTGAAGCAAAAGAATTGACGGAAAACTCAAAGGCGCTGAATTGGATGAGTTAAAATGAAGTTCATAGCGTCAGATGATTTGACGCCCTGTTTTCTAGATGCGTCGGATGAGTTCTGTGGCCAAAGTATTCAAAACAGACCGTCGGATGAACCGACGGTACAGGCATCGGTTCATCCGACGCCTTAGGGTTTGGCTACAGTATGGGTCAAGGCTCAGAGCTTAAGCATCAGATGATCCGACGCCTTGACCATCGGTTCATCCGACGCTTGCATTTAAATCATACAGAGACGCGAAGTCAACTGCTTCAACACCGGATGAACTGACGCTTGGATAGGTATACTCAGCGGTTCATCCAACGATTTAATTCAAATCATACAGTACCGCCCCGAGTGTGAAGTCTTCAGCACTGGATGATCCGACGGGGCGTCAGTGTATAGCGTCGGTGCATTTTCTAGGTTTCTTGGTTCAACAGCTATATTGGGGTATATGAGTGACCGGATGATCCGACGCTTTGCAGGGGGAGACCATCGGTTCATCCGACGGTACTACTTTTTCAGGAAACCTTTTCTAATGGCTAGTCTCCCTTGCTAGGCCTATAAATATGACCCCCTACCTCTCTTGAGCTGCTTTTGCCATTCTGAAGATCCATTGCAGCCAAGGAGAGAAGCAGAGTGTGTTCTTGACATTTGGCATTCTCTTCCTATTCATTGAGGTGCTCTTCTTAGTGATCAAGAGTGTTCAAGGTGTATACATGGCTTAGCTGAGTGCTCAGGTCAAGTGAAGGTGTGCGGGCTTGTTACTCTTGGAGTTTGACGGCTCCTAGACGGTCTAGCTGACTTGGGGGTTCTTGGTGAGCTCTTGGAGATTGTGGGAGCCTCAAGACAAGCTTGGTGTACACGGTTCAAGACCCACCGTGTGACAACCCCACACGAGATAATTCCGTACTAGCGCCTAAACCACTCCATTTGGTCATAAGCGATAATAAAGAATCATCCTGTTGAGTGTTGCCGGGTTTACACCCGGTAAATCACTTGGAAACACAGAGAGGATCGAACGTATGCATTAAAACTCCCACGAAGGAGAGTCCAGAGTGCCTTACAAATTAACCATCACATCCCCGTAGGGGTCATTATTACAAACATGGTCCTTTGACATGAAAGTAAATGGTTCAGAGTTTATTGAAAATAGCGGAAGATAACTAAACGATACGATCACATCATAGGAGGCCTGTCCATGATGCAATCATTCTTCGTCATCCACCCATTCCAGCTCCCAGCCGGGTGGAAGTTCTCCGGGCCACACATCAGATGCATTACCTGGAACAACATTTATAAATCAAGGTTGAGTATACTAATACTTAGCAAGACTTACCCGTCTAAAAGAGAGACTTTACCTCTAGTCTTGCAAGGCTTTTGGCTAGTGGGTTTGTTTGCCAAAAAGCTGCTAAGTAGTGAATCCTTACTTTCCATATTTTAGCTCATGTTCTAGTTGAAGTAATCATTACTAGATAAGCAACTATTACAACCAAAGTTGTACAAACAATTAATCAAGGTAATATCTTCACAAAGTTCCATCTTAAAGGGATATCATGGGGTAAGTAGTCTCAGATGATGGTGAGAGGCCGACAATCGATTGATTCATAACCTTGCAAGGTGGACCTAAACACGCGAAAGGTATCCTCACCAAGAGTACACCAACCAGGCGGTTCCCGTCATTCTTCGGTTTGGGGATAATAGCTCACAGTCTTAAGTACAAGGTTTATCTGGGTTACGCCACTAAGGTCACCCAGCCTCACGCATGCACTCGGGTGGCGAGCCCGGGGCCGCAACCCTAAGAGTAGTGATAGTAAAACCCTGTACCGCCTCATTTAGGTACTAGGCTTACCGTACCCATTTCCGGCAAGTGTTTAGTACTTTCAAACACTTAGCCCACGAAGCCATTGGACCGGAGCCCAAATCCCATGCTCTTACCACACGTGCAATCCATTTAATCATCTGGTGATTCCATAAAGGAGATCCTATTCTCGCGAGTGACGAACATCACTCGACTTGTACCGGATCCTTAAGCATAGCATCTAGTGACCTAACATGCTAGTAAAAGATCATAGGTAGTTATGGATCATGCAACTAGGGTTTCATTTCAACTCCTGAACTAGGGTTTCATTTCAACTAAGGTTTCATTGCAACTAGGGTTTTATGGATCGGGCAACGGCGGCGACGGGGTATTCTCGGGCGCGTGCAACGAGTGAACCGGGAGAGGTTTTTATAGGCCGGGAGCTTCACAAGTGACGTCGCCCAAGCGTCGTGCCTACAGGAACCGCGACATGGGCGCCAAGGCGGTGGACGACATGCGGCGGGGCTCCGGCCAGTGGCGGATGGCGGTGCGCCCGCGCGCGTGTGCGCGGCGGCCGCGTGTCACCGGCCTAGGGGTAGGAGGCTCGTCACGCTCACAAGCGCACGGTGCTCGGGGAGGCTCACCGGACCGGCGATCAGCGGCCTGCTCCGGCGTGCGTGCCCGGCGGTACGGCGGCGGGACCGACGGGGCATGCCCATGGTGCGACGTCGTGCGCGAGGGCTCGAGTGTGCAATGTCAGTTCGACTTACCCCTTTTCCACTCGAATTTTCTCTAGATTTCCAAATGAAAGTGGCCCAAACTTTGAATACTGAAGTTGTCCAACAAGTTACCATCTTCAAAAATGCCAAAGGGTATAGGGGGTTTTCTCACTGGTTTAGGCAGGAACGGGCGCACAAAGTCGCCAAAAACTCGGCGCCAGTGAACAGGAGCAGGACACCTTCACAAGCATTTTTCACCAAGATTTCCTTCGAATTTCAAATGCCAATCAACAACAAAGTTGTGTGCCTTGAGATTCTGCACATTTTTCCCTTTGGGTGGTTTTGAAGTGTTTAGGGAAATTTTGGAGAACGTGCCAAAGTTCTAGAATGGCAACAAGGGGCCAAAGGGGATAAAGGGGTTTTGAGTTAGGCTTTGGCCAAGGGTTGACCTAATGTCCTCAAGGGTAGTTAGAGGAGTGATTAAGTGGGTCATTAGCACAAATTGTCACTGAGCAAAACACGGGGTACGACACCTTGTGACCAATTCAAAGGGGTACGACACCTTCTTCCATACAAGGCTTCAAATGGGGCCATCTTCAAACTAGCTTGATAACTATTGTTGTAAGCAAACTCTGCTAGAGCTAGGCATTTGTCCCATGATTTTTCAAAATGAATGACGCAAGCTCTCAACATATCTTCTACCACTTGATTTACTCGTTCCGTCTAACCATCAGTCTGAGGGTGATAACTGGAGCTATGGATTAGCTTGGTTCCCAAAGATTCGTGCACTTGTGCCCAGAAGCGAGCAACAAATTGAGTGCCTCGATCTGACAAGATAGTCTTGGGAACACCATGTAAACGCACTATGAGGTCAATATAGATTTCCGTGTAGCGCTCAGCTGAATAGGTGGTGTGAATGGGAGTAAAGTGAGCGGTCTTGGTAAGCCGGTCCACTATTACCCAAATGGAATCATGCTTCCGGGGCGTGAGAGGTAAACCGACAATGAAATCCATGCTGATATCGTCCCACTTCCATGCAGGAATGGATAATGGTTGCATTTGACCTGCGGTCTTTAGATGACTAGCCTTGATTCTTTGACATGTATCACAACTGGACACAAACTCAGCTATTTCACCCTTCATTTTGACCACCAAAAGTTTTCCCTAAGATCTATGTACATTTTGGTACTTCCGGGGTGAATGTTGAACTTAGAGAGATGGGCCTCATCTGAAATCTCCTTCTTTAAGTCTTGATCCCGAGGTACCACTAATCTTTGTCCGAACCAAACAACTCCCTTGTCATCCTTTCGGAAACAATCATACTTGGGGTCTCCTTCTTCTAATTTCTGTTTGATTTTCTGAACCTCTTCATCATTGAGTTGAGCTATAGCGATTCTCTCATGGAGAGGGGATTCGATCGAAATAGCATGAAGCTTGCCGTGCTCGACCACTTCCAAGCTAAGCTTTCTCATTTCCTCGCATAAAGCTTCATTCTTCGGCTCTAACGTCACATAGTTGCAATGCTTGCGGCTAAGCGCATCTGCAACCACGTTAGCCTTGCTGGGATGATAGTGGACTTCCAAATCATAATCCTTGATTAATTCTAACCATCTTCTTTGCCTCATATTCAAGTCAGATTGAGTGAAGATATACTTGAGACTCTTGTGGTCGGTGTAGATATTGCAGTGGTTACCCATCATGTAGTGCCGCCAAAGCTTCAAGGCATGCACAACTGCTGCTAACTCAAGATCATGAGTCAGATAGTTCTTCTCATGAGGTCGAAGTGCCCGTGAGGCATAGGCAAGGACTCAGTTTTCTTGCATAAGCACGCAACCAAGACCAGTGCCCGAAGCGTCACAAAACACCTCAAACGGTTTGGACATATCTGGTTGAGTCAATACGGGAGCTGAGGTTAAGTGTTTCCGCAAGGTGTGAAAAGCTTGGTCACACTCCTCGCTCCACACAAACTTGACACCCTTCTTCAAAAGTTCAGTCATGGGTTTAGCTATTCTGGAGAAATCCGGAATAAACCGACGATAATAGCCTGCTAGACCCAGAAAGCTACGGATTTGATGTACTGATTTGGGTGGCTTCCAATCCATGACCTCCTGCACTTTGCTAGGATCCACGGAGATACCATCCTTGGAAATAGTGTGACCCAAAAACTTCACACTATCCAGCCAGAATTCACATTCAGAGAATTTAGCATAGAGTTTGTGATCTCTCAACCGCTCAAGACAATACGAAGATGCTTCGCATGCTCGGCTTCGCTTTTAGAATATATGAGAATATCATCGATGAAGACCACTACGAACTTGTCCAGTTCATTCATGAAGACTGAGTTCATAAGGTACATGAAATAGGCAGGTGCATTGGTGAGACCAAAAGACATCACTAGGGATTCATAGAGACCGTATCTGGTGGAAAAGGCTGTCTTTGGTACGTCACTTGCCCGAATTTTGATTTGATGATAGCTAGATCGAAGATCAATCTTGGAAAAGACTTTGGCACTAGCCAATTGATCAAAGAGAACATCAATGCGGGGCAATGGATATTTATTCTTAATTGTCACCGCATTGAGTGGACGATAGTCAACGCACATCCGCAAACTACCATCTTTCTTTTTCACAAACAGAGAGGGACTTCCCCAAGGAGAAGAACTTGGGTGGATATATCCCTTATCAAGCAATTCGTGCAACTGAACTTTCAACTCTGCCAGTTCTTTGGGTGGCATTCGGTAGGGCCTTTTAGATATTGGTGCAGTACCTGGCTGTAGTTCTATGACAAATTTGGCGTCCCTATCTGGTGGCATACCAGGCAAGTCATCGGGAAAAACGTCGGCATACTCGCACACCACTGGAATATCTTCTAGTTGGATGGATACGGCTGCATAGGAACAAGAATTGGTGCTTTCCACTTTGGGTAGGTACAAGATAGTATGACCACTGGTAGGGGAATGGATTTCTATCCTTCGAGTGGCAATATCCAAAACAACTTGATGTTGGGTCAACCAATTCATTCCTAGAATCACATCTAGACCTGCCAACCCCAAATGAATTAGGTTGGTTAAGAAGGTTTTGCTGCCGAGCTGCAAAGGAACGACTTTGGTTGTAGTGTTGGAGAGGATCCTTCCTTCTGCTGTGGCTACGACGAAAGATTCTTTGGTCTGACAAGAATGTAATCCCAACTTGCTCACTAGACTTTCGCTAATGAAACTATGAGTTGCTCCAGAATCAAACAATATTCTAACAGGTGATCACGGATAGAGAATGTACCCGTCAGCACTGCTGCTCCCTCTGGGATGTCAGCCAAGGTGGTGAAGTTGAGTTTACCCTGCTTGACTTGCACCACGGGCTTCTTGACTTGGTTCCCTTGACGGAAGCCTGAGCCTACGCCCTGCTTGTTCTGCCTGGGCTTAGGGCACTCATTGGCGTAGTGTCCGGGTTGCCCACAATTATAGCAGCAACGATCCTTGGTAGCACTGTAGTTGTTGTTGTTAGTCGGGGGTGCACTAGGCTTGAATGGCTGCTGCTGTGCCTTACGGAACTGGAAGTTCCCAGATGGCTTGTTTTGAGACGGGGTCACTCTCCAGTGTCCAGTTGAAGATGACTGGGGAGGACACTAAGTACCTTTCTTGATGAAGCGGAATTTCTTGCTTGACCCACCAGTAGTGGTGAATCCAGCCTGCCTCTTTCTATCTCTCTGGGCTTTGGACATGGCATCCTCTTGAGAAATGGCCTTGTTCATAAGGTCCTGATAGTTGTTAGGCTCATAAAGATTAAGCCTCTCATAGAGATCCCCGTGCATCCCATCACGGAAATGCTCTATCTTCTTGGCATCGTTATCAACATGATGCCCACCATACTGACACAAGGCATTGAATTTCTTTGCATACTCATAGACCGTGTCAGATCCTTACTTTAGAGCAAGCAACTCCTTCATCTTCCTATCCATGAGACCCTTAGAAATGTGATGTTCCTTGAAGGCCTGCTTGAATTCAGCCCAAGTGATCTGATGTCCGGCGGGAATCATGGTCTTGAAGTTCTCCCACCATATCAATACTGCACCACGGAGCTGGAGAGCAACGAAGCTGGCCTTTCGCTCCTCGGAGTAGGGCAAGGTGAACACGAAGAACTTGGCTTCAATAGCCTTGATCCACGCATCGGCAGCCAGTGGCTCTTTGGCGTCTTCAAAAGTCGGGGGCTTCATGGCATAGAAATGCTCATATTTAGTGACTCGAGGCTGGCCGTCGATGTTCTCCCCACGAGGATTATTCTGCAGCTGCTGAGCAAGCTGCTGCTGCGTTTGCAAGAGCTGCCGCATCACCTCAGTCTGGGTGACCATAAACTGCTCTTGAATGGTCATGTTGGGAGGAGGAGGCGGAGCGTCGCTCCCACTTGCACCAAAGCAATTGGGAGAAGCACGAGTTTGTCCCACCATCTGAAACCCATGAGATTTTCATTAGTCACATATTCGCAAGCTTGTTTACATTATCCACAAGAAGAATATGCAAAATGAAACTCATAGCATCAAATTGGGTGAAAACCGGGCAGCACAGCGGAGTTATTAGAAAATTCATAACTCTCTGCCCGCAATAGCAAAAACTCCCATTTTTGGTCAGCAAGTGTAAAATTTCCTGAGCTCCAACATTGGTATTCAACCTGAGGTCTAATTCCAATGTTAACCTGCCCAAAAAATTCCAATACCGGGGTTCTGCCTAGCTGTTTTTGCTGTAGGCAGAACTGAAAAGTTTTCGCTATAATTCTCGGTACGCTTATGCAATGGTGGTGAATTTCGATGAGCATGACCTCCACAATACAACACACAAGGTTGGTATTCAACACAAGGCGATATTTTGATCATAACAACCCTGAATTATTCATTAAAACATGACAACATCAAGATGTTCATCTACACATTACATGATGCGGAGTCCTGGAACCGCTTACACACTTATGTACATCAAAAGGTCATCCAACATACTCTCTCAGCAGCCTCTACCCTTACACAAAAGCTAGCTGAGGAGGCTAAACTAAGAGTACATGATCATCCTCTAAAGATAACTGCTATAACCACTAGTAGCCTGCAGCGGAGCCAGTGCTAGTGTCTGGAGTGTCGGGTGGTGGACCACCAGCACTATCCTCGCTCAAGCCTGAAACTCCCTGTAGCTCGTCTGGAGCGGCAGGTGCGGCCGGTGGTGCGATCAGCGGCTACTGACCCTGCTGGGCCATCGCCTGCCACACCTCTACCTCAATCTCCATCTCTGCTACCTGGTTCTGCATCTCCATCACGTTCTACACCAAGGCAAAACGCTGGGCCTCGGTGTGAGCTAGCTGCACCTGAGTCGTATCAATAGCGTGCTCTCGGGCAAACAACTGCTCCGTGAGCTCAGCACGCTCCTGGTGCCACTGAATGCGCTCATCCTGAAGCGTAACAATCTCCTGCTGGAGGTGAGCAACGGTCTGGCGCTCGTACTGAAGGTCAAGGGTGAGGATATCCCTCATCACTGTGGAATCCATCAACACAACTGAGAGCATACCCTGAGTGGAAAGACGAAACACCTGCATGTTGTACACCGCCTCCAAGAACCTCAGAAGCTGGCGCACAACAACCACTGGAGGGTCTGCCGTGAGTAACACGTCGGTGAGCGAGAGACGCTCACGCCAAGCTGGGTCGAGTGGGTCCATGGCCGGGAACAAACCCAGCGCAGTAAGCATCACCTCGTCCGGGTGCTGCTCACAGAAGGTGTGAAGAATCCGCATGGCCGCGGACTCAACTGACTCAACACCGCGGTGAGCAAAGAACACCATGCTCAAGTCTGCCCACTCCGGGTGCTCGGGATGAGGAAGCACCGTAGTGGTCGTGCGGGCGTAGGGAACACCCTGGTCCCAAAAAGAGACCACCTCGTACAGCGGCGGCGTAACGTAGCCCACCTCACTGAGAGTCTCCCACAAAATACGGGGAAAACCCTCCCAGTGAAGGGCATCGGTACGAATCGTACCGTCCGCGTCGATCTCGTAGATCGGTGGCTGCGCCATCTGTACAAAAATTAGGAACTACACGTTAGATATCAATCGACATCAACGAGCAATAGGGTAAAATCTGGTAGGTATGAAAAAAAATCATAACATAAAAACCAGGGCCCCAAAAATTCCCAATTTTTCACAGCAACTTAATGACATGATTATGCACACTTTTGGTATTCAATGGTAGATCTAGATTGGATTGGAATATGCTCGAAAAAAATTCATTTGTGGAAGGGGGCTGTTCTGAAAAACAGCAGAACAAAGACTCACTAAACTGAGGATAACTTTCTGCAGAAAATTCCTAAAATCCTGGAAAATTCACCGTGGATGCTCAACTTTATAAGAAACAACTTTCCTAAAGGATGTCTAGTCAGATTCCTTACAGATTTGGCTACAAAAATTGAGAACTGGCAGAGACAGAATCTGCCAGAATTTTCCTAAATTCAAAAGAGAGGAAAACCTTGCCTAAGATCAAGAAATTCACCCTAGAAAAATTATTCAAGCATTTGGGAACCAACTTTAGGTTTATCAAGATTTTAATATGCATGCACACGTCTTAAATGACCTTACACAACTAGATCCAAAAGACGTAGTTAGTGCCGGTGGCAAGCTTATAATCGGCTCTCCTTATAATAACTAGTCGGTGCTATTCGATTCGCACTTAACGACTTACGAACGTGGTTAGTGTACCTGCAGAAAACGAACCTTTCGTGCCAGCACGTCACGAAAGCATCCACATACAGTACCGTTCGCTTATAGAAACGGTATCCATGCGTCAAGCCGCTGCATGGACAGCGTCCAACCTTGGACACCCTCCGTTTGAATGGAGTGTATCCTTGCCTCACATGATCGACATGTGGAATGCACACGTATGAGACACGTGGCGACACCACAACTCATATCTAGACGCGAAGATGGGATCCGTGGAATGGATCACTCCATCAACCCTCGCAATTCCCGTGATGCGGAACTGCTGAAGGACCGATACGGCGAACCAGAGAGGGGGGGGGAGTGAATGGGAGCCGATAAAAATTCTTCTCGAAGGAGATGAAAACTCCAACAAGACGAACGCGGCTTCCAACACACGTCTCTGACTCACTACCAAGGTTGGTCAAGCCCACGTAGCCACTGGAGTGCCACTGGACCTAGGAACCAACACGCAACCTACCGACCCGAGAAACGCAGCGGAAAAACCAAACCTCGAGTCTACAGACCCACACCGGTCGGACGGTGAGCACCACCGGTCGGACCGGTCTCTCTTGGTGAAACCGAGCAACTTCCACTAAGTGGCTCTACACCGGTCGGACCGGTGAGACACACCGGTCGGACCGATGGCGACCGAAAGCCCCCAAGGCACCAAGCGAGGCCAACCGACCACCAAACGGACCCAAACTCGAAACGAGCAGCAACACGGGACAACAACGAACACACCAAGACGTTCACCCGAGCAAAAACCCACAAGGGCTCGCACCGGTCAGACCGGTCAAGAGCACCGGTCAGACCGGTGTGGCCTGGGCAGCTCGGGATGAACAGCACCCGCGGGTCAACTCCCCCAAATCCAAATCTCGATCTCCCGAATCGCTCCACGGACTTGAACAAGACTTTGGGGATATCAGGAACACCCCATGAGGAGTACATAGCCAAGTTTAATCCCACCAAATCTCGTCCAAAAAGGAGGAATCGAAGAAATCCCGCCGAAAGCACTTCCAACCCAAGAACTCAAGAAACCCCAAAATCGAGCACCTTTTCTCACGGATTTGGGAGGGGAATCACAACCCAAAGAACCACGAAGGGTTCCCACAAATTTCCCCCATCAAATCCCCAAGAGAAAAGCCCCGAAAACACCCCAAAGAAATCACCGAGAGAGGGCTCCGAAAATCACCACCAAGAACAACCGGGGAAAACACATCCAAACCTTGAGGAACCACGCCGAATCATCTATACATGAAACAAAGGTTCGTACAAGGTCTAGCAAGCCGCCCGATCATCCATCCCTCTCTACAAGATCTCTCCGTGAAGCTCTCTTGCTAGTCCTAAGGAAAACCTAGAGAAAATAGGTGGAAAATAGGAAAACTAATGAGCTAGGGTTCCAAGAGTTGGCTGCCATCCTCTCACCTCTTGGGTTATATGGAGGCAACCGAATGTCTAAAATGCCCTTCTCTAACAACTAGGGATACAAGCCCCTCAAGGGCGGATTTGGAATTCTTGATGTCTTCACCATCGGACGGATGCCGGCGACCGCACCCTGCGTAGCCTCGACGCAAGCCATGCGATCCCGACGCGTGTCCTCCGCTTCGAAGATTCGGACTGCGTCGTCGCACACCGGTCGACCGGTGCTCCTCACCGGTCGACCGGTCCCCACCGGTCGGACCGGTCGGACCCACCGGTCGACCGGTCCGTGCCGCCGCACCTCCGTCTTCGGTTCTCGGTCTTGGCTTTGTGGATCAACCAAGGAACCCGGTGGTTTTACGGTGAACCACCGGAAACCCCGCGAACTCGGTGTAGCCTCCGCCAATCTCCACTCATGACTCGGCTCCCACGTAGTCCCGGCTCGACCTTGGTTTTGAGGCTCTACCAAGAAACCGTCCACGACTTCATCTTCTTGTTCATGCCACCATGCGGCCCGCACTTGACCCCACCGGACACCGGGTCCCTCGAACGAAGCCTACTTGTCTTCTCCACACCGGAGGCCTCACCGGCGACGACCTTTCGCGCTTGTTCTTCACCTGCACCAACACCAGTCAAGCCGCAACCTGCACCTGCAATACTTAGCCAAGAATCAGTCCACACAACGTTTTCAATCACTCATCACACAAGGAAGCGACCATCCACCGGTCCTCGAACCACACATGGTCCTCAATCTCCCCCTTGATGAGTGCATTGACAACACCCACACGAAAGTAACAAGATAGAAAAGAAAAAGAAAAGAAACGAACAAAAAGAAACTCCAACAAGCGATCGAAAGCCAAACAAAGGCAAAGAGCAAGATCACTTGAAGGAAACAAGTCTCGGACCCCTTAGGCAAGGGCAACGGCTCGACACATCCGAGACAAAGCAAAGCTCAAGAAAAGAGCACAAACCACCGAATCAAAGCTCGACAACTCTCAAAGAGCTCCCCCTGTACACATGCAAGCTCCCCCTGAACCAATGCACCTC
The DNA here is from genome assembly GCA_947561735.1 of Cenchrus americanus. Classification (NCBI taxonomy): domain Eukaryota; kingdom Viridiplantae; phylum Streptophyta; class Magnoliopsida; order Poales; family Poaceae; genus Cenchrus; species Cenchrus americanus. Next base: position 114,311,529 of record OX387245.1, read on the forward strand.
CCTCTGGACGAATGCATGCAAGACACCACTTGAAACAGGGCAACTGCAACAAACCAGCCCTGACCGGTCAGACCGGTCAACACCACCGGTCAGACCGGTGTGCAACATGTGTACAGAACCAGCACTCACACCGGTCGACCGGTGACCCCGACCGGTCGGACCGGTGCACAACGAGAGCCCGAGAAATGGCTCGAAACCACCGAAAACCTTCTAAACACGTCCAAACAAGCCATTTCAAGCTCAAACTTCTCCCCCTTGTTGGCAATGCATGAATCAAGCCAAAAATGCAAAACTTTCAACCTAGAGCTTCTCAAATAGACAAAATTCAACAAAGAATGCTACACATGTCCAAATGAGCAAGTTAGATACTCTACGGCTTCGTATCGATCTCAACTACATGATCACCAAGTTTCACAACCATTGGACGAAGCTAAGATGGATTTTGGCAATTTTGCGAAAAACTTGCCTCTCATGAGCAAAGTCCTAAACATGATCAAAGCATATCAAAATGGCAAAGCCACACAAACTTCATGCTAGGACAGCTATTCTAACCATAAGACCATCACAAACACCCACAAGCACCTCATGTCATGTCAAAGCCACCGAGCCATGTGCCTACTTCTATGTATGAGACTTCTCATTGGTAGGCATCATGCAACGGTTTAGCACCCAAAGCAAATTACATTCAGCACATAAGACATGGGAGCATATTTTCCAAGCATTTTTCATTTCATTTTCAGATTTGTAAATGGTACATGAAATGTCTTTGCGACAAAAAGGAACTTATGCTCCTCCACAAGATAAATCAAGAGGGCTAAACATTCATGATGGCAAATGAGCCTTTGGCCCCATATGATTAATAAACTAGCTATCCAACCATAAATTAAGCATAGCAAGGCCACAAAAACATGTCAAGAGCATGTAAAGGCATTTACACATGAGAGAGCATACATGTGACATTTTTCAAAAGCATAGCTATCAACCATGGATTATTCATCAAGATCATCAAGAGCTAAGCCAAACTAACCATATCATACCAAACAAGCTCACAAAGACATATATCTCATTCCATGGTGAACAATGTATATGAGAGAAGCTTTTCCTAACCAATGCATATGATACAAAATGCATGCAATCTAAGATACAAGGATGCCTATACATCATGTTACATATGCCATGCCAAATGCAAGAAATGCACAAAGGAAAGCTATACATATGCTACAAACCGGCTCCTCAAGGGGAGGCAAAACGGGCTCGACACCACCGGCAAAAGAGAGCTCCCACACACCCAACTCAAGAAATCAAACACACACCAAGTTCCCCCCCGCAAACGAGTGAAAGTGGCTTGATCTAGGGGTTTGGTGAAAATATCGGCTAGTTGGTCATGTGTGGGTACATGGATCAAAGCTATCTTTCCTTTCTCGACGTTGTCTCTCAGAAAATGATACCTCACTTCTATGTGCTTGGTTTTGGAATGAAGCACTGGGTTCTTTGCAACGCTTATGGCACTGGTGCTATCACATTGAAGTGGGACATGGGTATACTCCTCACCAAAGTCACTCATGGTGTAGGTGATCCAAAGGAGCCGAGAGCAACAACTAGCGGCGGCAACATACTCGGCCTCGGTCGTGGATTGAGCTACGCTCGACTGCTTGCGGGAAGACCAAGACACCAAAGAAGAACCCAAAAACTGGCAAGTCCCAGAAGTGGACTTCCTATCCAACCGACACCCGGCAAAATCCGCGTCTGAAAAACCATGAAGAGCCAAAGAAGAGGACGCGGAGTACCAAAGGCCGAAGTCGGGAGTGTGACGCAAGTACACGAAAATTCTCTTCACCGGAGACGCTTGGAAACGAGCCCACGGACACACCGAGAAGCCGTATGTCCGGCCTCGTCGCCGTCAAGTAGAGGAGTGACCCGATCATGCTCGGTACTCCTTCCGGTCCACGTGTTCACCTTCCTCGTCCGCATCAAGAGCCGTAGTCGTACTCATCGGCGTCGTCATAGCCTTGGAGTCCTCCATCTTGAACTTCCTCACAATGTCCTTGGTGTACTTAGCACGGTGCACAAATGTTCCTTCCTTTGATTGCTTGATTTGTAGCCCGAGGAAGAACCGCAACTCACCCATCATGCTCATCTCGAACTCCCTGCTCATATCATCCGCAAACCTTGCAACAAGAGAGTTAGACGAGCCACCAAAGACAATATCATCCACGTACACCCGCACAATCGGGGATATCTCTCGCCCTGCCTCGGCAAAAACAAGGTCCGATCGACCTTCCCCATCTCAAAACCTCTCTCAAACAAGAACCCCCTCAACCTCGCCATACCAAGCTCTAGGCGCCCGCTTCAACCCATACGGCGCCTTCCTCAACTTGTACACCCGGTGGGGGTACTTCTCACTCTCAAACCCCGGAGGCCGCCTCACATACACTTCTTCCTCCAACACTCCATTCGGAAAAGCACTCTTCACATCCATTTGGTGCAACTTGAACCCTTTAGCCACGAGAAAAGGCTAGAAGGATCCTAATCGCCTCCAAACGGGCTACGGGGAGCAAAAGGTCTCCTCGTAGTCGATCCCCTCCTTCCGACCGAACCCCTGGGCAACAAGTCTCGACTTGTTCCTCACAACCTCACCCTTCTCTCCCTCTTTGTTTTTCCACACCCACTTTGTTCCAATCGGCTTACACCCTGGGGGAGGGTCAACCAACTCCCACACCTGATTCCTCTCAAAGTTCTCCAACTCCTCATGCATCAAGTTAACCCAATTGTGATCAGATAGTGCGTGTCCAATGTCTTTGGGCTCAAAAGAAGAAACAAACGCAGCATGAGCGAAATGGGAATTGTTTCGAACCCTCGACCGTGTAGTGCGTTCATTCATGTCGCCAATGATCCTCGAAGCTGGGTGATCCACTTGAACTCGCAGGGGAGGTTCTCGCCTCGAAGCTACCTCCCCCTCAACATCAGCTTCTCCTCGTTCTTGATTCGTCGTCGTAGGTGTAGCAGAGGGTCCATCCATCATCGTAGTCGAAGTAGTGGGTACATGTTCGGCGGGGGCACCACACCGCCATCCTCATCATCACCATGTTCATGCTCCTCCTCCCGAAAGATCTCCTCGCCAAGCTCATCATCACCGCACACTCAAAGACAAGCTGACTACGTTGCTCTGTCTCGTCGAAGGTTACCTCGCAAGTCTCCACGATTTGGTTAGTTTCAAGATTGAGCACACGATATGCTCTAGAATGAGATGCATAACCAAAGAAAATGCCATCGACAGACCTAGCCTCAAACTTATCCAACTTCCTGCCTTTCTTCAGAATGAAACACTTGCAACCAAAGACATGGAAGTGACTCACCTTGGGTGTGCGACCATGCATCAACTCATAGCATGTCTTCTTCTTGTGCACTTCGAGGTATATCCTGTTCGACACATAGCACGCGGTATTCACCGCGTCGGCCCCAATACCTCCTCGGAGTCCTATGCTCATCAAGCATCGTCCGAGCCATCTCGCACAATGTCCTGTTCTTTCTTTCCACAACACCATTCTGGGGAGGCGTATACGGACTCGAAAACTGGTGCTCAAGACCCAAGTCATGACAAAAGGTTTCAAAACGAGAGTTCCTGAATTCCGAGCCATTATCACTACGGATAGCTCGTATGGCATCTCCGTGCCTCTCGTTCCTCAACCTCAAGACTAGATCTCGAACAAAACCAAACGTCTCCCCCTTATCCTCGAGAAAGAACACCCACGCATACCGAGAATAGTCGTCCACCACAACAAGGACATACCACTTCCCACCGCGGATCGCACACGAGCTGGGCCAACAAGGTCCATATGGAGCAGCTCGCATGGACGCTCAGTCATCACATCGGTGAGAGGCGGGTGAGAGGAGGCTACCATCTTGGCATGCCTACACGGCGCACAAACCAACTCCTTCTCAAGCCTCAAACGTGGCAATCCTCGGACCAAATTGAGTTTACTCAAGCGAGACAAAAGGTCAAAGCTCAAGTGACCCAACTTCCTATGCCACTTCCACAACTCACTCGAAGAACCAGCCAAGAAACAACGCTCCACACCCGAAGACTGAGAAAAATCAGCACGAAACACCTGACCCTCGGGAACGACCATACAGACAAGGTCCCCTCGAGAGTCCACAATCCGAGAACCACAAGGCCGAAACAACACCTCAAAACCCTCATCCAACAACTGGGACACAGAAAGCAAATTGTACCCCAGCGATTGAACAAGAGCAACACGCCTTAGAGTGATCTTGTCACTCACTTTTATCTCACCTTCTGAAAGCACACGCCCACGCCCATTGTCCCCAAAGGTGATGTACCTCTTCGTCACCACGGGAACGAGACTTGAGAACCACCCCCTGTCTCCGGTCATATGCCTCGAGCAACCGGAGTCAATCAACCAAATGTTCTTCAAGTCTCCCACCGAAAATCAAAAATAGGCACGTGAGCGAACAAACGACTCAAAGACCGGGGTTAGTACCAAAGGAGGAAAACCAGTGCCGAGCCATTTGCTCGAAAGTGGGGTTAGCACCAACCAAAGCATCTCTCCTACCAAAGCTACCTCCACGAACACCACCACGGTAACCACCCTGAGGGAACCACCCCTCTCTGCCTGGAGGAGGACCAAATCCACGCAAGAAAGCCCGTGGAACGTCCTTCCTCTCCAACTCAACGCCACGACTCCTCCAATCCCCGTATTGAGCACGAGGAGGAGAACGCCTAGCAAACTGACCACCTGCACCCTTTCCAGCCCAACCACCAGAACCACGACCACCAGAAACAACCCTCGCACCCGTACGAGCTCGAAACCCGAACATCTGTCTGTCCAGGCCTGCACCGGTCTGACCGGTGCCCCACACCGGTCCGACCGGTGTGACTGGGCGACGGCACCACCTGCGGCCTTCTTCTCTCCCCAAGCCCGAACCGTCCTCACAATCGCCTTGCCCCCGGGCATCCGCATACGAGGCTCAAGTACACCATTGGAAGGGTGGTACTTGTCCTTGTTAGCCCACTCCTTCTCCATTCTCTCCTCTCGCTTCCTCTTGAAGCAAAACTCCTCCTTATGGCCATCTCTCCCACAATAGCCACAATGGAACCTCACAAGCTTAGGCTTTGGCTTGGGATGTGGTCGCTCACTCGGTTTCTCTCCACTCAAACCCTCCACCGGTTTCTCACCACTAGCCTTCTCACTCTCCTTCCCAAAGAACACTTTCCCCGAAGTGCTCACAAACTTGATAGGCTTTTGTAGGTCATTTGTGGGTGTAGGAAACACGGGTGGAGGCCGGGGTTGTGTCAAGTCGGTTCCTTAGATGGTTAGGTTTTGGTGGGAAATCATTTTTGTGGTGGGTTTTTGGTGGCTCCGGGATATTCTCTCCACTTCCCTCACCAACCTTGTTTGCCCCAAGCCCCTCACAATCTTGCCTCTTAAAGGCCTCAATCATCATCCTCAGCGAGGCTCGTGACCGGACAACCAACCCATCAACTTCCTCAAATCATCATTCTCATCCCGCAAACGATCAACATAATGTGCAAGCTCCAAATTTTTCAATGCATGCATTTCACGGGTAGAGCAAGATGTAGGCATGGGTTCCTTCAATTTAGCCTCGAGCGAACTAGTGTAAGCATGCATCTCATCAATCTTAGCATGCAAAACGAGGCAAGAAGTGCAAGCACCTAGCAAAGCGAGGTCTAGACTTAAGCTCGGCCACTTCAACCCTAAGCACATCTAGTTCCTCACACTTGGAGGCATGCTTCTCCTTGAACAATGCAAGATCGGCAAGGAATATGGAGCAATCGGCACAATCATTCTCATCGAAACACCGGGGGTTAGCCTTAAGCGAATCAATCTCAAGCTTGCTATCAAGCACCTGTGTCTCTAGCTCGGCCACTCTAGTCCTAGCATCCTCGAGTGAAGCCCTAAGCTCTTTCCTCATTTTCTTGGCCTCTCTTAGCATGTCATCACGGTTATCAAGCAAAGAGCCAAGCCTCTCATTCTCCTGGCGCAAGAAGGGAAGCTCATCACGCACCTCGTCGTCGGACTCAGAGTCCGAGTCGCTCTGTGTGCTCTTCTTGCTGCCGGAGCTCAACGCCATGGTGCAGAAGCCATCTCTCGCGAAGCAGCTCAGCCCGCTCAGGTTCTTGGACGACTTCTTGTTCTTGCGGCGATCTCCCTCGTCGTCGCTGCTGCTCGAGCTCGAGGTGGAGTACGCGGAACTGGAGTCGACGTCGCTCGCTCCCACCATCGCTCGAGCCTTGCCTCGGCCCTCCTTCTTCCTCGATTGTCGCTCGTCCTTGTACTTGTTCTTGTGCTTGTTCTTGTGGTCGCGCCTCGAACGGTACTTGCCATCGTTCATCCTCGGCTTGTGCTTGTAGCTGTCCTTGTTCTCGGCCTTCTCCGGGCAGTCGGCGACGAAGTGTCCCGGCTTGCCGCACTGGAAGCAAGTCCTCGTGTTCCTCCTCATGTTCACGCGGTTCTCGTGCAGCCTCTCGAACCGCCTCGTCAACAGCGCCAGCTCGTCCTCTCCAAGGTCATCAAACTCCTCATCTGGCATAGACATCAAAGAGGAAAACGAGAACATCCTGGTGGATGGGTTAGATGAAGGATCAGATGGCGACTAGAGAGGGGGGGAGTGAATAGGAGCCGGTAAAAATTCTTCCCAAAGAACCCGGCCTATGTCCTACTCAAATCCCGGTCACACACAAGCGATGGATTGAATCACGCACCAATCGCCAAGACCACGAGGTTATGGATCAACCTCTAGCCTTAGGAACGATTCCTCAAAGCACACGCGGAAGCACTAGAAAGGGAGGAAGGAATCGAACCAAGAAGCAAAGCACACGGGCTGCCGCGGACCGTCCGCGCGGGAGGGGCGGACCGTCCGCAAGAGCCGCGCGGACCGTCCGGCCGGGTATCGCGGACCGTCCGCACCCGGCCGCGGACCGTCCGGCCTTAGCCGCGGACCGTCCGTTAATTTACACGAACGACCCAAAGACACCCCGGTGCCACGGACCGTCCGCGGGGAGCACGCGGACCGTCCGCCAAGCACCCGCGGACCGTCCGCCCGACACCGCGGACCGTCCGAAACTTCGTCCAACCAAAAACCAAAATCACAACGGATCGAAACAAAGGACGAGCAAGAACACGAAGAACACGGGATGAATCGGACCCGCGCGGACCGTCCGCCAGGAGGCCGCGGACCGTCCGCGAGGCTCGGACGAACGAGGAAAAAGCCCGACCTCGAAAGTCAACTCCCCCAAATCATCATCGGATTTCCCAAACGGTTGAAGCTGTGGAGACAAGGACTTGGGTACTTGAAAAGCGTCACACAAGGATGCTATAGCCCAAAAATCTTGCCTCCTAACTCCCTAAATCACCGGGAATCGCGAATCCTTTGAGCACCACCGAAACCTAGAGCACCGAACGAAAACTCACGAATCGAAGAAGATTCCCGGCGTTTGAGGGCACAAGATCAAGCACAAAGATGCACAAGACATCTATCCATGTTTCCCTCAAAGAGATCCGGGAAGAAACTCACTCAAATCCGCGGAACACACCGAGAACAAAGGCACGAAAATAGGCACAAAAAGGCACGAAAAACAACCCCGAATCTTCTATACAAACCAGGAAAGATTCACAAGGTCTAGCATGCCGCCCTAGCATCCATCCCTCTCAACAAATCTCTCATGAAGCTCTCATGCTAGCCTAGAGAAAATAGGGAGGAAAATAGCTACGAAAATGAGAAAGGGAAGGGGGGAAATGAAACCCTAAGTTGCCGAGAGAGAGAGCCATCAACCCACACTCCAGGCTTATATATCAGGTCCCGCCGGAGTGGTAAATGACTCGACTACCCCTAACTACACTACTGGCGATACAACCCACGTAGGGGCATTTTAGTAATGTTTGTGGGTCTTGCCATCGGACGGCCACGCCTTTGCCGCACCCCGCGTCCTCCCGACGCAAGCCATGCGATCCCGCCGCGTGTCCTCCGCTTCGAAGCTTCCCGACATGCCCGGATCCCGTCTCCGTCGTGTTGGGCCCTCGGACTTGGTTTTGAGGCCCAAACCAAGAAACCGTCCGCCGATGGTTTTGTGGGCAAACCACCAAACCCCGCGTGCCCGGTCCGGCCTCCCGCCAAACCACTTGACTTGACCGCCACCGTGCACCGGCTCATCCGTCCATGACTTCGTCTTGCTTGTGTCGCCACCATGTGGCCCGCACCCAGTCCCGCTGTCCACCGGGTCCCTCGAACCGAGCCTACTTGTCTCTCCATCTCCCGGAGGCCCCTCAAGGCTGAAGACCTTTCGCGCCCGTTCTTCACCTGCAACAACACGAACTAGGCCGCAGCCTACACCGCGCACTAAGCCAAGAGTCAGTCCAACACCCGTTGTCAATCACTCATCACTAAGGAGCGGTCATCCACCGACCACTGGGACGCTCCTGGTCCTCAATCTCCCCCTTGATGAGTGCATTGACAACACACAACGCGAAATGAAATTCAGAGTGAAAGAGAAAGAAAGAAGAAAGAAAAACGAAGAAGCTCAACTCATGACCAAAACCGAAGAAAGGCAAAGAAAGGTCACAAGCCAAGCAAAGCACAAAATCCACACCGAAAACAGCAAGAAAGCTCCCCCTGAACATGTGGATGCACACTTCCAAATTTCAGCTCACCTTTTTCTGAATTTTCATTAAGCTCACCTTTTCTCCCCCTTGTTGACAATGTATGAATCAAGGTGAAAATGCAGAAATGCAAATCAAAGCATATACACATCTACATGAGCTTCTCAAATAGGCCAAATCTAGTGTCAAAGGCTAAAAATGAGACAAAGATCACACACATGAATCATAGCATAGTCAAAGCATTGCCACAAGTAATATATGAAAATACAAGCATGTGACAAAGCAAAATTTTCAGATTTAAGCAGCTTTTACCAAAAGAAGACTCGCTTCACATGTAAAAGCCTATCCATGTCACACTTGAGCCACAAACATGCATATTACTCAAAGATCATACAAGGATATCAAATTCTCAGCAAAAGATCATGGCAAACACCCATAAAGCAAAGCATGTCATGTCAAAGCTCATGAGCCATGTGTCCACTTCGGGGAGACTTCTCCACTGGTGAACATCATGCAACATGTTTCGCACCCATATGTGAAAGATAAAACATTGTAAACATAGACATGATGGATGGAGCATTTTTCAAGCATTATGCACTTCTTTTCAAGATTAATTCATTTCATGGTACATGAAGTGCCTTTGCGGCAAAAAGAAGCTTATGCTCCCCCATGAATGCAACATAGGCTAAACATTCACAATGATATCCGGCCTTTGGCCCAAATGCAAGAACAGGGCATCCAAGCACAATCTAAGCATGAAAAGCATATTTAGACCAAACTCGTGACATGGATACACAACTACACACGAGTGGAGCATATTTCATCAAAAATTAGTCAAGTTAAGCGTTTATCTCAAAAAGGGGCTATCTCACCACACATATATCTCAAATATTCCAAGAGCATAGCCTCACATCACCATTTCTCCACACATATAACCAATATCTCACAAATAGCCAAAGAGACTCAAATATGGCATATGAAAGAAGCTCATCATCCTAAAATGCAATATGACACAAATGCAACATGATATATGACAAGATGGCTATCCTACCATGGTTTATACATCAAGCAAAGCATATATATACATCAAAGTAAAACATGGTATGATACATATGGTACAAAAGGAAATCCCCCAAGAATCAACTAGAAAGGGCAACAAACCCCAAGTTCCCCCCGCAATCGCACAAATGTAGCTTGGTCGAGAGGCTTTGTAAAGATGTCGGCTAGCCGATCTTGGGTAGGGACATGGCTCAAAACAATGGTTCCTTTCTCCACATTGTCCCTCGGGAAATGATACCTCACCTCTATGTGTTTGGTTCTAGAGTGAAGCACCGGGTTTTTGGCTACGCTTATGGCACCGGTGCTATCACAAAGAAGTGGGATCGGGTGCACTCCTCACCAAAGTCTCTCAAAGTGTATGAAATCCACAAGCGGTCGGGAACAACAACTCGCGGCGGCAACATACTCCGCCTCCGTGGTAGACCGAGCTACACTAGAGCGCTTGCGGGAAGACCATGAGACCAACGAAGAACCAAGAAACCGACAAGTGCCGAAGTAGACTTCCTCTCGACTCGACAACCAAGCAAAATCCGCATCGGAAAAACCATGAAGAGACAGAGTCGAGGAGGAAGAATACCAAAGGCCAAGACCAGGGGCGGATCGTAGGTACCCGAAAATCCTCTTGACGGCCGTCGATGTGACGTCCTCGGCGAAGCTCGAAAACGAGCGCACGGACACACACCGAACCGTATGTCCGGCCTCGTCGCCGTCAAGTAGAGGAGGGAGCCGATCATGCTCCCGTACTCCCGCCGGTCCACCGGTTCTCCGTCCTCATCCGCATCCAAAGTGGCCGTACTCCCCATGGGAGTCGACATCGGCTTCACATCTTGCATCCGGAACTTCCTCGCATGTCTTTCGTGTACTTGGTCCGGTGCACAAATGTACCGTCCTTCACTTGCTTGATCTCGCAGCCCGAGAAAATACCGCAACTCGCCCATCATGCTCATCTCGAACTCCCCGCTCATCTCATCCGCAAACTTGGCAACAAGGTTATGTGACGAGCCACCAAAGACAATATCATCCACGTAAATCCGAACAATCGGCAAGTCATTTCCATGCTTGAGGAGAAACAAGGTTCTATCCACGGTACCCATCACAAACCCTCTACTCAACGAGAAAACCTCTCAATCTCCCATACCAAGCACGGGGCGCCCGTTTCAACCCATACGAGCCCTTTTCAACCCGTATACCCCGTGTGGGTACAACTCGCTCTCAAACCCGGGTGGTCGCTTCACATACACCTCCTCCTCTATGACCCCATTCGAAAAGCACTCTTCACGTCCATCCGAAACAACTTGAACCCTTTAGCCACGGCAAAGGCTAGAAGGATCCGAATTGCCTCAAGACGGGCCACAGGAGCAAAGGTCTCCTCGTAGTCGATCCCCTCCTTCTGACTAAACCCCTGAGCAACAAGTCTGGACTTGTTCCTCACAACCATCCCATTCTCTCCCTCTTTGTTCTTCCAAACCCACTTGGTTCCTATGGGATGGCAATTTGGAGGTGGTTCAACTAACTCCCACACCCGGTTCCTCTCAAAATTTTCCAACTCCTCATGCATAGAATTGACCCGGTTTGCATCGGATAAAGCATGTCCAATGTCCTTGGGCTCAAAAGTAGCAACAAAAGCAAGCATGAGCAAAATGAGAGGAATTCCCGGACCTCGACCGTGTAGTGCGTTCATTGATGTCTCCAATGATCTTCGACGGGGGATGCACTTCTTGAATCCGCCGGGGAGCCTCACGCCTCGAGACTACCTCCCCCTCAACTTCGGCTTCTCTCGCTCGATCCTCTTGTTGCACCGTCGTTGTCCATGAAGTGGACGGTCCATGCTCCAAGGTAGTCGTGGGGGAAGTAGTGGGTACATGCTCGGCTTCGGGCACATGGTTCTCCCCATCATCATCTCCGCCTTCATCTTTCTCCTCTTCAAAGAGGTCCTCGGCCATCTCTTCATCACCTCGCACATTCAAAGCCAAGAGAAGTACATGGCATTGTCTCGTCGAAGGTCACCTCGCAAGTCTCCATGATTTTGTTAGTCTCAAGGTTAAGCACCCTATAGGCTCTAGAGTGGTTAGCATATCCAAAGAAAATACCATCACTAGACCTAGCCTCAAACTTGTCGAGTTTTCCCTTCTTCAAAATAAAGCACTTGCAGCCAAAAACTCGGAAGTGACTCACCTTGGGTGCCCGACCATGCATAAGCTCATAACAGGTCTTCTTCTTGAAAGCTCTCAATAAAATCCGGTTGGAGACATGACAAGCTGTATTGACCGCCTCAGCCCAAAACCTCCTAGGAGTCCTGTGCTCATCGAGCATCGTCCTAGCCATCTCACAAAGAGTCCGATTTTTCCTTTCCACGACTCCATTTTGAGGGGGCACATAAGGGGTCGAATACTGATGTTCAAGACCTAGATCACGACAAAAGGCATCAAAACGAGAGTTCTTAAACTCGAGCCATTATCACTTTGCGGATAGCTCGAATAGCATTCCCATGCCTCTCGTTTTTCAACCTCACGATCGGATCTCGAACAAAACCAAAAGTCTCACTCTTATCCTCCAAGAAGAACACCCAGGCATAGCGAGAGTAATCGTCCACCACAACAAGGACATACCACTTCCCACCCACCGAGCGAACTCGAGCCGGCCCAACAAGGTCCATATGCAACGGCTCCGTCGGACGCTCGGTCATGACATCGGTCAGGGGTGGATGGGGAATGGCTACCATCTTACCATGCCTACAAGGAGCACAAACCAAATCCTTCTCAAACTTCAACTTCGGCAATCCTCGGACAAGGTCAAGACCACTCAAGCGGGAAACCAAATCAAAGCTCAAGTGTCCCAACCGCCTATGCCATTTCCACAAATCGAAGAAGGACCGGCCATCAAACAAAAGCAGGACCCAAAGAGCGAGAGAAATCAGCCCTGAAAATCTGACCCTCGGGGATGATCATACAGACAAGATCACCTCGAGAATCAAGCAAACGAGACTCGCCAGACTTAAAACGCACCTCAAAACCCTCATCAAGCAACTGAGAAACCGAAAGCAAGTTAAAACCCAAAGACTTCACAAGAGCCACTCTCTTCAACGTTACCTTGTCACTCACATGCACAACACCCTCTGAAAGTACCCTACCTCGTCCATTGTCCCCAAATGTAATGTACATCTTTTCCTTCACTGGGGTGAGGCTGGAGAACCACTTCTTATCTCCGGTCATGTGTCGAGAACACCCGGAGTCGATCAACCAAATGTTCTCCAAGCCTCCCGCCCGCCGATCGGAAACAAGAACGAGAATGAGCTAGCGACTCGACACTGGGGTTAGCACAGAGAAAGTTAAACCGGTGTCGAGCCATCTCGCTTAAAAGAGGGGTTAGCAAACATCACTCCCTTGCCACCAAACTTCCCATGTCCCATGGGAGGAGTACGAGCACCACGAGGGGGAAAACGTGGTCCGTAGTTCCTCCGGAACCCAAAGCTGCGATCATCTCCCCTAAACCCGTACCGAGGACGAGTAGGAGGACGTCCCAGCAAAACCACCACGAGCCCGACCAAACCTCTCACCAAAGCACGCACACCATCATCTCTCCTGCCAAACCTCTCACCACCACCACCTCTCTGTGGGAACCTGCCAACACTCCTCACACTTCCCACACCCCGTGGAAGTGGCACTCTAGGCTCAGGAATACCGCGAGGCTGGCGATACCTGTCCTGGTTTGCTTGCTCCCTAGCAAGCCTCTCATCCCTCTTCCTCTTGTAGCAAAACTCGCAAGATGCCTCTCCTTGCCACAATACTCACACCTGAAGGGGATGGGTTTTGGTTTTGGCTCTGGCTTCTCCTTAGGCTTCTCACCCTTCTCACCCACAAACTTCACCGGTTTCGGAAATCATTTGTCTTAGGTGGGAATTTGGGTGGATCTTGGGTTGTGTCAAGCTTGTTGCAAAGGTGGTTGGGCTTTGGTGTGAAAGAGTTCTTGGGTGCTTTTGGGAGTGGGACTTGGATCTCTCCGATCACCTCAAACCCGGGGTTAGACTCAACACACTTCTCGTACACACTCTCCCCACCGTTCTCTCCCACTTTCTCACCCAACTTCTCAAACCCCAAACCACGACCATCGCCTCTCTTGAACTCCTCAATCATGATTTTCAATTGAGGTTCCCGCCCGTACAACCAACCCAACACTTTCCTCAAATAGTCATTCTCCTCATAGATGACATCCAACCGGGAAGTAAGCTCAAGATTACGCAAAGTGACTTCATCACGGCCTAGAACATGCATTTGCAACAGGAGATTTCAAAGATGCTTCCAAAGAACTAATGGTAGAACGAGCATCGACAAGCTTAGCATGCATAGTAGGACATGATTTGCAAGCACCAAGCAAAGTAGGTCTAGCCTTAAGCTCATCATGTTCGATCCTAAGAGCATCTAGTTGAGCCAAAATAGAAGCATTCTTCTCATTAAGCATTTTGATCTCATTCAACCAAGCATCACATTCAACACATTCAACATCATCGGGAGAAGTAGAGCAAGTTTCAAAGAGTCATTCTCAAGTTTCAATTCAAGCAGTCTTGACTCTAACTCTCCTACTTTCTCGCTAGCATTCTCAAGCCGAGCCCTAAGATCTTTTCTCATCTTTTTGGCATCTCTCAAGACACTATCACGGTTATCAAGCAAACCATTCAACCTAGCAATCTCAGCAAGCAAAGAGTCGGGATCACGGTTTACCTCATCCTCCGAGTCGGAGTCGCTGTCCTCCTTCACACTCTTCTTGCTGCTCGAGCTATGGGCCATGCCACAAAAGCCCTCGAGCGCCACACAGCTCAGCCCGCTGAGGTTCCGGCTTGCACTCTTCTTGCCACTGCGCCTCCCGGCGTCTTCATCTTCGCCGCTTGAGCTTGATCGCTCCTCGCTTGAGCTTGAGTCAACGTCGCTCGCACCGGCCACCATCGCTCTTGCCTTGTTCTTCTTGTAGGCGCTCTTGCTCGGCCCGCCGCTTGTCCTTGTCCTTGCTCTTGGACTTGTTGAAGTGCTTGCCCTTGGAGGAGTACTTGTCTTCACGCCTCGGGTGCGCCTTGTACTCGTTCACCTTGTACTTGTTCTCCTCCGCTTCCGGCACTCGGCGATGAAGTGGCCACGCTTGCCACACTTGTAGCACGTCCCCGAGCTCCGCCTTGCGTTCCTCCGACTCTCGTGTAGTCGTTCAAATCTTCTTGAGAGCAAGGCCGCCTCCTCCTCGCCCAAAGACATCAAACTCCTCATCCGGAATGGACATAAGAGAGGACAAAGAAAACGTCGACGGGAAGGGTTAGATTTGCCCTTTGATCCTCCCACAAGAGCAAGACTATGGTCGGCCGAGCCCTCATGCTTGGATAGCAACTTCCCGTCAACCTCGGCCGACTTGAGCTTAGAAAAGAGGTCATCCAACTCAATAGTCAAATAGTTCCCAGACTCCTTGATGGCCTCAACCTTAGCGCCCCAAACATTTGGATCCAAGACATGCAAGAGCTTCAAAGCCTGATCATGCTCGGAATACGGAAAATCCTCAACATTTGCCTTCATGTTGTTCACGATGGCGGTGAACCTGCGAAACATCGCATCAATGTCCTCACCGGGAAGTGGAGTGAAATTCTCATATTGCATCCGGTAAGAGACAAAGAGGCGAGCCTTCACATGGTTATCACCACCGTGAGCAACCAACAACTTATCCCAAATTTGCCAAGCAAGATTCAAATGGCGAACACGCTCAAACTCGGATCACACAAGCTCCGCACAAGTGATCAACGGCTTTTGCATTAGCCTCATACTTGGCCTTGGCATCGGCATCGGTCACCATAAGAGTATGGATGTTGACCGGAATAGCATAGGTCTTGTCAAGCACAATAAAATCCAACAGCCTTTCCTCGAAGAAAGATCATCATACGAGCCGCCCACTTGTGGTAACCCTTGCCATCGAAGTGCGGCGGACCGCCCCGCTCAACGTACGCCATCTTAGGATTCGAGACTTGTCAAAGTCGCAAAGAATCCGGCACCAAGCTCTGATACCAATTGAAGGATCGATGGCGACTAGAGAGGGGGGGAGTGAATAGGAGCCGGTAAAAATTCTTCCCAAAGAACCCGGCCTATGTCCTACTCAAATCCCGGTCACACACAAGCGATGGATTGAATCACGCACCAATCGCCAAGACCACGAGGTTATGAATCAACCTCTAGCCTTAGGAACGATTCCTCAAAGCACACGCGGAAGCACTAGAAAGGGAGGAAGGAATCGAACCAAGAAGCAAAGCACACGAGCTCGGCGGACCGTCCGCGCAGAGGGGCGGACCGTCCGCAAGAGCCGCGCGGACCGTCCGGCCGGGTATCGCGGACCGTCCGCACCCGGCCGCGACCGTCCGGCCTTAGCCGCGGACCGTCCGTTAATTTACACGAACGACCCAAAGACACCCGGTGCCACGGACCGTCCGCGGGGAGCACGCGGACCGTCCGCCAAGCACCCGCGGACCGTCCGCCCGACACCGCGGACCGTCCGAAACTTCGTCCAACCAAAAACCAAAATCACAACGGATCGAAACAAAGGACGAGCAAGAACACGAAGAACACGGGATGAATCGGACCCGCGCGACCGTCCGCCGAGAGGCCGCGGACCGTCCGCGAGGCTCGGACGAACGAGAAAAAGCCCGACCTCGAAAGTCAACTCCCCCAAATCATCATCGGATTTCCCAAACGGTTGAAGCTGTGGAGACAAGGACTTGGGTACTTGAAAAGCGTCACACAAGGATGCTATAGCCCAAAAATCTTGCCTCCTAACTCCCTAAATCACCGGGAATCGCGAATCCTTTGAGCACCACCGAAACCTAGAGCACCGAACGAAAACTCACGAATCGAAGAAGATTCCCGGCGTTTGAGGGCACAAGATCAAGCACAAAGATGCACAAGACATCTATCCATGTTTCCCTCAAAGAGATCCGGGAAGAAACTCACTCAAATCCGCGGAACACACCGAGAACAAAGGCACGAAAATAGGCACAAAAAGGCACGAAAAACAACCCCGAATCTTCTATACAAACCAGAAAGATTCACAAGGTCTAGCATGCCGCCCTAGCATCCATCCCTCTCAACAAATCTCTCATGAAGCTCTCATGCTAGCCTAGAGAAAATAGGGAGGAAAATAGCTACGAAAATGAGAAAGGGAAGGGGGGAAATGAAACCCTAAGTCGCGGAGAGTCGGAGAGCCATCAACACACACTCCAGGCTTATATATCGAGTCCCGCCGGAGTGGTAAATGACTCGACTACCCCTAACTACACTACTGGCGATACAACCCACGTAGGGGCATTTTAGTAATGTTTGTGGGTCTTGCCATCGGACGGCCACGCCTTTGCCGCACCCCGCGTCCTCCCGACGCAAGCCATGCGATCCCGCCGCGTGTCCTCCGCTTCGAAGCTTCCCGACATGCCCGGATCCCGTCTCCGTCGTGTTGGGCCCTCGGACTTGGTTTTGAGGCCCAAACCAAGAAACCGTCCGCCGATGGTTTTGTGGGCAAACCACCAAACCCCGCGTGCCCGGTCCGGCCTCCCGCCAAACCACTTGACTTGACCGCCACCGTGCACCGGCTCATCCGTCCATGACTTCGTCTTGCTTGTGTCGCCACCATGTGGCCCGCACCCGGCCCCGCCGTCCACCGGGTCCCTCGAACCGAGCCTACTTGTCTCTCCATCTCCCGAGGCCCCTCAAGGCCGAAGACCTTTCGCGCCCGTTCTTCACCCTCGCAACAACACGAACTAGGCCGCGGCCTACACCGCGCACTAAGCCAAGAGTCGGTCCAACACCCGTTGTCAATCACTCATCACTAAGGAGCGGTCATCCACCGACCACCGGGACGCTCCTGGTCCTCATTAGAGTTAGTCTTTCCTTTGGAACCACCAACGAGGGCAAGACTATGGGAATCAGTCGGTCCCTCGAGCTTGGCAGTCATGCCCCTATCCACCTCAGCCGACTTGAGCTTCGAGAACAGCTCGTTCACCGTCAGAGTATCATACCTCTCCGACTCGACTATGGCCTCGAACTTTCCGCCCCATATCGTACGATCCAAGGAGTGTAAGAGCTTGACCGCTCTATCATGATCATCGTACGGGAGCACGTCCACATTGGCCCTCATGTTGTTCACCACCACCGTGAACCTCTGAAACAAGGCATCGATGGACTCACCGGGGAGATGAGTGAAGTTCTCGTACTCTCTCCGTAGGTCGCATACAACCGTGCCCTCGAACCCGGGCGTTCCCAACATGAGCCTCCTTCAACACCGCCCAAATCCTTCAAGCCAAGTGCTCGATGTGCACCCGATCGAACTCGGCCGACACAAAGCACGAAACAAGTAGTCGACCGCCTTATTGTTGGCGTCGAATCCGTCCCTCGACCCCGGAGCAAGGAAATCTATCGGCTGGACATAGCCCGTGTCCACCGTGACATCCCAAAGCGGTCGACCCTTTCCGCGGAGGAACGCACCCATCCGCTTGCTCCACATCCGGTAGTTCTTGCCATCGAAGTGTGGAGGACCCGAACCCCGTTCTCGGTACGCCATTCTTGGATCTTAGACCGGTTAGAGTCAACAAAGATCCGAACCGGCTCGATACCACTTGAAGGACCGATACAACGAACCGTAGGGGGGGGGGGAGTGAATGGGAGCCGATAAAAATGCTTCTCGAAGGAGATGAAAACTCCAACAAGACGAACGCGGCTTCCAACACACGTCTCCGACTCACTACCAAGGTTGGTCAAGCCCACGTAGCCACCGGAGTGCCACCGGACCTAGGAACCAACACGCAACCTACCGACCCGAGAAACGCGGCGGAAAAACCAAACCTCGAGTCTACAGACCCACACCGGTCGGACCGGTGAGCACCACCGGTCGACCGGTCTCTCGCCGGTGAAACCGAGCAACTTCCACTAAGTGGCTCTACACCGGTCGACCGGTGAGACACACCGGTAAGACCGATGGCACCGAAAGCCCCCAAGGCACCAAGCGAGCCAACCGACCACCAAACGGACCCAAACTCGAAACAAGCAGCAACACGGGACAACAACGAACACACCAAGACGTTCACTCGAGCAAAAACCCACAAGGGCTCGCACCGGTCGACCGGCCAAGAGCACCGGTCGACCGGTGTGGCACGGGGCGCTCGGGATGAACAAAGACCCGCGGGTCAACTCCCCCAAATCCAAATCTCGATCTCCCGAATCGCTCCACGGACTTGAACAAGACTTTGGGGATATCGAGGAACACCTCATGAGGAGTCCATAGCCAAGTTTAATCCCACCAAATCTCGTCCAAAAAGGAGGAATCGAAGAAATCCCACCGAAAGCACTTCCAACCCAAGAACTCAAGAAACCCCAAAATCGAGCACCTTTTCTCACGGATTTGGGAGGGGAATCACAACCCAAAGAACCACGAAGGGTTCCCACAAATTTCCCCCATCAAATCCCCAAGAGAAAAGCCCCGAAAACACCCCAAAGAAATCACCGAGAGAGGGCTCCGAAAATCACCACCAAGAACAACCGGGGAAAACACATCCAAACCTTGAGGAACCACGCCGAATCATCTATACATGAAACAAAGGTTCGTACAAGGTCTAGCAAGCCGCCCGATCATCCATCCCTCTCTACAAGATCTCTCCGTGAAGCTCTCTTGCTAGTCCTAAGGAAAACCTAGAGAAAATAGGTGGAAAATAGGAAAACTAATGAGCTAGGGTTCCAAGAGTTGGCTGCCATCCTCTCACCTCTTGGGTTATATGGAGGCAACCGAATGTCTAAAATGCCCTTCTCTAACAACTAGGGATACAAGCCCCTCAAGGGCGGATTTGGAATTCTTGATGTCTTCACCATCGGACGGATGCCGGCGACCGCACCCTGCGTAGCCTCGACGCAAGCCATGCGATCCCGACGCGTGTCCTCCGCTTCGAAGATTCCGGACTGCGTCGTCGCACACCAGTCAGACCGGTGCTCCTCACCGGTCAGACCGGTCCCCACCGGTCAGACCGGTTAGACCCACCGGTCAGACCGGTCTGGTGCTGCTGCACCTCCGTCTTCGGTTCTCCGGTCTTGGCTTTGTGGATCAACCAAGGAACCCAGTGGTTTTCTGGTGAACCACCGGAAACCCCGCGAACTCGGTGTAGCCTCCGCCAATCTCCACTCATGACTCGGCTCGCACGTAGTCCCGGCTCGACCTTGGTTTTGAGGCCCTACCAAGAAACCGTCCACGACTTCATCTTGCTGTTCATGCCACCATGCGGCCCGCACTTGACCCCACTGGCCACCGGGTCCCTCGAACGAAGCCTACTTGTCTTCTCCACACCTGGAGGCCTCACCGGCGACGACCTTTCGCGCTTGTTCTTCACCTGCACCAACACGAGTCAAGCCGCAACCTGCACCTGCAATACTTAGCCAAGAATCAGTCCACACAACGTTGTCAATCACTCATCACACAAGGAAGCGACCATCCACCGGTCCTCGAACCACACATGGTCCTCAACTGCACATGTATTAAACACGTGGCTCATCTAGTTTGATTGTGCAATAAAGTAAGTCTGACATAAAGTAAAGTGCTGGAGGTTAGCAAAATAAACCATAGATTCTTATGCCACCTTAAAGAATCCAAAAAATTCCCTCTAGGGCCTCTCGATATAGATCATTCCTTAACGATCCAACAGATTTTCAGAATCCAATCAATCTTGGCAAGTTTTATTGTAAATCATGTGATTAATATTAATCTAATCACTCTGGTGCATTCGGTCGCTCTGATACCAGCTGTGACAACCCCACCCGAGATAATTCCGTACTAGCGCCTAAACCACTCCATTTGGTCATTAAGCTATAATAAAAAATCATCCCGTTGAGTGTTGCCGGGTTTACACCCGGTAAATCACTTGGAAAGACAGAGAGGATCGAACGTATGCATTAAAACTCCCACGAAGGAGAGTCCAGAGTGCCTTACAAATTAACCATCACATCCCCGTAGGGGTCATTATTACAAACATGGTCCTTTGACATGAAAGTAAATGGTTCAGAGTTTATTGAAAACAGCGGAAGATAACTAAACGATACAATCACATCATAGGAGGCCTGTCCATGATGCAATCATTCTTCGTCATCCATCCATTCCAGCTCACAGCCGGGTGGAAGTTCTCCGGGCCACACATCATATGCATTACCTGGAACCACATTTATAAAGCAAGGCTGAGTATACTAATACTCAGCGAGACTTACCCGTCTAAAAGAGAGACTTTACCTCTAGTCTTGCAAGGCTTTTGGCTAGTGGGTTTGTTTGCCAAAAAGCTTCTAAGTAGTGAATCCTTACTTTCCATATTTTAGCTCATGTTCTAGTTGAAGTAATCATTACTAGATAAGCAACTATTACAACCAAAGTTGTACAAATAATTAATCAAGGTAATATCTTCACAAAGTTCCATCTTATAGGGATATCATGACCAATCGGGTAAGTAGACTCAAATGACGGTGAGAGGCCGACAATCGATTGATTCATAACCTTGCAAGGTGGACCTAAACACGCGGAAGGTGTCCTCACCAAGAGTACACCAACCAGGTAGTTCCCGTCATTCTTCGGTTTGGGGATAATAGTGTGGACGTAAAATTCGCACCCTACGCCAAGCACACAGCAAGCCGAACAAGCTGGCTTCACATGCGAAGAGATCACAAGACGTGCCAGTCAATTTTCCCTGAAAATTAACAAAAGACAAAGTAGTTAAATTCCAAAGCTTGGAACTTGCCGGGTGGTACCGGACAGTTCCATATTTACGGCTATAGAGCCAAGTGAGATGACATATAGCTATAAGAAGCTATCTGCCAGCAAACTAGAAACCATTCGGGAGCTTTAAAGTGCAAAAAGTAACATAGCCGAATGGATGACATAAGCATGACGATAGATCGATCTCTATTTGGATAAAAATTGCACGTGCACAAAGCCATGACCGATCCTCACACATAATGACGTTAAACAATAAATGAAGTAAAGCATGATCATAAATATGTAATAAACAAGCATGCATAAGTCCAAAGCACTAGTCTACCGCATGTCTAGATACTTTAAAACCCGTCAAGCATGACATCAAACAAATCTATCCACCGCATGATACGACTTGTTTGAAATCACACCACCATCCACAAATAGATCTATCCACCGCATGATACGATCTAAACAAGGAAAGCTAAAAGCATACAATATTTAAAGCGTGACTTATAAACACGTTTTACTTGTGAGAAAGCATAACCGAATGCGGCTGAACAGCCGAATTGGGATCCATGAAGAAGGAACAAACATTACCAAAGCAGATAAATCTATCAAATTGAATCCAAACCTAATCCACCAGATGATTAGCTCCAAGACAACCCAAAAACCTGCATCTACCGCGTGATACCCAGCTCTTTCAAGATTTATACAAGATCTGGTAAGCTTGAACCCGCAACACGTAACAACCTAGATCGATTCGGTTTCAGCTATTAAGGAACATGTGATCCATGTGCTATTAAAGCTATGGGTACGAACTTGAATCGCATAAGGATCATCCAAGGAGACAAAGCCGATCCAAACCAATCTATATTGGGCAAAAAGGTGTTACATGAATTTAAAAATAAAGTAAAAACTCAAGGAAACACAGGGTAACTTAATGAATCCATTGGATCTTGCCAAAATCCAATAGAGCCGATAACTAGCTTCAAGCTAAATCTTAGCCTACTGCATGGCTCATGATCTAACAAGAAACCCTCTTGAACCAAGCTTGAATCTACCGCATGACACTAAGCATGGTAACAAGACTACTTGCATCAGATCTAAATCCACCGCATGGTACTAGAGATGATACAAGGTTGCCGGTACTTACGGAGGTCGACGGATCAATGAATCCTCTCGAAGAACTCGACGACACGACAAAGGACTCAAGGGTTTGGCGTAAAGCCGGATTGTATTTTGAATGTTTCGAATATCCATTACATACATTCAGGGTCCATATTTATACCCTGTGAAGCACGACCTCGAATGGATTTGATACCTAATTTATCTCTAAGTGTGATTGCTTATCTATCCATTCACCTCTTCCGCTCGGGCCACGTCATCCCGCAGAATCCCACAAAATCAGCGCAACAGTTTCCTTGCCGAACGGAAGCGAATTGCCGACCGCGGACTCTTTTGCCGAATTCATCTGAAGAAACCTTCCTTCTGCCGGACGGATTCCTCACCGAGTTGGACCCACAGGTCAGACTCCTTACCTTACCAAATTTTGGTGTTAACATATGCCCCTTCAATTATGGGATAAAAGTGATTTTATTCCAGAATTGACTCTAGCCACCAACGTCTTCAAATTGAATCTGTTCAACACCTATTCTCTCCCTTCGCAATCCGTCGGAGTCTTCGCCTAGATCCAAACCCTAGGTCACCTTTTCCGGAGCTCAAATCCTCAATGGCAGGTCAAAATCAAGCCGCTCAGGTAAATTTTTCCCCCATAAGCTGCATTCGGCACTTAAGTTTTCGATTTTACCTGAGATTTCTTCTCCGCCTTCTCTCAGCAAGAGCTTTCCACTGAGCTTTTGATTCGCACTGAGGCCAATTCGACGTCCTACTTCCTTGGTCCCGTGGGAATTTCTGATCCTCGCGGATTCATCGCAGCCGAATCCAAAAGGATCCCCTTCAAAGCGGCTTTAACTAAGCCCCCCCCCGTGGGGGACGCCTTCAAGAACTGGCCCTTGTCCCCAATCGCAGGCTGGAGGAATTGGTACAAAAGGGTCCTTGCGGATAACAGTGTCAAGACCCAAACCTGGGACACCCTCCGGATTGCTCAATGCCTAGAGCTTTCCTTGGCCGAGACCCCAAAAAATGAAGATCTTCTGATAGCAGCCTGTCACTTCTGGTCAAATGGCGTCATACCCGAACGGCACCTTAACTTCAACTTAGCCGAGCCAGTCAAACGAATATGACTCGGCCTAGAACTCCAAACGACCCAACGGCGGATTGGTCAAGGAAACCTCTCCACCTTCCAAATTTCTTGGGATATGCGCCACGATCCAAGGCCACGATCTGAGGCCACGATCTGCTTCACCAGGCCTATAAATAAAACCGCAGGTGTCCCCAGCTCTTTACCAAACCTTTAGCCTTCAAGCCTTTGCCAACCTCAGGCTTTCTTTTCCAAATCAGCGCAAACCCAAGAATCATGTCGAGCAACAACAACAGGCACCGCGCCTCCGACGAGGCAAAAGGGAGCCGCGCTAGTGCGCGTCGGAGGCAATAATTGTCAACTTTCCTTTACGATTCGCCTTTGATCCCCTTTTGTTTCTGACGATTACCTCTGTTTCAGGCTTATCCAATGGAATCCGTCTTCTACACCGGCCGGTCAGCCCCTGCCGGACGACTCCTCGGAGTCGGACCACTACTCCTCCGTGCCCTACGGGGAACTTGATGCTCTCCGCTTCAAGGCGGAGCTCGAGGTGGCCCAGCGTGAGCTGGAGGACGTCTCCAAAAAGGCCGGCATAGCCGAACTGGAGTGGGAGGACCAGCGCAAACAACTGCTGGCGACCATCGACGGTACGGCTTTGGAACCGCTCCCTGTTCCAATCTGGCTTTTGATGTTGATCACCTTTAATTTGCACTTTGCAGCCCGTGATGCCGAACTCAACCAGCTGAAAATGCTGGTGGAGCAACTGGCTGATAAGGTGAACGCCCGCGGAGACACACCGGCGGAGCGCCTCGCCGCGGTGGAAAACCGCGTGGACGAGGTGTCCACCCACGGTATCCGCTTGGGCACCACCCTGGGCCTGGCCGCCATTGCGACGCACACCGGTGTCGACTACTCCACCAGGCCGTGTGGCTTCCAGGGCGGCGCACCAGAAGACATCGACGAGATCGAGGTCATCTTGGAGTGCCTCGACGGCCACGGCGACGCTATTGCCGAACTCACTCATCCCCAGTCTGTGCTAAATAGACTCTTCGATTAGTTTGTACTAGGGATGTTTGATTATCGGCAATAAATAAAGATCTTTTAATCCCCACGCTTGTACTGTGATGATTCCTTTGTTTTTGCAACTGCGAGCTGTATTTTTCCTTAAACGCATTCGGGACTGCTTGAGCCGAACACGCGAAAACAGATATCCCTTGGCGCAAAAACCCGTAGAAAATCCTTGATTCGGTAATCCTGTAAGCACTGTTCAATGAAAACCCTTCGCATTCGGGAGAAAAACCCTGCCGCTTGGTATTCCAGTAACATACGCCAGCCAGTCATCACTCCCAATGCACTCTCTTGGTCAATAAAATAGTCTGCCAAGATGCCTTGCAAATCCACTCGCACACTCATCCATCACCTCTCATCTTCTCCCCTGCTCCAGAAGGGAAAACCCCAAAGCCATGGACAAAGGCAAGCAGCCCAAGGAAGACAGTGCTCCAAGAAATGCACGATTCGAGAGTGAGTTTTCCTTCAACTTGCTTCTCGCTTTCTTGTGTGATCTCGCGCTTTACCTCCTCTTTGTTTTTCCTTTTAGTCTGGATCTGCTTCCTGAAGAAATCATTGGGACCGAAGCAGCACCTGAATACATCTCCTCTGACTCCTCCTTCGAAGCAGAGGATGCTATGCACGAGCAGAGGATCAACCACCAACTGTGCCGCCGTGTTCGGCACCTGGAGCATGACCTCAGGGATATCACTGCTCGTTGCCAGGCCGAACGCGAGCGTCGCATGATCCTGGAGGCATTAGTAGGAGGTAAATGCTTTCAACTTCGTCTTGATTCTGCGCTTGCGCCTGGACTTTTGTTCCTAACCACTGTTCCTCTGTCCTAGATGTCTCTAACAAGTACAACAACCTGAGAGCGGCTTGGGACAGCTTGGTGGAGGCAGCGAACCATGGTCATCTCCACAGCTTCCAAGTTGTTGTCACGGTGGTCCTGGAACAACTGAAGAGGGAGCAGCTGAAGAAGCAAAGAAAAAAGGATTGAGGCATACTTTCGCTTCTTTCGCCAGGCCTTATGCTTCCCACCCCTTCGTTGTTCTAAGCAACTGGGTTGATAAATGTAAACCTGCAAGAAGCATTTGTAATGTAGTTTTGTGCTAAGGGCAATACATCCAAGTATTGGCCATTTCCTCTGTTTAGGAATTCTTGTTCTGAAGGCGGCTTCGTTCTTGAACGCCGGCTATTTCTGTATCAGATGAATGTAATTCCAATGCTTGTGATCAACGATCGATTTCAACACTAGGATAATATTTCTTCAAATATCTTCCATTTATTGCAGCAGAAAATTCTTCTCCTAGTAAAGTTTTCAATATGTAGGCATTACCGGGCACACATCTGACCACTCGAAAGGGTCCTTCCCAGTTAGGAGACCATTTGCCGAATTCACTGTATTTAGTTCCAATCGGCAGTAAAGCTTTCCAAACCAAATCCCCTTCTGCAAATTGCCTAACTTTTACTTTCTTGTTATAATATTTGACAACCCGCAGTTTGTTCTTTTCGATGTTTTCCAGGGCTCTAAGACGTGTCATGTGCAAATCCTCTAGTTCGTCCATCATTAAGCCACTGTAATCTTTGGAGCTTAAATCCTTTTGCAAAACCACTCTCCTGGAATCTGATTGCACCTCCCAAGGCAAAACCGCATGGTGCCCATAAACTAGTTCATAAGGAGACGTTTTTGTTGCTCCATGAGGGGCCATTCGATAAGCCCATAAAGCCTCACTGAGTACCGAATGCCACCTTCTTGGCTTCTGGTCAATCTTCTTTTGTATAAGCTTGATCATGATCTTATTAGAAGCCTCTGCCTGACCGTTAGCCTGGGCATAATAGGGAGAAGAATTGAACAATTTGATCCCCATGCTTTCGGCAAACTCACTGAATTCTAAGGACACAAACTGGGCTCCTTGATCAGTTGTGATCGTTTGAGGGATTCCAAACCGATAGATAATATGTTCTTTGACAAACTCAACCATGTTTTCTGATGTTACCTTCTTCAGAGGAATGGCCTCGACCCATTTGGTAAAGTAATCTGTTGCCAAAAGCACAAACTTATGCCCCTTGCTCGATGGTGGATTAATCTGGCCAATCAGGTCTATACCCCAGCCCCTGAATGGCCATGGCTTGACAATGGGATTTAATGCAGATGCAGGAACTCTCTGAATATTTCCAAACCTGTGACAATCTTGACATCCCTTGTAATACTCAAAGCAGTCCTCCAATATTGTCAGCCAAAAACACCCAGCTTGCCTGATAACCCATTTCATACGGTAGGCCGATTGGTGAGCTCCACACATCCCATCATGCACCTCACTCATCATTCTTTTTGCTTCTTCTGGACCCAGGCATCGCAGCAATACCCCATCTAATGATTTGTAAAATAGATTATCATCCAGAAGAACAAACTTTATGGCTTTGTACCTGAGCTTCCTAGAGACTTTTCGAGATGGATCCTTCAAATAATCAACGATCTCTTTTCTCCAGTCACCTTCTGCAAGATCCATCCCGAGCGCACATATCTCTGTGGCAAACGCTTCTTGACTTTCTTTATATCCGGAAGCGCTTTGAGCCAACCTGTTTGCTTCTTCATTGTGTTCTCTAGGAATATGCTGTAGAATTACCAACTGAAAGCTTTTCAAGATTTTCTTGCACTCCTCGAGTAACTCCTCAGCGCATCACTTTTGCATTCGTATTGGCCGTTCAATTGCTTTATAACTAACTCTGAATCTCCGTAAACCTCAACTGAAACGGACCCGGCTTCTCTTAAATATTGAAGCCCTCGAAGCAATGCCTCGTACTCAGCCTGATTGTTTGTAACGGTGGGCTGGATAGGGATAGCAAACTCAAACATCTCACCCCTGGGTGAAATCAACAGAATTCCTACTCCCCCACCTTTACCACATGATGATCCTGTTGACGTAAAATTCGCACCCTACGCCAAGGACACAGCAAGCCGAACAAGCTGGCTTCACACGCGAAGAGATCACAACACGTGCCAGTCAATTTTCCCTGAAAATTAACAAAATACAAAGTAGTTAAATTCCAAAGCTTGGAACTTGCCGGGTGGTACCGGACAGTTCCATATTTACGGCTATAGAGCCAAGTGAGATGACATATAGCTATAAGAAGCTATCTGCCAGCAAACTAGAAACCATTAGGGAGCTTTAAAGTGCAAAAAGTAACATAGCCGAATGGATGACATAAGCATGACGATAGATCGATCTCTATTTGGATAAAAATTGCACGTGCACAAAGCCATGACCGATCCTCACACATAAATGAGGTTAAACAATAAATGAAGTAAAGCATGATCATAAATATGTAATAAACAAGCATGCATAGGTCCAAAGCACTAGTCTACCGCATGTCTAGATACTTTAAAACCCGTCAAGCATGACATCAAACAAATCTATCCACCGCATGATACGACTTGTTTGAAATCACACCACCATCCACAAATAGATCTATCCACCGCATGATACGATCTAAACATGGAAAGCTAAAAGCATACAATATTTAAAGCATGACTTATAAACACGTTTTACTTGTGAGAAAGCATAACCGAATGCGGCTGAACAGCCGAATCGGGATCCATGAAGAAGGAACAAACATTACCAAAGCAGATAAATCTATCAAATTGAATCGAAATCTAATCCACCGGATGATTAGCTCCAAAACAACCCAAAAACCTGCATCTACTGCGTGATACCCGGCTCTTTCAAGATTTATACAAGATCTGGTAAGGTTGAACCCGCAACACGTAACAACCTAGATCGATTCGGTTTCGGCTATTAAAAAACATGTGATCCACGTGTTATTAAAGCTATGGGTACGGACTTGAATCGCATAAGGATCATCCAAGGAGACAAAGCCGATCCAAACCAATCTAGATTGGGCAAAAAGGTGTTACGTGAATTTAAACATAAAGTAAAAACTCAAGGAAACACAGGGTAACTTAATGAATCCATTGGATCTTGCCAAAATCCAATAGAGCCGATAACTAGCTTCAAGCTAAATCTTAGCCTACCGCGTGGCTCATGATCTAACAAGAAACCCGCTTGAACCAAGCTTGAATCTACCACATGACACTAAGCATGGTAACAAGACTACTTGCATCAGATCTAAATCCACCGCATGATACTAGACATGATACAAGGTTGCCGGTACTTACGGAGGTTGACGGATCGATGAATCCTCTCGAAGAACTCGACGACACGACAAAGGACTCAAGGGTTTGGCGTAAAGCCGGATTGTATTGAGAATGTTTCGAATATCCATTACATACATTCAGGGTCCATATTTATACCCTGTGAAGCACGACCTTGAATGGATTTGATACCTAAATTATCTCTAAGTGCGATTGCTTATCTATCCATTCACCTCTTCCGCTCTGGCCACGTCATCCTGCAGAATCCCACAAGATCAGCGCAACAGTTTCCTTGCCGAACGGAAGCGAATTGCCGACCGCGGACTCTTTTGCCGAATTCATCTGAAGAAACCTTCCTTCTGCCGGACGGATTCCTCACCGAGTTGGACCCACAGGTCAGACTCCTTACCTTACCAAATTTTGGTGTTAACATATGCCCCTTCAATTACGGGATAAAAGTGATTTTATTTCGGAATTGACTCCAGCCACCAACGTCTTCAAATTGAATCTGTTCAACACCTATTCTCTCCCTTCGCAATCCGTCGGAGTCTTCGCCTAGATCCAAACCCTAGATCACCTTTTCCTGAGCTCAAATCCTCAATGGCATGTCAAAATCAAGCCGCTCAGGTAAAATTTTCCCCCATAAGCTGCATTCGGCACTTAACTTTTCGATTTTACCTGAGATTTCTTCTCCGCCTTCTCTCAGCAAGAGCTTTCCACTGAGCTTTTGATTCGCACTGAGGCCAATTCGACGTCCTACTTCCTTGGTCCCGTGGGAATTTCTGATCCTCGCGAATTCATCGCAGCCGAATCCCAAAGGATCCCCTTCAAAGCGGCTTTAACTAAGCCTCCCCTGTGGCAGGACGCCTTCAAGAACTGGCCCTTGTCCCCAATCGCAGGCTGGAGGAATTGGTACAAAAGGGTCCTTGCGGATAACAGTGTCAAGACCCAAACTTGGGACACCCTCTGGATTGCTCAATGCCTAGAGCTTTCCTTGGCTGAGACCCCAAAAATGAAGATCTTCTGATAGCAGCCTGTCACTTCTGGTCAAATGGCGTCATACCCGAACGACACCTTAACTTCAACTTAGCCGAGCCAGTCAAACGAATATGACTCGGCCTTGAACTCCAAACGACCCAACGGCGGATTGGTCAAGGAAACCTCTCCACCTTCCAAATTTCTTGGGATATGCGCCACGATCCAAGGCCACGATCCGAGGCCACGATGCGCTTCACCGAGGCCTATAAATAAAACCGCAGGTGTCCCCAGCTCTTTACCAAACCTTTAGCCTTCAAGCCTTTGCCAACCTCAGGCTTTCTTTTCCAAATCAGCGCAAACCCAAGAATCATGTCGAGCAACAACAACAGGCGCCACGCCGCCAACGAGGCAGAAGGGAGCCTCGCTAGTGCGCGTCGGAGGCAATAATCGTCAACTTTCCTTTACGATTCGCCTTTGATCCCCTTTTGTTTCTGACGATTACCTCTGTTTCAGGCTTATCCAATGGAATCCGTCTTCTGCACCGGCCGGTCAGCCCCTACCGGACGACTCCTCGGAGTCGGACCACTACTCCCCCGTGCCCTATGGGGAACTTGATGCTCTCCGCTTCAAGGTGGAGCTCGAGGTGGCCCAGCGTGAGCTGGAGGACGTCTCCAAAAAGGCCGGCATAGCCGAACTGGAGTGGGAGGACCAGCGCAAACAACTGCTGGCGACCATCGACGATACGGCTTTGGAACCGCTCCCTGTTCCAATCTGGCTTTTGATGCTCATCACCTTTAATTTGCACTTTGCAGCTCGTGACGCCGAACTCAACCAGCTGAAAATGCTGGTGGAGCAACTGGCTGATAAGGTGAACGCCCGCGGAGACACACCGGTGGAGCGCCTCGCCGCGGTGGAAAACCGCGTGGACGAGGTGGCCACCCACGGTATCCGCTTGGGCACCACTCTGGGCCTGGCCGCCATGGCGACGCACACCAATGTCGACTACTCCACCAGGCCGCGTGGCTTCCAGGGCGGCGCATCTGAAGACATCGACGAGATCGAGGTCATCTTGGAGCGCCTCGACGGCCACGACGACGCTATTGCCGAACTCACTCATCCCCAGGCTGTGCTAAACAGACTCTTCGATTAGTTTGTACTAGGGATGTTTGATTATCGGCAATAAATAAAGATCTTTTAATCCCCATGCTTGTACTGTGATGATTCCTTTGTTTTTGCAACTGCGACCTGTATTTTTCCTTAAACGCATTCGGGACTGCTTGAGCCGAACACGCGAAAACAGATATCCCTTGGCGCAAAAACCCGCAGAAAATCCTTGATTCGGTAATCCTGTAAGCACTGTTCAATGAATACCCTTCGCATTCGGGAGAAAAACCCTGCCACTTGGTATTCCAGTAACGTACGCCAGCCAGTCATCACTCCCAATGCACTCTCTTGGTCAATAAAATAGCCTGCCCAGATGTCCTGCAAATCCACTCGCACACTCATCCATCACCTCTCATCTTCTCCCCTGCTCCAGAAGGGAAAACCCCAAAGCCATGGACAAAGGCAAGCAGCCCAAGGAAGACAGTGCTCCAAGAAACGCACGATTCGAGAGTGAGTTTTCCTTCAACTTGCTTCTCGCTTTCTTGTGTGATCTCGCGCTTTACCTCCTCTATGTTTTTCCTTTTAGTCTTGATCTGCTTCCTGAAGAAATCATTGGGACTGAAGCAGCACCTGAATACATCTCCTCTGACTCCTCCTTTGAAGCAGAGGGGCCATTCGGTAAGCCCATAAAGCCTCACTGAGTACTGAATGCCACCTTCTTGGCTTCTGGTCGATCTTCTTTTGTATAAGCTTGATCATGATCTTATTAGAAGCCTCTTCCTGACCGTTAGCCTGGGCATAATAGGGAGAAGAATTGAACAATTTGATCCCCATGCTTTCGGCAAACTCTCTGAATTCTAAGGGCACAAACTGGGCTCCTTGATCAGTTGTGATCGTTTGAGGGATTCCAAACCGATAGATAATATGTTCTTTGACAAACTCAACCATGTTTTCTGATGTTACCTTCTTCAGTGGAATTGCCTCGACCCATTTGGTAAAGTAATCTGTTGCAAAAAGCACAAACTTATGCCCCTTGCTCGATGGTGGATTAATCTGGCCAATCAGGTCTATATCCCCTGAATGGCCATGGCTTGACAATGGGATTTAATGCTGATGCAGGAACTCTCTGAATATTTCCAAACCTCTGACAATCTTGACATCCCTTGTAATACTCAAAGCAGTCCTCCAATATTGTCGGCCAAAAACACCCAGCTTGCCTGATAACCCATTTCATACGGTAGGCCGATTGGTGAGCTCTACATATCCCATCATGCACCTCACTCATCATTCTTTTTGCTTCTTCTGGACCCAGGCATCGCAGCAATACCCCATCTAATGATTTGTAAAATAGATTATCATCCAGAAGAACAAACTTTATGGCTTTGTACCTGAGCTTCCTAGAGACTTTTCGAGATGGATCCTTCAAATAATCAACGATCTCTTTTCTCCAGTCACCTTCTGCAAGATCCATCCCGAGCGCACATATCTCTGTGGCAAACGCTTCTTGACTTTCTTTATATCCGGAAGCGCTTTGAGCCAACCTGTTTGCTTCTTCATTGTGTTCTCTAGGAATATGCTGTAGAATTACCAACTGAAAGCTTTTCAAGATTTCCTTGCACTCCTCGTAGTAACTCCTCAGCGCATCACTTTTGCATTTGTATTGGCCGTTCAATTGCTTTATAACTAACTCTGAATCTCTGTAAACGTCAACTGAAACGGCCCCGGCTTCTCTTAAATATTGAAGCCCTCGAAGCAATGCCTCGTACTCAGCCTGATTGTTTGTAACGGAGGGCTGGATAGGGATAGCAAATTCAAACATCTCACCCCTGGGTGAAATCAACAGAATTCCTACTCCCCCACCTTTACCACATGATGATCCATCAAAGAACAAAGCCCAAGGAGTAATTTCAAGCAAGTCAATTGATGGATCACGATGCTCTGTTATAAAATCGGCAATGATCTGACCTTTTATAGCTTTTGCCGATTCGAACTTCAACTCAAATTCAGACAGGGCCAAAATCCACTTGCCAATCCTGCCGTTCAAAATTGGCATAGACAGCATGTGCTTTATTACATCAAACTTGGAGTATACAACGCATTCGGCATTCAACAAGTAGTGCCGAAATTTTGTACACGAGTAGGACACACATAGGCACAGCTTTTCTGCAGCCGAATACCTAGTCTCAGGATCAAGCAATTTTCGGCTAAGATATGCTACTACCCGCTCCTTTCCTTCAATTTCTTGAATAAGGGCCGATCCAATGGTTTGGGTATCGGCCGCCACGTACAACTTGAAAGGCTTATTTAACTGTGGAGGGACCAGCACTGGTGGTTCCTTCATATATTGCTTGATCTCGTCAAAAGCCTTTTGTTGTTCGTCACCCCACATGAATTTCTGATCTTTCTTAAGCTTCAGCAATGGAGAAAATGGCAAAACCTTTTGCGATAGATTTGAAATGAATCTCCTTACAAAATTGATCTTGCCGAGCAGTGATTGCAATTCTTTGAGATTGGTTGGAGGTACAACTTCATCAATAGCCTTCATGCTTTTCTTGCCAACTTCAATCCCCCCTTCGTGCACCAGGAACCCCAAGAACTCTCCAGCTGACACTCCAAAAGCACACTTGTTTGGATTCATCTTCAGTCCATGATTTTGGGTGCATTCCAACGTCTTCTTAACATAATCCAAGTGCGTGTCATGATTCAGAGACTTGATCACGACGTCATCGATGTAAATCTCAACAATTTTGCTGATCAACTCATGAAAGATGTAATTCATGGCCCGCTGATAAGTTGCACCGGCGTTATTCAACCCAAATGTCATGACTATCCATTCAAACAGGCCTATACGACCAGGACATCTGAAGGTTGTCTTTGATATATCCTCTATTGCCATAAAGAACTGGTTGTATCCCGCATTGCCATCCATGAAACTGATAACTTTGTGCCCAGCCGCGGCATCAACCAACAAATCGTCAACAGGCATGGGGTAACCATCCATAGGAGTAGCTCTATTCAAATCCCTGAAATCTATGCAGACCCTCATCTTTCCATTCTTCTTGTAGACAGGGACAATATTAGAGATCCACTCCGCGTATCTGCATGGCCGAATGAAGCTTGCGTCAAGTAATCTTTCAACTTCTTTCTTCACATCGGCCAATACTTCATCCTTGTATATTTTCCGGGGAGGTTGCTTATATGGTTTAAAACCAGATTTGATTGGCAACCGATGCTCGACGATGGAACGATCTAGACCGGGCATCTCGGAATAATCCCAAGCGAAGCAATCCTTATATTCTCTTAACAACTTAATCAATTCCTCCCTGAAACCTGACTCCAGGTCTGCACTGATAAACGTCGGCCTTGGTTTATCACCGTTTTCAATATCAACTTCCTCCAACTTATCGGCCGACATGAATCCTCGCCCCAACTTGCCGTCAGTGCCATCAACAGGATTATCCATTAAAAATTGCTATAAGAGCCGACTGCTTGAATCGGCTGTTGATCGCTGCTGACAGGCTCAACAGGACCTTCTCCCCAGTCTTTCCTTGAGAAACAATCAATACCCTGGTATTCCCAGAAAGCTGGTTCCACATTTGTAACGCTCACAGAGTCATCTGCTTGGACCACTTCAATATCGTCATCTACCCATTGGATGAGCTGCTGATGCATGGTAGATGGGACCCAGCAGTTGGCGTGAATCCAGTCCCGCCCAAGCAGTAGGCTGTAGGCTCCCTTACCTTCGATGACAAAGAAGGTTGTGAGCTGTGTTATGGACCCGATCATCAGATCCACGTGGACGCACCCCTTGGTATCTGAAGGATTCCCAGCGAAATCGTTCAGGATTATGCTTGTAGGTGTCAAGTCGCCAGGGCCCATACCAAGTTTCTTGAAAGTGGTGTATGGCATCACGTTGACTGCTGCTCCACCGTCGACAAACATCTTGGTCAATGGCTTGCCACTGACGTATCCTTTCAAGTACAGCGGCCTCATGTGTCGATTTCTGGCCGGTTTATCGAAGGTGGCTTGCTTGGCTAGCACCAGCTGCGCCATCAGTCCCCCAAGCTGTTCATCATCGTTGACTTCCAGGGACGTCTCCTCCTGCACAACCTGATTAGCGGGAGCCAAAAACTCATTCGGCAGAAAATATACCATACATGCCGGAGCCGAACGATTTGATCCTTCAGGTTTATCCTTCGGGCACCAGACTTGTCTCTTCTGGATCCCCGCTTGCCTTAATTCGTGGTTCCTCACGCGTTGAACCCTCCTTTTCTGGCTCTTTCTCAAACCAGGCGGGCACCACTGCCCCTCTTGCCAGACGTACTCGTCCTCGTCTTCCTCCTGATCAGCCCACCTCAGATCAGCCTGTCTCTTTCTGGGATGATCAATGACTTCTATTTTTTGACGCCGGTCGTCAATGGGATGTATCCTTCCAATTCTTTCATGGACGGATCAGCGATTGGCAATCTCCTGCCTGTACTCAAAATATCTGTCGCTGCATTCAGGACAGTTTCTCAGTGTAGGAAGCTTCAATCCTTCATTCCAGTAGTGCCTGAAGAATGCGCACCCCCAATGCGCACGCTCTTGTTCACGCGTGTACTGCTCCATCTCTCTTCTGCGCGCTTCTGCTCCAGACCTGCGCCTTTCTTCCTCGTGCCTCTACCTCTGGTAGCATTCCTTCTCTAGCTGATGCTGCCACTTGTTGAGGAGGATGCGCGTAGTGACTCTGGGCTTAGCCCTGGACGACTCCCCAACCTCGATATGGCTTCTAAGGACGCGAGGGGCTTTTCCATGAACCTGCTCCCAGGTCACTTGTCGTTCTGGGTCTACTGCTCCATCTTGCCTCGCCCTAGCTGAAGTCAAGACTTTAACCTTGCCCTTCTCCTCGGCAGTCACCATGTTGACAGAAAAGCTTATCATGCTCTGGGGAAAAGGGTGGCCATCCAGCTTCATCTTGTTGTCAAATTTGAGTTGCCCCTCCTGGATGGCCTTCTGGATCCTCATTCTAAAGACCCTGCAGTCATTGACAGAGTGAGAGTTCCTGTCGTGGAAGCCACAATAGTGTCTCTCTTTCATCCAATCGGGCCGAAGCATGGAATGCCCTTCCGGCAGCTTGATTCGGCCTTCTTTCACCAAGAACTCAAACAGTTTATCGGCTTTGGTGACATCAAAGTCGTACGTGCCTTTAGTCTGTTTGATCCAACACTGATTCATGGTTAACGGCTCCTTGCCCCACATGATCTCAGCGGCAGCTATCTCCTGATCATCATCAGAGTCCTCCATCTGGTCAGCCTTCTCCAGGAACTGATTGTAAATATCAGCTATATCGTGCTGCTTGTTGAACTTGGTATCTTTCTTGAACCCATATGCCTGGTTGCTCATTAATGACAGCTTTTGAGACAGCTGGCCTAGGTTCTCAAACTCCATGCCGAACAATTTTTCTCGCACGGCCGGCAGCATCCCCGCGATAGTCATGTCAGCCAACTGATCGTCTGGCAGATTCAACGAAAAGCACATGCCCTTCATGTCCCTAAACCTCCTGAGGAACTCTAAAGGCGTCTCACTGTGCCTCTGCTTCAAGTGGTGAGATCAATGAGCTTCTTTTCCATGGTGCTGCTGAAGTAGTGGGCGTGGAATTTTCGTTCCAGTTCCCTCCATGTGCCAACTGACTGGGGAGGCAAAGAAGAAAACCACTGGAACGCGGAGCCCATCAATGACATGGGGAAATATCTAACTCTGAATGCCTCATCAGACGAGGCCTCCCCAAGTTGCATCAGGTAACGAGCAATATGCTCTACCGTGCTCGTGTCGTCCTGCCCAGAAAACTTGGTAAATTCCGTGGGGGGCTTCACCCTCGGCGGCAGGATGACTCTGTAATACCATTCAGGGAAAGGAGGTGTGTAGGTTGGTCCCTGCATCTTAGGTTTAAGGCCGAATTGATTCTGCATCATATCGGCCATGTTCTGGACCAGGATGTCATCCTCATGTGTCCCCATAGCTGTACCGTACCCTGGGTTCGGGAGAGCGTCAATGGCACCACAGTCCACCACCTCATGGTAACCTCCACCGTACAGGTTCTTCCGCAATCTGTTGGTAGCTGGAGCAATCTTGTAGGTGGACGCGAGCGGAGCTCCAGCCGAACCGAACGCCAACTCCCCATACGTGGGCTGATATGGGTTCGGCTGTTGATTTGGTTGACCTGTACTGCCTTGCGGAAGTGGATGGATCGGTTGTCCCCCTGTGGCTCGCAGAGGAGGTTGAACTGGCTGACCTCCAGCACCTTGTGGAGGAGGCTGGACGGGTCGGCTCCCAACACTCTGCGGAGGAGGCTGGACTAGCTCGCTCTGCAGCGGTGGCTGTGTCCCTTGTTGGGCAGAGCTGGACTCTCCAGCTTCCATAGTGTACCCTTGAGGGGATACTCGATTAAACACCTGCTCCATACCCGGGCCAAAGATGCCTACCATCATCTGCTTGAACACCCCAAGGAAAGCCCTGTGATGCCTGCTCAGCACGTCTCCCGTGGCGTCTCGAAACGCTTGCATGCATTCCTCCTTCTCCTGCAGGGTTGTAGCATCACTTTCTCCTGACAGTAGAACTCTGGGCATCTCATTCTTGAGGTATGGGACACCACTCCTATTCTTTTTAAATGACATCAAGCACTTTTGTTGGAACTGATCCGTGGCGTCCTTCAGTTGTTGCAGCTGTTCCGGAGAGAGATCTTCAATGGCGACATCCAGGATATCAGTGATGTCCGGCATCTTGATTTTCGGCTGTTGTCCCACTGGGCGTGCCAAAAAGTGTGTTGACGTAAAATTCGCACCCTACGCCAAGCACACAGCAAGCCGAACAAGCTGGCTTCACACACGAAGAGATCACAAGACGTGCCAGTCAATTTTCCCTGAAAATTAACAAAAGGCAAAGTAGTTAAATTCCAAAGCTTGGAACTTGCCGGGTGGTACCGGACAGTTCCATATTTACGGCTATAGATCCAAGTGAGATGACATATAGCTATAAGAAGTTATCTGCCAGCAAACTAGAAACCATTCGGGAGCTTTAAAGTGCAAAAAGTAACATAGCCGAATGGATGACATAAGCATGACGATAGATCGATCTCTATTTGGATAAAAATTGCACGTGCACAAAGCCATGACCGATCCTCACACATAAATGATGTTAAACAATAAATGAAGTAAAGCATGATCATAAATATGTAATAAACAAGCATGCATAGGTCCAAAGCACTAGTCTACCGCATGTCTAGATACTTTAAAACCCGTCAAGCATGACATCAAACAAATCTATCCACCGCATGATACGACTTGTTTGAAATCACACCACCATCCACAAATAGATCTATCCACCGCATGGTACTATCTAAACATGGAAAGCTAAAAGCATACAATATTTAAAGCATGACTTATAAACACGTTTTACTTGTGAGAAAGCATAACCGAATGCGGCTGAACAGCCGAATCGGGATCCATGAAGAAGGAACAAACATTACCAAAGCATATAAATCTATCAAATTGAATCGAAACCTAATCCACCGGATGATTAGCTCCAAGACAACCCAAAAACCTGCATCTACCGCGTGATACCCAACTCTTTCAAGATTTATACAAGATCTGGTAAGCTTGAACCCGCAACACGTAACAACCTAGATCGATTCGATTTTGGCTATTAAGGAACATGTGATCCACGTGCTATTAAAGCTATGGGTACGAACTTGAATCGCATAAGGATCATCCAAGGATACAAAGCCAATCCAAACCAATCTAGATTGGGCAAAAAGGTGTTACATGAATTTAAACATAAAGTAAAAACTCAAGGAAACACAGGGTAACTTAATGAATCCATTGGATCTTGCCAAAATCCAATAGAGCCGATAACTAGCTTCAAGCTAAATCTTAGCCTACCGCATGGCTCATGATCTAACAAGAAACCCTCTTGAACCAAGCTTGAATCTACCGCATGACACTAAGCATGGTAACAAGACTACTTGCATCAGATCTAAATCCACCGCATGATACTAGACATGATACAAGGTTGCCGGTAATTACGGAGGTCGGCGGATCGATGAATCCTCTCGAAGAACTCGACGACACGACAAAGGACTCAAGGGTTTGGCGTAAAGCCGGATTGTATTGAGAATGTTTCGAATATCCATTACATACATTCATGGTCCATATTTATACCCTGTGAAGCACGACCTCGAATGGATTTGATACCTAATTTATCTCTAAGTGCGATTGCTTATCTATCCATTCACCTCTTCCGCTCAGGCCATGTCATCCCGCAGAATCCCACAAAATCAGCGCAACAGTTTCCTTGCTGAACGGAAGCGAATTGCCGACCGCGGACTCTTTTGCCGAATTCATTTGAAGAAACATTCCTTCTCCCGGACGGATTCCTCACCGAGTTGGACCCACAGGTCAGACTCCTTACCTTACCAAATTTTGGTGTTAACAAATAGCTCACAGTCTTAAGTACAAGGTTTATCTGGGTTACGCCACTAAGGTCACCCAGCCTCACGCATGCACTCGGGTGGTGAGCCCGGGGCCGCAACCCTAAGAGTAGTGATAGTAAAACCCCGTACCGCCTCATTTAGGTACTAGGCTTACCGTACCCATTTCCGGCAAGTGTTTAGTACTTTCAAACACTTAGCCCACGAAGCCATTGGACCGGAGCCCAAATCCCATGCTCTTACCACATGAGCAATCCATTTAATCATCTGGTGATTCCATAAAGGAGATCCTATTCTCGCGAGTGACGAACATCACTCGACTTGTACCGGATCCTTAAGCATAGCATCTAGCGACCTAACATGCTAGTA
The DNA here is from genome assembly GCA_947561735.1 of Cenchrus americanus. NCBI lineage: Eukaryota > Viridiplantae > Streptophyta > Magnoliopsida > Poales > Poaceae > Cenchrus > Cenchrus americanus. Next base: position 114,351,275 of record OX387245.1, read on the forward strand.
AAAGATCATAGGTACTTATGGATCATGCAACTAGGGTTTTATTTCAACTCATGAACGTAAATGCACATTCAATAACATGAAGTAAATTCAGAAGTTTAAAGAAACACTGGGGTTAATGAATAAACCGGGGCTTGCCTTCGTCAGCACAAGCAGTCACACAAACTTCCGGACTTTGGCCCGGGTCTTGCTCTAAGGTCACGCAGTGCACGTCTTCTCCTACTCCCTCGTCCTCGTCAGCCGGCACAAGCGTATAGCTACCGTCGGGGACTTCTACACGGGGAATGCAATGCAGTGATTAGGAGTGTAATTATTTTAAATTAATTCAAAAACAGTATCAAACAGCTGCAAGGGGTATATGGTTGGCCATATTCACCTTAACAAAAGTATTTAAACATTTTTCCTTTTGAAGAATAATCAAAAAGCCTATTTAGCCTTCTCTTTGAGGTGATTGTGTGCACATCTATTAAAGAAATATTTTATTTAAAAACCAACAGCAAGGAAATTACTATCATGGCACCATTTTACTTTTCCTAACACTTCTCCTTAAGTCATGCACTCGAGAGAGTGATTTTTCCTATTTTCCCTTATCTAGATTAACCTAGTTTGAGCTCCTTTGCATAACCAACATATCAAACTGATCCAGCAACCCCCCCACTGGTCCTACTGACCAGGAGGCATACTTGGACAGCAAGAAAAGGGTTTTAGCACCATTGCATTTAATACACCAAAATAGGAGCATTCCTAGTTAGCATAAAAGGGAATAGTGCATTTTTAATTAAGTAGGACAGAAATGATTCCCATCCTTCTCCTACACATACTCTTGTCCAAAACAAGCTTAAAGAACTAGCAAACACACATATAGCCTTTATGAAACATGCTACACCTATTTATGATTAAAAACAAGCATAAATGAGGAAATAATATTTCTAACAGGGATAAAATCATGGTAAATTCAAAAAGGATGCATTTCAACATTATAAGATGATAGCCAGAAGTTGGGCTCAAAAACAATTAAATTTGGAGCTACAAACATCATCTAGGCAGATTTACCAATATCACAAAATAATTTATTCAGGAAGATCCCCTCAGTAACTTTGTGCAAGTTTTGGCACAGAACCTAGACATACTAGTTACCACAACATATCCAAAATCTAGCTCAAGAGCTTGTGTGGATTTTGCAGAAACACAAATCTAAGTATTTTACATTCCCATTTTTCAAGCAAAAACTATAACTCAAAAGTATATACATATTTGGAGAAAGTTGTAGTTCTTGTTACACTGAACACAGCAAAATTGAGTTTTCTATTTTTGGACATATCTACGATTTTTAATCTATTTTACAAGGTGCTGGACTGAGTTGAAACAAAACTTAGTTAAAGATCATCGCAACTAGGTCCCTAATTCATAGATATGCCCTCCGGCCCTCCCAACAGTGCCACGACGGTGGTGGCCATGCTCGCCGGCGGCGAGGTGAGGCCCGAGGATGCAAACAAGCAAGTGGGGAGTGCGATTGGACTCACTAGGGTTCGATTGGCACCGGTGACCCGGCCGGGGAACGACCTGGGGATGGCCGGCGGCGAGGCACCCGCGGCACCTCCGCGGCGGCGAGTTTCCCGGCGAATGAGGGGGAAGAGCTAAGCTATAGGTGATCGGGGAGGCTCTGGTGGAGGTTAGGGAAGGTGACCAGAGACTTAGTCGGGTTTGGGAATAAGCGGAGAAGCAGGCGCACCGCGGCGGCGCTAATGGCGACGACGGCGACAGGGTATTCTCGGGCGCGCGCAAGGAGTGAACCGGGAGAGGTTTTTATAGGCCAGGAGCTTCACAAGGGACGTCGCTTGAGCGTCGTGCCTACAGGAACTGCGGCATGGGCGCAAAGGCGGTGGACGACATGCGGCGGGGGCTCGGCCGGCGGCGGTGCGCCGCGCGCGTGTGCGGGGCGGCCGCGTGTCACCGGCCTAGGGGTAAGAGGCTCGCCACGCTCACAAGCGCATAGTGCTCGGGGAGGCTCGCCACGGACGGCGGTCACCGGCCCTGCTCCGGCGTGCGTGCCCGGCGGTACGGCGGCGGGACCGACGTGGCATGCCCACGACGCGACGTCGTGCGCGAGGGCTCGGGTGTGCAAAGTCAGTTCGACTTACCCCTTTTCCACTCGAATTTTCTCCAGATTTCAAAATGAAAGTGGCCCAAACTTTGAATACCGAAGTTGTCCAACAAGTTACCATCTTCAAAAATGCCAAAGGGTATAGGGGTTTTTTCTCACTGGTTTAGGCAGGAACGGGCGCACAAAGTGGCCAAAAACTCGGCGCCAGTGAACAGAAGAAGGACACCTTCACAAGCATTTTTCACCAAGATTTTCTTCGAATTTCAAATTCCAATCAATAGCAAAGTTGTGTGCCTTGAGATTCTGCACATTTTTCCCTTTGGGTGGTTTTGAAGTATTTAGGGAAATTTTGGAGAACGTGCCAAAGTTCTAGAATGGCAACAAGGGGCCAAAGGGGATAAAGGGGTTTTGAGTTAGGCTTTGACCAAGGGTTGACCTAATGTCCTCAAGGGTAGTTAGAGGAGTGATTAAGTGGGTCATTAGCACAAATTGTTACTGAGCAAAAACACGGGGTGTTACACACCGTTCCGGAGATGGAGAACGGGTACTCTTACTGAGCACTTGTGTTTTGGTGACTCAAGGGGGAGCAATACTCTAAGTGAGTGCTCCAACGTGGACTAGGGGGAAGCATCAACTTCTCGATACCACGTGAAAATTCGATTGTCTCTTGTGCCTCCCATTTACTTTCTAGCACTTAATTTCAGCACCTAATTTCCGCACTTAAGTTTCCTTGTTTTTGTTGTTGTCTTTCGCTTGTGTGCTTCATTTCTTGCCTAGTTGTTTCTTACCTCCTAGTGTGATATTTGCTAAGGAAACTTTTGTTAGTGTGCTCTAGTAGTAGGAAAGAACTGTTTTAGAATGGGAACGCTAGTTGATAGGCTAAGGTTTCTCGTTTTTTTAGAGCTTGAAAAAGTAGTCTCATATTCAACCCCCCTTCTATGTGACTAGATCCTACAAGTGGTATCAGAGCAAGGCTCCCTTTTGCTTGGCTTAACCACTTAGGGAGATGGGGAAGGGAAGCGTCAATGGCCCTCCTAGGTTGGCGGGGAAGCGCTTCACCTTTTGGGCTCATAGAATGGCTAGCTACCTTCAAGCTCAACACCATGATGCATGGCGCACTACCATGTATCCGTTGCCTACGGTTCCTACCGAGAGTGAAGCTAAGTGGAATGCACGTGCTAGAAACCACATTTTTGAGGCGCTAGATGAGGAGTTGTTTGATCGGGTCTTTGCTTTGCAAACCGCCCATGAAGTGTGGATGGAACTCAATGAGATCCATGTGGGTAACAAAAAGATCCGTGAGGAAAAATATGAGTTGTTCAAGTTGGAACTCAATGAGTTCAAAATGAAGGATGATGAGGGGGTAGAGCAAATGTATTCTAGGATGAGGGTGCTTATTCAAAGTATCAATGCTCTCGATGTTGCTAACCTTTTCGAGCAGGAAATCATCCGGAAAATCCTCCAAACGCTCCCCAAGCCAAGATACAACATCGTCAAGGCACTTCTCTTTGAGAAGGATTTCACTACCCTCACCATCACCGAGGTTGTGAGCAAGATCCGCTCCCACGAGATGTTTATGATGGAAGACATGGAATCATCTACCTTTCACTCAAGCATTAAGAAAGATCTTGCACTCAAGGAAAGTGAAAGGGCCAAGTCCAAGAAGATCAATGCAAAGCCTCCTTCTTCCTCAAGTGAGAGCGAAGACAAAAGTCATTCAAGTGAAGCGGAGAGTGATGATGCCAAGCTTGCTCTCCTCGTGAAGAGAACCACAAGAATGCTCTCCAAGATTGGCAAGAAGGGCTACAATTATGATCCCAAGATGCAAAAGTTTCAGGCATCAAGAAGAAGTGGTGAGGGAAGCAATCAGAAGTGCTACAATTGTGGAAGCTATGATCATCTATCATATGATTGCTGTGATGCCCCAGGCTTTCGGCCGGGTTAATTAACCCTAGTCATCCAGTCAACAGTGTTGACTTTGGTCAAACGACAGTCCACCTGGGCCATCACCTCGAAAACATCACCGACAATCCCTAATGACACCTTTTGGTCAACCATAACCCACCTTGGTCAAAACCCCACTCAAAAACCCTTGACTCCTTGTTGACCCATCAATGTCAACCGGAACTTTTGCCGTGTTCTCCAAATTTCCCCTAAACACTTCAAAATCCCCCAATGGGAAAGTTGTGCAGTTTGTCGAGGCACACAACTTTCATGTTGAGTGGCATTGCTGGTTTGGAGAGGAAATGTGCGAAAAATGCAAGTCAACATCTGCTTTCACTGTTCACTGGGGCCGAGATTTCTGTCAAGTTTCCATACAGTTTATGCCAAATCCTTTGATCTAAACCCCTAGAGTCTTTGCAAAACTTGTAGAGGGTAGTGTGGTGAGCAAGGTTGGTAGTCAAACCTTGGTGCAGTTCTGTTTGGAAAATTTGAGGAACTCCAATTCAAAGTAGGGTACTTGGAACTGTTTTGAGCTAGAGCGCCACACCGCACGACGTCGCGTCGCGCCGCGCCGCGTCGAGCGCGCTCACCGCGACCACCCCTTGGGCCCGAGCGCCGAGGCGAGCCCTAACACCCACCGGTCCGTGCGCCGTGGGGCCGCCCGCGTCGAACCACCATCCCGACCCTCTCCCTGTGCGCCACGTGCTCACACCCGTCGCGCGGCCACCCAATGGCGTCGCCGCCGTACGCGCGCGGCGCCGCCCCTGGTTGGCGATTGGCCGCCGTGCGTCGCCGTCCATCCCGCTGTACCCCGACCATGCCGTGCTTGTACTGCCTCGCCCTTCGCCTTGGTGTGCAAGGAAGCACTCAACCGCCTCGAGCTGGGCTATAAAGCCGGCCGGTCTTCTCCCCGCGAGAGCACCGAGCCGCCGCTGTCCGCCATAGGAGCCCTCACGGTGAACTCGACCCCCGCCTGCTTTTCTTCGCAAACACGTGCCGCTCCTCACTCCACTAGGACCCCCTGTAGCTCCTGCGCTCACTTGTTGGCCTGCCCGGGCCGCCGGCTCACCGAAGCCAGTGTCACTACGACCGCCGCCGGGCAGCCATCGACGAGCTCTGCTCCCCGCGCGACCCCCGAGCCAACCAACCGTCTCAGCATATCCCCTAGGTCCCAGTGAAGCTGCCCGTGCCACACGTTGACCAGTTCCACCCCTGTCCTCGCCGGAATTCGAGCGCCCGCGGCCGCGCCACCACCGGTCCGCCGCCGCCACTCGCCGGGGACACCTCCGGTCAATCCACCGCCAGCAATCAATCACGGGTGAGCCCAATTGCTAATCCCCTTCGCTTGTTTGCCACACCGTGCCTCACCTCGCCGCCGGCGAGCTCACCTTCGCCGCCGGGTGCAAGGGTGAGGAATCGAGGGTATAGTTGTGAAGAGTTTAAACTTTCCAGGGACCCAATTGCATAAAGATTCTATCCTCTTTGTGTGAAATGGCTGTAACTTGTAAAATTGATTAAAAATTGTAGAAAAATCCAAAAATAGCAAACCCAATTTTGCTGTGCTCAGAGTAGCAAGAACTACAACTTTCTCCAAAGGTGTATATACTTTTGAGCTACAGTTTTTGCTTGAAAAATAGAAATGTAAAATACTTAGATTTGTGTTTCTGCAAAATCCACACAAGGTCTTGAGCTGGATTTTGGAAATGTTGTGGTAACTAGTATGTCCAGGTTCTGTGCCAAAATTTGCACAAAGTTACTGAAGGGATCTTCCTGAGGCCTCATTCGTTTCCAGTGGATTAGATTCCGACCGGAATTGATGAATATAACAAGAAAATCATGGTAGTTAGTATAAAAGATCCGGATTTATTCCGGGTCAACAATAAATTTGCTCATGATAGATACACCAAAAGGCTCGAGAGCAATCCACTGGTCAAGAGGTGTGGAACCAATCCGGCTCTTCGTGTCTCTTGTTCTACCTATCATGATGAGTAAATTAATTCTTGATCCGGAATAAATCCGAGTCTCTATCATAATTTTCTTCACACATCTATTATTCCGATCGGATTGAATCCCATGGAAGCGAACAAGCCCTGAATAAATTATTTTGTGATATTAGTAAATCTGCCTAGATTATTTTTGTAGCTCCAAATATAATTGTTTTTGAGCCCAACTTCTGGCTATGGTCATGTTATGCTAAAAAGAACCTTTGGTGAATTTACCATGATTTTATCCCTGCTAGAAATATTATTTCCTCAATTATGCTTGTTTTTAATCATAAATATGTGTAGCATGTTTCATAAAGGCTATATGTGTGTTTGTTAGTTCTTTAAGCTTGTTTTGGAGCAAAGCATGTGTGGAAGAAAGTTTGCATGCATTCCTGTTATATTTATTTTCATATGTAATATTCCCTTAGATGCTAACTAATAATGCCTTTAATTGTGCAATTAATTTCAGTAGTGCAAAGGATAGTTTCTTGCTGTCCAACAGAGCATCCCTGGTCATTAGAACCAGTAGGTACTGCTGGAACAGGTTGATGTGCTTTTAATTGATTAGAAGAGTGCAAATCCGATTAATCTAGTAAAGGGAAAAATAGGAAAAATGCATCCCTTATGTATAAGTTATGAGAATGAGCTAAGGAAGTAAATTGGTGGTATCAAAAGTGAATTTCCTTGCTGGTTTTATTAAAAGTAAAATTCTTTTATAAATATGCATGTATTCACCATCATGCAAGTGTCACATAGTCTTTTGTGTTGCTTTAAATAAGTAAATGTTTAAATGTTTTTCTTAAGGTGAATATGACCAACCCTATGCCACTTGTAGCTGTTGCTGCTGTTTGTATGTGAATTAAATTGATTTATTTATATATATATATATATATATATATATATATATATATATATATATGTACACAGTCACTATTGAAAAGTCTAGATAAGAAAGCTTTGCATATTGTCCCTTTATAGGAAGAGTATGCTGAATGTATTTATTATCTAAGTGAATGTGTTCAAACGTGCACCCCATGTTGTCATAAGTTGTTTGAAATTATTTAAATCCGAATTGTCACTCAAGTTTGCATTGCATCCTCCGTGTAGAAGTTCCCGACGGTAGTTACACGCTCGTGTCAGAGGACGTGAACGAGGGAGCCGGAGGAGGCGTGCACTACGTCGCGGCCAAAGTCCGGAAGATTGTCTAACTACTTGTGCTAGTGAAGGCAAGCCCCGGTTTTATCATTAACCCCTATTTTATTCAAATTTATGCAACTATCTATGTTATTCTATGTGCATTTACGTTCAAGAATTGGATGAAACCCTAGTTGCATGATCCATAAGTGCCTATGTTCTTTTACTAGTATGCTAGGTCGCTAGATCCTATGCTCTAAGGACCTGGTAAAAGTCGAGTAATGATCGTCACTCACGAGAATAGGTTTTCCTTTGTGGAACCCCCATATGAATTAATGAATTGCTCATGTGGTAAGAGCATGGGATTTGGGCTCCGGTCCAATGGCTTCGTGGGCTAAGTTTTTGAATGTACTAAGCACTTGTCGGGAATGGGACCGGTAAGCCTAGTACCTTAATGAGACGGTACGGGATTTTACTACTACTAATCTCAATTTGTCTCCTATCCGACTTGCAACCGGGAGGAGGGTACATGTGTGAGGCTGGATGTACTGAGTGGGGCATTCCAGATAGCCTTGTACCCGGGACTGTAGGCTATCATCCCAACCCGAGGATTTTTAGGAACCGTTTGGTCGGTGTCAGCTCTGTGGGGCACCCCTCCGTGTGTTTAGGTTACCTTGCAAGGTGTATGAATCAATCGATTGTCGGCCTCTCACCGTTATCCGAGACTGCTTAATCAGCTGGCCATGATATCCCTTAATAACGGAACTATGTGAAATCTTCTGCGTGAATTAATTGGATTGTACAATTCTTGATCGTATTAGTTGCTCATTTTAGTATTGATAATCTCACTAGAAATTGAGCTAAAATATTGAAAGTAAGGATCCATGATCGCAGTTGCTTTTTGGCAAAACAAACCCACCAGCCAAAAGCCCTACATGTCTAGAGGTAACTTTTGTCGGGTAAGTCTTGCTGAGTATTAGTATACTCAGCCTTGTTATAATTGTTGTTTTCAGGTGAAGTTGTTTGGCCTGGTGAGATTCCACCCGGCTGGGAGCTGGAATGGGTGGATAAGGACGCTGAGTAATGGCATCACAGATGGCCTCTGGTGATGTCGTGACGCATCGTTATTAGTACTTCCGCTGTTTTAATAAAACTCTGAATGATTTACTTTTATGTCGGAATTAATGGTTTGTAATAATGGGACCCTACGGGGAGATTAGTATTAATGTGTAAGGCACTATGGACTCTCCTTCATGGGAGTTTAATGCATACAATCAATCCTCTCTGTGTTTCCAAGTGATTTACCGGGTGTAAACCCGGCAACACTCAATGGGATGGTTCTATATTATCGCTTAATGACCAAATGGAGTGGTTTAGGCGATAGTACAGAATTATCTCGGATGGGGTTGTCACAATTGCCCCAAGCCCGACAAGCGAGTCTCAAGCACAAGCAAGAAGAACGATGAAGATGACAAAGATGCCAAGTACTATAAGAAGATCTCTTCTAAGAAAAATTCATCCAACAAGCCCTACCACAAGAAGAAGGGTGAACATCGTTCTCTCTTGGTCAATGAATGGGTCACTTGTGGTGAAACTTCAAGTGAATCAAGTGAAAGTGAACAAGACAAGAACAAGAAGATTGCCGGTATTGCTATCATGGTTGATGAAGAGCCTCCACTCCCACCTCCACCAATGTGCTTCATGGTAAAGCACTCCAAGGTGAGCGATAGCGATAGTAGTGGGTCTTCTAGTAGTGATGATGAACTCTCACCACTTGCTCTTAAAGGTCTTCTTGATGAATATACCTCCATGATTAAGAAACAAAAGAGTAAGCTCAAAGCACTTGACGAGACTCATGAGAAACTTAAGCTATCATATGATGAGTTGCTTGTGAAGCACAATGACCTTAGCAAAGAACATGATGCTTTGATAGTGTCCAACAAGTCACTTAGAGATGACCACAACAAGTTACTTGATAAGCACAATGAGCAAATCGTCAAGCATGACGACATAACCGTGCTTAAAACATCTCTTGTGTCAAATCATATGAAACTTAAGAAAGAACATGTGCTCTTAGAGATGAAATATCAAGAACTTGAGCTTGCTAGTGAGGACATTGGTTCTAGTGGGCATGCAAATGCTAGAGAAGTCACTAAAGCCAATGCCTCCACCTCATGTGATGATCTAATTGAAGAACCTAAGGTCTTGCTTAATGTTGAAAATATTGCATCTTCCTCCAAGACTAACCATGATAGGGTGAAAGCTCTTGAAGATGAAGTGATAAGCCTAAGGTCTTGTGTAAAGACTTTGGCCAAGGGTGAGGAGTTACACAAGGAGATCCTCTACTACAATGCAAGAGACTATGAGACAAAGGGGCTTGGTGCTTTCCCTAATCCCATCAAGGAATCTCCAAGGTCTAAGGAGCTATATGGGTGTTTCATCAATGAAGTTGGATCTTATTGTCAACATTGCAAGGTTACCGATCATCATACAAGGGAGTGCCCAACACCTACTCACCCTTTGCCCACTTTGCCTAACAATTACAAGTCCATGTACAATGATAACCATTTCTTGTTGATGAAGAAGAACAATGGCAAAGTGGCAATCAAGTTCATTGGGACCAAACCAAAAGTCAAGCCACCTATAAGCTTGTGGATTCCTAAAGCTCTTGTCACTCACATCAAAGGGCCCAAACTAGCTTGGGTTCCTAAATCTCAATGCTAATTTCTTGTGTGTAGGTGAACTACAAGGCCGGAGGGAGTCATTGGATACTTGATAGTGGTTGCACTCAACATATGACCGACCAAGTAAAAATGTTCACCTCACTAGTGGATGATGCGGGAGATCATGAACAAGTGTCATTTGGTGATAACTCAAAAGGAATGATCTCCGGATTGGGTGAAATCTCTCTAACAAATGATTTATCCCTTTCCAATGTTCTCTTTGTGGATTCTTGTAGTTATAACTTGCTTTCCATTGCACAATTTTGTGACCTTGGTCTTTCATGCACATTTGATGATGAAGGGGTCACAATCACTAACAAGAAATCTAATGAAGTTGTTTTCAAGGGATTCCGCTATGGCAATCTTTATCTTGTAGATTTTACATCCCATGAAGCAAACTTGACTACTTGCCTCATCTCCAAGACATCCAAGGGTTGGCTATGGCATCGTCGCATTGCACATATAGGCATGAACCAACTCAAGAAAGCTTTCAAGAAAGGCATGGTCCTTGGTGTGAAGGATGTTACATTTAAGAAGGACAAGTTATGTAGTGCATGTCAAGCCGGCAAGCAAGTTGCAAGTCATCATCCTATGAAGGCTTATGTATCTACCACAAGACCATTGGAGATCATTCACATGGACCTCTTCGGACGAACTACATACAATAGTCTTGGTGGTAATCTCTATTGTCTTGTCATTGTTGATGATTACTCACGCTATACTTGGACTTTCTTTTTGGAGGACAAGGGCAAGACATTTGACATCTTCAAGAAGTTTGCTACTAGAGCCCAAAATGAATTTGGGTCATCCATGGTGAAGATTAGGAGTGACAATAGGTCGGAATTCCGCAACACAAAAGTTGAAGAGTATTGTGATGGTGAAGGCATCAAGCATGAATTCTTCTCAACCTATACACCACAACAAAATGGTGTGGTAGAGAGAAAGAACAAGACACTCATCACTCTTGCAAGAGCTATGTTGGATGACTATGGGGTTTCATAAAGGTTTTTGGCGGAAGCTATCAACATGGCATGTCATGCTTCAGATAGAGTGTATCTCCACCGACTCATGATGAAGACACCATATGATCTACTCATTGGGAGAAAGCCCAACATCTCTTACTTCCGGGTGTTTGGTTATAAGTGTTTCATTTTCAAGAAGAGGAAGCATCTAGGGAAGTTTGAGAGTAGAGTAGATGAGGGCATATTTGTTGGTTATGCATCTAACTCCAAGGCATATAGAGTATTCAATAACTCTACACAAGTGATTGAAGAAACATGTGACGTGGAGTTTGATGAATCTAATGGATCCCAAGGAGATGGTTTTTGGTGTAATGATGTAGGAAAAGAACCGCTCTGAGAACAAGATAGCCATTGGTGACATCAAGCCAAAGGAGGATGATGAGTCTCACTCCATTCATGAAGACTCCTCCGATGATGATGATAATGATGATCAACCAAGGCGTCCACCTACATCACCAACAAGACAAGATAGTCCATCTTCCTCACAAGAACCACCTCCTATATCACAAGACACTCAAGATCAAGTAGAGGACATGGGCGAAGTTCAATCTCATGATGATCCCACCTCTACAATATTTGGAAGGCGCACAAGGACTTCAACAAGCCATCTAATTGATCTTGTGTTGGGTGATCCCAAAGGGGGTACAAGGACTCGCTGCAAGCAACATGCATCATTTTGTAAACATCATGCTTTTGTCTCTTTTGTAGAACCCACTACTATAGATGAAGCTCTTGGGGAAGCGGATTGGATCTTAGCTATGCAAGATGAGCTCAACAACTTCACAAGAAGTCAAGTGTGGGAGTTTGTAGAGCGCCCCAAGTAAAAGAATGTTATTGGCACTAAATGGGTCTACTGGAACAAGCAAGATGAACATGGCATTGCGGTGAAGAACAAGGCAAGACTTGTCGCCAAAGGGTACTCTCAAGTAGAAGGTTTGGACTATGGAGAGACCTTCGCTCCGGTGGCACGTCTTGAAGCTATCCATATCCTCCTTGCATATGCATCTAGTCATAAAATGAAATTATTTCAAATGGATGTTAAGAGTGCTTTCTTGAATGGCTTCATCAATGAAGAAGTCTATGTGGAGCAACCTCCCGGTTTTGAGGATGCTACATATCCTAACCATGTCTATTGGTTGCACAAGGCTTTGTATGGACTCAAGCAAGCTCCTAGGGCATGGTATGAGAGGTTCCAGGATTTTCTCATTGAAGCAGGGTTCAAGATTGGTATAGTAGACAACACGCTATTCACCAAGATAATCAACAAAGAACTTTTCATTTGTCAAATTTATGTTGATGAAATTATCTTTGGCTCTACTAATCTCAAAGTGTGCAAGGATTTTAGTGAACTCATGACTAGGGAATTCAAGGTGTCAATGATCAGAGAGCTCAACTTCTTCCTTGGGTTTCAAATCAAGCAATTGAAGGAAGGGACTTTCATCCATCAAGAGAAGTACACCAATGATATTCTCAAGAAGTTCAAGATGGATGATTGTAAGCTGATCAAGACTCCAATTTCTACCAATGGACATCTCGACCTATATGAGGGAGGTAAACCGGTTGACCAAAAGCTTTACCATTCTATGATCGGTTCTCTTCTTTATCTTACTGCATCTAGGCCCGATATCATGTTTAGTGTTTGCATGTGTGCTCGGTTTTAAGCCAACCCTAAAGAATCTCACCTAAGTGCTTTGAGAAGGATCCTTAGATATTTAAAATATACATCTAGCATTGGCTTGTGGTACCCCCATGGTGCTTGTTTTGAGCTCTTGGGTTATTCGGATTCGGACTTTGCCGGATGTCGAGTAGACCGTAAGAGAACTTCGAGTGGGTGCCATTTGCTAGGTTGCTCTTTGGTTGCTTGGTCTTCTAAGAAGTAAAACTCCGTGGCCTTTTCCACCGCGGAGGCGGAATACATTTCCATGGGGGCTTGTTGTGCTCAAATCCTCTATATGAAGCAAAGCCTCTTGGATTATGGTGTGGTTCTAGATAGGGTTCCCCTCCTTTGTGACAATGAAAGTGCCATAAAAATTGCTAACAACCCGGTTCAACATTCGCGCACCAAGCACATTGATATCCGTCACCACTTCTTGCGAGACCATGTTGCTAAAGGGGACATTTTCCTTTGTGGTGTTCGCTCCGAGGAGCAATTGGCGGATATATTCACCAAGCCTCTTGATGAAAACACCTTTTGTAGGCTTCGGAGTGAATTAAATGTGCTTGATGCGTCCAACATCATGTAATGCTTGTCATATAGTTTGCATTTGCATATGTACATGATTAGGGGCTTGTCTAACCTTGATGAGATAGTGGTGAGTATGGGTCTTGCTTGAGCCGGTGGTTCTCTTGTTTCGCTCAAGGCATGTTGAAAGGCTCACCATGAATAAGCTTATCAAGGGTTCAAACTCGACAAGATAGTCTACCTTTTCGCTTTGCACTTATGCTTGTCATAGAGGATGCATTCATGTTTAATTTCATGCATTTGTTCTTGCATAGCATTGCGTGAGAGAAGTCACAAAAGAAACTCACACTATGAGAAAGTTGCTTAGCGTTCAGTGCAAATCAACTACTCTTAAGGTGTGATGAGACAAATGATTGTGCTTAATGCCTATTGAGTTAAGTCCTAACGAGCTTATGGTGTCAATCTCTAAGTGCAAAGGCAATTAACTCCTACATTTCCTTTTTGGAGTTCCCTCCCTCCTTTGGTTCTTAATTTGCCTATTTTTATCTATGGTTTATCCCTTTTTAAGGAGCTAATTGTGTATCTATAAGTATTTTATAAAGGAGTGCCTGAGGGGTGAGGTTGTCACTCAGGATTGATTCAAAGATATGCTTGTGTTGGCTTGTGTGTAACATTCGACAGATCAAAAATGAGAAGTACTTCAACAAAATCGAATTGTCACTGTCGGATCAACCGACGCCCTGTAGGTTCTAGCGTCAGATCATCCGGTGAAGGGGTCTGTGTGCTCTGTTCATCTCTGTTAGAATTTTTCACACCGTCGGATGAACCGACGCTACTGCGTTTCTTAACAGCGATTCATCCAGTGCTGAAGAAAAATTCATCTTTTCACAGACCCGCACGCAACTGCTCAGATGCGTTTTAAAACCAGGCCATCGGACCATCCGATGCCCTCTTTCACCGAGGAGCAGAAGTGCACCGATGGTTCGACCGACGCTCGTATTTTTGCACCGCCGGTTCATCCGATGCTATACTGACGCGTTGGTCCCACCTGTAATAACGGTTCGGTGCGGTCATCTCTAACCTAACCCTATCTTGCCGCCCGCCGCCTTCCCACGCCCGTGCATCGTCCTCCCGCTCGCCTCCGGCGACCTTCCCACACACGCGCGCTTGCCGCACCCTCCGCCGGTCCCCTACACTCCTCGCCGCCGACCGAGCCACTCCTCCACACAAACCTCGCGCGCGCCGCTGTCACCTAGCTAGGGTTTGGGCCGCCGCCTCCCTGGGTCCGGCTGGGCGCCGCCACGGCTGCTCGCCGGCGGTCCTCAAGGGGTGCGCTCGAGCCAATCCTCTCTCCACAGCTACTCTTCGTCACCGATTTCTCACTGTGGTGAGCAAATTGCCCATCCCTCTCTTGTGTGTGCACTGTTTCTGCACATTAGGGGCAAATTGTTGGCTCTGTAGCTCATGTTTTTTGTGAAATTGCACCTTTCAAATTCCCTAGTGTAGTATCCACTTGCCATGCTCCTACATGATCCATGCCCTTTATCCTGTGATTCATATGTTTAGCATTTTGATCCATGGCAAGTATGATGGTCACTTCTATCTGTCCACACACACATATCCTGAGCACCTAAGGACCTCCTAGATTTCATTTCATTCCTTTATGGCAGTTATTCCTCTAGAATTTTCATAATTAGGCTCATATCTATTCATTTGCTTTGCTTAAGGACCTCTTACCCTATCATGTTTATTCATATCTCGCTATTCTATAATCTTCTGTCTTTTCTCTCACAGGTGGCAGGCGACAAGAGGAAGGGCAAGGCGGTAGCCGAGCCGAAGAAGAAGAAGACTAGACAGGAGAAGGAGTGGGACCGAGTTCTCTCAGTGCCAGATACTAAGGGTCAGCCACAGAGGGGCATACGGATTGGAGAGAGTGCTCAGGGTCAGGGGGAGCAGCCCCAGGGGTGAGCGACGGCGGTTACGTCGCTCGGCGGAGAGAGGTTAGCGACCGGCCATAGCGAGACGAGTCACCTCCCTCACTGGCCAGGTTCGGACCTCGGACTCGTGGAGGTCACACTCAGGCGCAGCCGACACCACGCCAGAGGAGAGCTGCAGTTGAGGAGCTCACTGAGCGAGAGCAGCAGGCACACGACCCACAGATCCCTAGAGGTCCACGAGCAGAGGCCTTCGGAGTCTACCTCCGTGACCTCCTTCACTTGCCAGGGCCGAAGATTCGGCAGTTGAGGAGTGTGCCCGAGGAGCAGTGGTTCCCGCGGGGGAGAGAGGCCGCGACCCCAAGTTGCGGGACGATGCGCGGGGAGAGCTTCTACGCCTCCTACGTACACCGGGGTTCCCAGTTGAGTCAGCACAGGATGCTACAGTTCCCCGCACTTAGAGCAGCTGCAGCTGGAGAGACCATTCTGCCCTTCTTCAACTACCAGCGGGGCTTGGTGGACTTGGTGACCAGGCGGTCGCGTTACGTCCCCGACTGGGTCCGAGTTTTTTACGCCACTGTGTACGTCGACGCTGACCGGGTTGCTATTAGGTTTATGTTCATGGGTCAGCAGCAGAGGCTTACTAGTGAGGGGATCGCAGAGTTGCTCCAGGTTGACCTTCACGACGACTCGATCCACTACCTGGCTTACCCCGACGTCGAGCCTCCTCGTCATGCTCACTCTCCAGTTCTTCCGTCAGACGAGGAGATCAGCTTCTTGTTCCAGCAGCCGTTCCTCCCTGGTACACCCAGGACACCGGACCGTCTGATCCGTGAGGCATACGTCATCCACTACACTCTGAGGAGGTCCGTGCTCTATAGGATGGGGAACGCAGAGTCTTTGACAGGGGTGCAGCAGTGGCTCCTGATGTACGTGATGGCAAAGCGCCCGTTCGATATTGTGGATATCATGCTTGCTGAGATCAAGGACGCCATTATGGATGGAATGGGGATGACCCGACAGCAGCCCTTCGCTCACTGGATCAGTTGGCTGTTGTCCCGTCTTGAGGCCCAGAGGTACGTCAGGATGTTGGAGTCATCGAAGTTTGTGTTCCCGACCTACCGACCTTCGATGCCGGGAGAAAGGAGGAGAGACCCGAGAGGCCTGAGGAGAGCAGAGGAGACCTTACAGGCACGGGCGGCGGTCGAGGGCCGTGATGGATGAGGCGGACTCGACGGGACGCGACACTTGCGGCGGCACTCGAGGCACCTCTCCCACAGTACTTCACCACAGAAGACGAGTCCTCCAGTGACGACGAGGATTTTGTGCCAGCTCCTGAGCCCATGTTTCGAGTCCGTCGTACTCACGACGATGAGGCAGGAGGCTCCACCTTGCCAGGCCAAAGAGAGGCTGAGTCACCGGTTCCCACGATCATAGCTTCTTAGGTGACCCAGCCAGACTAGCTTACCACTCTGATCCAGGCTATGGCTGCTCAGACTCAGGCCACACTCCAGGTACAACGACGGATGCGAGGCTCGGTTTCGAGCGGTACCGGGGAGTCACGGCGAGTGATCCTTGAGGGGGATCCGTTAGCGATGGGGAGGCACGGGGAGGTAGCAGATGCTCCAGCACTAGATGATGACCTCTCAGATGTTCACATTCATGTCTGGATGCCTTGGTCAGCTCTTTCGGTAGTCGGGGATCCGACTACCGAGCCACCGCCCAGCTTCAGGCCGACCCGACTGCACCTCTACCTCCTACCGGTGGGTTCGTGAACGTCCCCCTCGCGACTTTTCCACAGTCACCACTCCTTCAGACGGGGATGTTCGCGGTACCCCAGACGATGACACCACAGGCAGCGGTCACTTGTTCCTTCCTGGACCAGCTTCAGATGACCACTCCGACGTCGTCACAGCTGTCGTCTCCACTCACTACAGGCACTTGTCTTTGAGACGCCAGCTCGCACCACTCTGCCCAGTCCACAGGTGTCTTCACCTCTTTCGAGCTTCACTACGCCACGGGCAGAGGGTCTGGGTCAGGAGGACTACTACTTGCGTGCTATCACCGAGCAGATCTCTTCAGCGCTCGCCTTCGACCTTGAGGTTCCAGCTCCCGAGGCCACTCATGCTCCGACTTCAGGCACCGGGACGACTACAGCTCCACCTCCTCCAGCTCCGGGTCCCTCCTATCCGACTTGGTCTCTTCTCAGCGAGGACGACGACGACTCCGGCTTCTCCGTTCGACCTTCGAGGACCGTCTCTACCTCGCCGCCGGATCCTTCCTCTCCGCCTCAGCCTTAGACTCCTTTTTTGTGCTTGTTGCCAAAGGGGGAGACAGACAGGGGGAGTAGAGATAGGGGGAGTTAGGGGAGAGTGCAGGTTTTTGAGTTCTTTGTAGCCTCTCTCGCTTTGTGGAGTTTCATGATGAGACATGTATTTGGATCTTGTGTTTGTCGTTGATTTACATGTCTAATCATGTTTGTGGTGCTTGTTTACCTTAATGCATGTGTGTTTATAGCCTATCTTGTTTCATGCATTAGAAGTAGAATTTATATGCTTTTAAATTCAAATTTTCGTATATCCCTACTCGTGTTGTCATCTATCACCAAAAAGGTGGAGATTGTAACCATCTAGGCCCTTTCGCACTTTTGGTAAGGGTGTGTTTCGGTGATAAATGACAACCATATGCTTGTAACTAACCGTTGTTTTGTAGCGGATTTCATATTGGGCTATTGTCACAAGTATTGAATGGAATGAGACCCCTCAATTTGAATTCAAGGACTAAAAATGGATGAATACTACAAGGCTAAGGACTTTGTTAGTTCTAAGTGTCACAAGGAGATGAAGGACACTTGGATTGCTAGTTTGTAGTGTTCGACCGTACTATTAAGAGGGGTTCGTACACTAGTAGCTTGACCATGCACTATAAAGCCATAAAAATATGAACACTCAAGTTCCTTGGTTGTCAACTAGGTCAAAGAGTTCATGGAAGCAAGTTTGAAGCAAAAGAATTGACGGAAAACTCAAAGGCACTGGATTGGATGAGTTAAAATGAAGTTCATAGCGTCAGATGATCCGACGCCCTGTTTTGTAGATGCGTTGGACGAGTTCTGTGGCCAAAGTATTCAAAACAGACCGTCGGATGAACCGACGGTACAGGCATCGATTCATCCGACGCCTTAGGGTTTGGCTACAGTATGGGTCAAGGCTCAGAGCTTAAGCATCAAACGATCCGATGCCTTGACCGTCGGTTCATCCGACGGTTGCATTTAAATCATACAAAGACGCGCCAAGTCAACTGCTTCAGCACCGGATGAACCGGCGCTTGGATAGGTATACTCAGCGGTTCATCCGACGGTTTAATTCAAAACATACAGTACCACCTCGAGTGTGAAGTCTTCAGTACCGGATGATCCGATGGGGCGTCGGTGTATAGCGTTGGTGCATTGTCTGGGTTTCTTGGTTCAACGGCTATATTGGGGTCTGTGAGTGACTTGATGATCCGACGCTTTGCAGGGGGAGACCATCGGTTCATTCGACAGTACTACTTTTTCAGGAAACCTTTTCTAATGGCTAGCCTCCCTTGCTAGGCCTATAAATATGACCCCCCTGCCTCTCTTGAGCTACTTTTGCCATTCTAGAGATCCATTGCAGCCAAGGAGAGAAGGAGAGTGTGTTCTTGCGATTTGGGATTCTCTTCCTCTTCATTGAGGTGTTCTTCTTAGTGATCAAGAGTGTTAAAGGTGCATACATGGCTTAGCTGAGTGCTCAGGTCAAGTGAAGGTGTGCAGGCTTGTTACTCTTGGAGTTTGACGGCTCCTAGACGGTCTAGGTGACTTGGGGTTCTTGGTGAGTCTTGAAGATTGTGGGAGCCTCAAGACAAGCTTGGTGTACACGGTTCGAGACCCACCGTTCCGGAGATGGAGAACGGGTACTCTTAGTGAGCACTTGTGTCTTGGTGACTCAAGGAGAGCAATACTCTAAGTGAGTGCTCCAACGTGGACTAGGGGGAAGCGTCAACTTCTCGATACCACGGGAAAAAATTTGATTGTCTCTTGTGCCTCCCATTTACTTTCTAGCACTTAATTTGAGCACCAAATTTCCGCACTTAAGTTTCCTTGTCTTTGCTCTTGTCTTTCGCTTGTGTGCTTCATTTCTTGCCTAGGTTGTTTCTTACCTCCTAGTGTGATATTTGCTAAGGAAACTTTTGTTAGTGTGCTCTAGTAGTAGGAAAGAACTATTTTAGAATGGGCAACACTAGTTGATAGGCTAAGGTTTCTCGTTTTTCTTAGAGCTTGAAAAGTAGTCCCATATTCAACCCCCCTTCTATGTGACTAGATCATACACAACTTCAAAACCGGGAAGATTATATGTCACTGGAGTGATGATTAGCATTGCATCACATCGCGCCATGCAGGAAGGGATGAGAGAGAGCCAACCATACTGCATGCTAGTGGGGATAGACTGTGTGCATCACGCTATGCAGAGGTCGGGAGTATTTCAAGACATTGTATCAACTCGATGTAATGACCTTGAAATTTAATAAAAAAAGCTTCCTTTATCGAAAAAATGCAAGTGGGGATAATATTGCTGACATCATCTTAAATGCAAAACAATTGCAACTTACAAAAGCTATAAATCTTGCACCAAGCATCTAAATAAAATTTTGATTGCACCACTAAATTTCTGACAATAAAATCTTTGTAACAAGATTCCACTGAACTACATTTGGACTATTGTTTATTCGTATTTTTTAATGAAAGTTATATTTTTGTATATGCCATATAGGTGTGGAACAAATCGTACAAGCACACATAACAAAACATTTGTGCATACTGAACAAAATATATAAACTAGCGGAACAAATTAGTTCATATAATTTATTTGGTACATGCAATTTTTTTGTTATGGTAGTTTGTAAATTTTGTTCTACGTTTATGTATTGCTTGTAATATAAAACTTTAATTAAGAAATATGAATAAAAAAGTTTGTCAAAATATAGAAAAGTGAGATCTTGTTATGAAGCTTTTATTGTCAGAAATCCAATGGTGAAATCAGACTTGGTTTATGATTTATAATATTTTTCGTTTCGATTTGCATTGGACTTGCTGTTGTCATCATCCACGTGACTCACTTCCATGACTCTGCACACGTGGAGTCCGACGCGATGAGATGTTTTCTATCACTGTGGTGATGCATAGATGCACCCCTTCAAAACCTGCCCGGTTTTGACAGTTGAATGTCCCTTCCTATCCGATTTCGTAGGTTGAAAATCAGACAACTCTTATAGTTGGAGGCTGAAAATTAGTCTTTTCCCAATTTTTATCTTCCATAAACTTATTAGAAGGTATATATAATCCTATTTACAAACAAATCTAATGTAACCTGCCTATTTTTGTAGATGTTTTAAATTTGGTAGATTTTTTAGTCATTTTCTATATTTTACTAATTAATTGCATTTCAAGTAATTTTTTTAAAGAACTCAAATTCGAATATGACCATGATCGTGTGTCTAAATGATTCAAAAAATTCTACAAAATACAAATAAAATTTGAAAATTATGAGATTTGTCGACATGTCATGATATCATATGAGAAGGCTGTAGCAAAAATTTCAATGAGTTTTGAACATTTTGTCATGTACGATGCTTAGAAACCAAAACATCTCCGATGAAGTTTCATTGAGTTAAGAAGTATAGGGCTAGATATGTAGGTGCGTGCCATCAATTTGAGATTTGACTTCAATTTTTTTATAAGCAATAGACAACAAAACTTATTTTATGTTATTTTTCAGATTTTTTCAAACTTGTTTTATAATTTTTATGAATTGAGTTAGTTATTGCAAGAAACTTTGTCATGCGTCAGCACACGACAAACAATAACTTCAATTGCCCCCCCAAGAAAAATGTCTCCTCACCAGATATAACATGTGATACACCATGTTAAAAATTGGTAGATTTTTGTAGTCATTTGCTATATTTAACTAATTAATTGCATTTCAAGCAAGTTTTTGAAAGAAGTCAAATTCGAACTACAAGTCATTTATATAATAGAATAACATCAGTGGAAAATGATATTTATGTTATTTAGCCCCATTTAAGACCTTTTCTACGAAATCAAATAAATTTTGAACATCTTTACCATGAAACACGGCCATGATGGTGTGTCCAGATGATTTAAAAATTCTAAAAATGCAAATAAAGTTTGAAAATAATGAGATTTAGCAATATGTCATGATATCATATGAGAAGTCTGTAGTAAATATTTGAATGAGTTTTGAACATTTTGTCATGTACGATGCTTAGAAACTAAAAAATCTCTTATAAAGTTTCGTAGAGTTATGAAGTATATGGTTAGATTTGTAGGGGGCATAACATTCAAATTGAGATTTAACTTCAAAACTTTTTCTATATGTAATAGACAACATAACTTATTTTGTGTTAATTTTTCAGAAAATTTTAAAACATGTTTGATAATTTTTATGAATTAAGTATAGATATTCTAAAAAACTTTGTCGTATGCCTTAGTAAAACACACGACAAAGAAAATTATTCACCGTGCGACCTTAGAGCAACGCACCACAAACCTCACGGGCCCAACCTAAACCCGGTCGCAATCCCTCTTCCTTTTCCCCACGTTGCCCCTGATCCCACCCAGCCCCACCTCCGCCCACACCATACCAACCCTATCCTTATGTCCTCTCCCCTAGGCACTGTGCACCACAGTCATAAACACCGCACCACAACCTCTCGCTCCTCCTCTCTACCTCTGCACCACCACCGCCATCCCTCCCTCTGTCGGCTTGTCGTGCCCGCATAGTCCCTTCCATTCTTCGCCAGCACTAGCAGTGGAGCACGACAGTGGGCTGCAGCCACCATCCCTCCCTTAGATCCGTGGTGCCTGCCTGCTCCTTACCTTCCCCTCCCCGGCAACGACGAGCATCAGCGGCGGTCGCCTCAGGTCGTGTGTGTCGTCCTCCCTCTCCCTCTCTCCTCCTCCACCTGGCGCATGGCAGCGACTGCCATATGCGTGTGGGTAGTGGCTCTGAGAAGTGGGCCCCTCCCTCTCCTCTCCTAGCGTGGGAAGACGATGCCCAGCCGATCGGTTCCCTCCACACCGCGGTGCACCTCCTCCAGATCCGGTGCCCCTCCCTCCCTCCATGGCGGCTGGGCTCCACGTTCTCTCTCTCTCTCTCTCTCCCTCTTTGACAGGTGGCGGCGGCATGGTCTCAACAGCATGCGACAGCGGAGGAGGCCAGATGGTGTGTGCTATTTTTTTCAGAATGTTTGCCATGCAAACGCACATTGATTTTTAATAGATTTCGGAAATGTTTTCTGTGCGTAGACTTTGATGCACGACAATAGTGTTTATCGTGTGTCCCAATAAATGGCGCATGAAAAAGGTTTGTTTGCCATGCAAAATACTGCTGAGTAGCCTTTGCTGTGTGAGGACCATGTGTGGTTTGAGGACCGGTGGATGGTCTCTTCCTGGTGTGATGAGTGATTGACAATGTTGTGTGGACCAATTCTTGGCTAAGTATTGCAGGTGCAGGTTGCGGCTTGACTGGTGTTGGTGCAGGTGAAGAACAAACGCAAAAGGTCGGTGTCGGTGAGGCCTTCATGTGTGGAGAAGACAAGTAGGCTTAGTTCAAGAGACCCGGTGGCCAGCGGGTCAAGTGCCGACCGCATGGTGGCAAGAACGGCAAGATGAAGTCATGGAAGGTTTCTTGGTTGAGCCTCAAAACCAACATCGAGCCGGGACTACGTGGGAGTCGAGTCATGAGTGACGATTGGCAGAGGCTACACCGAGTTCGCGGGGTTTCTAGTGGTTCACTAGAAAACCACTGGGTTCATTGGTTGATCCACAAAGCCAAGACCGAATAACCAAAGACGGAGGTGTAGCAGCTCCAGACTGGTCTGACCGGTCTGACCGGTGCGTAAGACCGGTGAAGAGCACCGGTCTGACCGGTGTGCGATGACGCAGTTCGGAGACTTGGAAGCGAAGGACATGCCTCAGGATCACAAGGCTTGAGTCGAGGCTAAGCAAGTTTGCGGTCGCTGGGCATCCGTCCGATGGATCGACAACAAAGATTTCCGAATTCGCCCTCGAGGGGCATGTATCCCTAGTTATCTAGTAAGGGTATTTTAGATTTTCGCATGCCTCCATATGACCCAAGTGGTGAGAGGATGGCAGCCATATCTTGGAATCCTAGCTCATTTGGTTTTTCTTTTTTCCTCTTCCTTTTCCCTTGTAATTTCTAGGACTAGCTTGAGAGCTTCATGGTGAGATCTTGTGAGAGGGTAGGATGATCGGGTGGAAGCTAAACCTTGTATGAACCTTCATGGTATGTATAGATGATTCAGCGTGGTTCCTCAAGGTTTGTTTGAGTTCTTCCCGGTTTTTCTTTTTGGTGATCAGAGCCTTTTCTTGGCGATTTTCTTGGAGCGATTTCGAGGCCTTTCTCTTGGGGATTTGGTGGGGGATATATGTATGAACCCTTTGTGGTTCTTTTCCCTTTGATCCCCCTCCCAAATCCGTGAGAAAAGGGGCTCGATTTTAGGGTTTTCGTTGTCCTAGGGTTTGTGGTGTTCTTGGCGGAAATCCTTCGATTCCTCTTGATTCAATGAGGTTTGGTGGACCATAACTTGGCTATGGAGTGCCCATGAGGTGTTCCTACTATCCCCAAAGTCTTGTTCGAATCCTTGGAGTGAATCGGGAGATCGAGAGTTGGATTTGGAGGAGTTGACCTGCTCGCACTGTTCATCCGGAGCTACCCAGGCACCACCAGTCTGACCGGTGCTCTTGATGGATCTGACCAGTGTGCGCCCTTTGTGGGATTTGTCTCGGGTGAATTTCTTGGCTTGTGTGTTCTTGGGTTGTGTTGTTGCTGGTCTATTCTTAGCTGGTTTGGAGTTCTTTTGGCTAGGCTTTGTGAAGTGTTCTTCTTCCTTGCAGGTTGTGTTTTGGGGTTGTTTTTGTTCCAAGGCCTAGAGAAGTCACTGAGGCTCCCTGGAACGTTTGTTGTGCGGCTACTGTAGCCACTGGCTTGACCGGCACTATCCCTTTGGTCGGCCGGTGTCACCGTCCCGACCGGGCGTAGGCCATCGGTCTGACCGGTGTAGCACAGGCAGCAAGCCGTGCAAGTTTCCGTTGTGTGTGTTTGTGAGTTTTGGTTCGGAAGGCTATGTGTTGGTTCCTAGGACTAGTAGCACTTCAGTGGCTACGTGGTCTTGTACGACTTTGGTAGTTGAGTCGGAGACGTGATTCGGAAGCCGTGTTCATCTTGTTGGAGCCTCGATCTCCTTCGAGAAGAATTTTTATTAGCTCCCATTCACTCCCCCTTCTCTGGTTCGCCGTTTCGATCCTTCAAGTGGTATCAGTGCTGGTTACAAGTCTTGATTGACTCTGACTAGTCTAAGATCCAAGGATGGCGTACCAGGAATGGGGTTCGAGTCCTCCGCACTTCGATGGAAAAAACTACCATATGTGGAGTAAGCGGATGGCAGCGTTCCTCCGCGGAAAGGGTCAGATCCTTTGGGACATTTTCAACACCAACAACAAGGTGGTCGACTACTTGTTTCGTGCTCTGTGTCAATCCGAATTTGATCGGGTGCATATAGAGAATTTGGCTTGTAAGATTTGGACTCTGTTGAAGAAAGCTCACGTAGGAAATGCTCAGGTTCAGGCTCGGATGTATGCGACTTACTGGAGAGAGTACGAGAACTTCACTCATCTCCCTGGTGAGTCCATCGATGCCTTGTTCCAGCAGTTTGCGGTTTAGGTGAAGAACATGAAGGCCAATGTGGACGTGCTCTCGTACGATGATCATGATAGAGCCGTCAAGCTTTTGCACTCGCTGGATCGTACGGTTTGGCTGGAAAGTTCGAGGCCATTGTAGAGTCTGAGAAGTATGACACCTTGACTGTGAACAAGCTGTTCTCGAAGCTCAAGTCAGCTAAGGTGGATTGGGGTATGACAACCAAGATTGAGGGCTCGACTGACTGCCATAGTCTCGCCCTCATCGGTGGCTCGAAAGAAAAATCTAACGCTAACCCGTCCTCCAGGATGTTCTCGTTGTCCTCTTTGATGCCTTTGCTAGATGAGGAGTTCGACGTGCTTGGAGAGGACGAGCTGGCACTGATGACCAGGCGGTTCGAGAAGATGCACGAGACCCGGGTGAACACGAGGAGGAACACGAGGACATGCTTCTAGTGCGGCAAGCCAGGACACTTCGTCACCGACTGCCCCGAGAAGATCGAGAATAAGGAAAACTACAAGCACAAGTCGAAGATGGATGGCAAGTACCGATCAATGCGCGACCACAAGTACAAGCACAAGAATAAGCACAAGGACGAGCGACGATCGAGGAAGAAGGATGGCCGAGGCAAGGCCCGAGTGATGGTTAGAGCGAGCGACGTCGACTCCAGTTCCGCGTACTCCACCTCGAGCTCAAGTAGCAGTAAAGATGAAGGCGATCGGTGCAAGGGCAAGAAGTCATTCAAGAACCTGAGTGGGATGAGCTACTTCGCTAGAGATGGCTTCTACACCATGGCTCTTAGCTCCAGCAGCAAGAAGAGTCACCAGAGTGACTCGGACTCCGACTCCGAGGATGAGGTATGTGACGAGCTTCCCTTCTTGCGTCGGGAGAATGAACGGCTCGGCTTGTTGCTTGATAACCGTGATCATATGCTTAGAGAGGCTAAGAAGATGAGGAAGGAGCTTAGGGCCTCGCTTGAGGATGCTAGGACTAGAGTGGCTGAGCTAGAAACATAGAACCTAGATGCTAAGCTTGAAATTGATGTGCTTAAAGCTTCACCTGTTATTTCTGATGAGGTTGATTGTGTTGATTGCTCTGTGTACCTAGCTGATCTTATTAGTCTCGAGGATAAGCATGCTCTTACTTGTGATATACTAGATGTGCTTAGGGTTGAAGTGAGTGAGCTTAAGTCTATACCTGCTTTGTTAGGTGCTTGCACTTCTTGCCCTGTTTTGCATGAAAAATTGATGAGATGCATGCTTACATTGTTTCGCTTGAGGCTAAGTTGAAAGAACTTGTTCCCACTTCTTGTTATACTTGTGAAGTGCATGCTTTGAAAAATCTGGAACTTGCACACTATGTGAATCGCTTGCAGGATGAGAATGATGAGTTGAGAAAAATGTGGGTTGGTTGTCGGGGCATGAACCCCAACTCAGGATGATGATGGAGACCTATAAGCGCCAATAGGGGAAAGCGCTTGGGTCGGAGAAGGTTGGAGAGACTAGTGGTGAGGGAGGAGAAAAGATTGGTGATATCCTAGCTCCACCAAAAACCTACCACGAGAATGCCTTTGCTCCTAAACCCAACACACTGCGAATCAAACTAGACACAAATCCAGATCCACCCATATTCCCTCACTCCACAGATGATTTCCAAAAGCCTATCAAGTTCAAGAGCACCTTGGGGAATGTGTTCTTTGGGAAAGAGAGTGAGAAGCCAAGTAAGGAGAAATCGGTTGAGAAGCCGAGTGAGGAGAAATCGGTTGAGAAGTCAAGTGGATAGAAACCAAATGAGCAGCCCCATCCCAAGCCTAAGCCTAAGCCCATAAAATTTCATTATGGCTATTGTGGGAGAGATGGTCACAAGGGTGAGTTTTGCTTCAAGAGGAAGCATGAGGAGAGAATGGAGAAGGAGTGGGATAACAAGGACAAGTACCACCCTTCCAATGGTGTACTTGAGCCTCGTGTGTAGATGCCCAGGGCCAAGGCGATTGTGAGGACGGTTCCGACTAGGGGAGATCGAAATGCTACAGGAGGTGCTGCTGGTCGGGTCACACCGGTCAGACCGGTGCAGGTCTGGGCAGACAGGGGGCTAGTTTTCATGCCCGTGATGAGTCTCGGTTTGTTTCAGGAGGTCGTGGTTCTGGTGGTTGGTCTGGAGAGTTTGCCAGTGGTCAGTTTGCTAGGCGTTCTCCCCCTCGTGCTCAATATGGGGATGGGAGGGGTCGTAGCTTTGAGATGGAGAGGAGGAATGGTTCACATTTTTCCTTTCATGGTTTTGGTCCTCCTCCAGTTAGAGATGGTTGGTTCCTCGTAGTGGTTACCGTGATGGTGTTCGTGGAGGTAGCTTTGATAGGAGAGATGTTTTAGATTGTTCTAACCCCGCTTTGGAGCAAATGGCTCGACACTGGTTTTACTCTTTTGGTACTAACCCTAGTGTTGAGTCGTTTGTTCACTCACGTGCTCGCTTTTGAATTTCAGGTGGGAGACTTGAAAAACATTTGGTTTATTGAGTCTGGTTGCTCGAGGCATATGATCGAAGACAAGGGGTGGTTCTCAAGTCTCGTCCCAGTGGTGACAAAGAGGTACATCACCTTTGGGGACAATGGGCGAGGGCGTATGCTGTTAGAAGGTGAGATTAAGGTAAGTGACAAGATCACTCTCAGGTGTGTTGCTCTTGTTCAATCGCTTGGGTACAATTTGCTTTCTGTGTCCCAGCTATTGGATGAGGGTTTTGAGGTGTTGTTTCTGCCTGGTGGTTCTCAGATTTTGGATTCTCGAGGGGACCTTTTCTGTATGGTCGTTCTCGAGGGTCAGGTGTTTCAAGCAGATTTTTCTCAGTCTTCTGGTGTTGAGCATTGCTTCTTGGTTGGTTCTTCGAATGAGTTGTGGAAATGGCATAGGAAGTTGGGTCACTTGAGCTTCGACCTTCTGTCTCGCTTGAGTAAACTCAACTTCGTTCGAGGATTGCCATGGCTGAGGTTTGAGAAAGAGTTGGTGTGTGCTCCGTGTCGGCATGCTAAGATGGTAGCTGCTTCTCATCCACCTCTCACCGATGTGATGATGGAACGTCCATGCGAGCTGCTCAATATGGACCTTGTTGGCCCAGCTCGTGTGCGATCTATGGGTGGGAAGTGGTACGTCCTGGTTGTGGTGGACGACTACTCTCGGTATGTGTGGGTGTTCTTTCTTGAGGAGAAAGGGGAGATGTTTGGTTTTGTTCGAGATCTTGTCTTGAGGTTGAGGAACGAGAGGCACGGAGATGCCATACGAGCGATCCGTAGTGACAATGGCTCGGAATTTAGAAACTCTCATTTCGAAACTTTTTGCCATGACTTGGGTCTTGAACACCAGTTTTCGAGTCTGTATACGCCTCCCTAGAATGGCGTGGTGGAAAGGAAAAACAGAACCTTGTGTGAGATGGCTCGGACAATGCTCGATGAGCATATGACTTCGAGAAGGTTCTGGGCTAAGGCGGTCAATACTGCGTGCTATGTTTCGAATAGGATCGACCTCAGAGTCTACAAGAAGAAAACCTGTTACGAGTTGATGCACGGTCACACACCCAAGGTGAGTCACTTTCATGTCTTTGGTTGCAAATGCTTTATCCTTAAGGAAAGGAACAAGTTGGATAAGTTCGAGGCTAGGTCGGTCGATGGTATTTTCTTTGGTTATGTATCTCACTCTAGAGCATATTGTGTGCTCAATCTTGAAACTAACAAAATCGTGGAGACTTGCGAGGTAACCTTCAACGAGACACACCCACGTAGTCAGCTTGTTTTTGGGTGTGCAGGTGACGATGAACTTGGCGAGATCTTTCAGCGGGAGGAGCATGAACATGGAGATGATGAAGATGGTGGTGTGGTGCCCGCGACTGAGCATGTACCTACTACTTCGACGACGATCGAGGAGAGGCCCACACCTACAACAAAAAACCAAGTACAAGGAGAAGCTGCTGTCGAGGGGGAGGTAGCATCAAGGCGAGAACCTCCCCGCCGAGTACAAGTGGATCATCAGCGACATGAATGAACATACCACACGGTCGAGGGTTCGGAACAATTCTCATTTCGCTCATGCTGCTTTTGTTGCCACCTTTGAGCCCAAATACATTGGACACACACTATTTGATCATAATTGGGTTAATTCGATGCATGAGGAGTTGGAGAATTTTGAGAGGAATCAAGTATGGAAATTGGTTGACCCTCCCTCAGGGTGTAAGCTGATTGGGACAAAACGGGTGTGGAAGAACAAAGAGGGAGAGAAAGGTGAAATGGTGAGAAACAAGTCAAGGTTTGTTGCTCAAGGGTATAGTCAGAAAGAGGGGATCGACTACGAGGAGACCTTTGCTCCTGTAGCTCGTTTGGAGGTGATCAGGATCCTTCTAGCCTTTTCCGTGGCTAAAGGGTTCAAGTTATACCAGATGGATGTGAAGAGTGCCTTCTTGAATGGTGTGTTGGAGGAAGAAGTGTATGTGAGACAGCCACCGGGGTTTGAGAGTGAGAAGTACCCTCATCGGGTGTACAAGTTGAGGAAGGCGTTGTATGGGTTGAAGCAGGCGCCTAGAGCTTGGTATGGTAGGTTGAGGGGGTTCCTGTTTGAGAGAGGGTTTGAGATGGGGAAGGTTGATTAGACCTTATTTCTACTCAGCAGGGCAGAGATATCCTGATTGTGCAGGTGTACATGGATGATATTGTCTTTGTTGGCTCGTATAACTCTCTTGTTGCAAGGTTTGCAGAGGATATGAGTAGGGAATTTGAGATGAGCTTGATGGGTGAGTTGCAGTTCTTCCTCGAGCTACAAATCAAGCAATCAAAGGAAGGAACATTTGTGCACCAAGCTAAGTACACCAAGAACATTGTGAGGAAGTTCAAGATGGAGGACTCCAAGGCCATGGTGATGCCTATGAGTACGACTACAGCTCTTGATGCGGATGAGGAAGGTGAACACGTGGACCAAAAGGAGTACCAGAGCATAATCGGGTCACTCCTCTATTTGACGGCGACGAGGCCGGACTTCCAGTTCTCGGTATGTTTGTGCGCTCGCTTTCAAGTGTCTCCAAGGATTTCGCACCGGCAAGCGGTCAAGCACATATTAAGGTACTTGCGTCACACTCCCAACTTCGGCCTTTGGTACTACGCGTCTTCTTCTTTGTCTCTTTATGATTTTTCAAACGAGGATTTTGCCGGATGTCGATTGGATAGGAAGTCCACTTATGGGACTTGCCAGTTCTTGGGATCTTCTTTGGTGTCTTGGTCTTCCCGCAAACAGTCGAGTGTTGCTCAATCCACTACCGATCGGCAGAGTACGTTGTCGTAGCTAGTTGTTGCTCTCAGCTCTTTTGGATCATATACACCATGAGTGACTTTCGTGAGGAGTATACCCATGTTCCACTTGAATGTGACAGCATCAGTGCCATAAGTGTAGCAAAGCATCTAGTTCTTTATTCCACAACCAAGCACATAGAAGTGAGGTATCATTTTCTAAGAGACAACATAGAGAAAGGGAAGATAGCTTTGATCCATGTACCCACACATGACCAACTAGCTGATATTCACTACTAGGAATGATGCCTTGGCCAGCTCCTATATTTGGTTGCAATATGGTCATTTTGGTTGCAATTGGAATCAATTGCATCTAAGTTTTTTGGTGGAAAGATGGTTGCAATTGGAACGGTGTAATAGCCTCAGGCAACCATTACCTTTAGTCTCGGGTGGTAACAGCACCCGAGACTAAAAGGCGAAAATTTACCTTTAGGGGGCTCCCACGCGAAATACCCCTTTTGTCAGGGTCGTGAAACCACCCGTGACAAAAGGGGGCCTTTAGTCTCGGGTCGTAATACAACCTGGGACTAAAGGGCCTTTTGTCTCGATTGGCAATATGACCCATGACGAAAGGGGGGTTCTATATAAGCCCCGTCGCCTTCCAGATCGGCACTTATCCATTTCTCCCCGAAATCGCACCTCGCCTCTCGTCTCCGTCGTCATTGCCGCCTCTGCTCGCCGCGCCCCTCCCCGATGAGAGGCCCCTCTCCGACGCACCGCCCCTCTCAGAAGTGCCGCTCCTCCCCGACGCGACGCCTTCCCCAACACGTGCGCATTGCCATCTCCCGCCGTCAGCCAGCCCTTGGCCGCGCCGACGTCCGCACCTCACCGCGCGCGGTACGACCCTACCGCGCCGCCGCGTGGCTCCTCCCAGACGCGCATCTCCTCCCCAACTCGCCGCCTTCTCCCTACCGCGGCGCCTGCCCCTGCCGGTCCCTCCTTCACTTAAGACGTCGCCCCTCGATCCGGATCTAGGTACGTACCAGTCGGCTAGCCCGATCGGTATGTCGCGCGGCCCCTTGGCGCAGCTTGTCGGCCCCCGTGCGGCCGCCGGCCGGAGTGCGTGTGTGCCCCGATTGCCTGCCGGACCACGCGCTCGGGTTTTGCCTTGCGGACGACAACTCGTGAATTGCTTGTGTCAGCAAGCATTTTAAATTGAATTTATTTGATTTAGTTTGTCAATTGATATATATGTAGTTATAAAAAATTCATAGATATGCGTGAAAGTTTTTAAATTTATAGGAATGGAAAGAAAATTTAATTAGAAATAAATTGTAATGCTTTGTATATTTTTTTTTGTGTATATAGTCATACATATAAATTTATTAGCACCAACGACTATGGACCAAAATCTTATTTGTGTATTTGAGTTCTTAATTGTTTTCTAATATAAAACTTCATAGTTTGATAGTTCTGAATGCGACGACTCCCGCGTCGCCTCGAACAAGTGACCTCCCGTCACCTCTGTCATTCTCCCACACGACACCGCCACCAACAAGCATCGTTCGTCCACAAGTTAGTAGAAATATTTCAACTTTGTTTATTCAAGGAAATTCGTAGTAAATTCTTGTTTATTCCAGAAAGCTTTAGAATTTGTTATTTTTTCCAGAAATTCATAGGAAAAACTTGTTGCTTATTCTAGAAATTCAAAGAAAATTCTTGTTCAATAAAGAATTCTTAGTAATTTTTTGTTTATTCTAGAAAGTTTTAGAAATTGTTGATTATTCCAGAAATTCATAGAAAAACTTGTTGCTTATTCTACAAATTCAAAGAAAATTCTTGTTCAATAAAGAAATTCTTAGTAAGTTCTTGTTTATTCTAGAAAGATTTAGAAATTGTTGATTATTCCGAAAATTCATAGAAAAAACTTGTTGCTTATTCCGAAAATTCATAGAAAATTTTTGTTCAATAAAGAAATTCTTAGAAAACTTTTAGAAATTGTTGATTATTCTAGAAATTCAAAGAAAATTCTTGCTTATTTAAGAAATTCTTACAAAATTCTTAGAAATTATTGATTATTCCATAAATTCACAGAAAAAATTTGTTTATTCCAGATGGATGACAACCATGACAACTTTATGGCCGACATTATTGCTAGTGGTACAAATACGATTGCAACCTTCACCGATGAGGAGTGTAGTTAAGCGGACATGTACTTGAACATACCTCTGAATGAGGAGGATGCCGTCCATGTCGAGGACACAGCAGCAAATATTGAGGACAATACTGGAAACAATGAGGAAAGTCTTGTGAATGAAAGTATTGAATGTTCCCACGAGGTTATATATATATCATGAATTAACTTCATAGTTCTTATTTCTCTAACCTCAATTCTTACATAATTAATTAAATAACAAATCTGCAACTTGTAGGCTTCAGGCTCCACATAAAAAAGACAATGAGAGGGCATACATAAGTACTCACCGGCCATGTCATCTATCATATCACGGAAGTATCAGATGTTGGCCAACCATGTGCTCCAAAAAAATCAAGGACACGTATGTGTCACAGTGCGGGGCCATTGTAAGGGACAACGTGCCCATCAGCTATAGAGAATGGAAAGGAAAAGTAGATAATCCACACATGATTCCAATCTCAGTGAAAAATTTGTTGTGGGAAGAAATTCTAAAACACTTCACACTTTCTGAAGGCGTTGAACCAAACGATGTGAAGTGTTGGACGGTCACGACTCACGAGGATGGCAACACAATTTCAGAAGTTCAAGCTGCAACTGGATAAAGATTATATCAAGAAGAATCGAACTCCAAATTGGATTGAATACCCCAAGTTAAAAGAACACTGGACGTCCTTTGTGGAATACAAGAAAAGTGAAGATTTGCCAAGGTGAGTGCACGAGGGAAGAAAAGTCGTGGTAAGAAGGAGCACGACCATGATCTTAGTCGAGGTGGTTACGCATTTGCAGTTCCCAAGTGGCGGAAAATGGAAGAATACCTTCTCACACAAGGTACCACACCAACGGTCTATGATTGGCCCGAGTGAGTGAAGAATTGGTATTATACTCATGGAGGCACAATTAACTCCTAAGATGGTACACTTGATTACCCACCCTCGTTACGAGAGGCTGCACTTGAAATATTGAAAAAAAATTGAAAATGTCAAAGCGGGCAGAGTGAAGGTTGACAGAGAGATGGATGAGCTCACTATGGCGCTCAAGAATCCAGAACACCCAGGATGTTACAGGGGCTATGGGGTGGTACCATGGAAATTTGCCTTCAGGGGAGACATTGCCACCTATCGAAGTCGCAGAAGAAGAAGAGAGCGCGAAGAGGAGGAACGACGGCAAGAGATAGAGAAAATACTTAAAGAACATGGAGAAAAGGTGACGGTAGATATTGAACGGCGAGTGGCCACTGCATTAAATGAGATGGCCCCATCTGGAGGACTGCCTCTAGTACAAGTTCTTCTGCTCACAAAAGTAGTTGCGCTTCTGCAGCGGTTCCCGAAGAGCAAAGGGCAATAGAAGGAGTTCAAATGGACAGCCAATGGTACCCTGTGGATGACATCTATCGACGCACCACATGTGAGCTTCACAATCCATTCGGCAACATCAAAATGATGGTATGTATAATTCATGCTTTTATTAACTCAATAATTGATGCATATATATTACTTGAATTTTGTGAACAAGCATTCACAATGACAGTATAATTCATGCCAATAATAACTAATTAATTATTATTTCTCAGGTGGCGGACAGAAGTGCTTTTGTGCAGTTTCCTAGACAGACGAGCCACGACATGTCGATTCCACTTGGCTACGCCTCATTTAGTGTAGAGAAGATCTATCAACCTGATTTTGATGAGCTGGAGCTAGAGATCCCAAGAGGTGATGGGGAAAAGACACTTAAGGATGTGCTACACGGTATCATATTATGGCCAAAACGTTACATCATCATAATCCCCGAAAATGATGGATCTCGCTCACCTTCTCCGCAAGAACCATATGACAACTCAGGAGAAGTGTGCTCCAGCGATCACGATGATGACATCCCTCCCAATTCACCTCAGCAACCATTAGCCATAGAGCCACATAGGTCTTGAGTGCAATCTTTCAAGTCAGTGAAACCACCAAAGAAAAAATGAAAATGACCAGCAAAGAAAAAGCCCGAGCCAAGGAAGCTAGCATGGGAGATGACAAATGAAGAAACAAAACCGATTGTAGATAAAGAAGTCATGGACTTCATTGCAAAAGTGAGAGAAAGAAAATAAATAGGAGCTGGATGCCGAAAATGAAGGTTGTAAGGAGAGACTTCAGGCTTTCATTCACGAGAGGGAAGCAATAAGGAGAAGGAAACCATCGGTATGGTTGAAAGCTGACTATGAGCATCGGTGGACAAGTCTTATGCGAAGAAGAGACAACGAGGGTCGCCGAATAGTTACAGTGAGCAAATACCTACTTCGACATCAGGGACCGTGAGAAATAGGAACAAGGAGAAGCAAATAGAGGCATCCATGATCCATCGGACTAACTTGTTTGCGGGCCTCAGTGCAGAAGCACAAAAAGTAATTAACAACATGTTTGAAGAAGAACTGGCTAATGTCATTAGCTTTTATGAACAAACAAGGATGCCTCTTGGTGGTATTATCAGTCTTGAAGACCTACCAGCGGATAAAAATTTCGTACCTAGATGGCGCTTTGAGCTAGGACGACCTCTAGTGAAGCCAGAATTGGTCCACAAGCTCCCAACTAAGATGCGCAAATTTTAGTCTGGTACTTGCAGAAGTCATCCGAGGGCCAGGAGATGTTTGGTATGCTCGCGAGACCTGGAGATTTTTCCCTTCAAAACAAGAAGGCGGTCTAGCTCCAATTCATTGATATCTATGAAATTTACCATTTGGACGCTGTGAATACCGATCTTATGATGGCCTAGTGTCTGTAAGGGACATATTTTCATATGTTTATTAATAAATTTATTACATTTGTCGATCTATTAATTAACATTTGGCTTTCTTCTTGTGTAGTCTGCAACTTACTGAGATGCGAAGGAAGGGTTATTCAAGAATTGCTTTCATGGACCCATCAAAAGTTAACGCGCAGGAGATTCGGGACCAACGAAAAACAACAATCGAGATAATTTATAGGCACTTAGATGAGTTTCATTACAAGAACCTTATACTACTGCCTTACAACTTCAAGTAAGTACGATTATCATCTAACTATCCTTTTTAATTCTATTTAGTCAATTCTAATCTTCATGAGCATCAATACAGATTCCGTTGGATTCTACTCATAATAACTATTGACAATAGCAACATCAATGTCTATGAGTCATTGAGAAAAGATCCCTTAGAATACCAAGACCTTCAAGATGTATTTCACGAGTAATAATTCTACCTATGACATTTTCTTTAATGCAATATATATATTTAGCTTTTATACTAACATTGTATCTTTTATTATTTTGCCCCAGAGCTTGGACCAAGTTTATTTCAAAACACCAAGGACCATTTCAAGAAAAAATTACATGGGTCACTGGTTTTCCGGTACCTATACAAATAACAACTTCAGATTGGGAATATTTCAAATGTATAACACTAGTATTTCAATCTATTCTCCTCTCCACTTTAGTGTTTGAGACATGAACCAGGAAATAATTTATGTGGGTACTACGTCTGTGAGCACATACACCATTATAGTGGCAACGCGGATGATGATAGTGTAAGTAAAATAAACCTATTAATAATACATCATTTTATCATCTTTTGTATATTTAATTGGTTGGTGTATTATATCAACCTATTTACAAATTACAGAGGATTATAAAAAGGAACGCACTCATTGAGAAGGATTGTCTCTTGCAATTCAAAGAAACTCTCATGGGATTCCTCATGGATGAGGTGGTTAATCCACAAGGAAACCATCATTATGACAGCCATCCAATTGACCGACTCACCTCCGAGAAAAGCTAATGGAGACTAGAATTTTGAACTTAATGATATTTTGATGTATATATACTATATGGGGTTTTGGTGTATATATACTAGTTTAAAGAATACTATTTATTTTCATGTGTATAAATTATTATGTGTATATACATTTATAAGTTTATATATATACATATATAGGGTTTAATTTATATATAAGTCTAATCTAAGTGCGTGATGATATATATAGACAGGTATACATATATACAAGTGCAAATACGTATACATACATATACGGGTTAGACAACAATTAGAATATATGGTCAAATCGAAAACAGCAAAAAAAGAGACGAGGCCCTTTAGTGACAATTGGTATTACCAACCGAGACTAAAGGGGGTGGGTGCAGGCTGGCGTGCCCCCTAGTCTCGGTTCGTAATGCGAACCGGGACTAAAGGACCCCTTTAGTCCAGGTTGGTTCACTCGGGACTAAAGGGGGGGCCTTTTGTCTCTCATCATTAGTCCCAATTGGACATGAGAGACCTATACCCCTTACCAACTGGGACTAAAGCCCCTCTCCCTACCAGTGTATGATGGATCTCCCTACTGGATTACAAGCAAGAAATATTCTCCTCCCGATGTCCAAGCTGTATAAAGCCTACTTGTCCCTGCTATTAATACACAAGTACTAGTCTTGAACCTCGTGCTAGAGCATGTACAACCCACGAACGGGAGGTACTAGTATGTAGAACCTCGAATTTAGCATATAGACAAATGTACAAACAGCTCATACAACCCACAGACAGAGGGTCGTATGTAAGTTGTTTAATGCTTTGCGTAGAGCTTAAGATCAACTGTGTGTGTGTGTGCGCGTGTGTGTGTGTGCGCGCGTGTGTGTGTGGCTAGATTTAGACCCTTCATGAGTTTTTTAAGTAAAAATCCTCCATGAGCTGTGTTGGATTTTGACACATGTAGTCCCATATACCATGTAAGGTCTCACATGTCATTCTCTATGCTTTTTTGCAAATTCTACATCTGTCCATCATTTTTTCTAGCCTTATCTCTTCCGATCCAGCAACAACAAGAAGCATCTTGCGGCCATTCCTCGCTCCTCACCTGCAGAGGCATTGACCTCGCGCCACCACCCGTCCGAGAGCATCGACCACCGGAGAAACCCGCGTTGATGCCCACTGGAACAACCTCCGCAACCTCAGGACCCGGCCGCTCACCTAGAGCAGCTCGCCGACGGGGGTGCGACGGTGGGGCCCCGGCGAGCTCCTCCCCCACGATGGCCTCCTCCCCCTGCGACGATCTGCTGGTACCTCAATTTTTGCAATCATCTCCTTGGGTGATACCTTGTTCTTCTAATTTTTTCCACCATCTCCTTGGTGAAGATTCATGCAGCCACGCATGGAGGCAGAGCCTTTGGCGCGGGAAACTTCGGCATGCGGGTCAGTCGAAGATTTGGCGGGGGGGCACGTGATTGTAGCGAACATGACCTCATTTGCCATTTGTTCGAGTTGATTTTGGTGATTCATGCTAACACAAGTAATGAGACTAACCATATTATTTAGCATGTTTTTGTAGACATTTCTAGATCCCAAGGATGCAAAAATACCAGATGCCAAAATGAGAAGAAAGTCCATTTTTCAAGGGTCAAAACCACGGAAGAAAAGGAAGGAAATTGACACCGTCGGATGAACCGATGGTACCATCGGTGCAAGCATCGATGCACTTGGTACACTGCATGAAGGAAGCTCAGTTTACACAGACTGTCGGATGAACCAACAGTGTGTTTTCTAGTTGTGTCGGATGAATGGAAGAGACAAAGAAGCGAAAGATAGTAGCACCGGATGATCCGACGATCTGAGAGAGGACACCATCGGTCTATTCGATGCTAAGTTGAATCAAGACAGAGATGCGCCAAGACTGGAGCTTCAACACCGGATGAACTGATGGTAGGGCAGCGGTTCATCTGATGCTCACAAAGATGCGAACATTAAGGTTTTGGCGAAGATGCCTTCAGCACTGGATGATCCGACGCTATGCGTCGGAGCAGTTGTGTCAGCAGATCTTCAACGGCTAAGTGATGTGGAGGGCACCGGATGAACCGACGCCTAGAAAAAGCATAGCATCGGTTCATCCGATGCTACCTTTTTCAGTGGTCATTAGCCAACGGCTCCTTGAGTGCCTTGGGCTACTTATACCCCCTCCACTCACCCATTTGAGGTTGCTGGATTGTGTGCAAGTGCATAGGAGTGCAAGACACCTAGAAGATCACATCCAATCCATCCAAATGCTTAATTGCTCATCCGTAGACTTGCATATGCTTAGTGTATGTGCTTAGTGCTAGGCTTAGCTTAGAGCCGAGTGAGTGCAAGGTTGTGCCAACCTTGTGAGGTGATTCTTGAGTGAATCAAGGTGTACAAGGTTCACCGAAAGCCTTGGGGCCTAAGTGGCTCACCAGCATTCGTCATCGACCCTCCGGCTTGGTGTGGAGTGGCGAGGACACTTTGTGCGGGGGGACGTGGAGACCCCCTTCCTTGGTGGAGAAGCTCCTTAGCGGAGACAGCATCAAGGTGACCAAGGGTGCTTGGCGAGTGCCTACGTGGCTAGCCTTCGTGGAGAGTCAAGTGGTGCTCTTGGGAGAGACTTGGTGACCAGGAAGCAATACTCTTGTGTGAGTACTTCAACAACATGGACTAGGGTGGCTTGTGCCTACCGATACCACGGGATAAATTTCATGTCAAAAGTTTGCTTCCTCTCATCCCCTTTATGTTTTCACATTTATTCTATTGCAATCATTGCTTGCCTTTACTTTGTAGAGTAGTATCATGCTAGGATTGGCTATAGGTAGCAAAACTTGTTTTGGGATGGGAGATTCACACTAGAACAACCATAGTTGCACATCTTTATGTTCTAGTTTTGCTTCATGCAAAAGTAGTGAAACCATAGGTTAAGGTTTTTAGAAGCCTAATTCACCCCCTCCCCCTCTTAGGCTACGAGCATTTGATTCCTTACAGGGATCCCGCCGCGGTGGCGTTGGGAGACGACGGCCTTGTACAATGTGGCGTCCTGCATCTGTTCCGCCTTTGGGAGTGAGATGACCACGTCGAGTCGGGAGGTGATGGGAGAGCCGTCAGCAGGAGGGAGCATGAGGTTTTCGCAAAAATCGTCAGCTCACCGATGACTCGTAGACAGTACGTGCCCTTACATGCTGTCAATATATATTTGAAGATAATTTAATAGCATTATTGACAATTCGGTCTAAAAGATTTCTTAGGCCAGTCTCACTGAGAGGGTCATCGTACAGTTACCAAGACGAACCATGTCAGATGAGAGTCATGGTGTTGACCCACATCTCTCATTTCATAACACTTTCCCTCCTCTCTCTTTATAAATTTGCTGATTTTGTATGATATTTAATGCTTATGACCCTCCTAGGACACTCCTCAGTGAGATTGGAATTATACATACTCCCTCTGTTCATTTATACAAGGCCTATATTTGTACTTGACTCAAAGACTAAGAAAAAGAAATTAAGTTCCTCCCTCAGACGGGATGCTAATGTGACGATTTGGTGTTTCTCGATGCAAAAACACAAATGGGTCGTGCATAATTGGATTTTTCAAATTTTAAAATAGGCATTTGATAAATGAACGGAGGGAGTAGGCTAGAATATGCATATTACCTTCCAAAAAAAGTTGCTTGTGCATCCACAGTTGTCTTTTAGGTAATAATAATAATAATAATAATAATAATAATAATAATAATAATAATAATAATAATAATAATAATAATAATAATAATAATAATAATAATAATAATAATAAGCAGCTATTAATGTATCAATAAATTATTTCAATAAATATGTAGGAACAATTGTATACAATTTAAAAGATAATTTCAATTCTTTGGCATATCTTTTTATGTGATATAAATTTGTTTTTACTCTAGCTCGGGTTTCACTGAAGGGTTTATTTGATATATGTCATTACAACTTTCACCGTTTGAAGATATGTCATGACAATTTGTCTATTTGCATTAGAATTCCTTCTCTATTTGAGATCTTCCATTTTGTACGTATTTGTTGCTCTTGGACCTATGTGCAAGCTTTGCTATTTTCGTATGGACAAAAATGCCCTTGCTACATATCTACTCTCTACTCACTATCTTGTGGGTCCCATATTTCATTTTCTTCTCCAATCCTTCTCTCATTCCTTCTTTGTCCCCATTATCTTTGCCCTTCTCCCTTGCTCCCTTTGCAGTGCTCCCATGGCGGCTACCAAAGCTCCATAGGATACTGGTGGAGCTCCTCACCGTGGGAGGTTCCTGCGGGCGACCGACGGACCTCCTATGGTGGTGGGCGGAGCTCACCGGCGAGCGATATATATGGAGAGGTAGTGGTCCTACCCGAGCCCGGTGGAGCTACTACGAATTTCGTGTAGCGTGAGTCCAGGAGCGCCAGCAGCTCTGTGCAGGGGTGCCGACAATGAGCAATGCCTATGGTGATAGAGTTGCCTGCTACAAAGGTGCTTACGACGGTGGCTCTTTGCCCACGGCAAAGCTCCCATGGTGGAGGTGCTGACAACGGCGGCGGAGCGGCCACGCGAGCGGCAGAGGACCTCCGTGCAGCCCATGTGGCTCTACCGACTGAGGGTAGAAGAGAAGAGGATAGGATAGGACAGGATGGGGGAAGGATGTGAGAAGAAGAATATGGCATATAGACGAGTCAATGAGTGGAGAGTAGATATGTAATGGGGCATTTTGTCCATACGAAAATAATAAAGCCTTCACATGTGTCCACTTTTGCCGAGTGCCAGAAGCACTCAGCAAAGCCCATAGAACGCTCTGCAAAGAGTTGCCGAGTGTTGCACTCGACAATGAGCACTCAGAAAAGCCAGCTTTGTGAGTCTTTTCCATTGTGCGCTCGACAAAAGCTTTGCCAAGAACTAAATCTCACACTCATAAAAAAACTATAAAAAACACCGATGATGCTCAGTCGGCCGCAGCTCCCCGGCGACGCTACCACCAGCCACCAGCCCCCTCCCCCTCGAAAGTCGCTGCTACCACCAGCCTCTTCCCTCGGTGTCGGCGTCACCACCACCAGCCTTTCCCCTCGAGGCCGGTCGCAATGAAACGAGAAAGCCATCCCCACCATAACTCCCACCTAGATGTGAGGGCCCACCAACATTCGCTGTTGAAACTCAAGGCCCGTCAGAGAGGGAAGGGAGCTTGAGGCCTATCAGAGAGGAAGATAGCATGAGGTCATAAAGGGAGGGGTGTGTGGCCGGCAGCCCCACCATGCTCACAACTATCTTCGTTCTCCGCACACTGCTTCGCCTTCTGCTAGCACCGGGAGGAGGGGAGGAGCCGACATCGGGAGAGGAGGGGAGCACCACTCCCACCAATCAATTTCATTATTGTCCCCATCACCACTCTACCGCTGCCATTAAGTCAGGCCCGGACGACGGATCTGGGGTTGTTGTCTCTGGATCCGGCCTCACTACCCCCACCAAACATTGTTGGGGTCCGGGCACCAACGCAGAGAGAGGAGGAGGGGGCATAAACCACTAGCGACGCTAGGAGAGAAGGAAACGGCGAGGAACAACAATAGTGTCAGGTGATGAGAGAGAGGGGCAGGGACTCGTGGCGGTGCCAGAGGAGGGAGGCGGCAGTGCCGCGAGAGGAGAGGGAGGGAGGCTTGTGGGATAAAGAGAGAGGAGTAAGGTGCGGTGCGCGGTGGGGTGGCCAACAAATATTTTGCCAAAGAGAGAGGACGGTTCTTTGCTGAGTGTGGGACCCAGGAGCACTGAGCAAAGAAATACTTTCCCCGAGTGTAAAATTTGTAGCACTCAATAAATCTGAAAATTATATAATTATATTGAATGTATTAAAATTATCAAATAGTTTTAAAGCAAATCACAATTTGATGGTCAATTTTCCAAATCTTATAGAACTCTACTGAAGCTACGATTCTTCCTGTGATATGTTTAGATTTGTAAACATCATATGCGAGAAAATGTGCGAACCCTTCCCAATTTTTTACCACAGCCTCCACATATGATACCTTCACATCATGACAAATCTCATGACTTTTAGGCTTCATTTGCTTTTTGATATTTTAAAACCCATCCGCCCACATGTTCATGGTCGTGTTTCTGGAACAAGACCTTCACAATTCCTTTTCATTTCACTGAAAAGGCTTCATATTGGTCTGAATATCATGAATATTATTTTTCTACTTATTTTTTCTATTATTTAAATCACCTGTAGTTCAATTTTGACTTGATTCAAAAAAATTACTTGAAATACAATTAATTAACTATATATAGCAAATAAATACAAAAAATTACTAAATTTTACCATGGAGTATCACATGTTATATGTGGAGAGTGCCAAAAAATACTAGGCAAACTTACTTCTCTGCCGGGTGTGAGAAAAATTTCCCGGCAAAGAGCTTGTTTGCCTAGTGTAAAAAAAACACTCCGCAAACAAGCAAATTTGCTGAGTCTTTTTGTTTGTCGAGTGGCCGAAGGATGTCACTCGACAAACCCTCTAACACTTGGCATCTATGGAATTTCCCGTAGTGGTGGAAGGCGTCAAATACGTACAAAATGGCAGATCTCAAACAGAGAAGAAATTATAATGTCATATTTACGAATAGTCGAATTGTAATGACATATCTCCAAACGGCGAAAGTTGTAATGAGTGACATATATCCAATAAACCCTTCTTTGAATATATATAAACATCTTGTTTGTCCCGGTTACATCTCCTACACGGTGGAGGATGCATCTAACATAACATGGCTCGATTTCTAGAAGCACAAGACGAAAAGGAGCATAACATGTCAGCGCTGGACTTCAGATTGAGTTGAAACCTCAGGTGAGGTCAGAAAAAGGCACTTGTGCAATTTTGCAATGAAGAAATTTATCAGGACGTAGCAGCAGATACTTAGTGACATCCACAAATTAGGGAAAACCGTATGATTATTCCTTACGAATTAATCTATTGAAACATGATATATATACTTGATCGCGCGACGTGCATGCATATAGGCCATAGGGGTAGATTAGGACAAGGACAAGAGAAAACAATAATGTGAGTCAACGACGACAGAATGTACTCCCTATATATGCAAGGCTGGCCTTTGCTAGCATCGACGTTATTGAACTGAAGTACCAACTCATCGTACCCCAATTACCGGCCAATTATTGGTCAAGGTCAATGGCAGATGAGTCCCTATCATTTCATTTCATCGGATATATCAAAGAATCAGTAGTACATGTAGATGGATAAAAAATTATTAATTTATTCGAGGAAAGAAATGATATTCTCTGCGGATGGGGGCATGTTCTGTAGCTATATGCCCTTTTGAAAATTTTGGTTTTGTTTAGTTCTATTACTGAGATATGCTACGTGTGGGCTAGCTGTTTCTTGCCACTGCGCCGCCACTAAACCTCGAGGAGGATTAGTTTTCAACAGGCCAAAAGGCGTTGACGAACGATGCAATTTTTACAAGTTTATGTAGCAGGGATGAAATAAACAAAAATTCGCCTTAGCCATGTTAACGGAACGGCAGCAGGTGGTTGTAGCAGCCACAAAAATTCTTATGCAAGTATATGTATGTAGAACAGCCGCCGTCCCCATTTCAGGTTCGTTCAGGTGATCTGGTAGCTAGCAAATTGGGGTCTTCGTGTCCTGATTGACGTGACCCTGTCGCGTCTCAATCGATGGCGTTCCTGCTCTTATTTGCTGCATTCTTGTTAGTCCAAGCGGATCATGTCGTCGGCCAGCCGCCGGGTATGTTTTTGTTCCATTCTTGCTTCCTAGCTGCATTATTGTTCGATCATGTACTACACCTTGAAAACATCTCGTCACTCTGCCCATCCGATTCATGCATAGGCTTCCTCAGCATCGACTGCGGCCTGGACCCTGACTACAGCGGCTACACGGACAAGTTCACCGGCGTCGTCTACGTCTCCGACGGCACCTACATCGACGCCGGTGAGAACCGTGTGGCGGCCGTCGAGCCAAAGGCCGGAGCATATAGGA
Organism: Cenchrus americanus; assembly: GCA_947561735.1. Lineage (NCBI taxonomy): Eukaryota > Viridiplantae > Streptophyta > Magnoliopsida > Poales > Poaceae > Cenchrus > Cenchrus americanus. The sequence goes on from OX387245.1 coordinate 114,395,316, forward strand.
CCCGCCACCGGACGCTCAGGAGCTTCCCGTCCGGCGTGCGGAACTGCTACGCGCTGCCCACGGTGGCCGGGACCAAGTACCTGCTCCGGGGGGAGTTCTTCTACGGCAACTACGACGGCCGGAACAGCTCGACGGTAGAGTTCGACCTGCACCTGGGGCCCAACCGCTGGGACACCGTCACCGCGAGCGCCGACGACGTCATCGGCGTCACGTACGAGGCCCTGTTCGTGGCGTGGGCGAGCTGGGCGCCGGCGTGCCTGGTGAACACCGGCCGCGGCACGCCGTTCGTGTCCGTGCTCGAGCTCCGGTCGCTCGCGGCGTCGCTCTACCCGACCGTAGTGCCGGGCCAGTTCATGTCCATGTACAACCGCCGGAACATGGGCGCCAATGATACCTTTGTCCGGTACGTTCGCATTTCATCATTTTAATTTGTATAGAAGAAAGAGTTTATCTTATTGCAAACAAAAAGAGCAAATTTTATCAAGAGAAATCTCTTGTTTTAATTTTATGAAGGTATCCGGATGATCCATATGACCGTTATTGGTGGGCATATGATTTGTCAGGCCCACAGTGGGCTAACCTGACGACCACGAGAACAATCCAGCCGGACCCTAGATTCATGGAGCCCTTGCCTGTTCTCCAAACGGCTATAACGTTGGTCAACTACACTACCTACACCTACACATGGCCAGAATATAGAGCGGCGTCCTCCGTGATGTTGTTTCTGCACTTTGCTGACTTCCAGAGCACCCAGCTTCGGGAGTTTGACATCTACTTTAATGGAAATCGGCTAGGGCAAAGTGGGAGGACGTTCAGCCCACCGTACCTCTCCTCATCTTGCGTGTACAGCTCTGGATGGTACAAGCCTGTTGATAACAAGTACAATATCACTCTTGCTGGGGCTAAGACATCGGTGCTGCCCCCAATGCTCAATGCATTTGAGATCTACAGTCAGATCTCAAATGACAATCCGACTACGTTGCCTGAAGACTGTAAGTTTACACTTTAATTTATCTCTATCTTTCTCCCAAAAAGTTACATCGGAGATGCTATATTTGGGATGCTTTTAGGCTTTATACTTTTATAACACTAAACCATGTCGGGTTTGAAGCTCCATATAAACTTGATTTTCTAAAAATTTACCCTCCACAATGTATATAAAAGACGCTCTATTGTTTGGTACTCCATGCATGGGATAGAGCCCTTAGGTACGACGGGGTATCTTCCTCATTACTGGATCTTCATTTTTAAAGTCGTACCTTGGTGGCGAATCTAGGATTTGAAGTAAGGGAGACTTATTTTTTCCTTTTTCCTCCTCTCTTTCCCTTATTCTTCCTTCTATTTTTCTTCCTCCTCTTCCTCCATGGTTGGGGGGGGGGGGGGGGGGCTCCAGCCTCCATACTGGATTCGCCCCTGCTCGATACCAACCAGCAAGATTCCAAGCACAATCTAATACACTCATTACATATGCACTTTGAAGGCACAGGTGAAACTCAGTAACCAGATGGGCCTATTCTGGTTTTTCTGGGAGATCCCTTTATTTGGATACATCTCACCTCTTACCCATACATATTAGGAGCGAGGAACTGATACAGAAGTTTGTTCATTTTTCACTCAATTCTTATGTATTGAAAGGGAATTTATATACCCAAACAAAGTCTTAGTACTCATGACCTTATTATATGGGAAATTTATGCATGTGTTGTGACAAATTAGACAGTTGATCACATCAGCTAGGCAATTGCTTCATGGTTAATTGGTATGACCAGAACAATCGGTGGTTGAACAAGACAAATCATGGACACCGGTTTTATTTTTCTGGTTAACCGCCCATCCCATCCAGATTGTGTAACACTTTGATTTTGTTGTGATGGGTTAGCTTAAATAATTGCGTGGTCAAATGGACAGGACAGCCATCATATATTCTCCTGTTTCTCCAATCTGCTGGATGAGTAAGATAAATTCTGGTGTAATCTTGATGTGGTGATGCAGACAATTCCTATCTTGATCAAATAACCTTCTTGTGTTGGGTGCTTATGTGTTGCCATTGACTTCATTGAATTCATTTTTTTTTCTTCAGTCCTTGATCTATCTCCAGAATCATTATGCATTGCATTAAGAGCTAGCCCAGCCCAGACATAGCGGTGACCTGTGACCATGCATATTGTTTTCTTTCTGTTCTAGTTGATGCCATCATGGCTATCAAACTCGAGTATGGAGTGAAGAAAAACTGGATGGGAGATCCATGTTCACCAACCAAGTTTGCTTGGGAGGCGTGAAATGCATCAATACGAGTGATGATACTATGAGAATAACATCACTGTGAGTATCTGTAACCATTGTTTAATTTACAAAGTTTTTCAACAGCCAACACCATTTATTGTTGTAGGATTTATCATTAATATGGCATTAGTTTGACTTATGTTGGCTTGAAAATTATAATGCAGAGATCTCTCCAACAGCCACTTACATGGTGTAATCTCTGAGAAGTTCGCACTGCTCACTGCGCTTGAGAATTTGTAAGTGTTAGATGATGTGGGGTTTTGTACTCTATCTTCTATTAACTTTATTAAAAAACCATCATTTCGTAGAAACCTGGATCCATATGATACAAATCTGACTACTTCTACGCATGATTATGAACCATTAAATGACATCTCTGGATCCGGATACACTTTTAATTTCTACAAAAAACTTATAACCAGTTAAAGAATTTGGGTAGTTTACGACACCCTTATAATGTTTTGTTTTTTATTTTAAAATCTATAAGAAACTTTCACGGTACCTGTAAATTATGATCACAGGAAAAGACCACCCCCCCCCACACACACACTTCCGCCACTGCCCTTAGTCATCATTTTATATTTGTAATTCTTAAGACAACCTGCCGGTATGTGGCTCCATAATTTTGACCAAATGCTTCCCAAGAAGTTTTAATGTCATATATGAATGAGACAAACACATTGATTACTTTGCATGGTTGTTTCTAAAAAGGACTTATCTGCGTAGCCCCCCCCCCCCCCCCGAGCTGATTAATTGAGTGATTTGGCATAAAACATGCTGCGGATAAGACCTAATTTTTACCACATTTCTTTCATATATGTAGATTGTGATGAGTGATATATATGTTTGGGTTTCTCACTATACACTTGTGTGCAAATTAAATGTGACAGGGATTTGTCTTATAACAACTTAAGTGGGCCGGTACCTGATTCACTATCATCTTTATCCTCGCTTCACGTTCTGTAAGTAGACATATTTGTCCTAATAATCACCAAGCAGAGACAACCATGCATGTAATTACCTTTTACTTTAAACAGAAATGTATCCGGTAACCATCTGAGTGGAGACTTCCTGTGCCAAAACCATGCCGGATCTCTGGTTTTCAGGTTTTGTGTTTCGTACTGATGTTTTACTTTCCATTGTTGAACACCTTAATTTTGTATTGTATGCCTCTCCTACTGTGGCCATCAAATTAACAAGTAACTGCCTGCCGCTGTTTTCTTGTCAAAAGTATAATCTGATTGTCTTATGTAATTTCAGATACGAGTCTGATGGACATATCTGCAACAATACAATACAACGTTCAAGAAACAGAGCAGCTATCATAGCTATTTCAGTAGTGGTTTCTTTTCTGGTAGTAGCTGTACTTCTTGCAGCATGTCTGATCTGGCGACAGAAAAGAAAGCCTAATGGTGTGCATCTTCTTGTTCGGTCCTGTATTAAATTTCATTAACAATATCCATTTTCGTAATTAGTTCTTTCACTATTTATCTGACACATATGAATCCAGTTTCCACACAGGGTCCTGGGGCGAAAGAATCACAACCTGAGAAGACACATGGAAGTGGAGAAAGCCAAGGAGATTACCTACAAAATCCTGAAAATCGTCAGTTCATTTACAAGGAGCTGGAGAAGTTCACGAATAATTTCAAACATTTCATTGGACAAGGAGGATTTGGGCCAGTGTACTATGGCCGTTTAGAAAATGGTAAAGAGGTTGCTGTCAAGATGCGCTCTGAGTCGTCATCACACGGACTTGACGAATTTCTAGCTGAGGTACTAATTCTAGCACACTAAACTGTAAGATGAATTCAAAATCTATTTTTAAAATTTATGAATTTCTTATGTTTGCATCATGTCACATAGGTTCAGAGCTTATCAAGGGTGCATCATAGGAATCTAGTGTCTTTAGTTGGTTACTGTTGGGAGAGTGATAATTTAGCACTGGTTTACGACTACATGCCTCAAGGCAATCTTTGTGATCATCTAAGAGGTTTGTCCATTTCAAGCTTATGAATGTTAAGAAATAATCAGATTTGTTATTGGTTTCATATCACATTAAAAAATGTCTTTGCATGTATTCGAATCTCAACCTGAGAGTTTATCTTGAGACTGACTTTAATTTAGGTACTCAAGTATCCTAAAAGTCAGTATCTACCATTGGTATGTGAACTGGCTAATCCTAAGTGAAGCATGAAGTCTCTAATATAGTTATGTGTCCTGTTACCACAATGAAGGTAAAAACGGTGTTGCTGAAGCCATGAATTGGGGAACACGTGTACGAATAGCACTTGAAGCTGCACAAGGTATTCTTCAATTGAACGCGTGTACTTTGAGTGCACTTGAAGCAAAGCTAAGAGGCTTTCATATTCATTCTCTTAGATTTCCATTCTGATACCATTTCTGGCATTTCTTTACCTGTACAAATAGGTCTGGACTATCTCCACAAAGGATGTACCCTTCCGATAATTCATGGAGATGTGAAGACTAGCAACATTTTACTAGGTCAAAATCTGCAGGCTAAAATAGCAGATTTTGGGCTTTGCAAAACCTATCTCAGTGACTCTCAAACTCACATATCAGCCACTGCAGCTGGCACAGCAGGTTACATCGACCCCGAGTATGTCCCTCCTTTCCTGAAGTATAATATCTTGGTACTTCTTTTAAACGTAGATGGTTGTTGAAATGATAGCTGCAAATCACAACTTGCAGATGAATTAGCCACTAAATTGGAAAAAACGACCCAAATTGATGGAATTATATGCAACATGATCTGATATTTCAAATGTAATTGGCTGGCTGTTGTTTTTTATTAGGTACTACCAAATTGGAAGGCTCACAGAGAGCAGTGATGTGTACAGCTTCGGAATCGTTCTGCTAGAGGTGGCCACCGGTGAGCCGCCGATTGTGCCGGGCCATGGCCACATCGTTCAGCGTGTAAAGCAGCTGATTGCCACTGGTGACGTCAGCTTGATAGCCGACGCGCGGCTTGGAGGTGCCTATGATGTCAGTTCCATGTGGAAGGTGGTGGACATTGCCATGATGTGCGTGGTGGATGCTGCCGCTCAAAGGCCAACGATGGCCACGGTTGTCGCGCAGCTGAAGGAGAGCCTGGCGTTGGAGGAAGCTCGTGAGAAGGAGTGCAGTATAGCAAGCCGCGGGAGTGATACAGCATCTTTCGTGTCCACATTTGGTCCAGTGGCAAGATGAACTTGTGCCTCTGCTCTGTATATGCCCTGTTTTGCAGTATATTATTTGTCAGCTCAAGGCTCAGTGACTCGGTGTGGATAGTTGTGCATTTGAATCTACAATTTGTTTGTGTGTGGGTGCTGGATGGTGACTAGAGTCCGGATTTTGTTTGTATATAAATAAACCACAATAGTCTCTACCCTGCTGTATTTTTTTAGAAACTGGATTAAATCCGGCTTCCACATCCCCTAGAGAATGTGCACAGCTAAAAAAAATCACCGGTCCAATACAGAAACAAATACAGTACTCAAACTGCAAAAGCCCAACACCACGTCAACAATGTTCAGCAGAAACTAAACACACGCCTGCGAACAGAACTAAACACCACAAAAAATGGCATGATACAAGTGATTGAAAACACCCCAAAGAGACAGCAACTCAATCAAAACAGATTTTAATCATCAATTCTCTTGAAGATGTTCCACCCGGTGCTGCTCAAGATGTCCATAGCTGAGACCTCCAACCTCTGCCAGCCTCTTAACAATCCAAGCCTTCCTCTTTTTTAGAAATGAGCGCCCAACACCGCATCCAGTGTGTTCCTCTGAATCTACTCTGCTGTACACTTGCCATCCGTAGCCTGTGTCTGCGCACTTTCTCATGCCATCCATGGTCGTCTGTGTGTGTTACCACAAAGAAGAGGCTGATCGCTTCGGCGTCCCTTGCTGCAGCTGAAGATTGTGAGCACGACATGATCAAGGACGACCATTGTTCTCGATCTCCATAACCAACTGTGTGGAGTGTCATGCATATCTGCTTCTTGTGATATATACTAGCTAGTCAAATTAATATATGCCCCGACAGACCATGCATGCCCTTCAATATGCCCTGACAGACCATGCATGCTCTTCAATATGCTGCTCGATCATGTGGATGAGGATTGTATTGAGTTGCATGCACCGATCAGTTCAACCCAAAAGCTTAATCACTTATACTCCAACACTCTCCCTCACGTGCAGGCTCCTCCAGGCCGCATACGTGGAATATATTGGAGTCGGCTGTAACTATTTTAATTAACGCGCCCGCCAGGATTCGAACTCGAGACCTCTGGCTCCGGTACCATATTGAGTTGCATGCACCAACCAGTTCAACCCAAAAGCTTAAGCTGCTAGGGAAAGGTGTGCAATTCACTTATACTCCAACAAATTGGGCCTGAATGGAATGCACGGTTCTTACTTGGATAATACTCCAACAGATTGGGCCTGAATGGATTGCACGGTTCTTACTTGGATATATAACCTTCAGTGGGCAATGATAAAGAGTGTTAAAGTATTTTTCTAAGAAAGGACAAAATGTCCTATATAAACTGGCACAAAATTTAAAATAAAAGTCAATTTGTTAGTTTATAAAAAAATCTCATTAGGGGAAGACCGATAAAAATATACGGGTCAAGTAGACAATATGTCGCATCGCCCGAGAGGTAGTAAAATAGACTCCAACAAAAAATATTCCACTGTTACGCTCAGTGTGATCACCGTCGACACCCACCGGATCAGGGCTTCTCTATGTGGTGTTTACACCGAAAGCGTTTGGAATCATTAATTGCAGCTTTTTTTGAAAAGTGAATATATATCAATTGTTGGGTTTAGTCCCACATCGGGAATTGATGGTGGGAAGAACAACATATAGGTGGGGGGCAGTCCTCACCTAACAGGCTTGTCTTTTGGGTTGAGTTAGGCCCAGTGCCTTATTGTTGTGGGCTCCGGTGGACCTAAGGCCTGGTGGTGCACCAACTCGTGGGTTATAGCGGGTTGGGCCCAATGTGTGACAGGGGAGATTGTTGGGTTTAGTCCCACATTGGGAATGGGGTCACATGGTGACGGGGGAGCCTGTGAACGTCTCCGGAGGGTCACATAGATGGTTGTGACTAGAGAGTTGGACTCGGGGCCTGAATAACGTCTTCGGGAGATCACACGGATGGTTGTGATGGAAGAGTTGTACCCAATACGTGACAGGGGAGATTGTTGGGTTTAATCCCATATCGGGAATTGATGGTGGGGGAGGGGGCAATCCTCACTATTGGGGGGTTTCAGAATCGAGTCTTTTGTGGGCCAAAACATGTGATCATTTTAGTTAGTCAGGCTTGATTCGAAGGGTTCAGCCACGAAACCCCAAAAGTTCCTAAGTCTGTTTTCATCTCTCAAAATCCATCTTTCGATCAGCAGCCTTCGTCACCAGCAGAGCGGCCCAATAAGCCCCGCGGTTCAATACGTTAGGGTCTCTGTTTGACTGCCTGATTTTTCCCACGATGAAACCCCAGGGGTGAATCTTACCCACCCGGCCAGTTATAGCCTAGGTTTCGCTCGGGGGGTTTCGTCGTCGCTAACGCATGATGTATTCGTGTTTGACTGTGATTTTTGTTTCAGGTAACGGAATGTGCCAGGCGAAAGGAGGGGCTCCAAAAAATCTAATGTCTTCTCCCGACAGGCGCACGTGTTAACAACAAGAAAAGCGCCTCGATTTGCGGCGTGACGTCACGGAGCGCCGATTACGTGAAGACCTAATTGGAGACCTCCCAAAATTAGCCTAGCACATTCAGTTTCGATTCGTTTCACACTAGGGTAATCTCGGTATGTAAATAGTCCGCTCGCCTCCCTATAAAAGGAGACGGACCGACACTTGTAAAGGGGATCGACTTTTGAGAAATTCGTTGTTAAGAAAGAGCTTCTGGGTTTACCTTTGCTTGTGTTTGAGTTTTGGTTTTGATTCTTGAGCTTTTAGTTTCCCCTCATTGTTTGTGAAAGGTAGCTTCGCTACCCCACAACAATTGGCGCCCACCGTTTGTGCTTGGCTCGAGTAACAAACCCAGAATGTCCACAAGAAAGAAGAGAACTACAGCTAATTCCACCAGGGGGGCTTCGTCATCCCTCGATGACGAGTTGAATCCGTCCACCTTGCTCACCCAGGGAGAGGAGCTCCCGGAGTCCAGTGCTGCGACGGCCAAAGCTATATACGAGGCTGAGTTGGCTAAATTGCGTAAGGAGGCTGAAGAGCTAGCTAAGACCAAAAAGAGGTTGCTGGCGGTGCAGCACGAGGCTGAGATTCAAAAACAAAAGGCAGAGATTGCTAAAATGCAGGAGGAGTTGCGTGCCATAAAAGCAAAACAATACCTGAGTTCAATCAACCCTCGCCCGAATATACTGTTCCAATCAGTCCAATTTCACTGAATGCAATGAGTTTTTCACCCAGACCCCTCCGCACACCACCTTTAGCCGTAACCTCTTCGTTAACCCTTTTGAGTCTGGCCCTTCGCACCACGACATCCACACCATACGCACAAGATCTTGGGATCCCAAGTCTCCCTTGTCTCAATAAATTCAGATCACCCCATGGCCACAAACATACAGGCCAGTCCCACTCCCTAGATTCTTGGGTCAATCTGATCCCAGACAGTTCCTAATGAGTTACGAAGCTGCTATTCTTTCAGCTGATGGTGACGATTTCATGCTGGTGAAATCTTTCATCACCGCTGCAGACGAGGCGATAGCACAGTGGTATTCCCTCCTGAGTCCCGGTGTGATTCACGGATGGGATGATCTGAAGCAGCGGATTCTCTCCAATTTCAAGGTTTTCAGCATCCAGAACTTACAGAGAGCAACCTTTTCTCATGTAAGCAGAAGGACAAGGAGCCCCTCCAAAATTACTTTAGTAGATTCGTTCACCTCAGGGCCCAGGCACCAAATGTGTTGGACGCCGTCGCCATTAACACTGCAATTGTGGGTTTGAGGGCTGGCCAGTTTCGCTCACATCTCATGCGCGAAAGGCCCAAGACAATCCATCGTCTATACGAAGAGTTCGAGAAGTATTGTCGCTCAGACAATGACTTCAGGATGTGCATGGAAGAGCAATCTCAACAAAAGAAGTTCGCAAAAGCTAATCAATCTAGCGAGCGGGAATGGTCCAATCCCAGAAACGCCTCGCACGCCAATCCTCGAAACGTTTTTGGTCTTGACGGCGAATACGCCTAGGAGAATCCCAATCCACAGGCTGACCCCCAAAGCCTGGTCCCTAGCCCGCCTAGTCCACCACATTCGAATCAAAGGGGCGGCCGCAGAGGCGGAAGGGGCGGTGGCAGAGGCAGAGGTCGCAGTAGGGGCCGAGGCCATCATGAGAAAAGAAAATGGTATTGCATCTTCCACAAGGAGAACGATGATCATAGTCGAATTATTGTCCAGACAAGAAAAGATTCGAGGCCATCCTTGAAGAGGAAAGGAAGGAGAACGAGAGAGCTAGTACCATAAACCACTCTGCTCCGGCTTGGCAAAACCCCAACTTTGGGAGAAACTCTTTCGCTAACCCTTTCCAGCCACCTCAATTCCAACCACCTCCCCCAACGTATACTCAACCTCCACCTTGGCAATCACAAACTTTCCAAGCTCAGAATATTGAGCGCAGACCCATTGAGCAACACCCCATCGCTCCCCCGCCTCCTCCCTTCAAAGGCCCATCAGCCCCGCCAATGCCAGCGAAGCTAGAGGGTCAAAACGATCCTCTGCCATCCGTCGGAACCATAATGCCAATCTCAGGGGGCTCCGCATTGGAGTTCGAAACCAGGAAAGAATGGAAGCATTACTTTCGTGAGGTGTGAAACATTTGTGTGGAGGGGAGAGTTGAAAAGACAAGATGGTCTCACATCCCAATCACCTTTTCAGAAGATGTAAGGTTGCAAGGTTTTCCCCATAATGACACTCTCGTGATAGAAGCAAACATCGCAAGCTGGACTTTGCGAAAGCTTTTGGTTGACAATGGTTCGTCAGCTGATATTATTTTCGCCGACACTTTCGATAAGATGGGGTTGAGCAAAGATTTGTTGCAACCTCCAGACACACCCTTGTACGGATTCGGAGGGCGAGTCATCCACACGCTTGGCAAAGTGGTTCTCCCGGTGTCTTTCGGAATAGTTCAAAATGCCAAATCGAGTATTTGTCTTTCGACGTGGTGGAGATGTACTACCCTTACAATGGCATCTTAGGCAGGGGATTCCTCAACAAGTTTGAGGCAGTCATTCACCAGGCTTATTTGCGCGTGAAAATGCCAGTGACGCTAGGGGTCATCACAATCTGAAGTCACCAAAACGACGGCCGCAATTTGGAAAGAGGTCGCACCCTAGGGTAGCGAAATGTGCACGCTCTCGACGAAGCAGTCAAGAGCAATGACATGGAGAAGCAGCCGAAGGCAGACAGAGAAAAAGTTAACATGCAACCAGATTGTGACACGAAGAGGGTCTTATTGGACGCAATGGTTCTAGATCAGACCGTCGTCATCGAGTCGGACCTTTCGCCTGATGAGGAGGGGAGTTTAGTTCAATTCCTCCAGAAGAACAAAGATGTGTTTTCTTGGTCCGCCAAGGATCTTATAGGTGTGGATCGAAGTTTCATCGAGCACTGATTGAACATTGACCGTTCGGTCAAGCCGCGAAGGCAAAAGCTAAGAAAGATGTCCGATGACAAAGTGGTAGCTGTCAAGTCTGAGGTTCAGAGGTTGCTTGACGCCACCGTCATTCACGAAGTCATGTACCCCAAGTGGTTGGCCAACACGGTACCTGTCAAGAAGAAGAATGGGAAATGGAGGATGTGCATCGATTTCACAGACCTCAACAAGGCTACACCGAAAGACAACTACCCATTACCAAGTATGGATCATGTTGTGGACTCTGTGGCCAATGTGGCGGTTATGTCCTTACTGGATTGCTTTTCTGGCTATCATCAGTGTTGGATGGCGAAGGAGGACGAGGAAAAAACCAGTTTCATCACACCTTTCAGAACTTTCTGTTTCGTGTGAATGCCAGAGGGTTTGAAAAATGCAGGCCCAACTTTCATCAGAATGACCGAGGCGGTATTCAAGTCGCAGATTGGCAGGAACATCCAGGCTTATGTCGATGATCTCATCGTCAAAAGTAGTGACAGGGCCAGTCACGTGAGCGATTTGGCGGAAACTTTCGCCAACATGAGAAGAGCTGGTTTGAAGTTAAACCCAGAGAAGTGTGTGTTTGGAGTTACGAAAGGAAAAAAATTGGGATGCCTGATCTCTGCAAAAAGGATCGAGGCTAATCCAGATAAGATAAGGGTGATCAGAGAAATGGAAGAGCCCAAAACAAAGAAAGACATCTAGAAATTGAATGGCTGAGTAGCAGCCTTGAACAGATTTATCTCGAGATCTGCTGAGCGAAGCATCACATTCTTTAAGGCGCTGAAGGGCAAGGGCACGATCGAGTGGGGTCCCGAGCAAAGCAAAACTTTCGCTGAGCTCAAGGAGTACATAGAGAAGATGGCAATACTTTCACCGCCCTCACTATCGGAGCCGCTCTTCTTGTATGTGTCCGCCTCCAAGGCTGCGGTCAGTGCTGTACTGCTGTACTAGTGCGAGAGGTGGAGGGTGAAAAAGGAAAGCTTCAGAGCCCTGTCTATTTCGTTTCCGAAGCTTTATCAGGTTCCAAATTGCTATATTCAGAGCTGGAGAAAATTGCTTATGCGGTGGTCATGGCCACGCGAAAGCTCAGGCACTATTTCGAGGCTCACAAGGTCACTGTGCTCACTGATCAACCCTTAAACGATTTGTTCATCAACAAGGAGGCCTCGTCCAGAATAGCCAAGTGGGCGACTTAGTTATCCGAGCATACAATCGATTTTGGAAAGAGGTCGGCAATCAAGTCGCAGGTCTTAGCGGATTTTGTTGAGACTGGACTTCACCAAGCAGCATTACTGCTGATGAAGAGTTGGTGCCTGTTTGGGAGATTAGATGTGACGGAGCCTGGGGGCGCAAAGGCGCTGGCATTGCAGCCATCATCACCTCACCAGCGGGTATCAAGACGAGATACGCCGCAAGGCTAGATTGCAAAGAACCATCCGACAGATTCACCAACAATACTACTGAGTATGAGGCATTACTGCTGGGTATAAGGAAGGTGTGGGCTCTAGGGGCCAGCAATTTTTTGGTCAAGTGCGACGCCAAGGTCATCAAAGATCATGTGGAAAAGGAAAGTGAGGCCAGAGAACCGGAGTTGGTCAAGTATCTCGCATAGGTGCACAAGATGGAGAGGCATTTCTGGGGGTTCACCATCGAGCACCTGACAAGAAAAAATAATGGAGAAGCCTACGAGCTCGCAAAGAAAGCTGCAAGGGGGGAAGCGGTGCCTCCGGACGTATTTTTTGAAATCCTAACTACTCCTTCCACAAGGCAGGATAAACGGCCGCTCATCACTGTCAATGCAATTGCCAGCGTGGATTGGAGAGCCCCCATCATCGCTTTTCTTCGCGGGCAATATGAGCCAGTCGAAACCCATGATTTCAAAATAATGCAAGCTCGAGCTAGGGGTTACATTCTTAAGGACAACAATTTGTTCAAGTTAGGAGTATGCGCACCGCTGTTGAAGTGCATCACTCAGGACCAAGGCATGGAGCTTATGAAGGAAATTCATGGAGGATTGTGTGGATCCCATATAGCAGTGAGAGCTCTAGCTGGAAAGGCTTTCAGGAAAGGTTTCTATTGGCCAATGGCGATAAAAGATGCCGAGCAGATTGTCAAGACTTGCAAAGCTTGTCGGTTCGCAGCCAAGCACCAGCTAAGGCCTGGGGCTCCATCGCAGCTCATCACTCCCACTTGGCCGTTACAACGCTGGGGAATGGACATCGTTGGACCGCTGCCAACGGCCCAAGGCAATTTCAAGGTCGTTGTGGTCGCGGTTGAATAATTCACCAAGTGGATTGAGGCAAGACCTCTCGCTACTATCACCTCGGTCGCCATCAGAAAATTCTTTTGGTAGCAAATTATCTGCAGATTTGGTGTGCCCAGAGAGCTCACTGTAGACAATGGAAAGCAATTCAATTGCCAAGATTTTAGGGAGTACTGTCGCTCAATCGGAACGAAGCTTTGTTTCGCATCCATGTACCACCCTCAGTCCAACGGAGCAGTAGAAAGAGCCAATGGGCCAATCTTCTCAGCCATAAAGAAGTGTCTTTTCGAGCAGAAGAAGGGAAAATGGGCTGATGAAGTATCAAGGGTCATCTGGTCACACAACACCACAGAGTCAAGAACTACTAAGTTTACTCTGCTCAGGCTATTGTATGGGGCCGAAGCTATGTGCCCTGAAGAGCTTGCCAACGAAAGCGCCAGAGTTTTGGTGGGTAGCTCTCGTGAGAATGAGGAAGTCGACAAGGACTTAGTGGAAATTGATAGACTAGATGCAGTCAAGAATCTGCTGAAATACCAAGAGGAAACCAAGAAGTGGAGAGACAAGAAGGTATCCCTCAAGAATATTCAGGTGGGAGATTTCGTCTTGAAGAGAAAAAAGAATGCCGACGTTGTGGGCAAATTCCAGTTCGCTTGGGAAGGACCATACGTGGTATCAAGCTGTGTTCGAGATGGGGCCTTTCGTCTGAAGGATGAGATGGGCGTGGAGTTGCCACATTCGTGGAATGTGGACAACTTGTGTAAATTTTTCCCGTAGTTTGTTTCAGTAGGGCTCCGTCGCACAGAGTTATAAGTGCGAAGGACTCAGCTAGATTTACATTTCCATTCTTTACTTTCGCGCATTTTAAATTCAATAACAAGGCGGGTACTCTTTTCCTCACATAGGGAGGACTCCATCCTAGAGCGTGAGGTTTTTAACGAGGCAACCTTGATGTAAAATTTCATTTCCCTAATGAATGAGATAATTCCTCCATACGATTCGTTGTTGTGTAATTCCGTTCGCATAATTCAAAGTGCTATCTCAAGATAGCCCATCCCAAAAGGGGATGAATTGATGTGCTATTTTAGAATAGCACACTCAAAAGCGAGTGCATCAAAGTGCTACACAAAGGTAGCCCACCCACAAGTGGTGCAATCATAACGAGTCACAAGAATCAATCTATTAAAGAGCTGCTCTCGTAGTAGCCTGTCCGAAGGGGGGCGTGTAAAAGCGATTCAATATCAAATCGAGGAACCATGAACGGATCATAGCAAGCAATAGTTTTTCTTGCACTAGGGCTTTCGCAGTGACCTGTCGAAAGACTCGTTGGTTCTCACGTTGGACAGTTACGAAAAATTGTTGAACACAAGATCAGTTTTCGCAAAGCCGATTGCGCAAGCGAAGTTTAGCACCACTGTGAGATGCCTATTCTAAACCAGAGATGAGCCTTCGTTGTCAAAAAACAGCTCAAAGGCTGTAAAATTTGACATGGGTAAACAGCTCATAGTCCTGCAATGCATTTCACGCCCAGGCGTCGCATCACAGGCTAATATTTTTATGACAAAAAGTTATAATCGGAGAGCAGTTGAAGTCATTCCACATCCTTATACAGAGTTGCATTGTCAAGCAGAGTCAAAATTACACGAATTCAACTGATACAAGTAAATATCAGTCAACTTTCATTCTCCCCGCTTCCGAAGGGGGGAAGACGTTTTCTTTCAGAAACTCTAAATACAAAGCGGCGAGAATCTCAGTTCCAAATACATAGTTTTCATGAGAAAGGCAACTCTATGCAGCTGCCATCTAAGTACCGTCCTCTCAGATCTCTAGATAAGTCGTATACGAAACAATGATTTGCATTCTCTTCATCGGGTAACTTCTCTTTCATCAATGGAGCTTCGCGAGCTACTGAATCCACCACGGCGACTTTACTATTGTCGTTCTCAGTCATGAAGAAACGAAGGGGGTAGCTATGTATCGATTGGTAACGACAATAAAATTCCCAAAATTATTCGAAAGTTTTTTCAGGGTATCGACACTGAAAGGCGTTCCAAGATGCCCCGCTGACGCAGGTGTTGGCGCGGTTGAAAGTCTTAGGCATCACGTTCAACACCTCATCCTCGTCTGGGGTCTGTCAAAATAATGTATACAAATTTGCATTTCATTTTTCAAGTGCTCGTGTGGCGGCTATGCTAATTCCCTACAAGAGTTCGTTTTCATCCTAAACCTCTGCGGTAGGATCAGCAATTGGATTGCGGGGCAATTCTTTGTGACGAAGGGGAGCCAGGGTTTCATCAGTCACAGGATCCGCGAGGACACCTTCGCTAGCAGTTGTTTCACAGACAGGGGCTCTGGGGATTCCGTGGTCGTCAGCGCCAGCTCCAGTCTTCGGTGGCCAGTCTCTGTAAGGACCGTAAGGTCCGAGAGTCGCGTCAGGTCCATGAGTCGCTCGGTGTTCACGAAGCTCTAGGGCTTGTTTCGCCTGTCCAAAATAGAACTATGAGAAGGAAAAAAAAGGATCAAACATTAGAGTAAACATCGCTCAACAGAAACAATTGTATCTGAAGCAAGTCGAAAGTTCTTACCCTGGCCAATCGATCCACGACCTTTTTCCGAGAGTGTGCTCGCCCACTTTTGGCCCAAAAGTTGCGGAGGATGATTTTTGTAATCAGATCAATGGTTTTGCTTGGGGCTGGCACATCCTCGGGCGAAGGGAACTCAAAGCTTCAGGTTCCGAAAGCTTTGAAATGATTGCAACCTTGTTGCTCAAGGAGGTGCAACAGCATTTCAGAGCAGGTCGCCGCTCCATAGTCTCCAACCTTGCTCATGGTATCGGGCAGAAGTTTCAGCTCGCTGTGCGTCAACTCCTCGAAGCTCAAGATATTATCGGTAATCTTGAAGTCCTGGGTTTCGGCACCAAAGCTCTCAAGGGAACGACGATATGCCGTGGCCAAATACGCCCCCATTGATAGAAATAAGCTTCGTTCTTCTCCAAAGTGTCTTCAAGCTCACCTTTCACCTATTTCAGTTCGGCAATAAGGTTAGCATTAGCTTCCAAAAGAACTTGTAGGGCATCAAATTGAGTGACCATGTCTTTCAGCTCAGTACGACACTCTTCATAGCATTTCAAGCTTGTTTCCAGTTCTTGCTTCAAAGCATCAATAACAGTTCGTTGTTTCGAAATCTGGTCCGCCAGTTGACGAGACTGTTCTTTCAATTTCTCATTTTCTTCCCTCCGTAGGCGGTTTTCATTTTACAAAAGTCTTCTTTCTTCAAGGGACGCTTTAGTTTCCTCAGTTGCTTTCTTGAATCCCTTTTGACAAGCGGCAACGCCTTTCGAAAGAAAGGATTGCATCACCTTCATCAATTCTTTCGTGCTCAAACCTTCCAAGGATTGATCGAAATTTGAGAACGAAAAATAGTAGTAGACACGTTAATTAGTAGTGCAGTCTCGTTATGTTATCAGAATCGAAATAACAAGTCAAGATGCTATTAACAAAGTAGCCGGTGTGATATCGTACCGGGTTCCAGAAATGTAGAGTCAACACCCATCCCCGATACCGAAGGGCTAACTTCAGTACCCAGTGACTCTTTCTTCTTACTGCTCAAAATAACCAAAGTTTTTGCTGCTAAAAATAACATAAAACCAAAAGTTGTCAGTGAACGGAAAGTATGTTTCGTAGAGTGAATATGGGAACTCATCAACAAGTCAGAATGACACACCTGCGTCTTCAAGTTGAAGAACATTGGTCTCAGTAGCGAGAAGCGTTGCGCTTTCTCCGACAGCTTTCACAGTCATTTCGTCGATGTCATCAGACACCGGAGTCGGTGAACGAGACGCGTTGCCCGGTGGTCTCTCAATCTCCGGAGCATCCAGGTCAATCGGATTCTGGGGCTTCAGACCCAAGCTCTCGCTCGGGCCCACTGCTGATTCTTTCTGGCCATCAAGGAGTTTCAAGACAGCGTCTTCCCGATCCTTGGTCGCCAAAGGCGCCTCGTCGTCGATATAGCATAGTTCCTCCGTCTCATCTACGACATCCACGAGACCAGCGACGCGTTTCTTCGACGATGAGCTAGCCATCGCGATTTGTTTCTGTATCATTTCCACCACGCGTTTGTCCCTGGCATCGCGAGCTTCCAATTCCGCTG